>CM032806.1:2340000-3030000 GCA_019155185.1 Beaufortia kweichowensis | reverse complement strand
GTGTGGTCTGCTTTAGGACACTTTAGCCGACATCTCCATCTGTCCACTGACCTTGTTTTAACTGGTGGATAAGTTTGCGTTAAAAATAATTTATTTCAGATCATTTGTATTGATGCTTTTGATTTTAATCTTACAAAGCAAGCTAAATCATTACAGTATTGTTTGCTGTACGTTCATTTATCAACTTATCTTATAAGGACCACAGGTTTTGTGCTAGTTTACTTCCTGCAGTTTTTGGTGAAGGAATCCCAGGTTTAAGTTGTGACCCGGTTAAGAAAGGTCCGAAGTTCAGCAGTGAGAAACGAGCCCGTTTAGCAGTTGTGGCCGACTAGTTTAATTTCAGAAGAGGAAATAAAAAGAGGATTTGAACTTGTGTGCAGCTCTTCTTAGTTCCTACCGCACGAGGATCAAGAAGCAGATGGAAATAGCACATCCTCTACAGATGCAAACGCATCTCATTGGTCTACCGTGTTTTTATTTTCAGACTGCAGTGTTTTCTTAGACTGTCGTTTGGGAAGTTTGCTTTTATGGGCAATTGAACCTGTCCAGATTAGTATCAGTCAATGTGAGATAAGAAAGATAAGACTCTTTTGTCCTGGTCATTCCAGACACATTCATTTTTGGTGACACTACTATCCTCTCATATACTGAATAAGATTATTTTATGTTGTTATATGCGTCATAATAGTTTTGTCGAAATGATCTTATCAGTTCACTTACAGTAGATAAGAGTTTCTGTAATCTTTTATCTTATCTTTCTTTGCTACTGAATTCTGTTGACGTATGTTTGTCTGTATGCCTAAACATTCACAAAATCAACTTTAAATCAGAAATACCTATTTAAAATGTACAGTCTTTTGCTTTTTTCCAAAAAGATTGCTTCATCTGTCAGACAGTCATGTAGAGGGTATCCCTTTTGGGGATGGCCGAGAGCAAATATGTATTTGTAGATATTTCTATTGGATAAATTCTTTGATCCCTTCCACTTTCCTTTTATGTATTACAAAAGAATTGAAAGCTTTCATCTTTGATATATAGTTACCTTCTTTAGTCCTCCTATTTACCTAAGGGCTTACCCGCTCACGCCCAACTTTCAAAGCCAACGGTCACGTCACTCATGACACTGGATGTCTAATACATGTTGGAATTGGCGGTTTTGGTTTCTGCTTTTGGATGTTGAGGATTCTGTGTTGTATTTTCAGATAGGCCTAATATGAAACATTTAAAACGACACGTGGAAAGGAAATTGCCCCTAAATGGTTTTGTGCTGGACGACGATGTCATCAACAGAATCCGTTCCAGTATGGCACACACATTAATTCCCACTGAGACCAGTTCAGTTTGTATTTGAAAAGGATTTTACTGTACACAGAGACATGTGTCGTCTCTCGCATGTATTTATCGAGGGGTGGAAGAAGGTTTTTGTCTTTCAGTAAACTCTTATTTTATTATTTATTTTGTTTTTCTTTAGAGTCCCAGCGTTCCCACCTAACATCCTTTACCATGAAACTTAAGGACAAATTCCACTCTCCCAAAATCAAGAGGACGCCATCAAACAAAAAGTCCAAACCACCTCCAGAACAACCTGTTAAGTCTCCAGAAAAGACTGTGACCAAGGTAAGAAATGGCATCGCCAGACAAGTTTTTCTTTGCTGAAGTATTTGTATGACATTTTGTGTGAGTTTTAATGACATTTATTTTGGTACGTTAAGAGTCCAAGTCGATTAGAGGAACATGAGAAAGAAGTGGTCAGCGCCTTGCGGTACTTCAAGACGATAATTGACAAAATGGTGGTGGACAAGAAGGTCCTGGAGATGCTTCCTGGTTCTGCAAGCAAAGTTTTGGAGGCCATCATGAGCTTGGTGCAACTTGACAGCAAGATAATAAGCAGGTGTATAATCTATTTTTCCAATAATTGCGATTTAATAAAAATACCTACATAAACCTGCTGCTGTGCATTAAGAAACTTTTCCCTTACTGTGAATTATTTCAATGAATTCTTTCTCCATCTGTCCCCAGGTCAAGAGTGTCGTCCTGTCTTAGTGAACTCTATCAGAGTCTAGCAAACCTCATTGGCTGGTCGGACACGGTGATGCTGAAGGGCGTGAACTTGGAAGATAAAGAAACGATAACAACTGCTACCAATATAATCAAAGCAGTGCTGGATGGTGTAAAGGTATGTGATAGGTTTACTCAAATGCTACTATCAATAAAGACAACAATCAGACCAAGACTGGTGTATTTTACTTGCAAGGGAGAGAGCAGTCTCTCTGATCCAAAGATCATCAACGCCTCTCTCTCAGTCTTCTCTCTCCTCGCAGCCTTTTTATTGTGTAAAGCAACTCCCATAAGGAAGTAGAAAGAAACATGTGCACAGAAGTTAAAGATAAGCATTATAAGTGTGGCCCTCCTAACGGCCTTGGTTCTGCAGACAGTGTGAGTTCAAAAGTTCAAGCATAATAATGAAACAGGGACACACACTAATAATGAAACAGGAACAAAAGTCAATGCATGAAATAATAGTCTATGCTTGCAACTCTTAAGATTTATAAAGACAGAATAAAGGATAATATATTTTCTTGATTATATCTTTAACAGTATGGTCATACAGCTGTAGAAACATTTTAATAGTTGTCTGCGACATATCATCATGGTGGGATTTTTAGGGTTAAAGGTCTTGTCTGTATTGCAGGGACATGTGTAGGTTAAAGCCTCTTAATTACACACACTTTATCTTTAATGATTTCGTTCAGCAGAACTTTGTCACAGCTTGTTATATTTTGTCTGACATCTGTTGACTTCTCCATCTACTCTCTACACTTATTTCAGCTTTTAGTCATGGGTTTTGTTGTGAGTCGATATCGTAGTGTGCAAAAATGACTCTCTCTGTGGTTTCCTGTAGGAGCTTGTTAAAGTCGCCATCGAGAAGCAGGAACATCCCTCCCCCACGACGCCCATCAAAACCCTGCCCGCCATCACCGGCCCACAGCGGTAATTAAAAACCTTTTCATGGGCTATTTCTTCTCCTTAAAATTCAGAAAGCTATTGGTGAAATGGTACAGAACTATTAAAGGGGGTTCACCTACTATCTGCAGCGTGTCTGATGGGTATCTCAGAGGGGCTTTCCTGAAATGTTGACCTACAGTTTGACATTTGTCTGTTATTTGCCATCACTAAAATGTCATGTTTTTACTGGCAGTGTTCCAGATCCCCCTGTAACAAAGGAAAACGTCACGAATGACACCCCTGCCCCGGCTGAGACCACCGAGGTCACAAATGATGTCCCTGATGAGGAGATGGCCCCTCCTAAACCTCCTCTACCTGGACTCAAAGTACCTGAACACTGGTACGAAAAGTTTGTGATGTGTTGGAAAATCTAGCACACTGCTTTGTTGTCTGCTACCCGTGAAGGCAGATTTGTCACAGTGCATTATGGGATTGTTTCCTTTGCATAAAAACTTCATACTTTATGATTTTTATTTATAATTTTGTATTTCATACAATATAAAAATCATCTGCCAAATGCATAAATGTAAATTGGCAATCTTCACAGTATTCAAAACATGGATATTATATTTAGCTTTCAAGCTTTATAGAGTGAAACAAAAAAAGGTGTGATTATAGAAAAGCAGAGAACAGTTTATAAGAGGAAACGCAAAGTATGTCAAGTTATCGCATTGTGTCATCTTATCTAGGTTACTTGCTGTAAACATCTATGTATCTTAGGTGATGTTTTGAAGCGTATGGTTTAGGTGTTTGGTTCAGCTCCGGATGATCACACAACCCCATCACTTTTTGATTGTTTGCAGGAAGTCTAAAGCAAAGGTGTGAAAGAGAGATATAAATAACGGCGTTCTCGAGAACTCTGGTCTTTGTACGGCGTAGCGGAGCGGCTCTCAGCTTCCTCTGACTGAGTGTTACTGACAAACGGGCTGTTTTCTGAGAAATCAACTCGGCCGAATGCAAAAATACAGAGAAGGGTGTTCTGGTGCCAAGCCTAGATGAGAAACGATTAAGTTGTGCCGCTGTGCAGCTTTGAAATATCTTCTGTTAGCTGAGAAAGCTGTTACCTTTGACAATCATTGTCGCTCATATGATGCTAAAACATAATGTGGAAATAGTTTTTTACAAGTGAAAACTGACATCAGTAATGAAAGCCCTCAAACGCCAGAGCAACCGGTAGTGAAATTCATTATCAACCCTTTTAATTATCAGTTTTAAGGATTTTGTTTTACGACGTTGTTACAGCCCCAATATCCCAGAAGTCCTTTGAAGCTCAGTTAGCTCACAGAAATGGCATGTAGATGCTTTCCCGGCCAACAATTACTCAGCTCACAGCTGTAAAGACGTCTCATCTCTTTACCAGCAGCCGTGCTGTAATTTACATCAGTCGCCCTTGTAAATTAAATGTCCTTGTTTGAACTTCTACAGGTGTTTTTGTAGTTTTCCATCATGGCAAAAGATTTATTTTATTCACTTTCAGTCCTATCTGGTGTAACGAATGGTCTGGCATGTTATGACTGGTAAATCAGAAGATAATCTGTATTACTAAATCTTATCCAGATGAGTCAGTCTGCAGGCTCTGTCACTGCGTTCTTAACCAGCTGTTTTGTGGCGACAGACCAATAAACCCGACTGTGTGATTTATGGAGTTGTGGTCTGTGGTTCCAGTGCTAGGTTTGCCTTGCAAAAACTGCAGCTGTGCTTTTGGGATTGGATGCATATTTTCATAATCCAGTATGCGTTTGTTGATTGACATTTCTTCTGTTTGCTGGCATTAACTAAACATACTCTTCTTCTTGCAGTCCTCCGGCACTCCCTCCAAAGAAGCGTCAGTCAGCGCCGTCCCCCACGAGGATCGCTGTCGTAGCGCCGATGAGTCGCACCATAAGTGGATCGAGCCTTCCTATTGGCATCTGTCGACAGGTGAGATTCATTTGTACCTTCTGATACTTGTGAACCAACACAACCACTAATTGTAAGTTGGACAACTTGTAATCGTCCGCAAAATTAAAAATCTAAAATGTGCTTTCGGTACAAGAGAGAAATGTGGATACGAAATTGGATTTACAATTTACATTTGATCTTTAGCATTTTGTCAATGTCAAAAAATTTTGTATGTAAGAAAGGTGATCTTGTGTGTAATGACTCTTATTTTTATCTTCAGGATTATGAGGCAGATGCTCTTCAGAGACGTTTTTCCGGCGGCAGTCACTCTTACGGAGGAGAATCTCCACGACTCTCTCCCTGCGGCAGTATCGGTGGACTGAGCAAGTCGGACGAGCAGCTTTCCTCCCTGGAGCAAGACAGCGGACAGTGTTCTCGTAACACCAGCTGCGAGACACTAGGTGAGACACGGTGTTTAGATCAGTGCTAGATTTGAGTTCATAAACCAAATTTTATGACCTCTCTTTTTTCAGACACAGCGGAGAGCTACGACCCCGACTACGACTTCCTGCATCAGGATCTTTCTAGCGTCGACCAGATCCCCACCGCACACCCAGGGTGTCTGAGTCCCCTCCCCGAGTCCCACAACGAATCGTCTTCATTTCCTGTCCAGCATCAAGCGATACCGCCCGCTCTCCCGAAAAAGGAACGTCGTACCCCACTTCCTCCGATGGAGCGGCTTCACTCTCAATATGACAATGTTCCAGATGAGGACATGCCCACGCCACCGTTCCCTCTGTTTGCATCTGTGCCACCCTCGAAGTCTGGAGTATACATGGCAAACTTTAGCCCTGCCGAAAACGCACACATACCCCAAAGCCCCCCACCCCTGCCGGAGAAGAAAAGTCGACATGGTGAGTATGAGCAATCATCAAGTAAACATATAAAATCCTGTATATTTTCTTGTCAAAGATTACATTTTATTCTCACTAATCAAAGATTTAGTTTAAGCCGTGGATTTTCTGTTCTCTGCAGACTAGACTGTTTGCACAATCACCAAAACCCTTGTGATGATGCAATAGAGCTCAGGCGTTTTTTTCTCTGTGAAGCCCCTCAGTAGCGGGCAGGGGTGGGGAAACGGTGATGTCAGATATAGAGTGAGGTCAGATGGATTAATGCCTTTGTTGGAGAAATCTCTGATTGAATACAGTCGAGGCCTCGCCCAAGCCGACAGGAAATGAGCTCGTGCTGAAAGACTCTTGTTTGGAGGAGGGGGCGGTTGAATCCTGTCATCATCTGACAGTGACTGTGTGGCTTGATAGTAACTTGATAGAGTTGATGTTGTCTTCTACTTAAGTAAATCAGAATTACACGCATTTAAAGAGTTGGTGTTACGCTAAAACAGTTTGATCTGCTTTCTTTCTCAGCACACAAAAGCAGAAATGAAAGAAAAACATCCAATGTGACAGTTAACGACGCCCAGAAGATAAGTCTTCTGTCAAAAACGTTCTGTCTCTAGATTTTAATTTTCAAAATAATATTTGTCATTAGGAACCGAATGTCAAGCACTTAAATCGGTTGCGAATTGTTGTTTTTCTTTTTATCCAGAAAACCTCAGTTCCTCTGTTTACTTGTAGGTGTTTATAGTGCCATCTTGCCCTTTCCAATATGGTGACATCATTGATACACAATTCAGCTATCTTTGTATATTGATTGGCATTTGTGTTGAAACGTTGACTCTCTTTGAGTCCTCCGGCTGGCAGAATAGGTCAGATCTCTGTGTGTGGGTTTGTTGACCTGCTTTATACACCTGTCAGCCTAATTTGACCTCTTTTTCCCTCATCGCTCACAGTTCTGAAGTACATGCAGTTTATGGAGGACTACTCTGAGCCGCTGCCTTCCGTCTTCTACCAGACGCCGCAGAGCGAAAGCATTTATGAGCAACGCAATAGGAAGCGTTTTCAGGAAGTGTACGGTCTCAGTGACTCTTTCAGCAGCGGGGACGATCCCCTCCCACCTCCGGCGCTGCCGCCCAAACAGAGACAGCTGGTGAGAGCTATATAATATCACACACACTCATTCTCTCTCGTTATCATCCGCCCCACACGCATTCAGCATTAATCAGAAAGGTTTTATATTTCCCATAGCGTTAGAGTCACAGATATAGATTGAATTGCTTGTGGCGCAGTGTTTATTAAAAGCTGTTGCCCTCAGCGATCAGTGTCATATTGTGCTGGTTATTGTTATTGGTTTTAGAGTCTTACATCATTCACTCTTTTATTATGTTGTCTGAATATGTGTCATCTCATATTTATTTAATTAAGACTGCTGTCTCGCTATCTAGGTTTCAAGTTAAGATCCTTCACGTTAATGGCTCCGCTGACTTTTCAGCAACGAGCAAAGAATTTATTATAACTTACAAAATCCAATACCTTCACACTTGTTTATTTATTGACCGTTTTTTTATCATTGTGGACAGTAAGCAGGAACATTTCTATAGATAGCTTGCTTTGATTGATGAAGTGGCTCCTTCCATGTCTTGCACTGTTTTTGCTCCTTCTTTTTGTTTTGACTTATGTTGACTTTCATTTCATTTGATATGATTTCTATTTTTTGTTTTCATCTGTGACCAAGCGGAAGGATTTACAGAGGTGTGTTTCTTAAAGATCCAAGTTCAGGATTTATGTTGATAGCTAAATAACATGCCTGTCTTGTCATTGGTTTTATTTAGCATCTTGTTCATTTCCTTGTTTGTTCCCAGGGTAGTTTTAGTCTAGTGCAGTTACAGGTCAAAAAGTAGAAATCTCTTCATCTCAAGACAAATTACATGTGACGCTGCTTTAGACTTTCCTCTGAGTAGACGTCATATTTAATTAAAATTGAATAAAGCCAAAAATGTTATAGTGTCTAACTGTCACAAACAAATGAAATATGACGTCTACTCTTAAGATCTGTCCTCCATTCAGCAAACATTTGCTCAATAATCTACACTCAGCATAACCTCCGTCTTTTTCACTTCCTCTCTGCGCTTCTCTCTTTCCTCTCAGGCCTCCTCACACTCCGCCTCTCCTTCCTCTTCCTCTTCCTCGTCTATCTCATGTCACCTTCAGCAGTGTGTTTCCGGGCCGGGTCCCGGTGAGACAGAACCTGCTCTCAGCCTGTCTGCATCTAACTCCTCTCTGAATCGCCAGGGTTCACTGCCTGCCCCCACGGTGAGTCCCGGCTGCTTCTCGCTGACTAATGTGTTTCAGTTTCTCACTTTCTCTTTTTTCAACTCAAAAAGCACTTTTGTCTATCTTTAATATCTTTTAAAAGCCCAGAATGCTGATGTTTAAGAAATGTATCCACATACCCACCCTTTTGCCTTCCCAGATGTATATGACTTTCTTTATTTATGTGCACACAAAACGTTTTATAAAAGTGCTTATATAGTCACACAGGACTCAACATGTTGAAGTCCAAAAAACTCCCACATCCATATAAAAGCCATTATTACAGTAATCCACATGACTACAGCGTCTCCAGAAGCAAAGTGTTAGGCGTGTATGTGAGAAAATGTTTAATATCTTGAGTTTGTTTACTGAATTTGAAATATTGTACATTAAAATATGTTCTTGTGCGTCTTTACTAGTTACGAGCCATGTGTAACAAAATATCATACGGCAACTAGTTACGATATACCAAAGTTCGAGTCTGAACATTAAATAGTTTGAAAAGAGTTTGTTATTTGTGACCCTGTCTGTAAAATTCAGGCTAAAGTTTCAAAATCTATTTATTAGATTAGAAAAATTTGAAAAATAGTCATAGCCATAAAAATGTGTGTTTACTGCTGGATGTGATTATATGACAGAATTTGAGATACAGTACTCAAGTTTCAATTTATAATACTGAAATGAATGATTTTAGATACTGAAATTGATTGAACATTTTATTGTTTTGCTCCAAAATACCAGAAGTTAGCTTCCTAACATGACCTTACTCGGTGTTAAACATATCAAGGTTATATTTTCAAGGTTAATTGTTCTTTAAATAGAGAGTGTTAAATCGCAAAAAATGACTTTGGGTCACAGTTTTTATAAATACAGTGTTTCCCTACATTCCCTTGCATTGTGATAGTGATTCTTTACATTTCAAATCCATCTTGACATCCTGCTTTGAAGAAGTAGGAAGGTCATTCAAACTCTGCTGATTGTCTAATTATTGACTTTGTGTAGGCATGTGCGAGCGACTGCGGGAATGCGCGTGAATCACAAACGCTGTATAACCTGGAGGCACAAATAGTTTACAGCCTCAATTAAACATCACTGTTGAGGGAAATCCTGTTTCACACCGATCTAAAGACTCACAGGCGTGTAACACACAGGGATCCTGTCGCTTTGACCTTTTGAGAATCTCAGGTTGACATAGATCACCCCGCAGGGACCCGTCCGGATCACCTCCTACCTGTTATGATGTTATGTCTGCTGAGCCGTGCCGTCTGACGAAATACACAATTACTGGCGAATGTGCAATGACTCTTTTTGGGAAAGTGATTAATACATAAGTGTGACGTGTCTGGATTGTTGTAACTAGTAGTTTGAATCACAATTCTTTGTTATGTTTGGGGGTGGTGTCTTTACCGTGGTGATCCAGCAAACATTTACCTTCTGATGCCTTCCAATGCTTTTGCTGTGCTTCCTCTTCTTTCCTGTAGAGCATCAGCGATGAAAGTGGCGAGGGTGAATACGTCAATCTGTATTCATCCAACCAAGCCAATGGAGATGTGACTTTCTCCAATGGAGTGAGTAACAACACGTCTGCGGCTGATGGTTTGGTGTCAGTCTCTTGTTTCTGTCCTCCTGTGATGCGCTTTTGTTGTCTGTAATGCTTTGCTTTGCATCATGCAAATAATTACTGGTGAACTTGAGACACCTGCCGCCAAGAAATTCTACATGCCATACTGCATGAAGTATCCTCACCAGGCACAATCATCTGCTTTTGGTCTGTTTTGAGTATCTGTGACATTTGTCAAATTTTGTTTTTGCTGGTTAGTACACGATTTTAGAGGTCTTCTCTTAAGACATGTTTGCTTTTCTGGACAAAGAAAACCGAATAAAACCCGCTTTTTGCAAGATCATGATTCTCTGTGTGAATGTGAGAACTGAAAGGAGGAAATGTTGATTGGCCATTGTGAGCTTTATAAAAATAAAACCACTCAGCAATGGTTTTTCTGCAGTAATTATGAAACCTCATGTTGATTCAAATGTAGGTCATTCCATGTTTACATACAGCTACGTACCAATTGGATGTTGCAATGTCAAATTTAAATCTGCAAAACCCACATAGATTTTTTTTCTTTCAGATATTCTGTATTCATGTATGAAATTGGGTCATATATGAATAACAGATTATATGTCAATAATGAATCATTGCAATGCTATATTTTGGATTTTGTGTCCAAAATATGTGTATATATGTATGTGTGCATATGTATCCAAGTATATTTTGTCTAATAATACATTGTGCTTACCCTAATAATACACCTAACCTCACATTTAATAATCATTTCTGCTTTCTAAAGTTGATTAGGAATGGATCAATATGTGTTGAATGTTAAGTGCAAAGCAAAAAACATTGCCTTCTTCCCTTCATCTCCAGCATCATGGATGTAAAAGCCAGTTGTCCTGTTCTGCTCATGCTTGAATGACAGTCCTGGCAGTGACAGCGAGATTTCAAGACATTTATAATGATTCCCATGGTTTGTTTTGTTTTTTTGTGAATGCTAGGACTCTTCCTGCGGTCCTGAGGATTCGCTGCAGGACTCGTCTTCAGAACACGACAAAGACCCGGCTGACAGAGAGGGGTAATGCTGCTTTGTTTGAACTCATGATTATTTAATGTAAAATCAAAATTATGTTAATTTGTTGTTGGCAACTTGTCACTTCCACAGGTGGAAGCAGAAGTGTGTGGATTCTGAGATGAGTTCAGAGGAGGTAGACGAGCTCACGCTGTTAGATCATGATGAGATCATGTCTCGCATAACACTAAAACAAGAGGTAACCGGATTTAAAAATGTATTGTTTAGTTAATTTGAGTAAGATAGCAGCTGTTATGTTTTATTTTTGGGAGTTAATATCTTGAAACAAGCTCTCTCTGCCATCTGCCTGTGATTCAAAGCCACTGCAGAGAGGATTTCTCAACATACATGGTCATATTCGACTACATAATCGAGCTGTTATACACATGTTGTTTACGTGAAACGGCTTATACGTTTTTGTAAATCCTCCAAATAACACCAAAAATGTATAGCTGGAGATTCAGTTTTAACAATGAAAATCTCTTTCAGAATGATGACGGACCTGATGTCCGAGCTGGATCAGAAGATATTTTATTAGTTCATGCCACAGAAACAGATCGCAAAGGTAAGAATAATCCATTCCCAGTGTGTGGGACGGGTCATTTACTTTGTTTTTAAAGCCGACAAGTGTGTTAAATGAATAAGAACTGTGTTCTCTTTTGTAGATCGAGTTTTGTATTGTGAGGCTTTCCTGACCACATACAGAACGTTTCTAACCCCAGAGGAGCTGATTAAAAAGCTTTGCTACAGATATCCTTTCTCTGGACAGGAACGGGCAGCTTTTACAGTTTACATTCCTAAAAAACGTTGTCTTATTGTCCTTAACTCTGCACACATATGAAAAATTTTCTCACAGCTCTGACAGTGCCAAACAGCGTGTTAGTAAAAACACTTTCTTCCTGCTGGTACGAGTCGTGGATGAGCTTTGGTGAGTTAGGAATCCAACCTGGGACTTAACTTATATACATTAAAACCACACATTGCTGGGGACACATTATACAATTATATTGTATTTAATTGTAGAAAAAGAATTACATTTCTTTTTATAAATTGTAACTCCTAATTCTGTGATGTGTAAGCGTACGCACTTTCATCGGTTTAGCGTAAAAGATTTTACAGAAAAGTTAATTTAACAAGTTTCGTTTGTGCTCATGAAACATTTGCGGTTTTGTGTTTGGTATCATCAGTTTGGTGGAGCTCACTGAAGACATCCTGAAGCAGCTTATGGACCTTGTGCTTCGTCTGTTGCGTAACGGGGAGCTCACGCTGGCTCGGGTTTTGCGCAAAAACATTCTGGAGAAAGTTCAGCAGAAGAAATTACTGCAGTACACTAACTCTCTGAAAACACTGGCTGCGCGAGGGGTCGCTGCCAGGTAACCCTCATCTGACATTTACTGCCAAACCATCTAAATTAAGGAACAGTTTTTAAAAAACATTTGTGTGTAAATGTTTGATGATAGTGTGGAATGACTTGATACTAATAATGATTTTTTTTTTCAGGCCCGGCACACTGCATGACTTCCGCAGTCATGAGATTGCAGACCAGCTCACGCTTCTGGATGCTGAGCTGTTTTATAAAATAGAGGTGCTGACCGTTTCCTGTCATTCATCATCTTTCACTTGACCTCTGAGAGGTTCACGAGTCTCTGACACATTCTTCCTGTCTGTCCGCAGATCCCTGAGGTCTTACTCTGGGCAAAGGAACAGAACGAGGAAAAGAGTCCCAATCTCACCCAGTTCACAGAGCACTTCAACAACATGTCATACTGGTATAAAGATTTGACTCCCAAACGTTTTAATTAATGCAAATAATGTGCAAAGTCTAATATTGTTGTTTTAATTTTAAGGGTTCGATCAATAATAATCCAACAAGAAAAAGCTCAGGATCGAGAAAAACTACTTTTGAAGTTTATCAAAATTATGAAGGTACCAAATAGATTTGTTGTACTTCTCCACACTAAATCTACTCATTTAATCAATGGATTTGTATAAAAAGTGTCTTTTTGGTTTCAGCACTTACGGAAACTCAATAACTTCAACTCATACTTGGCAATATTATCAGCGTTGGATTCAGCACCCATCAGACGACTGGAATGGCAGAAACAAACTTCAGAGGTAAATCAAACCTATGTGCCGCTGTCTTCATATCGCCTTTTTAGCTGATGTGTTTCTTATGTTTACTGTTGCTTTCATCTTCACAGGGTTTGGAGGAATATTGCACTTTAATTGACAGTTCCTCATCCTTCCGAGCGTACAGAGCAGCTTTAGCAGATGTGGAACCTCCATGTATACCGTATCTGTAAGGATAAGCTTTTAAAAAGCATGTTTTGTGTTTTGATTCATGTGTATTGTAACACTTCTGTTTTCTGCTTTCCATAAAACACAGAGGTCTCATACTCCAGGATTTAACTTTTGTGCATCTTGGGAATCCCGATCTCATTAATGGAAGAATTAACTTTTCCAAACGCTGGCAGCAGTTTAACATCTTGGACACTATGAGACGCTTCCAGCAAGTGTGAGTATATAAGGACAACATAATGTGGTGTTTGTAAAGAATTTAATTTTAGGTACGATGTGTATTTTATTATTTGAAAGTGTGACTTCTAATTCTCATTTTCACAGGCACTATAATCTCAAAGACAATGAAGACATCGTCTCCTTCTTCAACGACTTCAGCGATCATCTAGCCGAGGAGGCTTTGTGGGAGCTGTCTCTGAAGATCAAACCACGCAACATTACGAGACGAAAAACGGAACGAGAGGAAAAGACATAGCTTGCCCGGCCATCTGAACAAACTGTATAAACACTTTCCCCAACGAAGTTGCAAGACTGAAATTGAAAGTTACTGAAACGGCAGCTTGAGACTGGAAAGAATACTGTATTTCTGTGATGGTTTACAGAAACTTTTTTTTATAACATGCTTAGATTTTATTTTGTAATTGCACTGCAGGTGTGTGTACATTTGGAGCGAAGCTACACCTACCTGAGAGAAAAGACTGAAGATTTGACATTTGAAAGTTCATGTGGGATTGAAGGTGTTTGCGGTGCAGTCTGGAAATACATGACTTTGACTGGAAAATAATTCCATAATGTTCCTTGAAGACTGATATTTTTATTTATTTATTTTTTATGTAATAAATGCACATAAAGACTCTGGGTTTAGTGGGAATGCTGTATGTTTAGCTGCTGGATTGAGCAGCTTTAAGCGTGTATGATAATAGGTCATGATGAGGTCAAAAGGTCGTTCTTAATGTCACTTTCAGGATAATCTGCAAGTCTAAACACTTAGACTGTTAATGCTATTAATGTTAACGCTTCAGTTAATGTTAAATTGACTCGTTTGATTCAGCTAAGAATGTGCCAATTTTATCTGCATCAAATGTACAAAAACTGTCACTGTTACATTTCTGTTACTGATTGCTAAAGTCTGTGCAAAATCAGTTGTCTTCCAATCACAATTAATTATCGCTATGAATCAGGGAAACCCACATTGTTTTGTAAACCATACAAGTTATTTATTTGTATATTTATGCCTGTAGATAAACAACATGCTTTGTGTTTCATCACTTGATTTTAACATTTACATTTTTTGCAAAAATTGTAACTGGACGTTGTAACTGTTTGTCTTGTTGTAAATTTACATTTTTTTCTCATGAGTTAAATATAACATTTGCACAACAGCCCGATACAAAATAGCCAAACTCCTGTCTGACCGAGACATCACACTGTTATCAAGTGCGTGAAGCTGTTCATGTAGTGGTGTCAATGTGATCTTTTTCATATATAATGCAGTTTTCCTTTTGTTTTTTAAAAGGATTTTACATGGACATTTGCTGAGAGATTTTCTCTGTTGTGTGAGACATAATAAAATGTGCACTTTGAAGTTGGTTGGGGATAAAACGTTTGGTAACGGTTTAAATCGAATAGAGATGTGTTGTGACGTCTATTGTAATGAAAACATGCTGTTACCTGCAGACTGGACTGAAGTTCATTCACATCCACAGAACACGTCATTACTGTTTAAACATGATAATAATACAGTTGCTTATACATCTGTACACATAATCCTGTGAAACCTGCTAAAAGAATATACATATCATCATGTCTATAAGTCTATATTGGGTTTAATGGTTATATTATATATTTGTTCTGGTTAGGGATACAGCTTTTGTTATTCTGAATTCAAAGAAAGCTGCCACTTTGTGTGTTAATATAAATTTATAATTATTGGCATTTATAAACTATTGGCTGTATTTAAAATTGTGTTAGTAAATATTACCTGTAAATTGCACAAAACACCTAATATCCCTAAATACAAAATAAACAAATTGTGTTGAGTTTCTCAAAAGGTAAAAAATGATTCCAACTAAATAAAATAATTTTAGCTACAGGATAATCCCAGCTTTAAAACACCATTTTTTTGTTAATTTAATGCCATTAAATGTATAAATTCTGACGCTTTTATCCAAACCGACTCTAACGTGAGAGAAACAGAAATTATTGCCAAAGTTTCAAAACTACTCAAATAATTATAGGCTGACATACAAAATGCAAATAGTTCAACTTTTTCAACAACAAGTTTTCTTTAAGTATTAAAACTTGTTGCTTCTATTAAGCGAATTTTACCCATGAAGCTCGTGCTGGAAGTATTTTAAAACGATCATATTGAATCGCTCAAAATAAATGTAAAAAATGTATAGGCGTTTTGCTATTACTTTTGTACTGTTAAGCTTAAAACCAGAGAAACGTCAGCCTCATTATGCAGAAATTCGTTTTTATTAGGTTTTCTCTCCTAGAAAACAGCAGGGACTTTTCGTTTGACAAGTCTTCCCGACTTTTATTTTGAAAGCGCGTCATTTCCGGCAATTTTAAAAACTCACAAGTGACTTGCTTCAGCACTGCGATTACTTCCGCTGTGTCGCAGCTCGTTTGTAAACTAGAGTTTGAGGTTGAAGTTTAACAATAAACGAGTGAAAATGAACGTGATCGATCATGTGCGGGATATGGCAGCGGCCGGGCTGCACTCTAATGTCCGGATCCTCAGCAGTTTACTGCTCACCATGAGCACCAACAACCCGTGAGTCTCTTTACTGAATCACACCTGAAATAAACTCTTTAAATATCACACCTCGTTGATCTGATGCTTCTATCTGTTCAAACATGAGCATATGATTGTATTTTAAACATGGTCTCAGTTTTACGGCATTTGTCAGATCAGATGTACATCAAGTCATGGGCTACTGCAATTATAACAACAACAAAAAATATGTCATGATCATTATATTAAGTGGTCATGGTTATCATGTTTTATGAACAAAATACAAACCAATACAAAAATTCTAATAGATTTAATGGTTATAATGAATATTGTGTTTTTTTTTTACTATAATAGTCTCTAGTGGTATTGTGTTGGTTGGGAATCTGTTAGATGGAAACCAATAAAATACAAAAAAATCCCACTAGAATAAGGCCCAAAACATCCTACATAAAGGATTTTTGTAATTGTGTGTGATGGTATTTTATTATGGTCATAGAATTTGTATTGTTTTTTTTAACGGTGATATCATTGTGTGAGTTATTATATACATAATATATGAAAATACATTTGTATTAACATCTTGCAGTGCTTTTGTGTAAGTGTAATGCTACTGTAAAATCATAACAAGTTAACTTGGATCCTTTCCAAACAGTTTAAGAGTGCTTCAAAATCATTCTTGTTTTGTTTAATTTCTTATTTCTTAGTTGTTTAAACAAGCCCTGCCAAATGATTTATTGTAAAATATCTCTTTCCATTAAAAAAAATATGTGGGATTTGGAAAGTTATTTTTGTAAACAATGTTGCATGTAAGTCATAAATACAATTTCTGTTTATATTTTCGCAGCGAGCTGTTCTCACCCGCTCAGAAGTATCAGCTGCTGGTTTATCACGCCGACTCGATCTTCCATGATAAAGAATACAGGAACGCCGCCTGTAAATACAACATGGCTTTACAGCAGAAGAAAGTGCTCAGCAAAACATCTAAAGTTCGGCCGTCCAGTACAGGTGGCACAACATCTGCAGTGCAAGCACAGGTGAGCTCTTACAAACCTTTACAATGACCCACAGACACATTTCGATTCCTAAATATATGTAATGAAAGTCTGTATTAATTATTACAGAATTTGCCATCAGAGATTGAAGTGAAATATAAGATCGCAGAATGCTATACTATTCTGAAGCTGGATAAAGATGCCATTTCTGTGCTGGATGGAATCCCTTCACGCCAGAGAACGCCAAAGGTCTGTGTGTTCTGCATTCAATTCAATTACAAAAATAATGACCCTTAATGGGATAGTTCACCTAAAAGTACAAATTTTCTTCTTCTGTGAAACACAAAACAAGATATTTTGAGAAATGTCTCTGTGGTTTTTTTTTTGTCCATACAATGGAAGTCAATGGGGGTTAGTGCTGTTTCTTTACCAGCGTTCTTTAAAATATCTTCGTTTGTCTTCTGCAGAAGAAAGAATCATATAGGTTTGGAATGATGTGAGGGTAAATAAATGATTATTTATGGGTGAACTAACACTCAAACTCACACTATTTTGAGATGGTATTAGGATGCATCAGAGCAAAATTGATTGTTTTCATGAAGAGCACATTGTTTAATTTCATGTGTCTGTTTCTCTTACAGATCAACATGATGTTGGCGAATCTTTACAGAAAGGCGGGTCAAGAACGTTCAGCTGTTACAAGTTACAAGGAGGTTTTAAGACAGTGTCCATTGGCTCTTGATGCTATTATTGGTTCGTAAGAATGCAGCAGCTTGTCAGCTTGTACTTTATTCTTCTTAAAGTTCACACTGAACATTAAAGTGTCTGTTTCGCAGGTCTTCTGTCTCTGTCGGTGAAGGGGGCGGAGGTCGCCTCCATGACGATGGATGTTATTCAGAGCATCCCGAATCTTGATTGGCTGTCTGTTTGGATTAAAGCGCATGCTTTTTTACATGGAGGAGACAATCAGAGAGCTATCAACACTATCTGGTGAGTATCTGTGTGTGAGCAGCGGTAATGTTTTCGCTGACTGACTAATGCATCTCTCCTGTAGCTCATTGGAGAAGAAGTCTCTCCTGAGGGATAATGTTGATCTGTTGGTCACGCTGGCAGATGTGTACTTCAGAGCCGGAGACACCAAGAACTCCATCTTGAAGTTTGAGCAGGCACAGATGCTCGACCCATACCTGATCAAAGGTACTGGATGAAACGGGTCTTTTTTGTTGTTGTTGTTGGAATGAACTAATTGTGCTGTTTTGTTAGGTATGGATGTCTATGGGTATCTCATGGCCAGGGAGGGTCACCTAGAAGATGTTGAAGTTCTTGGAGGACGGCTGTTTAACATTTCTGACCAGCATGCCGAGCCCTGGGTCATATCAGGGTGCGTCTGAGTTTCTCTCATCGAATGTTTCTGAAGTTTGAGTTTTAATCCAGCCATGAACTCTTGATAAATACTGACACAACTCTTTTCCACAGATGTCACAGTTTCTACAGTAAGCGTTATTCCCGAGCCCTCTATCTGGGAGCTAAAGCCATTCAGTTGAACAGTAACAGCGTTCAGGCTCTTCTCCTGAAGGGGGCGGCACTGAGAAACATGGGCCGTGTGCAGGAAGCCATCATACACTTCAGAGAAGCCATGCGATTGGCTCCTTGTCGTCTGGACTGTTACGAAGGCAAGAAAAATTCATGTGAATTTAAGTAGATTAGGGCTCAGAATTAGACCACTTTTAATTTCCACCCTTGTTTGCAGGACTGATCGACTGCTACCTGGCGTCTAATGGTATCCGGGAGGCTATGGGAATGGCCAATAATATTTACAAGACCCTGGGAGCGAATGCCCAGACTCTTACCATCCTGGCCACCGTGTGTCTAGAAGACCCCATGACGCAGGAGAAAGCAAAAACACTGCTGGACAAAGCTCTCGCTCAACGACCCGACTACATCAAAGCGGTCGTAAAGAAAGCTGAACTCCTCAGTATGTCAATCGTTCAGACATGTTTCTTATTTGTTAAGCGAAAGTGTGTCTTATTTAGCAAACCCTTCAAGTTTGGTCCATAGTTCCTAAGCATTTATAGAAAGGGAGACCACGTGATTGATATTTGTATAATATATTATTTAAAAATATATTTTTGAAATGGATTACTTGAAGCTGGATGATAAAATGTCAAGAGTATGATTTTACAAATTCTAGACAAAGGGTGACTACTTTTAAAGATGATCAAATATAACATTTTAGTCACAACATAATTCCCACAGTTACAGTTTTGATGAGTTTACTACTATTCTAAAATCTAAACAACAGTGAGTGTTTCCAAACTTTTGATTGGTGCTGTACCTAACACCACATTTGCATTCCAGGTCGGGAACAGAAATACGAGGAAGGAATAGCCCTTCTAAGAAACACTTTAGCCAATCAGAGCGACTGTGTGCTGCACAGGATGCTGGGAGATTTTCTCGTTGCTGTTAATGACTATCAGGAGGCCATGGACCAGTACAGCATAGCGTTAAGGTAACATCATTCTCCTTTCTTTTACATCCAATCTTATCAGACGGTTTAAACCTTAAGCTAATTGTTTTTCTCTCAGCCTCGATCCAAACGATCAGAAGTCTCTGGAGGGCATGCAGAAGATGGAGAAGGAGGAGAGTCCCACAGACGCGACGGTTGAGCTGGATGGTGATGATATGGAGGGCAGCGGGGAGGAGGGAGATCTGGAGGGCAGTGACAGCGAGGCGGCGCAGTGGGCCGATCAGGAGCAGTGGTTCGGCATGCAGTGACTTGTAAAACAGACTCTGTCTGCAGCACTTCTGTGTGATTTGAGTAAAAGAATCACATGCATGCTCATGGACCTCTGGTGGTGAGTTATGCACCGTGTCAGTTTGGACTAACAGGATTGTGGGGTGCATTATCTTTATTAATACCTTTAGCACCAAACCTTTTGGTTTTTGTCGTTCAAATTCACCCACAGGAGATTCTTTAGAAGCAGTGAAGTGTATAAATATCAGTATTTAACAGAGGTTAAACAGGATGACATGGGGCTGCGTGTGTTAGACTAAATAATTTGCTCTATATATCCCAAAATATTGATAAAATGTTAGTTAAACATCATGAACAGAATGGTATTTGAACACTGTGCTGCATGTCCCGTTTTATTTATAAATGTCATTATTCTTGTGTTGAATTTGTTTCATTTGATCAAGTTTTTTGCCTGTTGAATTAAAGCTTTGTTGGTTTTACAAATGACACAAGATAACGTTAAAGCTAGACAGAAACTTCTGTGGGTTCTGTGCAATCTTGCAAAAACATGCTTCTCAAAATTAAAAATATATCTACATAAAAAATATCCTGTTTTTTACATTGTTTCTTATGGTTCTACAATAGGTCTCATTTTAATGATGAAAAATACTTTGATTTGTTGGGTTGAAATATAGTACAGACCAGCTCTTATTTTTTAGTTTCACAAAAGTGTGTAAATGAGCATAAATTTTGTTGTAGATGTATGTGCTTATGTTAGTAGTGTTTTTCTATATTGTGTACTGTTGTAAATAAGACTATTTTTTATGTTTTGGAATTAAAATCATGTTATAAAGTTTTTTGAATGTTTTGGAAAATACAAAATGTACACAAAGCAACCATGTAATATTTTATTAACCACAAGTCATTGTAATAATTACAACACTGATTGGGCAGCGCCAGTCTTTCGGTTGTCATGGGAACTGCTGTAAAGACTGTCTGTCTCTCTCAATGTCACACACACACAGCTCACATCTGAAATGAGCTTCTGCATTAAAACATATTGCACATCCCTGTGCAAAGCAACAATAAAGATATTTGGTTAATTTACACATCTCACAAAACATTTCAGAAAAGGTGCCTTTAAAGATTGTCTGTAATGGCATCTTATGTTTTGAAATGGAGTATTGCAGTTCTATACAAAAGTTTGTCCTATGCTATTGTAAACTCTGTATCTAAGGGGACATGCACCATTAAAACTACTGTCATATTTTGAAACCGTTTCAAATCTCACTTTCTTTAGACGGGCTTGACCTGGCCGAGCTTTACAAAGCTTGGATGTCAGGTTTTAAAAAGCTGTAATTTTCACTCCTTAACATTTTGAGCTTTATCTAAACTAATGATCAAATTAAGATGTAGCACAGTCGGCATGCAGGCCTAGACTGATGTTACGGGCTGCTCAATCACATGCATTAAAGTCCAGAAAACCCTCACAGTTTCTGCAAGGAACATGAAGAGCGGATAGGTTTAATCCGCCCGAGCTGAGGAGAGAAAGAGAGAGAACGTAAAAAATACAGATATGAACAAAAAACACAAATGAAATATAATTGATAAAATAAGTTAAAGTGTCCTGGAAGTTCATTAGATCCAGGCTGCAGTCACACACGTGATGATGCGTTAGTATATTCAGTGTCATGATCATCATTACCCGCTATGAAAAAAATATTCATGGTGAAGAGAAAAGTCCTTATATTCCTTCCTGGAGACTAAGTCCTAAAAATGTTTAAAAATCCTTAATTTTTTTCTTTAATTTTTTTCCTCATTCAAAAATGTTTTTTCTTCAAAAGCAAGCAAAACATTGTTACTTGTGTGGACTCCTAAAGGGAAAATTTCCATGCAAGAGAAACATTTTTGCTTGATATAGCTAACAATTAAATCATGATTTCCACTAGATAAAAAATTTTTAATCTTTAAAAAAGCCATTTTCATCTTCAAAAATGTTTTCTCTTTTAAACATTTTTTAAATAAAAAAAAATTGTAATCTTTAAAAAAAAATTAATCTTCAAAAAACATTTTCAAGATGAAATTTTTTTTGAAGAAAACTGTTTTGAAAAAGAAAAAAAATTTAAGAGAAAAAAAGGAAAGTAAGGGCTATTTTTTTCTTCACCATGAATTTTTTTTTACATTGCAGTTCAGAGTTTTTATAATTATTCACACTGATGCAAACAGTATCAAATCTCATGCGTGTTGTCTGGTATCACCTGCACTCGAGAAGAAAATACCTATACATCTCTGCTAGTCTGTCATTTACAAAATTAAAAAGACTTTACACTTTTATACTAGTGTCAGGATAGTTTATCCCATGATTCGTTAAAGCCTTTATTACACAAGCTTCTTTTGTGCTCAGTTCATCCTACATGTACATTACAATAAAAATAATCGTTTGTCACTATACTGTCTCCATAAACACATCCAGCAAAAATAACTGAAGTAAACATTTTCATTTTGAGCATTTTTTAGAAACCTGAAAAACGTGATTTCATTCTTTTAAGCATTAATAAAAAAATAAGTGAACTATGGCAGATTCACTAAAGTGATTCAATAATAAGGAACTTGTGCATTTGGATAGTCTTCCTACTCTATTAGGGAAAAAGTGTGTAAAGAAGACCTACGAAAGCAACCAACAGAACTGAGGTAGCTGAAAATCTACTTAAAGCAGAAAGAAAATCATTTGCGAGAAAATAAAAAATAACCAAATGCACATTCGTTCTGTTTGGCCCATCTGATTCAAAATACTAAAGAAAAATCAATCGGATAAATAGTACAGCATCTCGACACTTCTGAAACACTGAAAAAAAGGGGACCTGAGAAAATATACACCTTTAATAATAAAAAAAACAAAACAATAAAAATGTGCTTAAAAATTCTATGTTTAAAAAACAAAACACTATTTTCTGACAACAATATGTAATATACAGATAAACATTTGTGTATAAAAAATTCAAACAAGGCTCTGATGCGTGTGCAAATGTGAACGTGGTTAAATGTTGTTCCTTGTTAATGTTGCTTCTCTGGTTATTTGGAGTCACGGTTAGCATCACGGCAGGTCTCAGATCAGTCAGGATGACCAGAACAGGTTGGTTAGGTTAGTGTCTGTGCTGTAAAGCCACACCACAGCAGGAAGTGTCAGAGCTACAAAAGGCCAGGAGATGCCCTCAGTGCATGCAGAGAGGGACCAGCCTCTCCTGTCGGCCTCCTGATCCACATCTTTACCAGGCTCCAAGTAGTTCCTTGCCACGAATTTGAGCAGCTCGTCCATCAGGATAACAGGCAGGGAGATCTTCAGCACCATCATCCACTGGGTCACATTCAGGGGGGTGATCTGAAAGATGACCTATAAAATAGAAAGGAAAATTGCACAAGGTCATAATAATATTACTGTAAAATTAACTGTGATTACTAAATGTAATGTAAATGTTAATAAACCTAAAAATATCTAAAAAATAACAAACAAACCCAAAAAACATTAATGATAAATGTTAATGATAATGATATTTTTTAAAAATATCTAAAAATTAACAAAGTATAACTAAATTTTTTTTTATAAAAAATGTTAACGATAATGATTTTTAAAATACATAAAATAAGAAAAATTAAAAAATGAAATTTTTTTAAAGTTAATGATATTTTTAAGAAATACCTAAAAATAAAAAAATCCAAAATATAATAAAAAATGTTAATGATATTTTTAAAAATACATAAAATAAAATAACATAACATAACCCCAAAAATAATAAAAACTGTTAAAGTCAATGATATTTACCAAATAAAATAATAAAAAGAAAGTTCAAAACAAACCCCAAAAACATTAATGATAAATGTTAATTGTTAATGATATTTTTTTAAATATCTACAATAAAAAAATAAAAACATAACCCTAAAAAAAAATCTTGATTAATGTAAAAATACCTAAAATAAAAAAATATTTTTAAAAATACCTAAAAAAAAAATTAAATACCCTAAAAAAACATAACCCCAAAAAACCTTAAAATATGAAAATGTGAATGTAAATGATATTGTTTAAAAAAAAAATTAAAGTAAAAAATAATGATGTAAAAAACATTTATTATCTAGAATAAAACCTGTAGTTTGGATAGTGCATTTTCATATTTATGCTCAACATGTGCAGTGACAGTTATCAGATTAATGTACATTGCATAGAGAATAATTTTTATTACCATGCATTTTAATACAATTTAATGTCTTTTTTTAATTTATTATTTTTTATTATAATGTATGTAAAACTGCTTTGCAACAATGGAAATTGTGAAAAGCGCTATATAAATTAATTTAATTGAACTAAATGTCATATTATATTTTTGACAAGCAACTATATCCAAGCATATTCAGCAACATTGATCACTTAATGATCCATAGTATTCAGCAATGTGAACGGGTGGCGTACCGGCAACGGCTCCACGTAAAGGATGAGGAAGTGCAAAGACATAGAGAGGCAGATGGCTCCCAGCAGCCAGATGTTCTCCCAGGGAGGCATACGCAGCAGAGATTGGTTCTCTGACAGACTGGAGAAAAGAGAAGACGTGTTTACTGGGGTTATACAATGCTATATTCAAGGCTGATCATCTGAACACTGAGGTCTGACCTGTTAAGGGCATTACACATTTCAATAGTGACCAGGACAGACAGGGCCATGGTCATGGGGTAGGGAGACTCAAACACATGGCACTCCAGGTCCTGGAAGTCTGGATTATCAGGAGAACACTGTAAGAAGTGACTCTGAAAGATGAAGAGATGCACAGTCAGATGCTGCTGGGAAATTCTCTAAAACAAATTTTTATTAACATACATGCATATCTGTTAAGCTTTTAATGTTTAAATGTAATTATGTTATGCAAACATTTTAGTCTAACATTTATAAGATATTTGTGTTAACAAATTGTCATTGTATGATGTACTGTTGTTCTGTTTAGGAGCTTTAAACTAGAAGATCTGTTACTTAAAAAGCGAAGCCATACCAGCTGGTAAAGAGTGATCATTGGACCGTCCTCAGCAGCGATAAACCACCAGGCCGCGGCTCCTACGGTCCCAGCACCCACATAACCTGAATTACAAAACACATAGTAAACAAGATGCAGTGTCAGCGCTAGTGAACGAAGCAAACATCACTCACATCCAATGGCCAGATATCTGAAGAAGAGCCAGCCAGAGATGAGCGGCTCCTTTGCATTGCGAGGGGGTTTGTTCATGATGTCCAGATCAGGAGGATTGAAGCCCAGAGCGGTAGCAGGTAGACCATCCGTGACCAGATTCACCCACAACAGCTGAACAGGGATGAGAGCCTCAGGGAAACCCAGCGCCGCAGTGAGGAAGATGCTGATGGAAAAAAAGTTGATTCAGATTCTCTGACTCACATCTTTATGTTCAATACAACAAATCTTGTGGAAGGTACTGAGGTCATAATAATATTACTGTAAATTTAACTGATTACTAAATGTAATGTAAATCTTAATAAATCTTAATAAAAAAGACAATATTAAAAAAAACATTAATGATAAATGTTAATGTTAATGATATTTTTTAAAAAATGTTAAAAACAAACCCCAAAAACATTAATGATAAATATGATAAATGATGTTTAAAATACCTACAATAAAAAAAATACAAAAATGTAAAAAAAACATATCATTAACATTAATCAATAACTTTTTGGGGATATTTTTAAAAATACCTCAAATAAAAAAAAAAAAAAATTAAAAAAAAAACTTAATCCCCCCAAAAAAGTTTCTGATATTTTTTAAAAACACCCTAAAAAAACATAACCCCCAAAAATTTACTAAAAATGTTAATGTAAATGAGAGCCTCGGGAAACCCAGCGCCGCAGTGAGGAAGATGCTGATGGAGAAAAAGTTGATTCAGATGTACTGACCACACGACCTCTCCTACATTGGAGGAGATGAGGTAACGGATGAACTGCTTCATGTTGTTGTAGATAGCTCTGCCTTCCTCAACAGCGGCCACAATGGTGGAGAAGTTGTCATCAGCGAGGACCATCTCCGAGGCTGTCTTGGCCACGGCAGTGCCAGAGCCCATGGCGATGCCGATCTCCGCCTTTTTCAGGGCGGGGGCATCATTCACCCCATCTCCTGTCTGCCGAGACAAAACCATCAGTAAAACAGATTTCTGCCCACAACGTTCCAAACTTCTATTTGTAACCCCAACATAAGGTCACACACCATGGCGGTGATCTCATCAAAGCCCTGCAGGAACTCGACGATCTTGGACTTGTGCGAAGGTTCCACACGTGCGAAGCAGCGGGCGGCTATGACAGCCTCTCGCTGGGCGTGGGGTGAAAGGTCGTCGAATTCACGGCCCGTGAAGGCCATGCGGCTGACGTCGTCATCATCCGAGAAGATGCCGATGCGTCTGCAGATGGCCACGGCCGTACCCTTGTTGTCACCCGTGATCATGATGACACGAATGCCAGCGTGCCGGCAGAGCTTGATGGAAGCGGCCACCTCAGTACGAGGAGGATCCAGCATCCCCACGCAGCCCACGAAGGTCAGATCCGACTGATTGAGGGAAGATGATGACGGTTAAAAGAACTTTAGTCTGTATCCGATTTGTTTTGATAGATGGATAGATAGTCACCTCATACTCTGCAAAGCGTGCCGTGTCGGACAGAATCATCTCTTCCTTCCTCAGCGGGTTATCGCGGGTGGCCAGCGCCAGGCAGCGCAGGGTGTCCCGTCCGGTGCCGTACTCTTTAATCACAGTCATGATCTTCTCCTTCATGCCCTGAGATAAAGGCACCCTGGAACCGCCAACACGCACATACGTGCACCTCTCGATCACACCCTCGGGAGCGCCCTGTGATACACACTCTAATTTAGCAGTGTGTTCGACACATAACTAATACCCTAAATGAACACATCACAAACCAGTCATCATCTAAACAAACTGTTGTGGGCTGAATAAAATTGTTTTTATAGTTGACCATGAGATTCATGTAAACTACATTAAGTAGGACATTTTGTGTTGGGTCTCCACTTGTATAAAGTTGGTCTTGAAGCAGAACCGATTAGACAAGAAGCACCTTGACAAACATCTTAGCAGAGCTGGATTTGGCCTTGTTAGGAGTGCAGAACACAGACATGGACTTTCTGTCTCTGGAGAACTCCAGTGTGAAGTCTTTCTTCATCAGCTGCTTGATCACCTATACACACACACACACAGTTATGACATCATCATTTTGCTTCATCATCATCATCATTTTTTAAAGGATTACAGTGATATTTACAGAGTTGCAGGCGTTTGCCCTCTCGATCTTCGACATGCTTCTGACATCAGTGTCAAAAACGTTCATCTTTTCCACCAGGCAGGTCAGAGCTGTTTCTGTGGCTTCTCCAACTTTCTCAAAAACACCTTTAGACTGCAAGAACATCAACACTGATTAATATCTAATGTAATATTTGGACAGCAATTTACATTTTGTCAAAGTAGTTTTTGCTATCGCTTTCATATAAAATGTATATCGCATATACAGGGATGTAAATCATTGTTTTTCTCATCTTATCCACTCTTGCACCTCATTATAATCCAGGGAGGAATCATTGCACAAGGCGCAGATGGTGGCCAACTCCACCAGCCCATCATACTGAGAGCTCCTCACCATACGGTTATCAAGAAACCTGCACAAACAAACAGAAAATGAAATGTATACTTAATACACTACGACAGCTGACAGGATTGAGATTTCACCATAAATCTTTGTTTTGTGTGTAATGCACTCACACGTCTCCTTCAGGGGCGTAGGTGGAGCCAGAGATGGTGAACTCCGTCAGTGAGCAGCTGTCTCCTTCAGCCTTGTCCAAGATGAACATCTGAACGATAGACAGAAGTGGTTAAAGCATAAATCTTTAGTGTGATAACTGTAAAGGGTTAAGGTTTTAGAAGACCCAGAATTAGGGCTGCAAGATATATCCAAATTATTGCATATGTATATATTGCAATGGTTTGCAATAACTGGATGAATTTAATATTGAGAGATGTATGCATGTCAAGTTTGCATCCAGATAGCAGAGATAGGCTGGCGAAATGAAGACAGTGATGCTTTCTCCAGAAAAAAAAATCTTTCTTAAAAAAAATAAATTCTTACATCTTAGATGTTTTTACAAACACGAAGCATCTTATTGCATATCGAATATCCCATTATTTAGAAAGTTATGGCATATCTCATCATTTGTGAAGTCTGACATTACACTGAAACTCAGTGTAAATATGTGCAAACCTTACAGACACTTTTGATTATGCAAGAAAATGACATAGTCAGCATTCTGCTAAAATGTCTCACAGAAGAATAAGAACTAGTTTTACATGAGAGGGAATAAATGACAGACATGCACTGTCTTGACATGTTTATGGTTTAGGAGGAATTTGTCAACTGACAGAAGGTGACAGCATTGAAAAGTATGAACATAAGAAGATTATCTGTTTGCTGTGACTTTGGGTGCAGTAATTCTGTCCTGTGTGATTTCCTGTTTAAATAAATACAGAAATTGGCAAAAGAGCGAGTGAAATGAAAGCAGGAACGTGAAAGGACATTTCTGCACAGAAAAAGACATAAAAACACAGATGAAGTGCTGCTCGGCTCCCCTTTCTGACTCTGAAAGTTCAAAGTATGCTGACATCACAAGAAAAAACAAACATTTCAGACACTCCAGCCATCCTTTACAAGAAAACATTCCTGCATTTCTGCAGAGCGAGCAGATCAGCCCTCTGACAGAGATTTTTATCGCACAGGAAACTTCACCAAAACACTGAAACTAAACAGACCTCATGGAAAATGTGGTTTAACTAGAGATGATGTAAAGTTTAGCCAGTCGAGAAACCTCACCCTGCAGACGGACATCTGGTTGGTGGTGAGGGTGCCAGTCTTGTCCGAACAAATCACGGAGGTGCAACCCAGCGTCTCCACAGAGGGCAGCGAGCGGACGATAGCGTTCTTCTTGGCCATACGGCGGGTGCCGAGAGCCAGGCAGGTGGTAATGACAGCGGGAAGACCCTCGGGGATGGCGGCCACAGCCAGAGCGACAGCGATCTTGAAGTAGTAGACGGCTCCGCGGATCCACGAGCCACCGTGGACGGGATCGTTGAAGTGGCCGATGTTGATGATCCACACGGCGATGCAAATGAGAGAGATGACTTTGGAAAGCTGCTCTCCGAACTCATCCAGCTTCTGCTGCAGGGGGGTCTTCTCCTGCTCGGTGGAGGCCATCTCATCACGGATCTTACCGATCTCGGTGTTCACACCCGTGGCCACTACCACGCCAATGGCTTTGCCTGCGCTGATGTTGGTTCCCTAAAATGAACAGATTCAGAAATCAAAGGGGTGAAAAAAATTGTCTTCAATCGTCTCTAACATTATTCTGTGAAATTGTGATTAACTTGCATTTCAAGATTAACTTTAAACTACTGTAAAAATACAGAAGTTGATCTAAAAGGAAAGTCAAAAAATCATCTATCTGATATTTTGTGACCCACAAAATGCAAATTCAAGCGAGTTTCTAAACTATGGATTATCAGAATAACATATAATTTGCGACTCCAAACTCTCTCTCACCGAGAACAGCATGTTCTTCTTGTCCTGATTGACAGCGCGAGGGTCCGGGACTGGGTCAGTGTGTTTAATGACAGACACGGACTCGCCTGCAGGGTGGACAGAAGGTAAACTAAGGTTAGCAAAAATCCATGACAACTAAAATACAAAGAGACCGAGCAGACTGTTACCTGTGAGGATGGACTGATCCACTCTCAATGTGGTGGACTTAATAGCACAGATGCGGATGTCTGCAGGAACCTTGTCACCCACTGTACAAAAAGAAAAGAGAAAAATAAGTAATTAAGAACAAATTAGTTAAATCTGCTGAAAACACAAAGACAAGCTCTCAAATAACAGTAATGCAAAATAAATGCAAATACCATCAATGAATAACTGAGAGGATACATGACTTTACACACATTACTTTATACACATTACAAAATGTCAAACTAGCTTGAAAAGATGCTGGAGCAAAAAACAAAAAAGTACAATTAATATACAGTTATTTCATCCATCCCATCCAATCCCATCTGTAGTTTTTTAACAGCTATTAAATTTTTTCCTGTAAAAACACATCACACATAGTTTATTGCAAACTTCCTTTGAAAAAGTGCCTGAGTATGCAGTGTTTGGAGATCACAGTGAGATTTCTGAAAACATCAAGGCTGATTACAAACCTTGGCAAGACGAACCATGACAAACCCAAATCAATCCCATTATATTAAATTAAACCCTGCGGTTTTCTGTGCACAGTCATAAAGCAAATTAAAGGGAGATCAAGAACAAAATGGACATGTAAGATCATCTGCGCACTTTAGGGCGAGAGAAGAAAATAGCCCGGGCGACAATGCACCACGCCAAACATGGGAAAACTATTCTGATGTGTCCGCTGATGGGCTGATCTGGTTTAAACACAGAGTCATGAGAACAGCTGCCCCAGAGCTCGACAGGAAGACTGACGAGGGTTAATACCCCCTCCCCGAGCTGTCAATCAACTCCAGGGGCTTTAAAGTACAAACATGCAACAATGACCATTATATTCAGAAAAACTTTATTTGGCCACAAAAGTGAATCCAGGTCTAAGAATGATGTTTGGCTTCTCTGATGATCTGTACATGTTAAACATTAGCGTATCATTGAGCAAAAGTCCAGCGTATCCACAGGGGCATAAAAAAGCAGGAGGGCACCACAACAATGGTCACTGTGTGGCCTTGGCACCAATAAACGCATATGTGCAAGCAACACGATCTCCACGCTCTGGATTAACACGTCCGTCCACTCGCCAGGACCTGTGAGGAGCTCAACACGAGATGGTGATGGCTTTTCTCAGAAAGACCTAAATGGAGCTCATTCCCATCTTTCAACTGTCTAAATAGAGAACAATTGTTACACAATGAGGTCCAGTTCTCAGAAAGTCACTCACTCGGCATTGTTCACCGGCAACAAGACCAATCGGAAAGTTTAGCAAACAAATACAGCTTTCAAAATCTGGTAGGACAAGATGCTTAAAGTGTGGATGATTAGAAGTGCAGAATATAATCCTACAGAGAATTTATGAATTAAAATTAATGTAAGAACTTGGATTGAAATTATACCATCTGAACTAGACTAGAAACATTATCTGAAAACATCTAAACCCTAGAAATAACATCTAAAAACAACATAATTTAGAAACATTTAAATGCTAGAAACATCATCTATGAACATCTAAACACTTAAAACATCATTTAAAAACATCATCTACAAACATCATCATCTAGAAACTTCATATAGAAACAAATAAACTTTTGAAACATTGCTAAACTTTTGTTATTAGATACAAGAACCTGACACAAAACAATTTGCTTTTGTTCTTTATGTGAACTGGTAAAGTATGAACTACATACAGTAATCCACCTGCCTATTTTTGGATCTGCAAGCTGATACTGTGTTTGTGATAACAGTAAAGTTAATTTACGAGTTGAGATCATCTGAAAATAGCAGCATGCAATGTTCATCTGCCAGCTTGAATGCATTTCTATATGAAAGATCCTGTTTTCAGACACATCTGTATAAGCTAACAAGATAAATTAAAGATCTGCAGCATGACGTGGATGCATTTCAATGAGACGCAGTGACTAAAGCACATTTGTACCACGAGGTGAGAATGACGTGTCACTAGCTGCGAGCTGATTCATGAGTTTTAAGTGAGGTCCGATGGTGGAATTCACAAGTACATGAACGCTTTCCAGAACATAGCAGCAGTTATCAGCGCACATACTGTATACACGCACGAAGCTCTTGCAGAGAGCTATTTCTGGCGTATCTGGCCTACAGGTATAAACGTGACCTCCGAACCTCAGAGTTGTTGGAGTTATCTATCCACCCACCGTACGCACGCAACCGCCTCCAACGGCACCCACACATGGACTCACCATATATTCACGGAGTCTGAATGAAAAAGCAGCAGGCTATATGCTTACATAATCCTAAATAATTCAACAAAAAAGAAAATTGTTTTGCATGAATCAATCACACATACAAAACAGCTCACACCGAATCATTCACAGCGTGAGGTCGTACCATTTTGTTTTAATGATTTATGCTTTCATCACTTTCCCCAGCAACACAGCATTGTCATGTTTTATTACGCTTCTCTTTATAGTAAAGCTACAAGCAGGGAATTGTGGGGCCGCAAGGTTTGTGAGACGTCCACTTAAGAAAAGAAGACAATCTAAGATTAAAGAACCTGATTGGAGAAGCGTGGCAAGGCTTACTGGACACCTGGTCCACCCCAGTAACTGTGAAACGACTGGAATCTCCTTTACCCTCATTCATTTCGAGTCACTTGTGGATCCTCGCTGACAGCCCGGGGCCATCAAACACCTGCCGAACCCCTGCCACTCTGGTGATAGGTGATGGTTACCAGGTCCAGCAGAATGTTGCATGCCATCCTGGGTGCTTGAAATCCCAAAGCACAGAGCGTGCCGATGGGCAGGGTCGATCTCGCTCAATGTGAGAGCAGTGGCATGAGAGGTAAAGGGGTGGTACACCGTGGTCACTTCCCTATAAGGACATCTCTCTCTGAGAGAACAATAGAGACAGCTGTTAGATCTGGCCTTAGAAACCTTTCTGTTTGTCAATCAAAGCCTGAAGCAAATCCAACTCAAAGCGTTTTAAGTTTTGCAGTGACGGAGGAAAAGCAATAAGATGAAAGCTCTTGAGATGATACAGTCCAAGTTTTTGTTACACAAATTATCATAATAAAATGCAAGAGACTATATGTGACCCTGTCTGTGAAAAACAGGTAATTAAAGTCTTAAAATCAAATGATGAGATAAAAAGCATCACAGTTTGATTTCATCTATAAATATCACTATGATTTTAATCTTTTACATGTCATTACACAGTCAGATATCAAGGTTGGATTTTAACAGAATGTTCTTTATATCATGCAGGATGATTTTATGTAGAAAACAGTAAAAAATTACTAGCTGGGTTTTCACAGAAATCAATATATCATAATATAAAATATTATGATATAATAATAACAATATTTGGGTCTGTTTTTCCAAAAGAGAAAAAACATATTTTGTCAACTTAAAGTACAATAACACACATATGACCTCAAAGCTAAAAGTTGTGAAAAAAGCCACAAAACCTTTAAGGATTTTAAACCATATCTTTAAAAATCTCTCTAAAGTCTTTAAGGCGGTGCACTGCTTGACTGCTAAAATTGAGTTTGTGACAAAATAGCTGTAACTGCTCCCATTAAAAGAATTATCCTTACAACAGACATTAATCAAAGCTTACACCAGCAGTTGTCTTGTACGCCAAAGCAACTCGTGCAGAAATATTAAAGTGCAACGTAAGTTATGCTAATTAAAACATCAGATGTGCAATGAGCAGACCGCAAGGTGGCCCGCATGCTGAGCTCGGCTCCGTGCGCGACTGATGGGCTGTCAGAGGAACGCTGGCAGCGTTTGTAATTCTGTTCACGAAACAGTCCCAGAGTCCTCTGCAGCGGGTGTGCTGAGCCGTGGCTCGAGCTGCGTCATGCTCTCGACCCACAGCAGAAACAGAGAGACCGCAGAGAGAAAGCACTTTAAACGTTCAGCACAGATGTCACACTACGAAATACCATCCAGATTTAGCCAAAAAGCACCAGGTGACTTCATCTTCCTAAATTAATCACATCGAGGCACGGTCGGCCGGTCAAATCATGTTCCAATCGACAAGTCTGGACAGAGACAGTGTGCAGAAGAAAATCCTGCATTAAAATTCACAAGAAATCCACTCCCCCGGGATTGCTTTAACAACATTTGCACAGGTTTAAACATTAGCAGATTTTAAAAATGTACTTATCGCAAAACGTAAAACAGCACCATTCCACCAATGACCTCTTTCAAGGTGACTTTGTCTGCCTGGATCATATCTGACGTCACATGCTGCATTTCGGTGGGAGTCTGCAAAGGGGCTGGGCGGTGGGCCCAGAGCCGACACCTGTCATCTGTACCATTGTCACTATGAGCTATAAATAAACCATTCCATAATCTAGACAGCCAATCACTGCTTATCTACCACTATTACAAAAAACAGCAAGGATAACAAAGCTGATCGCAGTGACACATCCATCCCCAAAACCCAAATAAAGACATTTTTGTCTTATAAAGACATTTCTTTGTTTCAATGCTTTCTTCATTTCAAAAGTGAACCTTCGGTTAAAACCGGGTATTTCAAGAAACAGTAACAGGAAAACTAGCTTCATAAAGACTGTGGTATTAATATCTGAAATAATTTTGCAATTTGATAGAAATATTTGCCATCGCTATATAAAAATGTATCTGTGTAATCGATGGATATAAACATGTGGGACTCATGGATTTATACACTACCAAGACACATTAACAAGTGCACCCAAAAACCTATAGATAACAACTCTCTTAAAACACACAAAACTAAAGCTGTAAGTGATCACAAACAGGATGACTTGAGTTACACCTATTTCTATCAATGGTTGTCACCATTATGCATCTATAAGGAGGGAAATCTTACCAGCGACCTCCACAATATCTCCAGGCACAATGTCTTTGGCTTTGATTCTCTGCACAGACTTTCTGTCCTGCCGGTACACTTTGCCCATCTCTGGCTCATACTCCTTAAGGGCTTCAATGGCGTTTTCAGCATTGCGTTCCTGTGAGGGACAGAATCGAACATTTCATTTTTCACAGAATAACAAAAATTCTGTGGACGATGACAAACTGTTCTTGTTAATGTGTGTAGCATTGTTTACAATTAGCATACGTAAATATTTACGCACTGTTACGCTAGTAAAATACAGCAATAACAGGTTAACTAATGATGTTTGGGGTGGAGCCATTTGTTTGCCCGACCAGTAGCAAATTGAGAAAGTGTTTGGTACACTTGTTTGAACACAGTCATTCCTAACGCAGTTTTATGTGGTAATTATACCACAGAAATTACACACTTTAATGATTAAAATCTTTATTGTATTTATTATGAAAAGTGCTTAATTTGTGTAAAATACACATTTACTTACCTGCCAGACACCCACGATGGCATTGGCTATAAGGATAAGTAAGATTACAAAAGGCTCCACAAAGGCAGTGATGGTTTCCTCTCCCTCCTCAAACCAGGCTAAAACCTGCAGACAAACAGAGTCGTGTCACAACAAGCCATTACATTTCATCAAGCACTTCACATTCAAAACACACTGCAGCTATTACAAGACCAGTAAATCAAGATTCTGGGCGAGACGCGCCACTGACATTTGCCTTCTCCTAACGGATTTAACGCCAATATGCCGTTTCCCCCACACACAATCCATTTACATATGAGAGCCTGTTTGGATTGTGCAAACTGCAATATTCTGAATGACAAATAAAGTGAAGAGGCATGACAAAGCCAAACGCAGCAGCATCTTTAATGACTGGAAATAAACCCCTGTAGCTCACTGCAGTCACAGCACGTCATATGTAAGAATGCATCTAAATAATGGAAACAAAACACCAAGAATCCATATGGTTTTTTCTTTATCCTCACATCATTAGGCAAAGACTTTTGCACCAACACAGAAGTTTTGTTCAGCACGCAAGTAAGAGATGATTACATAATTCTGTTCAGTAATACAACACTTTCAGTACAACTTAGAGAAGTGATTCTTGATGACTTCCTTGATGTAAGACACAACATTTCAATTTTAAAGATGCATTAAATTAGGTACAAGTTTTAGACATGTCAGATCTCTCGACGCCATCTTGGCAACACCGCCAAGCAGCTATTTTATACATAGATAATAGGCGTAAAAGTTTAGCTCTTATAAACTTTATCAACATGACATTACAGCATTTAAACTTGGCAATAAAAATCTAAAAACAGTGAGTCATAGATCAAGGTCATAGTTAGACATTCTCATATAAAGAGATTCAATCCTGGTGTTCTCACGGAGACAGCGGAGTAAAAGGTCTGCAGTAATGAGTGGCCTGCAACTGAAGGTCAGCAGCCTAATTTGGCCAGCAGAGATGCACTCTCTTACAGCCAACCACGAGACAGCTGTCAAACCCGACTCTAACACCTCAGTATCACTCTGCTGGCCCATGCTGGCATACCTCTCCCTTTCCAGCAGACCAGACACTTTCATTTCCCCAAATATGTGGATGCATTGTGAATGCTGCTAACAGGGGTGAGCTGTTTGTGTTCACTAGGTACCTTGCATGTACAGTAATGCTGTTTTTGTAATGTCAAACCGTAAGACAATCTTATCTTTAGTTTCTTGATGGGAACATGTTTTGTAGATGTTATAAACTGGAAAAAAGAATTACAAAGTCTTCTTTGCTTCTAACTAAATCTGCTTGAAGTTAAGATCTCAAGTAAAATGATTTCACATAATCAGTTGAAATCCTTCATCTTTCCAGGCAAACAAAAGCAATGCATTTGGAAGAAATTTCCATTTAACAGTACCTATTTTGGCTAATTGGATGAGAGATAAAACATCAGCGCACTGCTAAGAAGTCTTGTTTGGTAGTTAGTGACAGACACTCAATCTCAATGAATGCTGTTGTCACCATTCCTAAGGAGTCCAGCTTTCTCAGCTATTCAGACCTGCGATCTGTGAGTAACCCAACACGAGGCGTGAATGACCTCAAGGAGCTAACGAGACATCTGCACTTTCCTGACCCTTCTGGCTACCAGTCGAAGTTTATTTTAACACATGATTTGTCTTCAGTGTAAAGCACTCAACACCTGCCATATATCACTGCTGAATCACATCGGAAATCAAGTTGCATTAGCCTCATTTTCTGCTGGACGCTTTCTCTCCACCAAATGTTATTGCACAATAACAATTACTGAAATCTGCCAAGACATGTCAATGTGTACTTACAAATGATATACAAGCTGCCAGTAGAAGAATCCGCACGAGTAAATCTTCAAACTGTTCAATGACAAGTTCCCATATAGTTTTTCCTGTCAAAATCAAACCAATGCAATGTGTCAAATCGAATGAACTGTAGGAACTATAACTTCATTTGACAGGTTTAAAATTTAATATTACCTTCCTCTGCAGGCAACTCTGCATGGGGGTTATTGAAGGATATGGAAAAGAGAAAGTAGAGAAAAATGCACAGTAAATACATTTCCAAGCAGACCCCAATACACATTTAGTCACTATATTATGACCATTAAATCAAATCTGCAAATATGAAACGAAACCTGTTACACTAAAATATTACATTTGTTGTCTTCAATACTTCAAAATAAAATGTTACTGATGTTATGACAAAGACTTTTACAGACAGAATTTACAGTAACTAGGTAACGCCTTAGCTTTCATTCCAAAGTATGAGCCCTTGCAAATTAGTCCTCGCTTCATGCTGAAAAAGTGTAAATTATAATTTCATCTTAGTAAATATTTGCCTTCTCTCACAGTCTGTACAGCTTTAACTGAACATTTACAAGCTTTACGGCGGCTGCTGCTGACAGAATATTTTATAAACACAAGGTCCTGTATATCTGAGGACTGATACTGGAGCCAGACTGCTTTAATCTGCGCTTGCTTAAGTTTTACCGTCAAATGAACATTATAAATGTGCTAAACGGGCCTCAGTGTGATCGCCTTCCACACGGACTGTCAAAACCTAAGGGAAGCGCGCGTAGTGACGTCAGGACTGCAACAAATGTAACATTTCGGAATCAACTTCAAACGCGCCGCTGTATGTGAGTGATACAAAGTGTCACACGTACCGTTGGAACCCCATTTGTCTCTCTGTCGTTTCACCTGGTCTAAAGTCAGTCCCGTGCTCTCGTTGACGCCGAAATAACTATAAACTTCATCCACGCTCTTCATGTGAGCGTTCTCCATGGTGAGACAGGAACAGATTCCAGATGCCCCTCAAGAATTCTGCCTTGGTCAAAACAGACACGGGTTTGACACATGCATTGACATCAAGCAAGCATCATAATGAAGAACATGCGAAAAAAGTTGCACCTTCCAGAAGGTTTATCCCCGTGCGCGCAAATGCGGAAAACAGTGGCACTTTCAGACCACCCTCGCTGCTGTCTTCTCGTTCCCCAAAGAACTGGGAGTCAGTGGAAGGCGAAAGAAAAGATCCTTGTTTAGTACATCACATTCACCCCCCGTCCAAGCCTCTGCCTGCCTGGAAATGTGACGGTCGATCCGTTTCTCTGTCCTTCTTTCCCGTTCAGTGGTGACTCGCAGCGGCGTTTACTCTTGTTTTATCGCAAGCGTCTCACTTCTGCCTCCCTGCCGCATGTGGAGGACGCTGATTGGATGGCGAGTGTCCGGGGAGCCCGTCAAGATCCAACCGATCTTCCTTGGCACGGAGAGCATTGACGTTAATTGAGGAGCTGTTTGTTCATTGGTTTAACGGGCTGTCAATCGATGCGGCTGATGGAGCTTTTGCCCCGCCCCTCTTGCGCAGGTAGACGCTTGAACCCACAGGTAAATATTATTCTTAAAAACTTAATCTCAGCACAGTTTGGTTTTTGCACCCTTATTGTTTTACTGTTTATCTATATGCAAAACTAAAATATTTGTTATGACTATCAGTGGTATTTGCACAATAAAAAAACTTTTATTTATTAACTATTTATTATATTTTACATTTATAGCTGAAACTTTTACCCAAAGTGACTTCAAGTGCATTCAATCTGTACACTTTTTAAATCTGTATGCATGTTCCCTCAGGTTCGAACCCATGACCTTTGCGTTGCCAACAGAATGCTCTACCAATTAAGCTTCAGATTCTATTCTGTTCTATACTATTCTACTCTGATAATCTAAAAACTCTGATTCAGAATAACATATTGTAACAGAGGACACAATGTTAAGTCACCAGATGTTCTTTATACTAAAGACTAAACATAGACAGGTGTGCATATTATCACAATACCAATAGATGAATACATGAATGAATTACTACCCTGGAGCTCCAGCATATCCATTTTTATAGAAATGAACTATTTTTATATGCTAATAAGCAGATAATTTCTCTAGTGATATGGATTAACATCTGAACAGTGACTTTCTGTATGTTTAAATGCACTAGAGAAATGAGAAAAAGTGTACCTGTAGATCAACTGGTAAATCAAGGCGCTACCAACGTCAAGGCCATGGGTTCAATCTCAGGGAATACATGAATTAGTTAAATGCATGGGATTTTGAATGCACTGTAAATCACTTTGGAAAAGTGTTCCCAAATTGCATAAATATAAATAATGATAAACTTTTTTTGGATTATGATATTTAGATTACTAGACTAGCCAAAAAAAGAAACAAATTTGTGTAAATATTTATTTTATGTTTAATAATATATTTTTTAGTACAAGCTTTGTAACAAAAACAGTGACAAAACTGAGCAAAACTGTGAAGACAAAAAAGTGAGCAAAACTGAACCTTGGGATGTAAACTCATCGCCATCTTTCTTGTACATCACAGCGGAAAAGACAAAAAAGTAAATGGACATTTAAGAAATAAAGCTGAGGTCACACAGATCATGTAACAAAGTGTCTAAAGAGAGGCAGGTCAGTCTGTTTTATTCTGTAGCCCTACACTGACAGAGAAACAAAAGGAGATCCAGCTGAATTCCAAAATTGGACAGCTCTTTTGCTCAAGGTCATGCCTGTTGTTTCCCAAAATAACTTGCAGCGGACGCATCCAAAGTGTAACACTTTGTAGGGCGTTATCTTTGGACACACAGACTGAGGCTCTGTTCTTAAAGACGTGTCAAAACCCAGACTAGAAACTTGTTGTAAGTTAGTGGTTCCAGACAGCCCCAAGATTACAGCATGTGTGTCCTGTTTGCTAGTATATAGCAGGACAACAAAGACTCCTAAAAATGATCAATGGCCTCTTAACAGAGCAGACACATTTACATTTTAAGGAACAAAATGAAGTACCATTAAGATGTAAAACGTGCCATAATTCATACTGTATCTTAATAAGCATAAAGTATTTGTACCGTGAGAAACAACTGAAACTTGAAGGCTCTATTAAATCACTTTTACTACGAAAGCCGCTTCACAGAACCAGCATATCCTTGCCAACATCCTGGATGACGTGTCCAATAGGCGCTTGGCTCTGAGCCTTGAGGTAGCACTGTTTCTTACACTCCAACAGCTTCTCCAGGTCCTTCCACATCTTCATCTGTTTCATATTGGCCTCCTGGTTCTCTCGCACCTGCTTCACTTGCTGACGCAGAACCTGTGAGCCCAAAGAGACACAATGTTCACAATGTTCATTACACCTTTGAACAACGTTATCCGTTCCAATGCTTATTAAAGATAAAACAATTATTTACATGAGTTTGAAGCCATTATCTGAATTTCAAATTAAATTTGTTGTAGATGTTGCATTTGGCGTAATTCATGGATCCAAAGAGCCTCTAGGGTGACAGCGGTAAATAGTTAAAGGACATGACTAGCAGTTATGGGAGAGCTTGGCATACCGTCTCTCCAAGCACAGTGCTGAGAGGATGGACCACCGGTCGTACATCAATGCAGTGATTACACAAGCTTTGTTCTAACGCTGGCATGTTGTGCCATGACAGTGATCGCATACTGCGCAAGGTTTGGCAGATATATGACAGGGGCCAGGCCCTCAGTTTTAACACCAAGTTGACCCCGACAGAGAGATAAAGCCGGTATGAGAAAAGTGAATGGCAAGTTATGAGCCACAGATGGTTAAAAGATGCTCTCCTTACCTTTCCCAAAGACTCCTGCTCTGCTGTGTGTGTTATGTACTTCTCTCTGCAAGTGAAATGTCAAATAAAAGATTTGTCAGTATTTGCTTATTGTCAAGTCATTCCAAACTCTTATGTCTTATGCCAGTGAACAGGCTACATTCAGGATTTAAGACATTCAAGAATTTTTCCTTTTACTGTCTGATCGCTTAATGTCACGTTGCTTTTTTAACATACAGACTGCAAATACATCTAATGGTGAAAGTACAGACCCATGTTCACCAGCTCCTGAGTCACTCCTACTTAAAACTGAACCCACAACCTTTGTGTAAGTCCAGATACTTCACCATAAGGCTACCACCCACCTCCACATTTAGCAAAAATACTGCAACATTTTAAATGTGTAGGCTGAACGGATCAGAAATGGGTGAATAGCTGCTTCAAACATTGCTGAAACAAAAGCGATAAAGAAAAAACCCACGTTTTCGAGCAGCAGCAGGCAGGCATGCTGAGAGCTACAAGAGTCTCTCAGGAATCATGTGTTTGTCAGAAAACAGAAGAGCTCAAGTATTTCTGCATGTCGGTATTTTCACTGGAGCTTTGTGGTTTATCCAAAGCAGATTTCTTACCTGAGTGCGGTTCTCCGCACCTGCAAATCCATCGATTGATTGATCTTACTCTGATCGACTGCTCGCTGAATTTGGCTTTCAATAATCTGTACAGGAGAGAGAACAGGAAAAGTGTGAGATAAAAGCATGCGATGGGATCTCTAGTGTTTGAGGAAGATGTTTTTTTACCTCTTTCATGCAGTTAATGTAATGATATCGGCTTTCTTCCTGTGCCATCTCCTCCCGGAGAGTCCTGACTTCCTGTAAAAGATTATGACAACCATTGCCTATGAGCTTGTGCTTTTGTGTATGCCAGGGAATATTTTACACAATACTTCAAAGCAGTAAAAATCTGTTATAGAAACGGAATGACAGGTAGAATTTACTGTTATTATACATGTATGAAATTTAAAAATGTCTTGGTTTAACAAAATAGATCATTTTAATAAGATAATAAATTTATACTGTATATAACATTGGCTTTATTTTAAAGACTTGGAAGCTGTGAGAATATTAAAATGATTCATAAAATAATTAAATTATCTAGTTCATACCTGTTCCAGTTTAGATCTGTTGCTCTCCAGTCCTGCGGCACAGGTGTCATACTGAGCCTTTTTCTGCTCATACTCGGGAGCAAGTTCCTGTTTAAGAAAGCAAAGACAGTCACATTTAGATCTGACATGTTAAATGCCCCCCTGTAGTTGATAGTGTCCCAGTACAGGAGTTGGAAACAAATGGATTTGTATTTCCAGTATCTGTCCCGATGTTAAACAGTCACTCACCGTGTGCTGCTCTCTCAAAGCTCTCAAATCCTTTATCATTGGAGATAGTGCAGACTTCTTCTCTGCTATCACTGAATTCAGCTTCTTTACCTGAAATAAACACACATATTAATCATTAACAAACCTGAATTCTAATAGAGTTGTAATACAATATGTGTAAATGCTTAATTTTGTTATTAACAGGATTCAGTTCTAAAGCATCAGGCTGTGTTATCTATATTTAAGTAAACATTCAATTAAAAGAAATGTTAAAAATGCACATTTCTAAGGTTTAAAATCATTGTCTGTTCATACGGCAATGTGTTAAAGAAACATATCAGCAATCAAGTTGTATTAAAAACACACCCAGCATAATAAAAAAACCTGTGCTGTTGTTATTTAAAACATTATTAGGCCCAGTTTAAAAAAAACCCACTGTATTGTAAATCATACCAGTATTTTCCTGCAGACAAGAACGTCTACGGATTTAGTCAGTACTTTATAAACAACTGAACAACACACAGTATTTAATTTTAAAGATCTTAAACATCATATAGCTCCATTGACTCTGTGTGCGATCAAAATAAGCTCCATTAAAAACACATCTTAACGGGGAATGTGTCTAGGATTGCATGAGAGAAATCTTCCCCCTGTGGTCAAATATGCTTATCTATAGGGTTTATGATCTCATTATTGTTCCCCAGTATAATATGTATGTTGAAATAAATGTCAAGCTTTTCCAATTGTTTTTCAATCCGCCTGTCCAAGCTCACCATTTCAGACATGTCGTCCAGCGTTCGTCCCTTCATCTCGTCCAGCTCGCTCTTGATAGCTGAAACTCTCTCCAGCTCTTCCTGTGTATCGCTGTAGCCCGAGATGCCCCGCTGCGCCTCCAGAGATTGCTGAACACCAGAACACAAACAACGCATTAATAGAACAAATATTTATTCCTTTTGCAAATCAAATTACATTCGCTTACTGCCTTTTGAGTAAACCCTCTTCATTATTGCAAATCTGCAAATTGTTTTAGCCCTAAGCTGTATAATTTCAGACCTTAAAACAAAAGATCTGAAATAACTACAATTGCTTCTTAATTTCTCAAAAATAAATAATTTGCCCAAAAATTCTCTAATTATTTACTTACCCTCATGCCATCCTATAATTTCCTTTTTCTTAATAAATTTAGTCCTACTATGGATTTTGTTTTTTATTTAAATTTGGAAAAATAAGCAGAAAATGATACTATTAAATCATCTGATAATGAGTCATTTGCATTACTTTTATGGATGGGTTTTTTGCTTCAAAATTTTGTGACTTATATAAAGCGATGGATATTTTAATGTAAAAAAAAAACTTGTGTTCAGCTGAGAAAAGAAGTCATATACATCTGGGATGGCATAAGGGTAAGTAAATAATGAATTTTTATTTTTGGTTGAACCATTTTTTTCACTATTGTGTAAATACGGCACTATCCGCAGGGTCGTGCCGGCACGGACAGCCAGGGCTCAGTGCCACACACAGCAACGTAAAGCATTTTGATTGGGTACAGGGGGACTTCACAGGTCAAGCTGATAGTAATAGAGGCGTTTTTATTGTAAGGCAATAATCTGCTGAGCATGTTAAATCTTGTGAAGGTTATATGACTAATCATATTTTAATGCTTTAGTCTGACTTGACAACTCAAACTTGTTAGGAAATTACCTGTGAAAATATTATGGGTATAAGGTTTGGTTCCTGTTCAGTTTCACCTTTAACAGAAATGTCCCTTAATTTCTCCTGTTCAAAGGCGTCAGTCTGTCTTAATAGGCGTGTCACTTTATTGTCCAATGCATTTGTGATGCTCTTGATATAGACGCACTTTGCACATGCTATGACATGACATGTGGAAAGGAACGGGTCTGATTGATGGTTGGACTGCCAGCTCTGTACGAGTGAATGAGGGAAACTGAACATCAGGGGCCAAGAGGAGGGGTGGCCCATGCCCGTGCAACCAACCGCAACCCGGAGGAAAATTCCCCCGCTCAAAAAATAGCAGCGTCAGACAGCGAGCAAATGGCACGATCACAAATAGCCTCAGCTCAGCCTTTCTGCGTCAAATGGGCTATCAGCAAGTCGGAGGCAGGGACGGTTCAGGGGTGTGAAATCATTTCCAGGAAGATGCTGTAACTTTAGCATTAATGTGATTTGAACGGACAGAGATGGGTACGGGGAAGGCAGATCATGTCCCAGTGAATGTAAGAGAATGCAGTGGTCACACATAATGCATTAGGCTCTCTAAGAAAAGGGATTTAGGTGTGATGAAGACGTAAAGCATGTTTGGTTTGAAACCAAAGTAGACTCTTCCCCTCTTGACTTTAATCCACATTATATGAATCTGAACAATGACACATTTGCATCATCAGTACTGGTACCACTGTAGGTAGTAGTGCCAGATGTTTGGGGCACACCCAGGTTAAAAAACACTTTTACACTGACTGAATGACTCAAAACTTAATGTCAAAGAGATTCGGGTCCACAGGACTGGGAAATTTGAGACGCTCGAGGGCATCTGTGTGTTTACCAGCTGTTGTTGTCCAGCTGTGTGTCGTTCTCGCAGGATCTCCTCAGTCCGCTGGAGAACACCATACTCCGCCTTGAGTTCAGCCATCTCCTGACGTTTCTTCTTATACATGCTGCTCTTGCCTCGCATCTTAGCCACGTACCGCTTAAACTACAATGGAAAAAAGAGCAGAAAATGGACAGAAAATATTCAGGAATAAAACACAAGCAAAGAAAAAACAAAAATAAATTTAAGAAATTAATTGGGAAAAACTAATGGTTAGTAAATATTTAGAACTGATGGTTAGCAAATGGTCCTAGAAAAATGATTCCTCATACTTTAAATGCCTCCAAAAACTTAAACAAAAAATAAATTTATTTATATTTAGCATTTCTTATTTATTATTAAATTGTGGAAGATCCAACAATACCACGTGATGTGTGAGCATCTTTCCATTCACTGTAAAACTCATTGACAAATACTGAGAAAATGAACTCCAACATCACACAAGAGTTCCAGAAGAATCTGCTGTGCTATGAGAAAGGACAATAGGATGATGAGATATTTCAGAAGAGATAAACACAGATCAGATTTCAATAAGCCCTGGTTCAGCGACTACATCTCACTAATTGCTGCACACACAGCAGAGCGCCATCTCAGACAGGACAACCGTACTGACGCACACACATGCCACCAGCAGTTCAGTAGTGCAGCGAGACAAAGTCAAGAGAACATTGTGGCCTTCATTCTCTAGTACGATGAGAGGAAGGCGAGAATCTCAGGGAGAACACGGCATTGAGGACTAAGAGGGTGCGAAGAAGGGGTGAACCAGGGTGCCGCTGGGACGTCTCTGTGGATGGCAACAAAAGAAACCCGAGCCTGGAGGCATGCGGCCGGAGGGACAAAAAACATCTTCATCTGGCAGCTCGCTCGCTCGGGCTATTCTTCTGTCAGTACTGCCAATGACTATAAATGTGGAGAGCAAACTCAGAAATCACACAATGTGCTGTATGTCACTTGGAGCACGTGGAGATTGTGTGTGAGAGTTTATGCTTTGTGTATTTTGGGATGGCAAGGGCAGACAAGGTTGTTGCAGCAATAATGCTGGGCTGTGTTCTCTTCAGCTTCTACATCGTAAACGTTTCAAGTAGTCACCAATGCATAATTACATCTGTCTGACCATCTATCACAAAATTGCACATAATTTAACAGTCTAGATAAAAATTAAGTGTTAAAACTAAATAGGTGTTTTTTGCTCCAACAAATAAGCCCTGCAAAACTGTAAACTGTAATGTTTTGGTTAAAGATAAACATAAAAAGTCATTGTTTAAAACCGTCTCCATACCCTGATTCACAATGTTGAGTTTATAATAATGATTTATAAGTTGAGAGCTGTCTGCTATGATTTCACAGATAATGTCAGACATCATCAACTTTTTGTTTAAAGCAGAGATGGTGATATATCTCCCTGTTTAAAACTTGTATATTGTATATTGTGCAACAGGTTGACCATACATGGACATCTCAGCGTCTACACATCTCTGTCACATCTAATACACACACACTGTCTACAGTTAAAGCCATCCATCACACGGCTGCTGCTTTTCGCGGTCAGATGGGCCATGGACAGAAGTGAGCGTTATCAAGGGGAGGCTGATAAAATCGCAGGATGTCCAGGATTGGGGGAAGGGGAGAGGGGTCTATTTTAGCAGGGTGCCGCACTATCTGTTTAGCCTGCCAATATCTCTGCAGAAGGGAAGGCGGAGATGGAACGTCTGCATACAGAAAACACGCAGACAGACAGAGAAGAGCGAGGACAAGATAGCGCACAGGTGTCAGAAACAAACAGGGTGATTTTTTCCATATCCTGAAGAAAAAATGTAACAGCACCCAACCCAAGACAAAAAATTTTTACTTTACTGATTAAATTCTGCTTAAATTTATCTATAATGTTTGTATAAACAGAGACAAATTTATCAATCGTATCACGTTATTCAAGATAATGATTCAAGATTTTTCCGAGACCACAAACTTAATACTCTTTATGAAAGTACACTGCAAAATGGATGTGTTGGGTTTACTTAATTATAAATGCACCATCACGACACAACTCACATTTTTTAAATCATTTACATTTATTCATTTAGCAAATGCTTTCATCCAAAGCGACTTACAAATTACAAAACTATCAATGAGCCAACTACATGCATACTTTTAAGTTTACCTTATATTTTTGAGTTATATGCACAAATTTTAAGTAAAGGTAAAAATGTTATGATTATTAATTTCAAATAAAAGTTACTTTGTTACATTATAATACAATATGTCTGATGATGCAAAATCACTGCCAATCTGTTCAGTACCTCATCTCCACGGATCAGCTCCGTTCCGCCTTGTTCTCGTGCCTGACTGCTCTTCATGTTCAGTTCTCTCTCCACAGCTGCCAGCTCCTCACGGGCCTCCTGCAACTCCTCCACCTTGCTCTCCTTCTTACGGAGTATAATAGCAGCCTACAAGCAGAAAGTCATTAAAATTTTAAAGTTACTCTTTTGGAGATTTTTGCTGATTTACAGTAGACACACTGCGGGCTGGATTCGAAACCATGTCTCCCACATGAGCAGCATGGCTTAATGAGTCAGAGCACATACATGTGCTTTTATAAACCATAGCTGCTGGGAAGTTTGTGAATGTAGAAGAGCATAAAAATATTTGAATTTAAATTTAAGTTTAACATCTTCAGGCAATTTTAAGTAAATATTGTAAAAAATAACCCTTTGATTACCAAACATGCAGCACTATGCACCAAGCCACCATGTTACACATTATAATCTGCCAATCACATATAAAACACATGCATATCATTGCATTAGCAAATCAGAAAACATCACACACACATGACAAATCTTTCCATAAGAGTGTGAGGTCACATGGTCATCTATACCCTGCGTTTTCTTTCTAGGAACCTTGGGCTTGAGAGGCTTACGGGGCAAACACTAAATCGCACACTTAACTCTGCATGAATAAATATAGGCAGAATTTTTTTTTTGAGAAGGTAAATTGTAAAGAGCAACACTTTTCAGTGACATCTTAAGTAGGTGATAAAAGAGGAAAAGGTGATGATGATGGCAGCTGACCTGCTGTCTGAAGAGAGACAGTTTATCATCCATGGGGTCATTCCGTACCATCCGCTTCTCAATGAGCTGGTTGATCTCAGTGTTGGTCTCTCTGACCTAATGAGCACGAGAAACATTTTCAGCGTTTTTTATAAATTTGAAATAAAATATAAATGTTGTATGTGAGACTGAAATTCTGTAAAATTAGAAACAATTATCAATGTAACACTTCTCAGCAGAGCAGATGCTCACTTAGGGTTCAGACACCTTTTGACTAACAAATTTCTTCCATCCAAATCCAAATAAAAGCATGGAAACTCACAAAAATCAATTTCTAGGCAATTATTTAATTTATATTCAGTACTGGACTTTACATTACTTAATTTTTTTATTAACTTCCCAGTTAATTAATTTCACAAGCTTGCTGTACTATACAGTATGTACAAAAGGATGCGTATATTCCTTGTGGTGGACTTTTCAATTATGCATCCATGCAAATATTACACTAAAATTACCCACAATCTCTAGTGCCGCAGAAATAGGAACAGATAAGAAAACCATATCTGCTGACCTTCTCCTCCAGTTCTCTAAGTTCAGCTTGGCCCATAGCTGGTTCAGAAGCCACCTTCTGTAGATACTGTACCACCTTTCTCATATTCTCCAACTCTTTGGGCAGCTTCTCAGACACCATGTAGGAGTTGAACTTGATGTCCTCCTCAAGTCTCTTCATGAGGCCTGTGGTTTAGGATCACATCATCAAATTCATCAAAATCATCAAATCGAGACCACAGTTTCAGGGACTGGACTCGACCCTGCACTATACATGTGAGCACCAGGGCTCATTGGGGATGTGCACATGGCTCCAACATACTTTCCTTTGGGTCAGATGTATAATAAAGACACAGTGATTGTCATATAATGCTTGACTCACTTTCAGGCTTTGCATCTGCGGCTGCCTGCTGCAGGTCTTTGAGTTGGAGCTGAGATCTCTGCAGTCTCTGCTCAGCCTGGAAAAGCTACACAAAGAGAAATGACAGCCTTTAACATCACAATGTCCAATGGAAACAGTTTATGTTATAGGATTGGATTCAGATTGTGTCTCTACCTGATTCTTCTGCTCTTGTTTCTGATGAGCGAGAGATACTTCTCTTTCCTTTTCCACCCTTAACTGTCTGGCCAGCTCCAGCATGCGTTGATGGTTTGACACCGCCTCCACCTAGTGGACAAAAATAGCATCACATCTGAGAGGACAAAGGACCCTAAATCAATGACAATGACAACTTTTTTATCCTGTAAGGAAACATGTATGAAATACTGTGTAAATCATTAAAATGCAGTAAAATGTGTGATTTAGAAAGTTACATGTTGTTTTTCTGTCTTTTAAGACCTGTTTGTAATATGAAATATGAAAATCTCACTGAAACCTTCTGTAAGATGTGTATTTGTGGATATATTTCACAGTTATTACACATAATTGTGAATATGTATGTAGTTCAAAAAAAATATTTTCCAGGATTAAACATTTGTACCCTCTTCCTAAGACGCTCCACCCGTTTGATGAGTTGGTCTTTCTCTTCCTCCATTGCCACAATGTCCTGCAGCGACACATTGTTATTATTATTCTGTATTAGATATTCTGTATACAATATTGTAATATTGAAGGCCAGAGGACCAGATGAGACCAAACATGTTGGCAGCGCCACTTTTCTTACCCGGCGGATCTCAGCGGTGGAGAAACCAGAGCTCTTCAGCTGTTCACACTCTTTGTGGATGTTCTTGAATGTCTCCACCAGCTCCTCATACTGTAAAAACAATGGAATAGAAACAGCCTGATAAACCTTCTGATGTTAAAAACAATACAGGATCTACAGAAGGCACAATCCCAAAAGATGAGGGCCAGTGTATGGAGTCGCTTTACCTTTTATATTATAAACTTATGATATCCAAACCTGGATTCACATGATTGTATTGTTGTCCAGCAACAAACATTAAATAAAAAAAATCTATCTATAATAATAAATAGAATTAGAAAAAAATAAATGAAATTATGTTTCAGTTTGTGATCAAATATATGACTGATATTGTGAGAACCTCCTTCTCAAAAACGACAGAAAAATGTCATTAAGTGCCAGAATGGGTTTTTGTAGGAATAGAATAGAAATGGCCATATGTTCATTAGGCAAACCTGGTGGTAGGTCTCAGCGATGACATCATCTTGGAGAAACTCAGCAGGCACCTCTAATTTGACAAGAAAGCGAGCGAGGTAAGCCCTCTTCTTCAGCTCAGGAATCCTTTGTAACAGCCAGTGTAGGATGGGATGCACCACAGGCTTACTGCCTGTCACTAAACCCTGACGAAAACCACTTCTGTTGAGACATATGAATGTAAAATGTGAGTAATGTAAAAACATGTACATTATTCCACTCCATTTATTTCCATATTGTTACCAAGCTCAGCTATACACTGCATGTGCAGCAGTCATCTTTTCAACCATCCCTAACACATCTATTTAGATAATTATAACAATGTATCAGAAAACAAATAGTACATTTTTCATGGCACATAACATTTGTTTGTTTGGACACACTCATTTTTCTCAACATCAGTTTTCACTTGTCTTACACTTCAGAAATGCCTCCAGGAGGTTTGTATTTCAGCATCCCCAGAAGAGTGAACGTTCTCTTGGCTGTCTGCTCAGGCATTTCCTCACGTATATCAATGGCTTGCTAAAACAGCAAAACACATGCATTTAGATAAGATGACATGTTAAGATTATATATTGAACCTCCTGTTTACATAAAAAAATATCAGTCTGTACACATTTAACATGCACAAATGTTTTTGAGAGGCAACATACTTTGTAAGATTTTTGTGAATTAAAATGCACAAACTATAAGCAATAATACCCAACAAATAGAGAAGAGATGACTCTACAAAGAACATAAAGTAGTTATTTTATTTTCATGTGCCCATTCATGAGGAATATGGACTGTTTGGGTGTGACAATTCTGAAAACATCACTTTACTCAGATACAATTAAAAAAATAATAATTTAAACATAAAAATAAACAATATAAAGAGAGAGACTTCACATGGCATGGGTATTCAAACCAATGTTTAATTCAAGTCAAAATATTGTCATTTGATTTATCAGTATGGTGAAACCTTTTTCATGGTTAATGTTGACAATTTCATTGAATTGCCCATTTTATTCATTTGACCTTATAACGTTTATAGCGTTATAACGTTTTTCAAAGATTTTTATGGTAAATTTTATATCACCTTGCAGATAAGGAAGATCTTGATGTATATCGATATTGATGATGATAATATTTCTCACCTTCGGATCGATTTCAGCCAGAACATCATTAAGTATCTGCAGTAACTGCATCGGCTCCAGTGAGTCAAAAGTAATAAGATTAAAATTTTTCTTAAAAGGCTCTCTGTTCAGCTGTTCAACGATTAATTTAAGTTGTTCGCTCATCTTAAATGTTTTGTGAGCTCAAACCCAGCAGAAAATAATCTAATATTGATAGTTACGCAAACCTGACTAATCCGCGATGTTGAACAAGCGCAACTTTTTAACTAGCTGTTTCGAGAATTACATAATCATCGTTCTCAAAAACATCTACTATTATTTAATCTCAGTAAATTGATCTTTTAAATGATTGCGAATCGTATAAGCTACACAACTATGCGTACAGCAAACGTCAACAAATTCTGCATAGGAACAGTTACGCCAGGCCTGGTTGCTAACGGGAAGTTGGTCATCTGAAGTTAGTACTTTCAAAATAAAAGTCACGTGCTGATGGAGTATTTCAAACACAACAATCACGTTTTAATGGGTACAGTTCCTAATTGTAAACCCCAGCACTCCCCACCACACACACATTACAGCCATTATACTGTGTCAATAATAAAAAATGAGCGTTTTTATGAAGACCTACATTGTAAGCTAAGTATACTGTTTTTATGAGACAAGAAAAATTCAGTTGCAATCTTTATTATGTGCAATACTTTTCACGACACATAACAGACTATTTTTTTTCTTTATTTTACAATAACAAACTTCTATTTTCTAACTGCATGCTTGCTTAGACTACGTTATAACTACATTAGTATAATTTATATAAAAGGAGACAAGAAAGCAATTCTCTTATTTATTTCCATTTAATTTTTTATATTTTTTTGTCTTAAAACGTTAGATATTAGCATAGCATATTACACACATATTACTAACAGTATAGACATACAGTATCTCAGTGTTGTGTGGGATTTGGCGCTGCGTGGTGCTCTGACTGCGCGTGGCCGTCTAGTCCTGTCTCAGGCGCGTGAATGCACGAGTACGGAGGCATTATCTTAATTTCCAGTTTCATCGGCAATTTGCACAATGCGGAGGTGAAAACGCGCGGTCTCGCCGATCGAGGTACGAACCCTTGACGGTACACACTGGTAATATACCAGTTAGTATTATTTTTATGATCTGAAAGCGATTGCTGGTGAAGAATCACGCATGCATTCAAACAGAGGATTATCGCGGAGGAATTGCCTTGAAACCATGAACTGCAGCTGGGGGACGGAGCTGTGGGTGAGTACAGCCTGATGCATGGATTGATGTGCATGTATCTGCGATAGATTAAGCCATATATTGCATCTCTATTAATATCTCTATTAATAACCAGATTGTGCGATCGATAGCCCACCTCGCTTAGGTATAACGCTCCGCACCGCCCATTTTACAGTCTTGCAGATCGCGAATTCCATGATGTCTACTGTAGCTACCGTTAAAACGGTCTTTTCATCAGATTTATGCATTGAATTTAACGCATGCACGTCCATGTATTTTAATGCAAGCAGATGCATGTTCGTCAAGATCGTTTAATGCAATTATTGGCCATCAGGGCTGACGAAATACCCTGGATGGAAATAATCCCAGGCTAATGCTTTCCCTAACAACATGCAAAGTGAAGGAGACGCGTGTCATAGTGTAGCAGGTGTACAGATTATTGACATGCACGTGTGTTTCTTTCATTGCAAGTAGCAATTAAAGTGTCAACAAAGTAACAATGTTACTTTATGTGACAATGTAACAGGCTTCCTTTATGACCTCATATTGCCTTAAATTGGCATTTATGAGTACATTTGAAAATGGTTGTAAAATGATGGATTTTAAAGATTTAGACATTTGTTGTTAAAGTGGTTAAAGATCTTAGCTCGTTATTAAGCAGTTGTAGGTTTAACTCTCATGATTGGGATCAGCCCCTTAACCTTAGGTTTTTAAAGTTGTATTGATAGTTCATTTACAGAAAAGTATTACATGTATTGTATATAATTGGTAATAAAGTGTGTACTATTTAAGTTGTGTAGGCAATGAGTATGGAAGTTACAGAAAATTCAGATCAATAGTTTTTTAAAGCAAAGTAAATGATTGACAAAAGATCAATAGCTTCTGTGAAGTTTGTAACAGGCATTTAGTGACAGGCATGTTACAGCCGGAGAACCAGCAGTGCTGAATAATAGATCTGACATACTGCCAATGTCAGCAGATACTGCAAAGTCATGAAACTATATTGGATGAGTAATTTCATATCTGTCCCTTGGGCCCTCTTTTATAAAACTCACTGTTATATAAAACCTATCAAAGCAATAACAAGCAATCTATGCTAAGTGCATGCATGCTTGTGCTGTATCTTATTTCAGATCTTGTGAAGGTGTTACATCAGACGGTTTAAACATGATGAACTTTCAGTCTTGAATGTGATTTAGTCCGATTTAAATGTTTTTCTCTCCTTTGCAGGATCAGTTTGATAATCTAGAGAAGCATACTCAGTGGGGCATCGAGTTCTTGGAACGGTACACTAAGTTTGTGAAGGAGCGGTCTGAAATTGAATTAAGCTATGCCAAGCAGATGAGGTAAGATACAGTGGAGGATTTGTTGCTTGTATTATACATTGCGTGAGGCTTGAGCTATTAGCAAAGGCTCAAACCAGTAAGACTAACATTATAAAAGTGATAGATCTAAATATAAGTTCTGATTAGATGAGCTGTATGCAATGAACACCTGCTACTGCACATCATTTGAGTTATATATTAATGTGTGAAAATGTGACATCACCGTGTCTAGGAAAGACACATCGTAAGAAGTTTTTTCTCATTTTGACTGGGACACATTTCCTCTTTATTCTTAGTGTTTCTTTGTTTTTGTCTAGTGTCTTGCCAACTGTTCATTTAGCTGCATAAATATATGTACAGGTAATTTTAATAAAGATAACATATTATGTCAGACGAAACAAGCTAAATAAAACAGGTCACATGTCCGACATGTATCACCATGGATACCGGCTCTGACCCACATTCTATCCTGCACTGATTCTGCAATATTTCTACCTATCTGTGTTTTAAAAGTTTATTAAGACGAATTTTATTCTGGAGGTCTATATTCTTACAACACTGGACATCTTACACGTCATACACACAAAAAGCTTAATGTTAACCCACAGCTGGAGCTCACAGCTGCAACAAATGTCAAATTAGTTTTCAAGAACGAATGCATTGTGACATATCCCGCAGGTTATTTATACAGATTCGAGCAACCGGTGAAAGATTTATTAAATGCAAAATACATGTTAACAGATAAACAATACTGACATGAACCTGTTTGCTCGAGGAATAATAGTTTTTTTTGTAAAAATGGTGGGATGGATTATTCTAATAAGGATTTATTTATATCTTTATCAACCTGCTTAACATTTATTGTGACGTATTGACGCAGGGTGCGGCCCATTTAGGTCTGATGTAGAGAAACTAGGAGACAGTAAAGCGATTGCATTGGTGTGGTCTTGTCAAGAAACCGCAAGATGGGGATCTGCCTAGCAACACATCAGACTCCTGGGAGCAACCGTTGGGTGTGTGCGGAGAGAGAGAGAGAAAGTGAGAGAGGAACGGCTGCAGGAAAATGTGTTAAGGGGCGGAACCGTCACAATGATAATTGATTTTAAGCCATTTATAGGCTCTATGGAAATTAATCACGTATAATTCACAAACGCAGCAGTGATTTTCTCGTTTTCTGTGGGTTGTTTTATGTCGTCCAGCAGCTGGATTTTTTGATTTTCTGATTGACGGGGGTCAGACCGGTGAATAGCAGGCCTTGTTCAGTGGGGTGATATGATTATTCTGATGGTGACAATATTAGCTTTTGTTTGCAGCACAGACTCTCATTGCACCACGAGTACTATTATTTCATCTTATTGGTCATTGACGCACACAGTTCTGTTTATTCAAATTACAGAAGGACAAAGAGATCTTTGAAAACTGTAAAATGTATTTACTGTAATAAATGTTTTACTTTTTTAGATTTATCACTTGTTGTATTGTAGGAATCTGTCTAAGAAATATCAGCTGAAGAAGAACTCCAAAGAGGAAGATGAATTCAAGTGAGTGACACAAAAGTATTTACAATAGCTAATTTCGTTGTTATGCTTCAGGACATTGGACACAAAATGTATTGTGTTCAATACAAACCATGTTTATCCTCACTGCAAGGAAACATTTATTTAATGTTTCCTGCGCCATTTTTTACGTTTTTAAGCAACCTGTCCATGTTGGCATTCGGCTAATTTGCAATTAATATAACTACAAAAAGATATTTTTTACATCAAAAGTTGATAAGCATATTTTATTTTGTAATCATACCTAAAGGGTTTTATAGTTGGTTTTGTTTTATTATTTGCATTTAGCACAGTTTTTTTACCTAAACTTGTATTTTAGTAATTAGTAATTTAGTCTTTGATAAGTTTACTAATAATGTTTATTATTATAATTATTATTCATACAAATGAGAAATGTATGGAATGCATTAGTTTTTATTGTCATCTAAGCTTTGAAACTAACATGCTGTATTAAAAAATATCATCCACATATTTTGTTTTTCATGTGGTATTGTGTTGATTTAATAATATGTTTTATGGAGAGCAGGTCACTTTTAATCATGCAGAGAATCTATGATTTTGTCATTGATGTAAAATTAAAAAAAAATTTTTTTAAAAAAATCTCTGTGTCATCAGGTACACAACATGTCGAGCCTTTCTCATGACCTTAAATGAGCTGAACGACTACGCCGGTCAGCACGAGGTCATCGCTGAGAATCTGTCCTCTCAGATCATCATCGAGTTGACCAGATACATTCAAGAACTGAAGGCTGAGCGCAAATCGGTACGAAGCACTTTTTAAAGATTGTCTTTTTAGAAAATGAAACCAGAAAATAAAATCTTCAATCAAAACATCTACAAACAGAAACAAATCCTTCCTTTAGAGAGCCGTGCTAGAGTCCAGCGCTCCCTAACCTCTTACAAATCCATGTTAATCGTCTAGAAATATGTCATTTTGTTTATGATTTTCTGCCAGCTCTCTGAAATAAAGCCAGAGCCGATATGGGTCACGTATTGAGGTCAGTGGAGTCGCCCTCCCCCTCTCGTACCCTCGCACGGGTTCGAGAAGCCTGTGTCCGAGGCCGGTGGCTGGAACTAATACGACAGCGGAGTAAAAGACGACACAGCTTCCCCTAACCTCCGTTGATGTATTTTGTTGGCCTTTTGTGTCTAAATGTCACGCTGAGAGAAAGTGGTCTTTATGTATTTTTCATAAAGAGAGTTGTGCTGTGTCGCGAGTGGGCAGACACAAGCAACGGTCTGTGTCACTAATGAGAGCTCTTACATCAATGATTTGTGTTTCAGTGAGGAATTCTGCAGTTAATTAATATTTATTGTGCATGAATACGTCTTTGCTTCTGTAATTGAATTCTTTATGGAATGACCAGGGATTTGGATCGTGCAGTGACTCTGGAACCGGTCTAACAGCTGCTGTCCAGATTGATTGCATTGCTTTTCATTTAATCAGCTTAGTTTCCAATTAAATATCTCTTTAGCATATTATGCGTCAAAATTATGCTTCAGTACCACACTTGTTAAAACTTTCTTTTAAATCTTCAGATCTAGTGTAATGTAATGAAGCTCGCAAAGACCTTAACAAAGGTATGAGGGCAATTCCAGCATTATGGATGTGACATTTTCAGTCCAAACTTGCAATATAAATATTAAAAGAATGTAGTTATTACCAATATATTGAACCATCTGTCAGACAAGAAAGAAACCAATAAACCAGTGAAAATATGTTATATGCATGATTGTGTTTTTCTCTTTCAAGCATTTCCACGATGGCCGTCGAGCGCAGCAGCACATCGAAAATTCCTGGAAGCAGTTGGAGTCGGTAAGTCTGTTAACTATACTGGAAATACTTTGAATATTCAAATCATTTAAGATTTGCATAGTTTTGCCATTTAATAAATGTTCATGTTGCTGTCGCTATAATGTTACATTATTGGTGTTTTATAGTGAACATTTATGTCCTGTCCATTCTTCAGAATGCTTTAAATATAATTAATTAGTCATTAATTCAGTCAACTTTGTATTTAGGAACAAGGCAGTTGTATCAAAAACGATTATTTTAATGTTTCATATCACTAATACACATATATTTTATGAAAATTTTGATGCACACAACCTTTATTTTTATTTAGTTTTGTCAATGCACATCTTATTTAAAAATGGCCATAATGCCATGCATTCTATATATTTTATAATTGCATGTTTTTACTTTTATCACTATAAATAAAGCTGCTTTTGCCATCATGCAAAATGTGAAAAGCTAATAGAAATCAAATCAATCTAATTCATTTGATCTGTTCAAATGCTTTCACCATAATAAAGCAAGCTTTTCAATGATTTCGATAAAAAATGCAAAAGGTTTAGATGGCTCAGTTTCAGGTAAATTCCTCTGTGTCTTTTTCAGAGTAAGAGGAGATTCGAGCGGGACTGTAAAGAAGCAGATCGCGCGCAGCATTACTTCGACAAGATGGACGCCGACATCAACGTGACTAAGGCGGATGTGGAGAAGGTATGAAGCTTGTGTGTGTGTGTGAGGAGAGATACTGCTGCTGTCACATCTCTCATTCTCCATCACTGCTGTCATTCTGCTGTGAGTCTGTGTGGACGCTGAGGATTTCCTCTGTTGAGAGACGGGAGGCTTTGGACACTCAGAGTGAATCTGCTCTTCTCATTCTTGCACCATCTCTGCAGAAAATATTTAGTTGGACAGTTGGATTAGGGAAGCATTACATAACAGCACGTGCAATTTTTTTATTAGGCTAATATTTTTTATTAGGCCGATACAGATCAGGTCATTTTTTTATCAAACAAACAAAAAAACATTTTGTGGCCGGTTTTAAAAATGTAAATACTTTGAAATTTTCTGCAAATGGGCTGGACGATATATTGAATATTCATGATATTTTTACAATAATTTTGCTGGAAATGTTAAAATCAATAACATTGTATAAATTGTACACATAGATTTTATTAGGTGTCATTATTGAGATTCATTATTTTGTATTTGACATTAAACATATTGAATCTACTTGGCATTAGTGGCTGTTTGTTTAGATTGATGGTCATTTGAATGAAAAAGAATCACCTTTATAAGGTTGTTTCAAAGATATGTTTGAAGTTACGAGTGTTATACGAGTGATTAGCCCAAGCGAAGAGCATTGTAATGTGGTTTTGTGTAGATGTTTTCTGAAGTACCTGCTGTTATCAGTATTGTGACATTAATATACTGTGTCTTTGTTTTTTAACATGTCTTAAAGCGGTGTTCTCTCAAGGTAGGTTTAAATCAAGAGTCGTCTGTGTCGGTGGGCCGTTTGTTCGGTGTATAACCATATCAACAAAGAGTGTTTGTCGTAATTTTGTTTTCGTCTTTACTGTAGCTTTTGTTACGTTTCCGTCTTTGCTTGCAGCGTACCTCTGAATCTTTTCTGTAGTCACTTTATATAAATGTACAGAATGGATAAGGATGGAGGATTATTTAGAAAAATACGCTATGCTCTTTAGGGTTATAGCAAACGACTTTCACAAAATCACTGAAATACTGCTCAGTTTCTGTCAACCACAGGAGCTCACGAGTCTGTACACACTATGTGCTTTATGTTCATTGCATTATATAACAAAATATCAAACCAAGTGGCACACTGCAAAAAAACTGTGATTCTGGTAGTCTTGTTTTTTAGTTAAGAAAATCTAAACATCCTTAATGTTTTATGCAAAAACCTAATGAACTAATTTATGTGTAAAATTAGAACATTTATTTGCAAAAAATACTGTAAACCTCTACATATTCTTTGTAAACCCTGTAAGTCTTTAATCCTATCATTTTTGCTTGTCAAATAAATGTATCTTGTTTTAAGGATGATTAGATGTTACAGAAACACATGTGCATATTGTCGCTGTTGGGCAGAAATCTTGTATGTCGGGAACTGCTGTATACTTATTTTAAGTAATTAAGTAATTGTTGTTGATGTTGTGATTTTATGGTCAAACAATTTCATGTGTCATTATATTATTATACTCAAATAGAGTTACAGTAGTACACATATTTGTAAGTGCATAGTTTGTTTTCATTTGTTTTATATTATAGGCTATTTATAATGATTTATAAAAAATTTAAAATGATGAAGATACAAGTTTTTCGCCTGACAGCAACAATATTAATAATTTGAAAAAATATATACTAATTACAAACTAATTACTTTTTTTAAGCAGAAGGTTTTACGTGAATTAATAAAATAGATGATTTTATTCAAATTATGGCAAAAAGTATTTGGACACTTTCTTATGGTAAATTATGGTAACATGTCCATGTGATGAACTGAACTGGGGTTACTCTGTTAGGACAACCCACCAAAAATCACCTCAGGACCAGATCGCTACTGTTAGTTTTCAGAAAAGATCAAGATCATTTGTTTACCGGAGCCAGTGGTTTGATATTTTGTTATCTAATGCAATGACATTCATACATTATGTGTGACTTTAAGTGTCCAAATACATTTTGAAGCAGGTGTATGTGTTTAGTAAGTTAGTAAAGCATGATGAATGTGTGGTGTGGTCTGTGAACCATTGAAAATTACATTATTCATGTATCAACAAGTTTCAACATTCATTGTCCTTTGTGTGTGTGTGTATTTGACTTTTCACACATTGTTGGGAAACCATCATGTTCTCATTGTCCTCATCTGTTTTTCTATCTCACAGTATTTCACTTCATAAAATATTTTAGTAGAGTTAGTGGTTTTGCAGATTTGTTTCCTTACACGTACTTGATTTTATGCTATTTATTTGAAATGCTATTGTGGTTGAGAGTAATATAAGGACATATGATGATATATAAATATATAAAGTCCCATTTCAACAACAAGTTCCCAATCATTTCTTGTGTTTTATAATCACTGTTGCACGGGCTCATTTGTAAATATCATACTGCTCTTAATATTTCTGTAGCATATTATATGTATGTCATTCTCTGTTTGCATAAAGTACCCAGTTTTACTTCTGCTTTTAAAACAAATCATATATACAACTGCAAAAAAAACATCCTGCAGTACGTTTAACTTTTCTTCAAAAATTTTCTTCAGTATTGTTTTGTTTTAGCAAAATAGTAGGTGGTACATAGTTTATTCTGCTCAGCATTTAATAACAATATGCAAATAGTGTCCTTTTTAAGTTTGTTTTGGAATTTGACTTTGTTTTGAATATGCAGTAAGACTTTTTCCTCTATATTTAATCCAACACGAATACTAGCGCCCCCATGTGGCGATTCAACCAACAACTAACCCACAGCTCATTGCAAAATGTAAATATGAAAGGACCAGCTGTCAAATGATAAAAATTAATACAACATTATATAAAATAAATTTTTCGAAAGATTGTGTGCATCTCACGCTCACTGTTCTGATCACTATCGAAACAATTAAAATAATGTAGAGAATGAATCAGAAAAAACTGTGCTCTTTCCTGTGACACATCATATGACTGTATTTATGTGTTTGATCCGTGATGTTTGCGTTGTTCGTTTATCCTCACTCGCGCACAGAGCCTTTGGTTTAGTGTGTAGATCTGAATGTGATATCACAGTACACATGTTTTCTGTAATATGTTAAGTGGCTCTCAGCGTTTGTTTGTTCGTGTTATGTAATAAAAGCAATTGTTTTATTTGTTAGTCCTTGCTCTTTACGTTCTCATAGGAAACATCTTCATGTCGTTCTCTCTGTCTCTCTCTTGCGTTCTGTGTTTCCAGGCGAAGCAGCAGGCTCAGATGAGGCATCAGATAGCAGAGGACAGTAAAAATGAGTACCTGACCTATCTGCAGAAATTCAACAAGGACCAGCATGAGCATTACTACACTCTCATACCACACATCTTTCAGGTCATTTACTTTATCATTTGTGACCCTGTCTGTAAAAAGCTTAAGTCATTGTTTTCTATAAAAAATAATGTAAAGAACATTCCTTGAAAATATAACCTGAGTAAGGCCATGTCAAATAATAAAATCATAGTGAAATGAATAGGTACAATAAAACTTTAATGCTCGTTATCTAAAAGCCTGGACAGATTGAGTATAGGGATCCCACGTGATCAAATGCTTTAGTATACTTTAGTATTTACTATAGTAAATTGTTGTATACTGTAGTATATTACTAAACTGTAGTAAATAGTAAAAACACTTAAGTATACTATAATATTTTCTCATGTGGGATGCAAAATACATGTGATTCTTTGTTGAGTCTTGTAAAGAGCTGACATCATCATTAATCGGTTAACTGGTTCTTAAAAAATATTTTGTAAATGTTTAAGTATGTATCAGTCAGATGATGAACGGTATTAGATATCAGTTGTGGTTATTTTGCAATATTTTTATTCTGCAGAGGATACAGGAGATGGAGGAGCGTCGGGTGGCCAGGGTGAGAGAGAGTATGCGGGCGTACTCGGAGGTGGAACGTAAAGTCCTGCCCATCGTCAGCAAGTGTCTGGACGGCATGATGAAGGCGGCTGAATCCGTAGAGCCTAAAATGGTAGGTTACAGCTTTAAGATGTTTCAAATGATGGTACATTGCCATCTGGTGATCAGCCAAATTGCAGAAGATCCAATATTTAATCTAAATCACTTTCTTGCAGTGCAGAATATAGTTTAGATTTAGTAGATTTTGTTAAATTCATGTGGATTTATTTATTTTTTTAAAACAAAGGTTTCCACAGTTTCACAAGTTGGTGAACTGGTGTGGAGCAAAATGAAACACTAGCAAATGCATGCGTTGTTGGCAGCGAACAGGCTGATGGGTTTGCTTAATCCTATTTTCGACGCTTACGTGGGTCAGCGTTATGCTGTCCAGATGCGGCAGATGGAGAATCTGATTTCCACAGCATCAGTAATTGACTCATACGAGCTGCATTTCGCTGCAGATTTAAAGTGGCTTAGCAACAAAGTCTTAAGCCTTTCTGTGACTTTTGGACTATAAGTCAGTGTACAACTGTACTTTGTTCTGTCCTGTTTCTAAATTAATCTCTGAAATTCTTTGGATATATATTTTTTAAGTTATTATAAGCAGTCATTTTTTGGTGAGTAAACAGAGATGAATCAGTTCATTATTCACGACTCTTCTGATTCATTCATTCGGATCCATCTGATATTTTTTATTATTACTATTTTTAATCTCAGGACAGTAAGCAAGTAGTAGAGTCGTATAAATCAGGCTTCGAGCCTCCGGGTGATGTGGAGTTTGAGGACTACAGCGTGTCTATGAAAAGGGCCGTGTCAGAATCAAGCTTCTTAAACGCTCGTGGAGAAAGCAGACGCCGAAGCAGAAGCAGACTGTGGCCTTTACTCAAGAGAAACAAGGTACAACATGCGGCCAGGACACACATCCAGTTAATAAACATTTCATTATTTTATGCATTAGTGATCTTACTGCTGTTTATGCATTAGTGTGTTTACGGGTATTTTTTACGCAACGACAGGTTTGTAAAACCAGATCTCATTTCTGTGTATGTCTTCCAAGGTCATGAATTTGACAAGACATATCTGGCTTTTTATATTTAGACATGTTCTATTTTAAGGGAACTCTTCTTAACACCCATTGTCTTAAATATTTTAAACTGCGCTTAATATTCTTTAATAGTTAAAGGTGAAGAGTGTCAGCGTAATGATGTTTTGAAACGCTCGTCTCGTCTCGTCTCTCATTGGTCAGACAAACAGATAGTCCCGCCCCAAATTCATGTCCTCAGGTGGGCTAACGTTGCTGTGAAGCGATAGAAAAGTTTTAACAAATGACACACTTAAACATTGAAATGTTTTTCTCTCTTCATCTTTTCCTCCATTTCTCAATGTGGCTCCATCACACCCTCATCCGTAGCTTATGTCTTTGTTAGCGTCACCCCGTCAGCCCCCTCCTCCTCCTCCCACCTCCCCGTCCCCGGAGGGTCTTCCCAACGGCCCTCAGTCCCCGCAGCAGCCCAAGGAGCCTCTGAGTCAGCGTCTCAATGACTTCATGAGCACCAAACACAAAATGCACTGCCTGCGGAGTCTGAAGCGCGGGGTGAGTCGTGTGTCTTTCCTACAGGTCGATCGGATTGCATGACTCTAAACATCATCAGCTCAGTTTGATGAGAAAGCGATGTGTAAAATAAAACCTCTGTTTCTCGGATGTCTTTTACTCATGCTTTATTGTCAACTTCATCCCAAACCCGTTTGTCTTAACAGCATCATTAAACTCAGTGTGTTTTTTTAGTGTGTATTAACTGTGTTCTCTAACACATTTTTCTTGTCTTAACATTCACAGCTTTCTCTAAAGCTGGTAAGTTTAATTTAATATTAAAAAATGTGCTATAAAAATCCTCAAAAACGTTTTTATATACCTGTTGCAAAGTTTTATAAAATACAATACTTAGTCATGAATTATCTTATGTTAAGAGCATTTTAGCAACATTATATTTTATAACTAAACGTTATAATACTTACATTGTTAGTGGAATACATTGTTAAAACGTTCAGAAATAATGTTTTCATAACATACCCATTATGTTATGAAAACATAATTTCTGAACGTTTTAAATGTTAGCAAATCTTATTATTTTTGTTAGATGGGATCCTGTTAGTGAATCATTATTACATTAAAAATGTCATAGAAAAATGATATTTGCTATTATATAATTGAATAGAATTTGAATAAAATGTAAATAAAAGCCATGTTCTTATTATAGTATTTTGAGTTTGTGTGGTTCATTGATGTGTCTGCAGGGAACAGGTCAAGAGGACTATAGTCATCTACCACCTGAACAGAGAAGGAAAAAACTTCAGGCCAAACTCAATGACATCAACAAGGACATCCAGAAAGAGATGGATCAAAGGTAAATCAAACCATAACTGCTGTGCCTGTGATAGCATTAACCTTTCTGGTTTTTGTATGTACATGTTTCTATATTATTCCTCTCTTCTGTTTATTTGCAGGGATGCTTTGACTAAAATGAAAGATGTTTACATTAAGAATCCTCACTTAGGGGATCCAGACAGTATAGATCCACGATTAGAAGAGATCACACAGAGTTTGGAAAAGTTGCAGCTTGAAGCGCAGAAATTTGAGGTAAGACATACTCAAGTAAGAAAACACAACTATTAAATACACTTTCACTTGATTTTTTTTTGTTCAGTGAATTTTATTAAATATTTATTATTAAAATAGTAATATTTTAAAAAGACCTTTTTGTTTACTTTCTATGTTGAACACGTTTGGTTCTAATTTGAGTCATTTAAGAATCTCTGATGTGAAATATTCAGTAGTTTTATCTTAAGGCTTCTGTTAAGGGATGATGGGAAATAAAGTGGCTGATGTTTGTGTTTTCTCAGGGCTGGCTGACGGAGGTGGAGAGAAAGTTACTTGAAAAGGGATCTGAACCTCAGAGACAGAGCGGACATTTTGACTCGCAGGGAAACACGCCTCTTACTAACAACTACGGTCAAAACCGAGAGAGGTACTTCAGTCCCTAGACAGTAGGGCCACAGAAGATAATGGGATACATAAGACTATTTTAATCACGATTGACACTGTTGCAGTTCATTAATGGTGTCATACCAAACATGTAACTCTTAATAGAATATTAATTTAGTAATTTTTTTTGCACTTTCTGAACACATTTAGGCACATTACACATCAATGATGACTGTTGGGTGATCTGAAAGTTGTACCCGGTCACAATGACGCATGAGAAATCCAGTAAATTTTAAAATGGCAAAATACCTTAAGATATAATAAGAATAAAATGTGATCAAAACTATTAAACGTTGCACATCGTTTTTAAGAATCCTAATGTCAGAAATATGCAACTTGAAAAAAAATCAGATCACGTCAGTCCAGTCGACAGAAAAACTAATTGTGCCATAAAAACTCAAAAGACTAAATAAAGACTATATGACCCGTCCAACACAATTAACACACTTTTACAGCAATCTGACAATCGTATTAGCCACAATTCAGCACAGTGAGACACAAACGTACAATCCAACTGTAACGTTAAAGTTAATTTTGTTTGTTTTACGTGTTGCATGTCTTCTGTACATAGTCCGGATGGCAGTTACACGGAAGACCACAGCAACGAGACCGGCATGCAGTTCAAATCCCGCAGCACAGAGTTTGATGAAGAGTTTGACGATGAACCTTTACCCACTATTGGGACATGCAAGGCACTTTATCCATTTGAAGGTAAAAACGTTGTGTTTTTCTCAGGGAAGTAATGTATACTGTTACATCACTTTTGTAAGTTAATTTTAATGTCTATAGGTCAGAACGAGGGTACCATATCCATGGGCGAGGGGGAGATGCTGTACGTCATCGAGGAGGACAAGGGTGACGGCTGGACTCGGGTTCGCAGAAACGAGGACGAGGAAGGATACGTGCCCACATCCTACATCAAACTCTTTTTGGACACGAGTGCCAAAGGTGCTATGACATACATATAATCCCACGTGGTTTAACTGTACATACATCAGACGAGAGCGTGTCATCCTCATTTAAAAGAGGAAGCAGACAGCAGAGCACTTCCTGTTTGCACACTTCTGCTCTGTATTTATATTTGGAATTATTTTACCCTTAATGTTGAATATGTTTTGCATCCATAAGAGCAAACTACTGTAGGCAATAAAGACACAGCCGTTGTGTTATTTGGATGGAAATGGCTGGTTTACCAACATATCATGTTGATATTTAACATTATGGCATATTACGTGAACATATCATGTTCATATTTTGCGTATTTGTTTACTGTTACTCACGGTTTATTCATATTTCTTTTACGATATACAAGCAATCAAAGTAAATGACAAAGAGATGTCATGAGAGAAAAAGCAAATACTTTAACCTTCTGGCAATAAATATGAACACTATCTGCCGTGAAACGTGGCCTCAAAATATGAAAAGTGTGTTTTTAATTGTAATTTTTTAAGACACTGAAATTTTTTTGCATGACAGATGAAATAGAATAATATTTTCTCAGGTACATTTGCTTTACTGTAAATGCTTGTACCTCATGAATATTCGGGATTTTCTTTCCCTCACAGCAAATCACCTCCGGTTTTCCGGTATATCATGAAAAGTAAAAATGATTGCATGCATCTATCTCTAGCTTTGCAGTTACTGCTGTACAAAAAAGATCAGCTTTTGAAGTAAAAATATAATCATGAGCCCATAGAAAACGCAAAGCCTCTCTGTGTAGTTACGCAAATAAAAGTGCTTGCATGTTATTCGTACACTGACCAGCATGGAAAACTAACAGAACGTTTAATAGAAATATTTCAGGAATACATGCATGTTTTAAAAACAGACAGGCTTTTCATCGCTGTTTAACAAATGTTTCATTTGTTCATAAGCTTTATATGCAGCTGTTAAATATGCATCGGTTGCTTAATATTAAGAGTTTTGTATGGTTTTTAAGATCTTTAATTCCCACAGCGTTGTGGGTTTATACTATGTGGGACGTTTTGAACCCTAATTTCGTTGCCGTGTGTGAATCAGATCTATCAACGATTGTAAAGGAATGTCATTGAATCGAAATCTTATGCAACACGTCTAACATGTCTTGTGTGATGTTTTTTCTTTTGTTTCTTTTTTGCTTTTGCTTTCTGTTTTCTTTCTTGCAGATCCCTAAGTGTTTGGCTGGCACAGGAGTGGCAGGGCAAGCGTCCTTGCGTCAAACATCTTCCTCTTGTTACTGTAGTCAGAGAAATGGCTTATGGGGGACAGGAAAATTGCCTTTTTAACGCGAACCCTCTCCTCCGACACGTGAACGAAAACAAATCCAGACTTTTTCACGCCTAGCGTGCTGATTATTTGCAAACGCTTGCTTCTCGTACGGATCTAGAATATTTAGCCGTGTGCTGTAGCCGCTTGCTGTCAGACCAGAGCTCTTAGGTTTGTTTGCAGAGGTACACATCATGTGTCATGTACGTGTACATTGTTGTTGCCTGGCTTTGCTTCAGAGCCCAGAGGAGTTTCCTCATGAAGACATTAGATTTAATACATATTTGTCAGTGCAGACTGTTTGGTTCTGTGAAATTATCAAACTATGAAAATGTGGGGGATGAAGGTGGGATACAGTATTAGCCTAGTTTTTTCTTTGTTCATTTAGTAAAGTGCTTGCAAGGCAGCAAATCTTCACAGTTTCTAAAGAAATCTTGGAACTGCTTTTTCTTCTCTGTGTGTTGACATACTTTTTATAGAATTTGGAAGTTTGATGCAGAACTCTGCCAGAATTGTGGGCTGTTGTGAATAAAAACAATTACAACAACTTGGCAACCTCTCAGTAACACCCTGGCAACCCCCAGCATCATCATGACTGTGACTTTTGCATGATTTAGGATTTAAGAATGAATGTTTTTTAAAGACAAAAACATGTATATTTTAATTGTGTTTTGCTAAAAGTATACACTAGCTAATAGACGAGGACCAAAAGTCTGATTTCACTAAAATCTTTTACACAGATAAAATGTTCAGCATTCAAAATAAAACACACAGCAATGAAATCATTGTAATATTTGCATAATTAATTGTCATTTTTAACCAATTTATAACTTTTTCTGCCCTTTTTGTGTCTGTAAAAGTAAACAAGATGAACAGACAATTTGGTTTAATCATTTCTAATATAATCTCATCTGTTATTCTGCATATTAAGTAAATTATTATAAGTAAATTATTTTTCGCAGTACCCGGATGAGCCTGTGTTATTCGTTTTGAGCGTTTGTTATCTGGGAATGACATATCTTGGAATGTCACGACGGACGAATCAAGTATTCCATGTACTGCTTTTTTTTAACCCAAACCTATTTCTTCATCACTATTCCTTTCCTGCCTTGCAAGCACTGTTATTTCCATCAGGAAATGTAAATGCAGTATTTATTATTAGTATGATAATAAATGCATAATATTCCCCTCCATTTGCTCAGTGAGGTGCTGTTGTAGATGAATAGTTCTTCATGGCAGGTGAAGCGGTAAGCATCTTCTCTCACTCTCTGTCCTCACAGGGAAGAAAGATCTGTCACCTCACTCACTCGCTCGCTCACCCACTCGCTCATACACACTTTCTTCCTGTGATGTGTGCACACGCCACAGCCGCACCCTACACTTTCACACCTTCTCTTCTGTCGTCTCACATGTGTCTCAGACACTCTCTCTCTCTCTCTCTCTCTCTCTCTCTCTCTCTCTCTCTCTCTCTTTCTCTGTTTCACTTTTCAGACGGGACAAGTTTTCATGTTTAAATACAGTGGTAATAGAATTCAAATCAAATTAAGAAAATATCTGTATATTCCACTTTTTTTTGCACAACGCAGCATACCAAAATGAACACTACTGTAGATTCAAGATTTTATTTGTCACTTACATCAAGTGTACAAGTTGCAGTGAAATGAAATAAAATTCATCATTTTAAATTGACAAATTTTAAATTGATTTAAAGTGCATGCCTGATGTTCAGGAGATGAAATGACAAGATATCCTGTTAATATTGTAAATCTAAACTAAGTCATTTTAAAAGAATCGAAAAGTAATCCTTTCTGAATAGTGCTTATGTCTCTATCTCTCTTAATCAGTGTCCAACAACTGCTTTCTTTTTCTCTTTGTTTCACTTTCTCTTTTATTAATTTACATCTTCAGCGTGTGGTGTCTCTTTCTCATTCTGTTCTAGCTGTTTTTCTTTCTTTTTCCTCACCTCATCTTTTCTACTTTAGTTGTTTTCTCAATATTTATCAATTTTTTTCAAATGTGAAACTTTCTCTCTCCATCATCTCTCTCTCTCTCTCTCTCTCTCTCTCTCTCTCTCTCTCTCTCTCTCTCTCTCTCTCTCTCTCTCTCTCTCTCTCTCTCTCTCTCTCTCTCTCTCTCTCTCTCTCTCTCTCTCTCTCTCTCTCTCTCTCTCTCTCTCTCTCTCTCTCTCTCTCTCTCTCTCTCTCTCTCTCTCTCTCTCTCTCTCTCTCTCTCTCTCTCCATCATCTCTCTCTCTCTCTCTCTCTCTCTCTCTCTCTCTCTCTGATGGATGTGGCTGTGTGTGTGTGGTGTAGCTGTAGTGGTGCAGTGATTCAGTAGATGTTGATGGTGGTCTTCAGCTGGTGCTGTGTTTGGACGCATGCATGCTTGCCCTGTCTCTATGTGTGTGTGCCAGTCTTAGGAGGTCCAGCTCTCCATCAAGTTCAAGCCCTCGACTTCTGACGGTTGAACTTAAGCTTTTTAAATCGTGTTTGTGCCTGTTTTTTTCTTATCTACTGTATCTTGAGTGTTTCTTTTTTCTTTTTAAAAAAAGATCTGCATGGTCACCTGTCTACACCCCCAATCTTTTAAATTGTTTACACTGTTTTAGATTCTTCTTTTGAGACTTTTTTTCGAATGATCAATGTCCAGAGTCCAAAATTAAAATGTCAGTAAAATGGCAAATAAATAAGTAGTTTTAAAGTTGAGGATATAATGTAAATGACCTAGATGATTGCTTTTAAAGACAAATGATCTCATAATTGTCAGTGACTTTTATGTGTTTTATAGCAACTTTTGCATATGAAGTTTCTTTTTTCAAATGCGTATGTGGTGTGTCTTACAGTGAAATAATTGTTTTATTACGCAAACGAAATGAAACTAATGTCAATGAGTCTTTATGTGGCATTTACCCACAGAGACCGTGGAATTATTCTAATGGTTTTTTTAAAGTAAAATAATGTAAAATACAGTTTCATCACCAGTAGGAAGTACTTCTGCCTGGTAAATGTTGTCATTTTACATGTTATTGGCAAAAAGTTAATTTTGGACCCTGTCGATATCATTCTGATTTCATTTGTCGATGTTGAACACAAGTATTTACCTCATTCCAGATAGATTTGGGCTGCTGTTTAATAATAGTTTCTGAAAGTGACTAATATTGTCTAAAGAAACACTACTGCAGAACTGACATGTGTTTTTCTGTATATTGTGCTTTGAATTTGCTGGATTTCTTCCTTCAAAGACCTCATAAACATAAAACTGCCAAAATGAAGTGCGAAAGGCTTGTGGTTTTTTGCAAATGCTTAGCAGTATATGAACTTTTATTTCAGTCATTCATATTGTAAAAGACAAAGTCTTGTATGTCTGCCAAACTGGGCAGTTTTTATGTAGAAGTTTAACAAATTAAAGGTCATTTTAAAACAATCATTTTTGTCTTAATTGTATTTTTCTAATTTTTTCCAGACTTGATTAATTTTGCATTGGACATCAAGTGTCAACACACTACAAAATATAACTTTTGTTGTACAGAGCTAAACATTTTAGTGTTTTAACAATTGTATTGATATTAGATCAAATACAAAACTCTGGGCGGTTATTTACCACACAAAGACAGTAAACACAAATTGTCCATCATATTTACAAGTGAATCTGTATTTAATGTGTTTTTTGAAGGTTGTGACTGACTAGTTGAGAGGTGCTGAAGATTGACAAGTATTTGTTTTGCAAATATGTGACCACAAGAGGGCATCAGATGTCCATCTAAATCATGAAGCATGTTGACAATCGCAACTGGTTTTAAAATAAAGATGTAAGGATTGCTTCTTTTCCAAATAAATCTTTTTTGCATTTTGCAGAAATTATGCTAGAAATAAATATTATATTAGAAATAAATCCAAAGAGTAGGTGAAACAGTGTAATAAAACACACATTAAGTAAAATCTTGTATATAATAAAAGTAGATTTTAACCAAAATGTGTTCTCTGGACTAAAATGTATTTATACAATATACTTGTAATCCGATTTTAGTTTCTGTTGACAAGCAGCGGTTTGATGTTTGGTTTTGGTTTGTGATGCACTTTAGATGAAACGCTTCAATGGCAGGTTATCATTGTGACAACTTACCCCACATAGTACATTATGACTGTCAGTTATGTAACGTTATATTTATTTTATTAAATCAGGTTTGTTTGCACAATTAAATTCATTTGCTGTACATTTATGCATTTGTCAGATACATGCACCACAAGTCACTTTGGATGTCTCTGTATATATTTCCTGGCAATCTGTCCTATGCCGATGAAAAGTTCAACTATTTTTTTTTTTTTTGTAGTTTTGTAGTTACAGTTTAACTATAAATTTTGTAGTAAAACTATGGTAATATCAATGATAATCAATCTGCCAAAAAACAATAGTTACAATAATTTTATACTTTCACTATAATAATGCCGTGGTTAATTTTCCTGAGCATGATCTTTGCTCTCCTACCAGTTGAGCTTCACAAACACATTCAATACCTCCTGATGCTTTTATAGCTAAATTATTTTTGTAGAGGCTCATTACATAAAATCCCAATATTATATAAAACCTCCTGCACTATGTAAAAGGTCACTTTCTCAATTGTCCCGTGCGTGTAACATAGATCACTACACCAGGTTTGGCCTGCTGTCCTAAAAGGAAATCAGAGCTTGAGATGAATGGCTTCCTCCTGCTTATAAAAGGTAATTGAAAGCTGCGGAGGGAACGGGCTGTGATCGGTTCAGCAGGTGAGGACTGGGAATGCCAGATAAAGAACAGAATTTCTTACATCACTTCCGTCATTTGTTCTTCTCTTTATTTTCAAGCGATGGAATGCCTTTTACCATTCAGAAAGCGAAGAATTCAAAACAAGTTCATTAAGTTTGAATAGCGTCTTCTTTTTAAAGCAACGCTTGAGGACCCCACCCTAATTTCACAAAGGCCTTTCCACAATACACATTCCACAGTCTCTAAGAATTTATTTCCCGGACAAAGTCTTGTTCACTTGAATATATGTGTTGCTCTCTATCTTTGAGCTGAGTTTATACAGTGTCTACAGTGAGATATGTTCAGTGTTGTTGTGAATGGGTGGGTGGGTACAGGAAGTGGCACTGCCATGGTCACAGATGCCCACAGTCATGTTTAAAGATAAGCCCCCTGCTGTCATGGAGGAATGAGGTAAATGCTACTGTAACACACTGCTAACTGCATGAAATAAAGGGTTTACTATAGTATTTCATTTTTTAAAAGATCGTTGAGGAACCATTTCAGGTTCTTCACCTGATACAGCTGAAACCTCGACCTCGACTGAGAAACTTCAGAACTGAAGTTAAAGTGCCTAAAGGATCCCATAAGTTTTTGCAAGAACTACCAAGAATGTTAATGGTTCCACCAGTAACTATATTAAAGAAAAGATTTGAGGCAAATAAAATACTTTTTAAGGTTCCTTAAGTACACACAGGATATTTGAAGCCCCTTCAAATTTTACAGTGCATGTTTGGCTGAAATACTTTCTGTATTTCATTTCACATATATAATTAAGTCTTAAATATTTTGGTTTAATATTTTCAGTTTGGATTCAGTTTAATGTTTGTTCTTTTGGTTGTATTGTACTTTTTATTTTGTTTGGTTCACTACAACTTCATGTAGTGTAAAAAACTGGGTAATAATGAAGTGCTTCTGGACCAGCATTGTTTACGTCTTGCAAAGTAATCCATACTTTTTTATATTTTCAACTGTGCATTATAATAGTTTTTCCTGTATCTAAACTTTTGTACTGGTTTAAAGCTGATAAAAGTGTAAAATGCCTTTGCAGTACCCTTCCCACAAAAGAGTTTCATAACAATTTATCATGAATTAAATATAAGGAAAAACAGCATTGTGCTTGAGGTTTTCTAATGAAACACTGATTTCTCATGACACTTTGTATTTGGCACTATTTCGTCTTTCTAAAATCTGTCACTCTGTGCTGACGCAGATCCTTTTCCTGAACGGGTGAGATTTTTATTGTTGGGATAAAGCAGGAGCTGTTATCTTCATCCACCAGCAGCTTCCTGTTTCCTGCTTCTGTGGAAATGCTGCATTTCTCTCTGCAAATGGGATTCTTCAGGCATTAATTCAATCATGTTTGCCTTTTGTTTTTCCTTTATATCTATTGTATTCTCATGTTTTTTAAAACAGAAAGTTATGGTTCTGCAGTAGATGCTGATTTGTTCATGTGTGTTTTAACTGAAAATACAGTATTTTTTCAGTATGTGTGTTCCCTGGAAATCGAACAAACAACCTTTGCGCTGCCAATGCAATGCTTTACTAACTGAGCTACAGGAACAGATGTATCACACAGTGAATCGAGTATTAATTAGCTTAATAATCATTATTAATAATCATAAACTAATAATACTTTCAAATATAAAATATGTTTTAATCTATTAACAGTTTATAAAAGCAATGACAACAGCTGCTTTGCTGGTCTTAAAATAGTGTAATTGGTTTGATTTAAGCTGTTTTTTGCAGGGAAGGTACTAATGGGCGCTTTGCATTGTGCTTAATCATTATTTTATTTGATCATTATTTTTGCACTTAAACTGACTATAAGTACCATTGTAATTCATAGTCAAATAAATACATTAGGAAAGTACATAAAAAATAAACATATTTTTAACAGCAACAAACACTACAGTAACTACATGACCTTTTCTCTTTCTCAATTTAATACATATGCATAACTTCAAAGGAATTACTTTAGAAACTTTCTTCTCACCGTTGACAAACTTCAGCAGGAGGATGAAGTTTGTTCTTTACAGCATTTTTATCAGTTCCAAACACACACAGGAATTCCGGTTTGGGGAATGACCATCCTGATTCCCCACTTCCACAGGAAGGTTTAATAAAAGAACCACTTACACGACAAAGGCATTTCATTTCTCACATGTCCAGCTAGAGACTACACTGACTGACCACATTACAAACAATGTCCAGGTTCTGGAGCTCAAACATGTATCTATGGACCTCCTCTAAACCCAGATTTACTGTCTGGACCAGCACATATTCAGAGACTGAGACGTAACAGGTAAAATACATCAAAATATTTCTTATGAATTTTGGGTTGCACTTTACATACATAGAGTGTATTTTTTTGGGCATGTATTCATACACATAAATTATTTAGAAATCGTTTTTAAAGCTTCTTTGACTTTGTAGATATTATTGCTGTTTTATAGTAATATAACATTGACTACACTCTAAAAACAGATGTGTTAAAAATAACACAAGATGTGTCTAGTTAGGGACAACACACAGATGTGTCCCTAACTAGACACATCTGTGTTAAACAAAAACAACACATTTTGTGTTACTTTTAACTCAACTTGTGTTAAAAACTCAACATGTGTCATCCCTTTTATGTATTTAACACAAAATGACACATTATGTGTTAGACGGCATAACACAAAAAATGTGTTAAAAAATAACACATCCTTTTTTAGAGTGTATGTGTAACTCCAAAACTAAATGGATTACATTCTGGGAAGTTTTGTAATTTAATAAATATTTATAATAACTAGAAACATTAGCCTCTGTTGATTGTATGTTGTATTAAGAACATTAAAGTGCTACTGATTGACTTATTTTACATTTTATTTTAGACTTGTATATTATTTGTGCAGTATAATATAATTTAGAAAAGCCTCAATGTCAATTACTCTACAATATGCTTAAAACATTCCCTTCTTTAAAGTTTTATATCATATTTCCTTTCTATGCCAGCACTGCAGCCATGGATGGATTTAATATCTCAGACTGCTGTTGAGAATAATAAAGGCCACTTACATTATGATGGACTGACATCTGTGACTTCTCCAGAACTCCAGGAAAGACCATGGAGAAGGTAAATTCTGTCAAGCTGTGGTGAATTACAAAAATATTTAGCTCATCAATTTTTAATCATAAATATTACACGCTTCCAACAATATGAACAATTTTACTGTGACATGACTTTGAAGAAGAATGGAGCCCATTTAACTGCTTCACGGTTCATTATTACTTTTGGTACGCGCTAGGCCAGACTCAAACTCGTACCGTGAGTAATAATGCACTGTGGCAGTGTGTGTATCTGCATGAAGAAACTCCAAGCAGGTTTGGATACAATGAATGAAGATTAAATATATTCTTGAATGTTTTCTTTAGCTAAAGAGCTGACTTGAGAATCATGGGATCCACTGATATTTTATTGCTTGAATTTTAGGTTGGAAATGATCAAAGGATTTTCAACTTGGGGTAAAAGCTAAATATAAGAATAATATGTATGCATTTAATCTGGAATATATGGTGATCATTTCTAATTAAAGCCTATAGAGTTTACCTGAATATAAACTTTGTTTTCCGATCAGTTTATATTTGTAAATGTGTATAATACATACGCAAGTAATGTAAATATGTAAATATAAGATTAACTCTTCATTTTGTGAAGAACCAGTAATTAAATTCTCACAAACATCTATTTTGTTTTTGTAGCGTTATCAGCTTGAGAACTAAGAGTCATTTAAGTCTGACGTCACACCCTTTTTACTTCAGCATCTTTTTTGTAATAAAATATATTTATATTCCATTATTGCAGTGTAACGTGCTGATATAACTAAAATTGTACTGTGTGAAAATAAAAAATTACATTTGTAAATTGTAATGTGTTTTTTCTTGTCCTGTAATCTTTATCAATAATCTTTAATAAAATATGTGTCGTATTTGTGGGAGCCAAAAACGAATTTCAGAAAGAAAGCTCATACTCATACTATTTAAAGTTATCCTTAAACCAGTTATATATTTGTAAAATATTTATATGATAAAATTTGTTGTAAAGCTGACGTGTGACGTCACCATCCTATACGGAGCGGGCTGCGCACAACGTCACCTAGTTACGATGTTGTTAGCAACCAAAAGGGGCTAATGGCATGTGTGAAGTTTCATTGTTAGCGTCAGAAATAAACTGAGATATGGACGAGCATTTCAGCAACGAAGGGACGAACACTGAGGCTGAAATGTTTGCTAATACATCTGAAATAAAGACGAGTGATGTTTATAAGGTGGATCAAGACTTACCGACTCGCTTTAATCATCCAGATTGCTTCAGAGGATACAGGTGAGCAGCTTCATCCAGCCCCAGTGCATGATGGGATCAAAATGATTTCTCATGATCTTAAAAATATTTTGAATCTAAAGGTGTTTATTTCAATGTTTGACACCATATTAATTTCTCTATTTAGATAACTAAAATGGTATTTTATATATATGTATGTATGTATGTATATGTATATATATATGTATGTATATGTATATATATGTATGTGTATATGTATATATATGTATGTGTATATGTATGTATATGTATATGTATATGTATGTATATGTATATGTATATGTATGTATATATGTATATGTATATGTATATGTATGTATATATGTATATATGTATGTATATATATATATATATGTATATATATATATATATATATATATATATATATATATATATATATATATATATATATATATATATATATATTTATTTATATTAAAAGGATTACTTGGACCAAATCAAGAATAAAAATCAGCCAATAAGAGTTCAGCATAGATCTGACCTCAGACCTCAAGAAGCTGGATGATAAAAAGACAAAAGTCTAAATTTTACAAATTCTAGACAAAGTGACTATTTTATAAGATGATCAAACATAACACAGTGTTCATTTATTTTGGATGCTTTTAGTCACAACATAATTCACAAAAGTGTTTCTAAACTTTTGACTGGTACTGTATTTATAATACTTACATTTTATATTAATATAACTAAATACTATAATGAAATATATTAAATTAAATCTGGTAATTCTCTTTTTAAGTGCCGTACATGATCATTATTTCATCTTTCTGATAGGAATAAGCAACTGTCCTTACAAGCTGTTATTGTACTTTTCAGCAAAAAGATTATTAACCCTCTTTACCAAACAACAAATCAAACATATGGAGGCAAAAAGCCAACAGTTCATGAAATGCCGGTGAGTATCTGGTGTTATTTTTAAAATGCTTCAAAAAATAAAACCACTTGTGAATTATTAAGCCACAAGCATTTCCATTTTCCAGACGAGCTTTAACGGAAGCAGTCGGAAGTTTTCAGAGCGTCATCTGAAGAGCGGGATGTACAGAGATAATGGTTTCAACACTTCACTGGATAAAAGCAGACTCACTGGACCCAACACAACCATTGAGTTTCACAACAGAGTTAATTTCCATTCTTTATACAACACAGATGGGACATCTCAGTAAAACAGTATTCATGAATAAACCTGTAAAGCTAATTTGAGACGATGATGCACTAGTATTGTTTAAATTGTCATATTAGACCACCTCCAGTTGAAATAAAAGGCACACAAACAAAATCAACAATGTCAATATAGTTAGTTTTATTTGGTGTAGTAGAGTGAAATTCCACAGCAGACCCGAACATGAACGTCCAGGTAATATTCTCATAGTGTGTGATCGTCACACATAGTGGAAGCCATCAAAATATAATCCACGAGTTTTAGAAGCACTTTGAACCGATACGTGGAGGTACAGCAGACCAACGTACAATCAAGCGTGTTAAAACAGAACGCAGCGGGGTTGAAATAAGACGTGACAACAGCAGTTGTTAGTTATCACCCAAACCTACCGGCATCAACCTGATTTGTGAAGTGGAAACAGGATTCATCTCTCATTGCTGTTGCTACACTGAGGTTAAGGGTGAGCGGCGCACGGCATTAAGGGTTTTGGTGTCAACTTTTCCCTGTTTTTCCTTGGAGCTGTAAGCAGCAAAATATTGTCCAGAGGGCTGGATTGTCAAGTCCACAAACCTCCAACGTTATTCATGAAGTAAAAGGCACTTCAAAACATTGTAACAAAATCCAGTGTATTGTCTTACATTATATACACACATGATCGTAAATGAAGGAATGCAAAGACAGTATAAACCTTAAAGTGTGACTTTGTTTTTAAAAGAGTTGTTTTGCTTCATCAGGCTTATAAAAAGAATGTTAAAGAGTAACAAAAAGCTGGTCTGTAGCACACGACGGGTTTAAGGTTTTTATGCGGGCGATGAAAAACTCGTGGCAAGAAGTTTCTGTTGCGTCGCAGAAACCGAAACGTTTGCATAGGCAAGAAAACATGGATCTCAGATCACATACGGAAAAGAACAGAAAAAATTAAATCCTATCCACACGGACAGAAAGTTGAACTTCTTTGAAGTGAAAAGAAAAATATAGGCGTGGGGAACTTAAAAGCGAAAGGGCTTCCAAGTCAGCAGCAGTTTTGGTGCGGGGCGTCGCCCCGGTGGAATGGTGAAGCTGTGCGGTGAGCCGAAGCAGAGAAACTCTACAGCTCGGTGTCCTGATACTGTTGTGTGTTGCTATAATAACCACGCTTGGTCTTCTCAGACATCTGCCGTCTGAGCTCATCCACGGGCTCCTCGACGGGGCCGAGCGGGCGGCTCTCTGTGTATGGCAGCTTGGAGGGGGTTTGGGGCTCCGGTCGGGCACTGGAGCTGGTAAAAATCAAACACAAATCTTAGTTAGAATGTAAGCATGTTTCATACATACAGTTTGTTTTACTATAGGCATTTTTCTACCCAACAAGAAAATAATAAAAGAAAATAATACCCAATTGGTTGAGGCCTGTTGTGGTCCAGTTTTTGAGATTTCAAGGGGACAGCATAGATGTCTGGATGTTTCTGAGCAATTTCTACCTGAAATTTGAGAGAATTTCAGCTTTGTTTTAATATATGCATATATCGAGCCACTTCATGCTTATCCTCTCAAGATTTTAAAGACTGATTTTTTCCTGTGTTGACATATTTGCTATTCAAACAGGAAGCTGGGACGTGTTGAGGACCTGTTACCTTGCCAACACGCTTTAGTTTGTGTCACAGCCATGACCAAGATTTGTTACTTGCAAAGGCTAGTTAGCTACGGTCTCATTTATAATAAAGGCAAATATTTTAAAGATCATAATAATTTACTTTGAACCCATCTTGGAGTGAATGTTGATAACTCACCCGGGCATTTTGGGCCTCCTGGAGCTCCAGAACCCTTTGTGAGCGAGCGATGTGATCCATCTGCTCGAAGGCCTTCACCTTTCCCATGAAAGATCTCTGAGAGGGATCGTCAGGACTCTCCTGCATGGGTTCACCGTCCCGTAGCGGGGGGCTGTTCATGAGACCTCTGGAGGCGCGGGGTTTGAGGGCTGTGGGAGGAGGCGGGGGTTTGCTTTTTGCCGGAGAGTCTTGGCTACGGGGGTGATCGCTGCTCGCTGGACTGCTTGAACGCGAGTCGTAGTTTCGACAGGGGTCGTAGTGCACCCGCGGCACCTCGCCTTGAGACAGCATTTTTACCTGAAGGTCAGATGAAACATCACTGTTACAAAGCAATAGAGTTTTTCTAACTTCATCTTCATGTTAAGGAAAGTTTTAGCCATGTGTTATGAAACCCTGTTCCAGGATTAGCCACGTTTCTTACGCAACAGACAGGCAATCATAAACTGCCTCAGTGCTTACTTTATGATTCATCAATATTTATGTAACATTTATGTAACATTTGCAGAAACTGTAAAGAGCTTTAGTGTATGAGGGAACATGAGTTTAAAATTACGCCAGTGATGACAAATACATTGGAATGATTAAAATCCAGTATTTTTTGATGTACAGTATATTTTAGAAGACTTTAATAGAACAATCTATACCAGTAGAAGGAGAAACTGGTACTTAAAAGTCACCATGTGTTTATTATAAATAATTCATCCATGCACATCTTTTTTCAGTCATGTGCCTTAAAAAAATCAATTACATTAAATTTCTCTGCATAACGCACGTCTCAGCCTGAAAATAGGGCTGTATTGACTGTCCAATGGCCAGGATTCCAGTTTCCAATGATCCAATACATTTCCAAATCATGTTCTGACCTTTTTCCAATTCCAGAAGCCTTTTCATTCAGATATACATCAAAGTATGGAAGAAACTGTAATGATAATATTTTCTCATTGCACCAAGACAATACAATTCAATGCATCTGAATAAGATCAAAACTTAAAGCTGCGTATTTCACACTACCAAACACAACACTACTAGTAACATCTTAAATATGAATTACAATATACATTTTTATATTCATTTATCAATATTAATTACAAACATATTTTCTATAAATTACACACTAGTGTAAATGCTAAAAACTATTTTTCCGCAAGTGACTTCTATGTTTAATGTATGATGTGCAGAAAAATGTATTAAATTAATAGATTTTGTCAGCTTTTAAATATATTTGTCTAGTTTTACTCATAAATTCTAGTATTTAGCACAACACTGATCATACACAGACTCTATGATGTACTGTACCACATAGTGACATTGAGCCGCTGCGAGACGATTCTGAACGGCTGGAAAAACGGTAACGCCAAATCATACCGTTCTTCTGCGTGGAGCAGGGTGAAGTCAAGGAAAGAGCTCTGTCAGTCATCCCTTTATAACTTTACACAGCAAACTTTTGTGTCCCGTCTACAGTAGTCTCAGTATAAGAGCTGCTCTTTATGTTGCTATTCACTAAAATGTTATTACAATATCTGATTCCTTTAAAAGTGATTTTTAATTAAACGCTAATTAGTAATTTTTAAGAAGGAAAAGACATTGAGGAGCAGGACGTGAGCTCACCCTGGCGGGGTCAGGCAGGAAGCTGGTCATTATGGGGGGACTGGCTTCGCTCGGCATCTCTCTGCTGCCCACCCTGCGGATACGACCTCGAATCTCTGGGCTGGACTTCCTGAGGATCTGGAGAGCAAACAGCATTCAGATAACACAGACAGCACAGCACAGGAATGTTTTCTTATATACAAATAAGCAGTGAGGAATGTTTTTGTCTTGATAACCCACCCAGAAACTTGAACCAACAGTTAGTAAAAAATCAGTCACGAGTTACATGTACATGCATTATGTGCTAAAAATAATCGTTTTTGAGAGAACATACTTTGTAGGATTTCTGTGAATTAAAATACACAAACCAGAAGCACAACAAATAGAGAAGAGATGACTCTTCAGAGAAAATAAAATAGTTATTTTATTTCCATTTTCATGTGTTCATTTATGAGAAATATGGACTGTTATGGACATGAAAATTCTGAAAGCAGCACTTTTCCTGACTACGAAAAATCATGCTTTATACATAAAGAAATGCTTTAAAAAATCTTATATAGAGACCTCAAATGGGTATTTTAACCTCCAAATAAGGTTTATACTGACCAGCATATTTTAATGAGTTTTCCAGGCTTTAAACCTTATGAACCCTAATAAAGATATTTGAAAACTAATCTTACTCAATTAGGTAATGCATTATTTTGCATGCTGTAGTTCCAACATTAAACAAAAGAGGGCAGAAGAGTTTGTTTTTTAAATACACTCATGCGCTGAGGTTTTTTGCATAGCATGAACTTTATGTGATTGGGCGTGTAAACTGGAGGTCATTCACTTCTCACATTAACAGTGAGCAACTGCATGCTGGTGAGAAAGTGCTACATACTGTATTCCCCGTTGACATGACCTCTGCTGTCTGTCCTGTCAGACACAGCTGACTTTGTGCTGAGACACTGTGAAAGATGTCGTTGCAACAAGCACATTCATGTGTGTGCAGAAGATATATGTGTCTGTATGTGATCAGAGATTAGCTTGTGTGTGTTTTGTGTAGGTGTGCGCATGCACTCTGACCTCCTCTGGCATGACTGGTTCAGAGGAACGGCTAATGGCCGACACCCGCTGGCGGTCCAGCGGCTCGTCCGTTTCGTTATCTGTGTAAGCCCCGCCCTCGTCCGCCGTGTCATCGTAGTCGCTGGTTATGCGGCTGTCCATGCTCAGGTAGTCGGCGCTCATCGCCGAGAGATACGACATGCGGTCGTCATGGATGTCAAGATCCGCCTCCGTCCCATCCAGCTAAAAGAGACACATGATGGATCTTGTGTACAGAGAGGAGCGAAAACGAAACAAACACAAAAACAAAAAAAGAACGAAAGCTGTAGAGAACCACTGAAGAATGATGAACAGTCAAAGCAGAGAAACACATGAGGAATGATTTTTAAGAAAGGAAGACATGCATTCATTAATAAACTGTGAATACTGGAAAAGATATAGGAAAATGTAGGGAAATGTGAACGAAGGAGTCTTGAAATGTTACATTAAAGTCAACATGAAATTGATTTCATTTATGTTTATAAAACATTCCTGGGGTTAATTTTAAAATCCATGTTGACTTTAAAATATAGTTTGTATTGAGTGTGAAGAGGAGGTTGAGCATTATAATGTTCATTCTTTTTACCTTCCCCTCTGAGACCCATACAGCCTGAGTCTGCTGCTCTCGGACGGTCTCCTTCAAACTGCCGTACCAGGCATCATTAGCAGAGTTCAGATCAATAACAGCTAACAGCCCAGAGAGAAAGAGAGAGAGAGAGAGAGAGAGAGAGAGAGAGAGAGAGAGAGAGAGAGAGAGAGAGAGATCAGAGAGAGAGAGAGAGAGAGAGAGAGAGAGAGAGAGAGAGAGAGAGAGAAATCAACACATTTCGATCTAGGTCAATGGTTCATTTGATCTATTTATCTCACTGTGCTTCCAACAGCCGCTTTAATCAGTTGGTAATTTTCTCCTCGATGTTGAACATGAATCTGTGACAACATCAATTTTCTTTGATATCTGCCCACTGCAATAACAACTTCTGTTTTCATCACAACATAAACAAGAGTCAAGCACCAGGTCCAATAGGCAAAATGTGTAAATCCATTTGCTCAGAAATGTAACCGCAGCACACATACATTGTACATTGAGGTATCACAAACGTTGGCTGTATGTTGCCGATGCATATAAATCTAGTGTTATCTTTATGCAGGACTATCAACATCAACCGTGTCAAACAAACATTTCGGACAAAAACCTCATTTCATTCCAATTCCCATGAGTTTCTTTCACAAAATGAAACTGTATGTTTACTATCCTATACCCATGCTCATTTACATTAATTCATTTGGCTCTGGGGACTGGGGCTGTCAAAAAAACACCACAATAATATCATGCAAATAGTATTAATATACCATACCATAATGCTCTCAATACGGACAAATCTTTAAAAGCCTTAATTCACTGAAAATAGAACCTCTCTAACGTCATGTGCATATATTTACAACAGGTCATTTGGTGTGAAATGACTTTTGTACTGTTTTGTTACACAGAGGCTCAGGACTGACCAGTAAACAGGTGCGAGCAGGTTTTCCTGAGCTTCAGAGCCTGGTCGTAGAGTTTGCGGGCACTGCGGTTTGAGCTGGGGATAATCCGCTGTCTCATCGTCTTCACACCGTGTTTGCTGTCCGGGTTAAACAAGATGACGATAGGGTACCACTGTGTGTAGTTTAGGGTGTCCACAGCTTTAGGGGTGATGTCGAGAAGGGCATGTTTGTCCTGCATTAGTGACAGCAAGAGAAAGAGTTAGTTACTAGAGTATAGGACTATTTACCTTTATTTATACTCTTAAATATATATATATATATATATCCTTATATACTTGATTGGATGCATTCAAAAACTACATTTCATCAAACCCATTATCTTGCGGTTGCTATAGGAACTTTAAGAGATATTACAGCAGATTTCACATAAATTTGAGCGAATAAAGCGTTTTTACTAGCCAAGATATCAAAAAAATTCTCTGTATATTTAATTGTACAATATATACCTGTTCGATAATCTGCCGGATAGTGTTGAGACGAACAACCCCGGATGATTTTTCTGATCCTGCGTCTTTGGGCTCGGTTTCTGCCATCGGACAAAAAGAAACGAAAGGAATCAGACTACAAATACACTACTCTAAACTATTCATTTATTAAGAATAACTGCTGGCTTACAATAACACTAGAGAAAGATCCAGTTCTCTCATATGTTTGCAAGTCTTTTTTAACGTCTGAATATTAAAAAACTAAAATTCAAGAAAAGGAGCTGCATCATTTATATTTAATAATTAGGATATTAAATTCATTATTTAAAGTATCTAAAGCATGACATCATATCCTGTGGCCATTATTCAGATTCTAAAGGTGTCTCCACCTCGTCTTAAAGTTTTAGATGGTAGGGACTGTGGTATCAACTCACTGGCAATTACAAACTCATCTGGAAGCTCCGCGGCTAACTTTTCACAGGCAGCATCTGCGATCGGTCCAAACAATACCACCGGTCTCCTGAATCCAGCTATGAGAAGAGAACGACATTTACAATCACAAAATCACAGCAATCACAATCACAAATTACAATCACAGCACAGATTCATCATTGTTAACCTGATTAATTATATAGTGGGTTACATTATTGGCAGTACACATCCTTTTAGATATTTAGCTCCAAACAAGAAGAAGATTATAGAGATGCTAAAGTTTTAACTGATCAGTTAATGACTTTTTTGGCAAATAACTCAAATATTATATTGGGTAAAATTGGTATAATATACATATTGGGTATAGTCTTTCAATTCTCTGCTGTCCGAGTATCTCTGTAAAAAGACTTTTCTAATAGAGCTGTAACACAGGAAGACAGGTCTGCTCACAGATGTGACTAATGTTGTGTGAAAGGAGCCGTTACTCCTCAGGACTTTCACTGCTTGAATCAATACAGGCAACTATAAGCACATTAAGATATGTTTTCTGTCTACTGTATCCGTTTTCTGTGGTGAAATATTGCTGAGCTCAATTCTCATACCACAGCTTTTAACTGCTGTATACACTATAACATTAAGTGCTAACATGTTAACATGAAATACAAACATGTTCATTTACAATATTACAATAATTTAACACTTTAGGGCACATAAATTCTTTCCTTTATCATTGAAAAACAAGCCTTTTCTCATTTGAATTATGGCACTGTGGTCAATTCTGTGATGCTTGAGCTCTGAACTTGTTTTGTGATGTTAGTGTTTACAGAGTTAAGTTTTTAATTGGATAAAACAATAAAAAATGAGCCTTAAAATGTTAATGTTTAGAGAAAGAGTAACTGAACTAATGCCGGAAAAAGGTTAAACAAAGGTCTAAATATGCACCACTGACCTCTAACTGGTAACGGATTGTGAGTTCAAGCTATTTCATTAAAATAAACCAGAGGACCGTATCAAAATGATTTGATCGTTAGTTAACCGAGCCTTCACAGAACCCACCTTCTCTGAGCACCACCCTCTCATAGGCAGGGAAGCGGGTGGAGACGGAAGCAGAACTTTCCTCTCGGCTTTTCCGCAGATCTTTCTTCTTCGCCGCCCTCTGACCGCGTAGTCTCCAGAAGTCTGCCCTGTCACTTCCTGAACCTTTATTATGCGAGTTTTGGACATTAGCCATCTGATCCGCCCTGAACAGAAGAGTGAGAGAGTGAGTGAGTGAGTGAGTGAGTGAGTGAGAGAGAGAGAGAGAGAGAGAGAGAGAGAGAGAGAGAGAGAGAGAGAGAGAGAGAGAGAGAGAGAGAGAGAGAGAGAGAGAGAGAGAGAGAGAGTGAGAGAGTGAGAGAGAGAGAGAGAGAGAGAGAGAAGAGACAATACATTACACACCAACACAAATAAGCATCAGTTTACTTTGTTTCAGAAACTCTCCACCCTTCTCACCTGCTCTTGTTGGGAATGATGCCCTTCTCCAGCTGCTTGTTGTCTTTGCCCAGGCGGATGGCCAGCCAGTTTCCCAGTTTGCCGTCGTATAAGGTGTCCACCACCTTGAAGATCTCTCCTCTGGAGAAAGCCAAACACTGAGGAAGCTCCTTCTCGTACTCGAAATGAGTCCGGATGAAAAACGAATCCCCTCGTCCGGATATTAAGATGTCTTCATAGACTACGGTACAACATAGACACCAACCATTAACATTTATGCATTTACCAATTGAAATTTACAGTGTATTCAACTTCTAAAGAATACACAAATATATTTATCTTTATTGACTGGTGACATTTAATTCACATTTCACACTAACATTGCCTATCATTGTATATAAATTAAATGATAGGCATCTTTTATCTTTGCTTTTCTCCCATAATCTGACCCAGAATTCACAAGGGCATTTCAGGATAAAAGTGTCAGCGGTCAGATTTTCCTGTAGCCTCATGTTCCTGATTAAAGCCCTGACATCACATCTGTCTCCGCTCAGGCCAAATGAGCTTCAACCCCCCTCATAGTGCCAATCTAACATCTCCCATGAGACAACATCCACTACTCCACACCAAGATGAAACAGAGAGAGAGATCAGAGAGAGAGATAAGAGAGACAGAGAGAGAGACGAGTGATGGGGATGGGGAGGTCACCAATAAACTAATATTTAGCCCAGGAGTAACATCGTAGTTTTAAATCCTAGATTTTCAATGTGGACTTTGGAAGCTGACTGCATATTGATTGTCCTTTAGCCACCTGCTCACTATTGTCCAATAAAAACAAACAAAAGAGAGAGATAAGAGAGAGAGAGAGAGAGAGAGAGAGAGAAACAGAGAGAAGAGAGAGAAGAGAAAGAGAGATAATCAGGGCTCAAATTAGATTTCTGTTAAAAATCAAGAGTGTACTTTAATGCTTCTGTTGATCCATCATCAGTAAATAACAGCCTAAACACCAGATCCATAAAGTCACAAACCAGAAATACAAACAGAAGTTCTGTTTTAAAACCCAGTGAACTTATTAGACACCATCAGAGGGTTCCACTACAGGATGTTGTAAACTACATCTCCACAATATTGTTGCCCTAAAGTCAGACTCACATGGGATCTGTGCAAAGTTCATTAAAGTTCTTTCACAAAAGTGTAGGCAGTTTGATGTTAAATGTGTGTTGATTCTCTTGCCCTCACCCTCTGATTTATTCTGTGCCAGGATGGTCACGACCTCTCCCCGCGGGATCTCCAGCAGGAACAACACAGCCTCCTCTCGCACGATGCCCCGAAAGTCCACATGATTCACCTTTAAAGAGAAAAAAATACAGAAAAACAGGTTGAAAAAAATCTTGTGCCCTGTGTCAATTTAATGGGCACTGTTAATACCTTTCAGAATTCTAGATATAAGTTCATTTTACATGCATAAAGCAAAGCAAATCATAATAGATTTTAGTCACGTATAGACTTGTCATCGTACATTTTTTAACCTTTAAAGGTTAAAAGTTTAAAGGTATTATTCTTGTTTATTGTTATATCGTTTATTCTTATTAATATCAAATTTAAAAACAAATAAAACATTATGACTTATTACAAATAAATGTGTTAAATGTACAGTATTAAAAACAGCATGTGTACTATCAATACTTAAGTACTATCAATACTTTTTTGTTCAAGAACCCTTGTCCATTTCAGGGAAAATGTTTAGAATATGGCTCGTTTATAGAGTGTTTGGGAGTGTTTTACTACACCATAACTGTAATAAACATAAAGACAATCTGCTGTTTGTACCTTCATGATCTGATCTCCCACACGGAGACCTTCCTCTTCAGCCGGGCTGCCCTCCTGAACTCCTGCTATAAATATCCCCACATCATTACCTCCAGCCAGCCTCAGTCCTACACTCTCTCCTTTCTGAAAGCTCACCATCACTGTGTTGGACCTGAGAGAGAGAGAAAGAGACGGCAGAGATCTATCTGATCTGTAATAAGAGACGGTTTCCCTCGTGCCATCACTTCAGAAAGGCACTATAAAGCGTCTGGCAGGAATACACTTTAACACACATGTCTCTCTCTAAAACTGTTATGAAGAAGATACTGATGGTTGAGGATCAATGAAGCAGGTGAAACAATATTAACTTTCCAAAAGAGTACTCTAATGGTACAATTTACCATCTGATAACATCACTGTACCAAAGAACTTTTACAGCAATAGTATTTTCATTTAGACTGTAGTATGTTGAAAACAAGAAGATAATAAATCAATATGAAACATTACATACATATGTTGCTGGTGGTGTATATAGGCAACAAGACTTTTCTTCCAGGCATTTGTGTGTTTATTTTGTAAAATAGGAAAAAATTGACAATGACTGTAATATATATGAGATTATCTGAGAGAAAATGCTTTGGCAATATTATAAGCTTCCACAATCATGCCAATAAAGTACCTTTGAATTAAAGAGAGAGAGAGAGAGAACCATATTTATCTCTTCACCACTGTCCAGTGCTATAAGTTTAAGAACGAGTTTAAAGAAACAGTTACTGAAATAAAAACTTTTTTATATATTCATATATTAAGAACGTCTTCTGTACTTCTTTTATATTATTCTTTTATATTATATGCTTTAAGGACCTTGACACTGTACTGTATGGAAAATACAAAAGGGATATCCATCTTTAAAAAATAAACGAAATCACTTTTGATTTGAATATATTATTAGTAATGTATTAAAAACGCTGTATTTATGTTTATGTTATGGATAGTTAAAGTATAAACTGAAGCTCAACATGTACAAAGCTTAAGTAAAGGCTCAGGAGAATGACTAAATAGCCAGATGGAGATAGGTGCACGGATGCTTTAAAGGGTGTGTGTGTGTGTGTGTCGAGTGTGTGGTGACTGAACTTCAGGTCTGTGGCTCTCAGAAAGTCCTCAGGTTTAGTTAGTGGTTATGATGTTAGTTCAGTGGATAAGATCATGTGTGAGAAGATTATTCACAGATGTCACTCACCCGTAAATGGCCTCATCCTCAGGGCTGGGTCTCAGCAGGATTTTAGGGGTGGTCTTTACCAGTGCTGTATGTGAAAATAAAAGAAAGTAGCTTCAGTTTCATTTTGACACAACATTTAACAGACAAGGTCTGAAATTTATTGTTTGCCACAGCTGACAATGACAAATGCAATGTTGCCTTGCTGTCCTTGTTTAATAACGACACATTCAGGCATTTTAGAAAAACACATGATACTACACCATCCACTGAGGTAAAAGTCAGATTTTTAGTTTTTTAACAGCGAGAGTCAAATGTTAATATAATATACTATTGCAGTTTAATTTATAGATAAAGACCCATTTTACTTGCATTTGGTGTTTGGATAGTGTTTATTTTTGAGTGTTTATTTGGAAAAAACAAAAGTGCAGGATTTTATTCTCAAATTAAACTACAGGTCTTACACAAAATACATTTTCTTACGTGGTGGTTCTTCCTTGCGTGGTTCCTCTCTCTCCTCCTGAATTTGTGGCGGTTCCTCTGGAGTTTTGTAAGGAGATGATGTCACAGGTGTCTTGACCAATCGGCTTTGAGGTTCCTCCCTGATAATAAAACACAGTCAAACTGGAGATAAGTAAATGACAGCTTGATTTCATGTTGATTTTAAGTCTGTTATCTCTTGCATGTGTTTGTATGTATTTGTGCAGAGGTGATAATAATTTATGCACATGTATTACACAGTGCACCGTTTATTAAGCAGATGACCGTTCACCTGGCGTTCTCTCGTGCCACGTCATTAGAAGAATGTGAAGAGAGGTCAGATTGCCGTGACCTTTGGTCATCTTGAGGTGAATAGGAATGATACGACTCCATCTCAGAAATATCTGCGGGGGAAAAAAACAAGCAACTACAATGAGAAGTCAATGAGAAGATTGATTTTCCTTTTGTTTTCTAAACAGGAAAGAGACGAGGCCCAGTGGAGACAGAATTAAGCGGACCCACAACCACAGACCACCATGTTACTGTCGACTTGGTGTTAATTTGCCAAGATCTGCCCCGTTATAACATCTTTTGTTTATACACCCTGTGATTTTTACCAAAGGATGTGTTTTTAAATGGCACAACCCAAAATACTGTAATTAACAACACCTACAAGACTCTTCAAATAGACTCTGAGTTTCATAAAGCTGTTGTGAAGAGACCAATAGCGGTGTTATACAGAGGCAGAAGGTGCGTCGGACAGATGAGATTAATCTTAAAGAACACCCTGAGGAAGCCAGAGAAAAGGACAGACAGGAAGTGACATCTACAGCAAACTGTCATGGAAAGCAGAGCTGTGTGCAAAAGCAGCTAATCCCTACATACATAAAAGCTAGTTTGTTCAAAAATAAAAATTCTCTTATCATTTATTCATCCTCATATCAAAACTGTATTTGACCTTCTGTTTTCTGCAAAACACAAAAGAAGATATTTAGAGAAACATCTCAGTGGTGTCCACATGGAAGTCAACTTGTTTGGTTACCAACTTTCTTCAAAGTAACTTCTTTTGTGTTCTGCAGAAGAAAGAAAGTCATACAGGTTTGAAATAACATGAGGGTAAATAAATGGAAGAATTTGAATGTTCTCAGTCTAGAGCTCTACTATGTCCAGGATAGTTACGAGTATTTTGATTATGAGTAAAGATGCAGAGCAAAGAGCAGAACAATGAGGTGTCACCCTGAAAGAGAAAGCCAGACAGGAAGTCGACCGAGGGAAGAAGGAAAAAGTTACTGTGTGGTCTGCTGGTGAATCTAAGCGCACGTCCAGTGATTTAACAGAACTCCTCTGCTCCTCTGAGCGCTGCTGGCGTGACTGTCCTCCAAATCTAAAACACACTTCATCCATAAAAAAGCAACAGGACACTGCTGTCCAGCTGCTTCTGAGCATGTGCAGGATGGAGCCAACACATGCAACTCAAACAAAAATACTATACAACACACAAAGCTTTTAACAACTGTATTTCTTAGGTTTCAGGTTTGAATTTTAGATACTGGTGTGTGTCCTATTTTGCTATTTTTACATTTACATTAATGAATTTGCAGACGCTTTTATCCAGAGTGAGTTACTTCAATTTATTCACACTTTATCAGATTTTGTGTTACCTTTTTATTTAAGTTAAGACCCCCCCTAGACCTGTAACAATGTATAATTCAAACAAATACTAGATAAACATGCATTTATTATCATGTTTTTGAAAATGTAATTGTCGTTTGATTCATTTTATGTCGCGGTCGTGAGCCAACTATAACGTTTTCCGGTCAATTCAACTACATTTATCTCCTAATACAATCCAGGTAGATAAAAACACGGCATTCAATTTTTCTTTTAACTGAATTGTGAAACTATTACTCTTTAGATTACAGTATGTAAAATTCGTATCACCTTGTTGAGTCAGAATGTCTGAATGGCTCATTGTAAGGTTATTAACAGATGATTATGCTGCATGTAAACATAACTACAGATGAATAACAGGGAAGAGCAGGGAGGGAGTGTTTTCCAGACTGTGGAGGAGTCAGGCGTGTATCCATCTGTTGGGTGGGGATAAAATTACAGTCTGTGTCTTATGAGGAGGAGGAGGATAAACCACAGAGAGAAGACAGCTGCATGTTTCAATCCCTGACTACAACCTAAAACCATGACCTCTGCTTCAGTTCAAACCACATTCATCTATTCAGCAAACAACACACACAAAGATGATTATGAAATTAACGAAATAATAACTAATTTATGTCATATCTCAACACATCTGCCCCACATTCATTTCACATTACGGAGGGTAAAACATGCAGCTTTATGTGGTGTCCAAGCACAATTATCTGAAGTTACGCACAGATATGAAGCACAAGGCTGTGACATTTACAATCATGCAAGACTAACTAAATCATAAAAAAGCACACCAACAGTCTTGAGCTTTCTAGATCAACCGTAAAGTCACATGATTTTGCATACAAAGCAAAATGAAAATGAGAAACCAGCCGGAGGCGACCATCACATCATGTAGTCAAAATGAAAAGTAGAGCACAGCAGTGCGTGAGCGGCAGTAAACAGTAAGCGATGCTTTTCTGCAGCAGGATGTAAATCACACCTTGTTTTTACTTTACTAAACAGCGGGGAACAACATACGCCATGCCCACGGTGAGTCATTTTCCATTGCCGTTGACTGCGAATACAAAATGGAAATGCAGATGCATTTTCTCCAGGATCCTGCATCTCCACCTGCATTTAATAACTCAAGGATGTTATGTCTGAATGAGCGATACGATACGCAGCTGTCCCGCCCTAACAACAGCTGAGGAGTATGAAATAGCATCTGAGAGATTGTGTTATCCTTCCAAAAACTGACAGCCTGTTTCTTCACCAGCTACCTTCACCATGAACAAATAATAATTCAAGCCACACAAACGTAACATTGAATAGATTCATTTATTGATTGAGAAGGGTATTAAAAAGGAGGTTAGCATAAAAATATAAGAGCACAGTGTGAAAGTTTTACAGGTTTTTGGAGGCACAATCACGATTAAAGGCAACCAGACTTTATGTTGTGTCTCTGCGGTCCATCAGTTAAAAGTAAGACATATCTGTATTATCTGAAAAGAAAAGAACACAAAAATAGAGTTCTATTTTAAGCATGCAGTTTGCTCGTCTCAGATAAGCGCATCTTTCTGATGTCAAAACATTTAATGTGGTCCATGTTGCCTTTTTACACCTGGTATTAATATTTTGCATATGAGTTGTGACCACATGGGAATGAAAACACAAACACAGTTTTATTTTATACCTACCAGAAAATATTTCAAATGTTTGTTTTGGCACACAAATTACATGGTGTGTACATTTGGGACACATTGGGACTGAATCTAGATCAGAATCTGGATTGGGACAGTGAGAAAATAATGGTCAAATTTTAATTTCTATTTAAAGTTCTCTATAAGCGTGCCAATACATTTCAAGATTTTGCTAAATAACAAAATCTAACAAGGAACATGTATCTGATAAAACACGTTTGTCAAAAGTTCAACATACTTTCTATCCATAACTGTACGACTGGAGCATGTTTTACAACTATATTAACAGAGATTCACAACTGTAAAAGACCAAACTCATTAGCAATCAATAGCATACAGTTAAAATTATGCCAGTGGATGATAACCTGTCCTGACACCGCAAGTGACAAATTAGTCCTGTGCCTCCAAACTCTCATTTCCAGTCCATTAATAGTCACTTGTATAATTACCAGTCATTTATTACAGCCTTTGCGCCTGGCGAATGTGTACATGATATTACTAATCTGATTTATCTGAGCCAATTTGTGTTATCTGCTTTTAATTAAAGTGTGGTGTCGGAGAACAACCCGGCAGATGGGGAGCATCATCGCTCAGGACGGAGACTAATCTATGGTCAAATGCTAAAAAAACTTACCATCAGGCTCTGAGTCGCTGTCGGCCAGAGCGGGAATTCGCACCAGGATCTGCTTGTGGTCTCGTTGGACCACCAGTTGCAGCTTGCCCCGTGATTTCTCGATCAGCTTCCCGGCATCGCTTAAGGAGAGATTTTCTGTGACCGTCCCGTTGATCTGAAAAGAATAAAAATGTACGCTTAGAAAGGGTAAATGTATTATGTGATCTGGTTACTGCATGACTATGTACCTTGAGAATGATGTCACCCTCCTGAAGATTTCCATCTTTGGCCGCCAATCCGGTGCTGGTCATCTCCTTGATGAAGATCTGGCTGCCCAATCGGAGGCCGTACTCTGTAACCAATCGGTATCAAGCATTGTTTTTTGTGCAACAAAGCTTAAAAGACCCTAAATGCTTTTATAAGTAACCTACTAAAATAATTTCTTTTCTAAAAAGTCTCTCACCTTCATTGGGCCTGTTTTTCACCAGCATCACATTGATTGGCGGCTCTAAGGGCTCATAACGGTCTTTTCCTTTGCCTCTATCTCTACTGGGCGACGGCGAGTTATCCTGCAGCCGGTCCCTGCTATGACTCCTCAGCATCTTTTCATCCGATCTGGAGTCATACCTCCGCGTGTCATATCCCTGGTCTCTCCCGTAACTCCCTGACGGACTCACCCCGCGGCCCCTGCTGTGCTGCCTCTGATAGCGAGGCTCGGGACTGGATTCGCGCTCCAGCGTTCTGCCCCGGCTGCCGTCCCTACGGTAGCCGGCATCAGAGCTGGGTGATCTCTCTGTGCTCCTGCCTCTGCTCCGTTCCCTCCGGGGGTCGTAGTCGCGTCCGCGGTAATCTGGTTCCAGGTAGTCTATCCTCTTGTCGAGGCTGCGATCACGGTCACGGGGGTAGCCCAGGCCGCCGTTTCCTCGGGGGTAATCGGAGTCGGGGTCGCTGTTAACGCTGCGGGTGTCCTCAGGGTAGTAGCTGGACATGTTGTAGTCGCGGCTGTCTACGCTGGGGGACGGGGGGCGCTTGAGGACAGCCACCTTGCGAGGCCTTTTTACAGTCTGTGGGAAAAAATGTGTACAATTATTCTTTATATGATTAGTCTATCTTTTCCATAGTTACACAGCTTTTGATTTAGACTGACTTAATCCAGTGTTAAGGATTTGTTTTATCATATTCTGAAGTGAAAATACATTTTATCCACATCATTTTTATGTCATAAAACACATATTTAAATTCATTTTCATTGCAAAAATACATATTTTTTAATTCAAAATAAAATTGCAGTCAACCGGCCTTAACTGTATTCTGTTCAACAATGTAAACCTGTAATGCATATGATATCCACATCGAGTAAACAACAAGTCCTCTCTCTTTGTATAGTTACAGCTACACAATACTCACTATTTTGGCCACTTTCCCACATTTTCGAAGTTGCTGCACAGCAAAAGAATGAGGCACATTATCCATGGGGATGGAGTTAACCAATATAACGCGGTCGTTCTCACTGTCCAGCAAAACAAAAGAGACATTTGAGTTGAAACAAACTGACAACTCTTTAAACATAAACGTGCTGTTAAACTGTACACACCATTTCTTTTACTACTTAAATAAGGTGTGAGAGCTTGTAGTTTTAAAGCAAAGGCAATTTCCAATTTCTTATTCATTAAATACTACAAAAAGATAGTGTACTTATACTCTAAACATAAACATTTGCATTAGCAGAGCGAGTGAAGCGTACAAGAGCAGTCCATCGGCCGGTCCTCCTGGCAGCACGTCTGACACAATGATGGACATTTCTCCGCTTTCCACGTTAGGATTGTCCCGTCCCCCCGACACAGCAATTCCGAAGCCCATCTTAGAGTCCTGGGAGAAACGAGAGAGAAGAAATTGCTCTCAGTAAAAAGCCCTACTAATGCATTTCCTCATGTATAACCAAGTCATACATCACAGCTAGCGTGAGAGCAAGCCTGCCCCGGGGCGGCCGAAGCCTTGCATGTGATATTGCTTTACAAAGAAGCGAAAACGACCGACCACGTTATGCAATCAGTCCTGACGCATCCCTTATGATACTGAAACGTCGACTGCGTGCCACCACGGCACATTCAATCTAATGGAGACACGGTTCCACCTCATTTCCTGGCCAAATAACAACCTGCTGCACCTGCCTCTGAGGAACACTGAATAAATACAGTCTAATGACCGGCTATTGCTGGCTTGATGCAATCTGCCTCCCATATTTTTAGAAGCAATTAAAGGTGGATATAAAACCTGACAGCGCCTGACTTAAACCAGCAGAGTGTGAGGTTACACCAGACCTGCTTTGCCCTAAAAGTTAATGATCTGATCTAGAAGCAGTTTATCTGACCAAAATCCAAACCACAGCCCTGATAAGTGATACTGTCAAATGGATTTTACATCAGACAAGACGACTGTTTCAGATAGCTGTCGCTTGAGATGAACGTAAAATATTGATTTGGTTGATTTGTTGTTGCATTATCTGTCGCTGGAAACTTTTGTCATTAGGAGAAACACACTTGGCAATAAAGTTTGATTCTGTAATCTTGCTGCTTAATCCTTTTTAATCTTCCCTTTTATGTTGCACTGATAAGCCGATATCATTTTTATCTGTCATCTGACACGCCAAAGCGATGAGATGTTTCCTGGACGAGATGGTGAAGATAGTGGCAGTGTGTGTTTGGATAGTGTGTAAACCCTGCTCTCGCAAACTCTTGTGATCTGTCACGCTGGAGATAAAAGATCCACATCCTGTTGTGCTTGATGTAAAAGAGAAATAGGAAATTGTCTACAAGGAAAGCGCCAGCACAAAATGCTCGGAGAACAACTTGGTGATCCGCACAAAATTTTATAAGTAAGGTTTACATGCTTCACATCCACTGGAACAGTCCTGTATATAATCAGCATATTTTGAATAAACCAGGATATGCAAATTTACTTCCTGCTATTCTATGTGTAAATAAATATAGCAGAAACACAGCGTCTCATGACCTACTTTTTTGCTGTTTACTGCTCTCAAGGGCGTGAATGTGACACTCTGGTCATCTACACTATTTCCACAAGAGGACAGCAAAAAATGGTTTACACAAACCTTTTATGTGTTTATACAATGCAAACTTTTGAAAACAAGTTTGAAAGAGTAAAAGTTCCCATTATCGTCTCTATGTAAATTACAGAAATCTACATATGTGAAAACTGTGATGTGCACGAGTACAATGTGTTTCTTTACAAAGTGACATCATCAACCTCTGGGCAAGAACGCATAATACAGCATAAAAAAGCATTTCTTCATCATTTGTCATATTAATGGGGATGTTTCAAAAACACAAAGCAAAGCCTTTCTGTTTATAGTATGTTGTTGCCATGTAAACCTACTCTTAGTTTGTTTATTACAGAATATAATGACTACATCTACATAGAAATATTTCAATAGCTGTGAAGCACATCAACATCTTGACCAGAATATAGACTGTTTTTTTTCTAAGATCGGTCATAAAGGGGGTATTGGAAAGGGTGTTAGTCTGGGTACCGCAGGAGGTCTGCTGTGTTTGTTAAGTGGACTATCCATCTGTACAGCGTGTGGTCTGTGACTTAAGCTGGAAAAACATCAAACTGTGGTTTCATAATGTTTCAATCCCCGCAGACCTGCAACATTTCTGAACACAACTCATAACTCTTAAACCTGCAGTGGTCTTACTGTTGTATCTTTAGGACCGAACCACCAAATCGAATCGATAAAACACATTTTTTTTCATCCTGTGTTACTGCAAGAAACTGTCATTTCAGGTCTTGTCTATATAATGATGCATAATACACCATGACAGTTTGACCAAAGATGGAAAAATATCTAGAAGTCAGTACAAGCTAGGATGAGTCAGTTGAGATGAAGTAGTTCAGATGAGTAAAGAGGCTGAGTAAGTAAGATGATGAAGGTAATATATAAGAGCGTTCATACCCGCTGTAGAGTCACAGTGTACTGCTCCCAAACCGTCTCCTCCATTCCTGAGCTCTGCAGAAAGAGGAGAAAGAAACAACCATTAATCATCTGTCAGGAGTCAATGGGTTTGTGTTTTTGCAACAAAAAGTGGTCAGAATATAAACTCTAAATTGTCTCCAACTCTAGTTTTCTGAATTGATCGCTACCTAAACACAAACATTATATTTAAAGAATATTCTGGGTCAAATGCAACAATTATTTTCAGTCTTTTCACGTAAACGGTTTCTGAAGCTTTAACAAAAACAAAACTTTTATTTCTTCTAAACGTCAAAACCACACTTATGCATACACATGTATGTTGTTCATTATTGCAAACTAAGGTCTTAGTTGTTTTTTAATATTAACTGTAATGTGTCCCAGTATATTCCTTTAAATGAAATGATGAAAATGAACATTACACAATGAAAAGCACCAAACACCCAAATCCACAGCCACATGGTATCATCCAGAAATACCTGTGAACACCCAGTGAACACCCAGCAACTTGGTATGACGCAACACTGGCCCAGACCTACAGTACACCGAATCAAACTAAAGGTCTACCACACACATCATGACAAAGCATTTAAAGAACAAACCCAAGTGATCATGTACAGAACTAAATCCATGTAAACTGAGCCATCTCAAAGTCTATATCTCACATGTATAAACCAGTCAGATGAATTCGGACACGGCTCGAGGGCGTGTCTGTTTCACAGACACACACATCAATATTGATGATTAACTGGAAAGCTGGAGAGCAGTTATAGTACAACCCAACCTTTACTGAAGTACAACAAGGACATTAGGTTAAGCCAATACAACTATGACAGCGAGTCAGGTTTAAACTAAATATCTTTATTTACAATATCCTAATCTACACTTCGCTTGATCTTTTGAACCTTATTATGTAAAGAAATGCATGTATGCATAAATGTCTGAAATTAATATAAATATATTTTAAAAAGTCAAATAAAAATATGAAATATTAAAAAATAGAAGTATAGAAGTAAAATTTAATTTTATAAAAATGTTTTTGAAATGAATGACCTTGGCTAAATAATGAAGAAATATTAGCCAATAAGAACCCAGAAGTAAGTGACCCTAAATATTTGAATGATAGTGTGCTTCCATTAATTGTTTCCAACAATTTAATTTATTATTTTACAGTAATTAAGGAACACAGTGGACCAATCGCAGCACAGGTTGAGTATGACATCACAACTTTAAAGAGGCAGCTACACAAATGTTCCCACAACAACTTCCAAAAGGAAAATGGTCTTTAATGAGCAACACAAATACAGACATTTTTTTCTCTCTTCCTTCAAAGCCCTTGTTTCTTACAACACACTTTTCCATCTCTATCTTCACTGTACCTATTGGTGTGCAAATCTAATTGGAGGATTCAGCCTCCAGATATCTGCCCTTAGTCTACACAAGCAGGCCATTAGTGTGGACATGTGCACGGGTTTGGCTCCTATGCAGCAAATAAAACTAATCCACAGAGATAAACCAAATAAAGGGCATGATGCTGATAGGCAAAGACAGCTCTCTGCATGTCCTCCTGCACTGGTCTGTTTTCTGTGGGTGGGTACTGGAGATATTGTTCATAAGACAGTGCAGAGAAAAAAAAGAGAGAGATAAAGATGCTGCATCATTTGAAGGCGATGCAGAATTCCTGCAGCATTCACAAATCCTTGTTCAAAAAACTGCATAAACTGATAATGGCTAGTGGAAAACAGCACAGCTGCTTAATTTTACTAATTAATAATACAATGTGCAGAGTCATAGGATGGTCCCCTGAGGGTTTAACAAATGTCAAAATAATCAACAAATAAACGTTCACTAAACTCCTCAAAGGATTTCTCTCTCCAGCTCATCTCTTCTTTTGAGGTGTTTCCCGTCTACAGCTGTCTATAGCACGCAGTCCCTGGAGAGCAGGCCTGCTGGGAGAACATGTAAACCTGACCTGCAGATTGCAGGTCATCATGTTAACACGTCTGAACAGCTACTTGACGGGTTAGACATGTGACAAGGCACAGACATGCTAAACACATACAACCAGCACAGCAATATGCCAACCACTCACAAAGAGAACACATTAGCAAAAAGATATAATAATGCACGGATGCACTTAACAAAAAACCACACGTCTCCACATGAAAAAGAAGATGTTGATTAGTGGTAATCTGATATGTAGTAATGCTGATATTTAGCAGGGTGTGCAGGGTAGTCGCCATAACTGTATAATATCAATATAGATAATGCAAGTTGCATTACAATGACTTATAATAAAGTTAACCAGCCAAGATCTGCCTGGACAATATCTCTGTCCATCACTACTGTCAATGTGTCTAGACCTTTTGTAAGACATAATCACGAAAACATAACATGACATGACAATGCATGTTCACTAAATATCACAATGGCAAATTAAGATCCCAAAAAATTATGTCATAATTAGGTAATTCACAACTTCAAAATTACATCTCATTATTATTAAGATGTTTGATCATACTCTTTAACAATTTATAGCAAAAAGAATCATTATTTAGCCACAAATATTTACTATAAAATGCTTTATATCATAATAAACCATATGGAGACTTCCAATTAGCATTTTTGAGTTATAAAACAAATTAAAAAACAAAACAAAATGTAACTAGTTCAGAATCAAATGATAAAAACATCCATTTTAAACCCAAAGGTGCTTATAAAGCATTGCTGCAAGTTAAAGGAGGAGAAAAGATAGTGAAACTAATCTAATCTCAACAAACGGCCAATAAAAGGTGCCTAAAAATACAGAAAAGAATGCAACATTAAAATGAGATATGCACAACGATGCTTAATTTACACCAGCAGCAAAATGTTTGATGTAACGCGTCGCCCACCTCTACTACACACACACACACATCAATTCATACATGCCGTTTTGCCAGTCGCACTAAAAATACGCATCACACCTGAGGACTAGAGAAACCCAAACAGCTGCTGGCGTCTGCCTTTTACTGTAACGCCCACAGCAGAACCGGCAGACAGACAGACTGTTTAAACAGTACAGCAGATGGATCAGAGGCAGTGCGGCGGCTGGCAGCTAAAGCTACGCTATGCGACAGGAGACAGTAAAGTCCACACACACCTGTCCCGGCATCACCTCACACACATGCATCTGTCAACAGTTTAACGCTTAAAGCCATATTTTAAAAAGTGCAAATAACGAGACAATAAAACACCAAGGGAACACCAGAACTTTTCCAAGCACGAGCAAGCCACAAACCCAAACGCTGAGCGACTACTTATGACAACATGCCAAACGCAACACGACACGCTACTCGTAACAAAACTTCACACACAGGCACCAAACACGCCCACTAACACAAACCAACTCCACACTAATGGATCTAGAGAGGAGGGGAAAAGACAATCTCTAAGGCGTCAGCTCAGGGAAGGTTTATCCCCGGAGGATCAAGCCCCGGTAGCGTCTATTTTCCATCCCCACCAGCAGTCTGAGCAGACATGACGCACGCCTGGGTGAGAAGAGGATGATGAAGCTGTTCCTCAGCTCCACGGTCTCCCCCCGCACCTCGAATCGAGCTCGTCCGCGCTGTCTCCATCTCTGGGCTCTCCGCAGGCGCATGCAGCAACCAAAAGGAAGCCAGTTCACATTCATCTCTCCCCATGGCCACCCGACCTCCAATCTAATTAAGCTCTGAGGCGGAGGAGATTAGGAACCCGGAGAGAGAGAGAGAGAGAGAGAGAGGGAGAGAGAGACTATAAATAAGACTCACGGAGCCGCGGCGAGTCCTGAACGATTGCACAGCGCGTGCCCACTTTCTGCACAGCACCGTTTTCATGTCTGCGCTCCCTCTCTTTCTCATTCTCTCTCTGTGCTTTTGCCAGCTCCTCTTCTTATGTAATCCTAATACACAACTGCCCTACATTCACACACACACACTTGCTTACTTGCACACCCACGGATCAATATCTACATATTTATGTGTGTATACATGGAGTATATACTATATAAACGTGTGTGTGTGTGCATACACACACGCTCTCAGCTCCCAAGAGACTGCAGCGGTCGGCAGGACAGCGGCGCTCACTTTAATATTTCAACATTGCGCACTGCTGAGGGAACTTCGCAACCGCTTGTAAAGCTTAAACAGAATAGCACCTACTAACATGTGCAGTATTAGCATTTACATATAAGTCAAACATGAGCCTTTTACGACACCAATGTAGAGACTGATTCCTACTCCTTACAGTAAAATACAGTACGGGCAAAAAGTTGAACTGATTGATTACTTCCTCATTTATGACTCAATTAACCACCAATGGAGACCAAGATGAGATGAGCTAAATCAAGAAATAGCAGAAACGTCTGACCTAATTTATTTCCCAGCATCCTATTAATGAGATCAGGATGGTTGTCACTGACATTCAAAGTGACCAAAACAATCTACTACAGTCATGTCTGCCAATGTTGTGTGTCATGTGAGCAACTAAGCATGCTGGGAAATCTAGGTAAGACAAGATATCATGGGCTGTGAACCAGACACAGAAGACTCTGTTAGTAGTGAAAAGAAGATTACAGGGTTTTACGCATACTAACACGCTCTTGTCTTTATGCCGTTTAGCTGTGATACTTTAGTACCTGATCTGCCCATCAGCAATACACACAAAAATCTTTACTTCTATCATCTTACATCTAAACAGGATCTTCCTTTGACCTGACATATTCAGAAAGCCCATTGCAGCATCTATATACTCAGGTTACTCAGGTGTAATATATACTCAGGTTTATGCATACTTGCGCAAAATCTTTAAAAAACTTTACAACTATTTATATTTATAGTTCTAAAGTGTACAGTACACACATTTGTAATATATATGATATACTGTACTATAAACATCCATAAATAACTAACCCATTTACTAATCCAAACTTGTATGTAGATTAACCTCTTCCTGCCTTGGAAATATAGCCTTAGATGCTTGAGTGACATTAAACCAATAGATAAATAATAAATAAATAAAATGTGGAGAATATGGGAGTCTATGAGTAAAAAGTAACACAGACACAAATGTAACATGTGACTAGCAAACAAGAACGTCTTAAAAAGAAATCTATAAAGAAAACAATGCAGAGTCACTCTTTACTCAGAAAACAGGGGTGTATAAACAGAGAACTCATAGACAACTGAACAGAGTAAGACATTCACAGACTGGTGCTCGTAAATAAAGCACTAACTGTCCCATACAACAACTGTAATAACCAATAGAGAAACAATGAGGTCATTTGTCATCAAACTACTTTGTGAAGTGGCAGTGATGTCATGCAGAAATCATACAGCATATATCTTTTAAAAATGGGAAAGTCATTTAAACACATACTGCCCTATATAAAAGTCCAAAAAGGCCCAGTTATGGGTTTGATTCCTAAGGAACAAACTCAAGAAATGTAAAGGCAGAATGAATTCTATGTTACATTGAATAAAGACATTTTTTAATTATGTAAATGTTTATCAAAGTCAAAATAAGCTTTAATTGCTTATGTTGGTCCTTCCCACCTCTACACAGCCTTATTACAAATCTTTATCCCCCAAAGACCTGCCCACCAACCCAATGTGAGCAAACCAAACAAGCACACATAACAACCCGAGTATCTTCTACACACCTTTCAATGAAATCAGTCATTAAATCTTGTCATGTGTGTTCTTCCTTTAACTAAAGACAGATCTGTGTCTGTTTAACACAAATGTCCTTCACAATCCCACAATGCAATTCACACACAGCACACAAGTACACACTGTACAGTCCTCTCTGCTTAATCAGTGACTCGTAATAACCTGAGAGAAACCTGCGTTCCTCTGTGAATTCAAAGCATTTCAGTTGGGGCTGTGTGCTGACTGTTTAACACATGATTAAGAGTCTCCTTGAATCTCACTGTCACTCTCCATATGCTCCTCCTGTAATAAAACATTTCCCTTTTATGCACATGTTTCCTTAAATAATAGACACATTATCCCATTTTAGCATCACAGTCTAAAACAAATGAGGACCAACTTTTGCTATGATTCAGTGTAATCTAGAAGATAAAACTTTCAGATTATAATCATATCCACAGATGGACATGAAGTCAATATATGAACAACACATGTGAAAAACAAGCATTACAATGCCCCACAATCAGATTGAATAAAGCCAACATGACCTGATAATCTAACTTTAAACATGATTAAGGGTTGGAGCAGATCATATAAAATGAGTCAGCACTGAATGTACACTGTTCAGCATTTCTAAACACCAGCACATTAAAGCTACTCTACAACTCCACATTCATGTCTTATTAACGGTCATCTCCAACCATATTAAAATATTCAGCACAAGTTCTGTTTGCTGTCAATTAAAAAATCATACATCCCAGAAATCAGTGTATAAGTCAGAAACTCTGAAAACTCTTCAGACTTCAAGTGTCAGCATTCTAACTTTAAGACCATCAGAGTAAAACTAGATTTAAAAACTAGATTTGCACTTCCTTAAGAACATACAACTGCTTGCTATAATGATATAAGCAAGAAAGACAAGATTAATCACAATTCACTAGGCAATCATTTTTGTTTGGAGTATGTAGTATTAGTTATATAAGTATTAGTTTATAAGAATAAGTTTATATAAAACAAAAACCAAAAGCAAACCTAAAAAAAGAAACATGAAACAGTTCAGGGCTGGATTACATAAGAGATTTAAAACGAACACTAAGACCAGAATGCTTGGGAAATATAAACAAATGCGGTGTCGCAAGGGCCCTAATACTTAGGAAAGACAGTCCAAATCCACAATGACACATCTATTAGACAGTAAATCAACATCAAAGCTTAAAAAACAAGCACATTACACTAGTCCACATTCACTTCCAACGTCCTAAATCAGATGACCCTGTTCTGTTCCGACTCATTTGAAGTGCTGTTTCATCTTCAAAGAAAAACAAATCGTGCTGCTTCAGCGCGCAGCCTGCAAAATATCCTCTGTCTACAGAGCGAAGCTGAACGCTGTCCAACCATTTACCATCCAATTATGAGACTTTAACAGTAACAGTGTCGACTAGATGTAATTGACAGTCGTAAAGAGGGTCAGCGTGCACCCATGACAGGACCCGGCGTTTCGCAGTAGGGAACGAGACGGCTGGCACATTTCATTTGTGGTGTTCGATGAATCTTAATTTAGAGGTGTCGATGAACCAGACTCACATGTTGTATATCACGCTGAACCTCTCCACACAGATTCAGGAGCTGGCGTTTGGAAAGAAAGAAGTGATCAAACATTAAAACATCCAAATTCTTCTAAGCCTACTTCTTCCGCTAATAATACAACACTACCGACGCCGTCCCAACTTTCATGTCATTACAGAAGAGATGACACCTCACTTATCCAAGTACATTCAAGCTATGTGATGTAAACGACACCATGGACAGGTTTCTGGCTCTGGATGTTGAAACGCTATACACATACACAGACGTATCATCTCAGAATAGCCACGACACTATAGCCGATAATTGTCTACTATGCAGCCAGAGGTATGTTAATGGAGAGAGATCCAGCCATTGAGAAAAGATCATGCAAAGTGGGTAAAAGAAAAAATCGGCCCAGTTATCAGTCGTGACCTCACATAGCTCATCTGATCCTAGTCATAGCACCCACAGAGATGCAAGCAGAAGTGTCACAATGAAGTCTGGAAACTGGGCCGAACGCCTATCACAAGCACGCTGGTTATCTTTGCTGGCTCTCCTCACGCTGTGCCCTGCAGGGGTGCTAGTATGAATGCAAAAGTTCAAAACTAACAGCTCTGAATCAGGGTAAAGGATTGTTATTTTAATTTGGTCATAACTTTAACAAGGGTCATGTTTTGACAAGGGTGGACTACAGCACTAAAGCATCTTAAAACTGTAACAACATTGGGCTTGACTTAGTCATTTGTACAGTTTACAGTTTAAATTAGATTCGGGTTTTTAGTTTAATATGATATATACCGATAGCTCAGATGTCAATTTATGGGGGGTTTAAATTAAAGCAAGTTTATGTTTTAATTTACACAAAGTATGTTGTCTCTCAAAAATGTGTATTCAATGTCTGGATGCTATCAACAGGGATTTAGTAAAATATAAACAAATGGTGCAATATATTGGTAAGAAATACGTTACCATACACCCATTACACTTGATCACTTTCCTTTTGGTAAGTGATGCAAGACAAGTACAAATAATTATTACCATTTCCAGCAGCCAATCAGATCTTGAATAAATAAATAGCCCTGAACTTTGGTTTCATTGGCAGGGTGCACACCCAACAAGTCTATGCCTGCAGCCCCGAGCAAAAGGCATCAGGACACAAGAGTGAACAATTTTGTAGAAACCGAGATGCACAGGGGTGAAGCGATGGTATTTTTAGGGCATTCCAGGGCAGGACAGGGCTGTGATGAAGGCTGCTCGTGACACAATCTCTGTGACCCTGCGTGTCTTTCCCATGACACCCCTGCATGCCAATGTCCAAACCCCACAAACATCACAACTATTCTGACACTGAAGAACATGTTGTAAGGAGATCTGAAGGTCATGGTGTTTTCATGTAACTACAGTATGGGCTACATTTGGGGAACATTCCTTTTTTGTGATCTGAAGCTTCTCAGTAAAAATCTCAAACGAAAGCGTCTTGACATATATGGAGCCTAGCGTCTTCTGCAACAGCGAATGTACACCTATATAATGAAAAAAATATCTAAAACCAATATAGCCACAATTGAAGAGCTCACATCACATGACCTTATTACATTATGTTTTAAAGTAATGCATAATTTGTGGAGCCTCTTTCTCAAATAGCTCATAGCAGTGAGAAAGGGGTCATGCTTTTACTGTAAACAATAGCAGTGAAACAATAGTTGTACAGTAAAAAGAGGATGTTCTGCTCACGCTCTTCATTAAAACAGCAGGTCATTAGGAAGTCGCGCTTGATGCGGACCCAAACATCTATTCAAACAGACAAGCTCCCAGGCATGTAGACAGCAGACTAATTTTACCCCTGTCCCATTTGACCTGACCCTACATTCCACATGTACACTACAAGTACGCTACCAGACAGATGTCTGGACACACCCACTTGTTCTTTATTATAACCATTAGAAATTAAAAGTACATTTTTCAGTTACAATTTTAAGTTTACAATTTTAGTCGCCCTACAAAACAAACTTTCATTGTGTATAACTAAGTCAGCACACTATGCAATATTTAAACAATTGTTTCACTGAGACAATTTAGTGGGATTTAATCGCTGCATTCATGAGTACAAAACTCTAGTTTAAAAAAACATCAGACAAGAAAAACAGAGCTGTGCATGGAAGGAAAAAACTGCGTTGCCAAAATATTTACTGTTTATGGTTCTCTGTGTTTGGTAAACAAATGCATGCAGTCTTGTATAATCATCAAAAACTGTAGCAGATCTTTATCTCATTTTTATTTGAGTAATCATGTTTATTTTTTCATTTAATGCACTTGCATCAAGCCCTAACTGTATAATGTTTCAGGCATTTTTCCTCTACATCTTTGACAATACCATTTCTATTTGAACCAAAAAATACAAACATAATTTAAAACTAAAAGCAGGATGTTAGAATTAAATTTCAACCAAAATATGAAAAACGACACCTTACATAACACATAGGACAGGGCTGTGCTCTGATTACCCAGTATATGGTTTTCCTTCAGGTATCAGGTGCACACCTATAGCCGTTACGAGTCCTGGAGAGGTTACCTGATGCAGAAACCTAACAGCCATCCAGCGTGATGTTGCTTAAGTGAAGCAGATAAAATAATCCATGCTGGTCGTCTATCCACATTCCTTTGACTTGCTGATAATTATATTAAAAACAGAGACAACAACAAACAAAGAATGAAGTATAAGGTGGTAGAATATTGCACCTGTACTCTTCCCACAATGCTTTGCATAGCAAAAAAACAAAGCTTTCATCATGGACAAATAAGGGCACAAGGCTCAGCCCACACTGCAAAGCTTCAGCCAATCAAAACCAGGCTCTCTACGGCAAGCTGAAAGGTGATATGATGAAAACAAAAACCTATCCAACTCGCAGCAGACAACACAAACTTGCAGGTGAAAAAGAAGCACTCACTTCAGGCTATAAGACAACCCAGCGTCTGTTTCCACGAGGGCGTTCAATGGACGTCAAGATGTTTCCAAATGACTGAGTCGAGCCCCACTGGGAATTTGAGCGCAGTCACTAAATAAAAGAAACCTCAAAACCAGCGCGTGTCTAATGTCAATAAGCCGCAGGTCAGCAGGGAGGAAAGGTGGCGTCATTTTTAGGGGCAAAGCAATTTTAGCGATATTTCAAACCTTATTCTGATAAAAGATGAGACTGTTTTCCCTCAGCTGCTGACAGATCCAAACACTGAATATTTTACAGACCAAGCGTTTTTTGACCACAAGGTGCACAAAAGTATAAACACCATGTGCGTACACTAAGTGAAGGGCGGCTAGTGGTCACTGCATTGGTAAACCAAACTCAAATCATTATATTATAGGCCAAACACTATGGTAATAATCTGAGATACTGTTATTTCAATGAGACAAGGCATTAACTAAATAGCAAACTAAATAAACTATTTTCATCACTTTCACAGCTATGAATAATTTGCTCCTGATCTCATAGATTTTGACACTTTAGCCAGACAGGGTCAGAGTTTTTTTGTCCCTGCCGTCTTAGATTTTCCTCATATTATTTCCATAGCACGTAAGCAAGCTTAATACATTTCCAGTACTCAAACTCTCCTCACCCTCTAAGTAGCTCTCCAGAATGAGAACTTCATTGTTCTGGAAAGCATTTATTGAGGAACAATGCCTGGCTTTCACCAACCGTGTCTTTGTGTGCTGGTGTAAACAACCCTTTTATTCGTCCCCCTCCCCATTCGTCCTCTATTCCCCACAGTTGCTGTCTATCTAAGGTCTCATCACTTACACAAACTAATTTGTGAATAAATAGTTTTGTCCAAATGTTTGTAATCATAAAACGTTTTTACAAAGACAAACACAAAGGCACAGGAAGTGCTATCTACCTATACTGTGAAGAAACTTTGCAGTTTGGACATAAATATGGCTATAAGTAGTTAAATTTACTTTTGGTTAGTCTATTTGCATTATTAAAGATGCAATCCTTAATTTTGCCCCTATATGACATCTCTGCTTTTAAACATCAAATTGCAGTTTACTTACTTTTTAAAGTGCCGAAAATGCACTGATTAACCATATCAAAAATTTAAAAAATCATTTCCACACTGTCACAGAACGCAAATAATGTGAAAAAGAATCACAGTATTGTCTTTTTTTAAAAACAATTATGTGTCATCAATCTTCAGTTTAGTAATCTCACTGACACACAACCCTCACTAATCAAATCTATCCTCCTGGGAAATCTACATAGTTTACAGCAATTTTAGTCCTCTAAAATCAAATGAGCCCTTCAGCTAAAAGAAGCAACTTTTCATTGCTAAGTAATTGCAGAAAGCTAAAACAAAATTAATACAGTGCGCTTCAAATAAACACAACACTAAATCCTAATTAAACCATAAATTAAAACATAGTGGGATTTTAAACCCAAACTCCGGAAGGAGTAAAAACAACGTTATAAAACCCCACAACGCATGACTCATGACAAATATGAGACAGGAGAAGATAGATGCTCTTCCCAGAAACTTCTGTCATCAACTGGTGATTATGTTAAGAGACCGGTGGGGTCAGAGCGATGTAATGAGTTTTCTCTGAAATCCTCCTTCGTGCACGAGGCCAGTGATCTTAAGGGGTGTGGTACAGTTCAAAAAGGAAAGCAAAACACCACAGGAAGCTAACTGTAAACTGCTCTCATCCTGTATGTTCCTAGATAAGGCAAATCTTATTTCTTTTGACCAGAAAGGAAATAACAACTTTGGGAATAGAAGATTTTGTCTAACAAGTCAATCTGAAAGAAAACAAGTGGAAGAAAACTAAATCTGGACTCTTCCAGTTCAAACTAATGAGAAGACAGGAAATCACAGTACATGAGAACTGATCTAGGATGATCTTGACATCACTGCGTGTGTCCTGCTGAGATCAGATGATCAAACCGCTTGCATGAACCGCACTACTGGTAAACGCTCATGTACAGGAAGTGCTCCCTGATGAGAGGCAAAAGTTAAAATTATCCAGCACAGAAATCGTTCTGTGATTTACGACAGTGCTGACAAGCATCATTCTCCCACAAACATTTCTGTATAGACTAAAGAAAACTATTTTAAGCAAAAAATTGTCAACGATGAATTGTGTCAATTGTCCATCAATAATTAAGCCAATGCTGTTATGTCGGGCTCAAAACACAGTAAACACAGTAACATTTTAATTCAGAAAAAAGTCTTATTTATAGATGTCTACTATCAACTTGGGATAAGAGAAGGCATTATAATATAGAAAATTACACCCTTCATCCTCTCACATCTGCATGAGCCGAACAAAAGGTTCTTTTTTTATGTAGAAAAAAAATCACAGTTTTCACCCTGCAAGCCCTCCCCACCATTAAATTCAGGTGTCAAAACAGATTATTAACACAAACTAGCAGTTTAATCTGTTAGAAGTGAAAGTTAGGGGTAGGTGGAACTGAATATAACCAACACACCAGCAGCTGGAATGTAAACCGAATGCCCTCGTGCCTGACACAAAGTATCTGTAATAAACCAGTGCTGATAAGGCACGAGCTGCTCTATGTGCATACGTAACACTGTCCACAAAAACAATTTGACGACTGGATGTTATTTTTGTCCTCGCTTGGGATGTGCATGTCTATTATCAGAGGAAATTATGTCAGAATATGAATCCACAAATAGAGAATCCTAATTAAACGGTACGATTGAAGCAGAAAACCAAAGCCAAGCTGCCCCGGGAGAGATTAAAAACAACCTACTGGAATTAAAAGCCTTCTAGTGGATTAGGGCTGATTCACGAGTCCCGTATGTTTGGTCATGGGGGTCCACAGAGCAAACAGTCTACACATGACCCTGACATAACGCACAATGCTTTAACATTAAAATACATACAACAAAACTGTAAGAAACTATATAAAGAATAAACTTTTATGGTGCTCTTTTCCATATAATAACAACAGGTCATCAATCAAGGCCCTAAAGTAAAATAAACTGAATATGGATCACAGAAGTAAATCGCTGGCATAAGAAGATTGATTCTGGGTGTGATTATATGAGCTCGTCTCATTCTGACATCTGAATCTGTCTCTTCTGTCCTAAATAATGAGGTCTGATAATCTGCAGCCCAAGCTGCATTCCCACTGGGCCAAACCAGACAGAACAGAAAGCCAAATGAGGAGACCACTGGGGTGAACGCAACACCTCTACAACGAAATGCCATCATCTGCCATCCACTTGGATGAGGCAACAATAAGCAACACAGGCTGTGTTTCTATACGCTATGTAGCTGCCTACCTAGATAGTATTTTTGGGGCACATTCTGAGTCAGGTAAGCTGATGACACCCATAAACGCTGTCTACAAAGGTAGCTCAGCTCACTGTAGGTTACATGGCAGAAAAATAGTTTTAGTCATGGAAACTTGGTCTCAGCAGTCATGGAGAACTCCAGAAATAGTTTCTGCGTCAGTAACTCAGTCAATATACAAAGCACATTTTTGTTTCAATAGTTTTAACCAGTTCAGGGAAAGCTGCCTGTTATGAATTCAAATGGTGGCTAGTACTTCCACTAGTTTAAATACATAATTTACATTTAACATCACTACATAGTCTAATTCCTATAATTTTGGTTATAAAAATGGATAGCTAAAAAATAACAAATAACTTCATATAAACAAATTACAAAGCCTATTATATATACTGAGTATATTGTCCTGTAGCTCACAGAGGACAGCGCAGAAGCCATGGGTTCAGATCTCAGGAAACACACACATTCATACACTATATACCTCGAATGCACTACAAAAACATCTGTTTAATGCATAGAAGTAAGTGTAAACTCAAAACTTACAACTTCTAATTATTCAAGTGCAAGAATATATGTAAATGATCTATAACTTGTGCTTTATAAAACAGACATTGAACCAAATCTATACAAAAACAGGAATTTAAAAATTATAGTATTTTTAAAACAACAGTTTTCACATATTTTAACAGACTATCCAAAGTCCCAACTTAAAAACAAGACTAAAGGCCAATGTCACAACTCTAGTCCTGAAACTCCAGTTTTGCATTTTCAGGTTAAACGTCAACACTTATGCAAAGTGAAACAACAACTGCACAATACGTTCATTCCACATTGGGCATCAGAAAGCATTTCCAAATATACTTTCTGAGCATTAAAAACACGTAAATATTTTCAAAAGTAAACAGTCTTGGGTAAATTTGACAAGAGAGGGCTGGTACAGTAGTGCCCACCTTAGGAAAACTCAAACAGGTGTAAAACATATCGAAGTATCGCGAGATCGATCGAACAGCACTGCTTTCGATAAGCTCTCGCGGTTCTTTGATGTCATATGGCGATCTGCGCATGAAGTCGAACACACCTATCAGGTTAAAATATACAGCGCGACATTCTATTGGCTCAATCTCGATCTCTGTTTAACAACATTGATTAACATTTTTTTTTAACAAATGATATCCTATCTAATTAAAACTATTGATATTTTAGCGTTTCGACGTTATTTCTCAAACTATATAAAACTACTTTAACGCATCCAGTGGTTGAAAGTGTAAATGACATGCCCTCGAATACTTACAACATTCTCGCTTTTACTCGGATACGCGACTCTTCCTCCGCCTTTCACAGGCATCCTGGTCTCTCTTTTTAAAAACTATTTAAGGCGTTGTTATTTCAAGTCTCTCGTTGTCCTCAGCCTCTTTGATTCACCATCGTTTTGACGAGAAATTCTTCTGAAACTGTTCCCGGTGAGGCGATCACTTCTCGAGTACGCGCAAGCACAGCCTGGGAAACATTTTTGCTGCGAGCGACTTCCAGCCCAAGCCAACCGACTTCACGACTGTACCAACTGCGAAAGGGGGGGATGACAGGTGCTCGCTCACGAAAACACAGGTAAGACCCCAGTTGTTAAGAGAAGTATGTAAGTCAGAAATATGCATTGAAATTCAATAATATACAAAGGTTAAATTTCTTCAGCTTTAAATAACCTTTACTTTACCTGTTTTGAACTCATCATTCTCCCCCGCCTCACAAATGAATGCGTCCAGCGGGCAAACATTGATTTAACTGTTCCCAGAGTGAGTTACATGATAACTATGTTTACTGTCAAGGGAACCTAACAAGTGATGATATCACAAAGAGAAGTTTTGGTCTGTGTAACACTATAATAATTTGTTTAGTATATGAACAGAAACGTGTTTATTAATAAAAAGAAACACTTTAATGGGGATTCAAGAGGAGGTTGTCTGGTTCTGATATATTATAAATAAATATATAAGATAATAATATAATGTTACACAAGATGTATTTTAAATCAAGGCAAAATTTGATGTTATTGTTATAATGATGATAAAATGACATAAATCTGCAGAAGGCTGTTGATAATCATGGTTTGAGAACCAAAATTACTTACTTCAAAAGCATATAAATCAAAATAAAATGTAAATTTAAACTTTAAAATTACAATACAACATGTTGGAAGATGCATGAGTCCCTGGCATAAACCAATATACCATCTGAAGTCTATTTTTTTCTTAAAATAGGAAAATATAATTATATTATATTATATAATTATAACAGTGTAAATAAACTACTTTAATTCATATAAAAATGTCTTAATTGATTTTTTATACATGAGTAAAACACTGTCCATAACACAAATGATGGACCTCACTCAGATCAGGTTATTGTGAGCAAACAACATCCAGTGAATGCATTACTCCTACACAATGTCTATCACAGAAGTCTTTTGTCATCCACCAGCCTCCGCTCATACAGATGACATCACCACCCTGTTAATGTTCAGGGGGTGGAGCTCCAGCATGCATGTGTTTGGCAACAGCATCACAGATTATATCAGAGTATTTGCATTAATGATATCATGAAGTATGTTCAGTGAAGTATATGTTTAACTATAGTATATCATCAATCTTTAAAGTCATGTGTGGCCAAACTGTGGTTCTGCTAGCTGAGCAGTATTTGCATTGTGGGTGTTGGTATGAGTGAGTATGTCTGATGGGGTGTGCTGTGTTAAGTGATATTCTGGTGACTGACCTTGCTGTAATCATGACAGCCAGTTGCTGATCCAGTCTGATTCAATGACTGGCCTCTTTATCACAAACAGCTTTATAGATCACAGTTGTCTCAAACAGTATCGGCTACCAGGCTTGTGTGCCACTCAGAATCACCTTCAATCCTAATACAATATGTCATAATTTATTGACCCTCATGTCATCCGAAACCTGTATATGACTTTTTCTTCTGTGTGACACAAAAGAAAATATTCTGAGAAATCTGTCAGTGGTTTTGTGACCATACAATAGGAGTCCATGGCAGTCAATCTTGTTTGGTGACCTTCTTCAAAATATCTTCTTTTGTGTTCTGTAGGAGAAAAAATGTATACAGATTTGGAATGACTATACCTTTAAGAAAGCTGAATAAAAAGCTAATAAACTTTTATGCATTTATGTGTACAATGCATTACAAGGTATATATTTATCAGCATTTGCGTGCTGTTTTGGTAAAATATACAGTATGATATAATTTTATAATTAGATATAATTGTATAAAGATTATTCTTACGTTATCCCTTAATAAAATATCAACATAAGCGTTTAGAACTACATAGAAAGGTAAGTAAATAATAACAGTAAGTTAATTTACGGGTGAACTATACTTTTAAAATATACTGGGAATTTAGTCAAACCCTGTGGGCTATACAAACATTCAAGACTCTTTCTCTGTATAACAGACCGCCCTGAATTCAAATATCTCTTTAAAACCGATATGTGTAAACATTTTGCGAGAATGCAGTCGTGCAGAGAGATTTTTGGGGCACACAGGTGCATGCGGTGTGAACTCAGCAAAGCATGCAAACCGGCCTGAATCAGTTCTGTCACTACATTCAGGGGCAAGTAGCTGCTCTATCCCCACAGAACATCCAAGTTGGGTGTGAGAAGAAGTGAGAAAAATTGGAAAGATTTAATGAAATCTGCCATATGGTCTAATTAACACTTACTAAAAAAGCATGTCAGACAAGCTGCATAAAATGGTGAAAAAGTAAAGATGCATTTCAGAATGAAGAAAAATAGGGCATGTTTTCATTTAGTTGTCTTGCACATGCTAATTTGAAAAGATTAACAGTTCCTTGAGTAACAGTGTAAGGCTGAACTACAGTGTGGATGCTTTGTGGTTTTGCTCACCACAACATGACCATGGACAAAAAACATCACGCCTTTGTGGATATCACACATAATTACAGGTCAGAGGTTGCCAATAATGTTTCCCTCTTTATAGCACTGGCTGGTTTAGGGGTATTAGAGGGGTATTGCTGCTGAAATATGCATTGCCATATAAAGGGAAATATGAAGGGTGTGCGTCTGTCCTCTACATTACACTGCCTGAAGCTACGCTTGAATGAATAATGTATTTCAAAAGTGGGGTGCCAGCTCAACACGGACAAAAATAACCAAGATGAATGAATAAATAAATAAAGCACATAAAGTACATTAATTCAAGTCAATGTTCAGTTCCTTTCACAGAACACACCAGCAGGAACATAAATGATTGGACATGGTCTAAATGCCAGCTTTGTAATACTTTAGACTTAAGTTTCAAGCCAGTTATTTTGAATAAATGTTAACCCCAGCTAAACTGTGAGTTTGTTTATTTTAAAGTCAGCTGGTGGACATTGTTTGTGTAGTACTGCTTTTAAACACTAGATGGGCACTTTTCACATGGCTGACTGGATCTTATTCACTTAAACAAGAAGTGATGTATCTCTATTATAACTGCACAAAGCAGTTTTTGCTCACCAAGACTGTTCTGGCAGCGGTTCTTATTGCATTTTTACATTTCTGTAAAGAATTTATACATTTGATACAGTATATGTGGATCATTTCTGACAATATTTACAATATTTTTTAAATATGACTGCACTGTAAAAAAGTCTTTGCTTATGCCTTACATTTTTAAAAATAAGATGAAATCATTTAACTTAATTTGATGATTTGAAATAACATAAAAACAGTTGAAATGACTTGTAAAGCCAAGTTTACTGGCCTTAAAAAGTTATGGCAGCAAATAATTTTTTATATGTTTCTATAAACAGTCTGTTCAAACCAATAAAAATATATTAAATATGTTAAGTTATGATGTTATAATAAAAGAAATGTCACTTATTTCCTTTAAAATGTGTAGTTTATTATTTAATTTAGAATGTAATGCATAATATATGATCCATGTAACATGTCCAGTTAAGTTATTAATCATAAATTAATTAATATATATATATATATATATATATATATATATATATATATATATATATTTTTTTTTTAATTGATTTAAAGGAAAACCGTTATATGTTATATAAGCCAAATCTTTGACCTCTTCTTGATTCATTAATAACCAAAGAATTGAGATCTAAAAATCTTCTAAAAGCCAACAATAATAATCTCTTTAAAGTTTGATAAACTTGCCTCATGAGATCAAATGATTAGATCATATACAGAAAGTGTACAAGACCTTTCGTGACTAGACAGTTAACAATGGATGGATGAAGGTCACCTTAACCATCTCCCTTATGTCCTTCCTTCTGAATCAGAGATATAAATCAGAGCTGTAGATCAATGTGTTTCTAAATGCCAACTTCAGCAGCTGAATTAAAGGTCCAACACAGCTATTGTGTACCGGCAGAGATGATACAGGTAATGTTTGTACAGCTTTAGCAACTATATTATATTATAATAGCCACTGCCCTACCTTGAATTAAAACTATGCGATTGTTTTTCATGAATTTTAATCTTTTTACAGAGAGAACTGTTCTAATATCTGAAAAGTCATAAAATGATGCTGACACTCAAAGCACTCAAACAACCATATCATAGTCCTGAAAGGACATATAAATTAAGCCAAAAGGCCTTAACTTGAAACTACATGCTACAAGTCAATTTGCCAGATGTATTTTATGATGTATTTTATGCAATTTAGTGGCAACTGGTGCTGTGACCCCTCACATGAAGCATGCAAAACAAACCGAAACATTATCTAAAACTAACATTGATGAAGAATATGACAAACACATCAGATGAATATGAGCATGAAGTAAAAAAACAAACTGCAAAATAAGAAAGTAAAATAAATAGAAATGTGAAATACCTGCCAGAGCTGTGTAAAACTGCGTACAGAAGCACGGCGTAATTCTGCGAGGTACATGTATTGTGAGTCGCTGTTCCAGTAATTGTTCTCTCTGGAGTAGCTTGAAGGGAACAACTCTGATGTGTACTGGTCCCTATAATAAAACATGCAGATTAATACACTTTCTCTACTAAAAACTAATCTGGAGGACTGCAGCCATCAACTTACTTTATTTCCATTTATTTAGATAATTAATGGAAACACTGACGGTTAGTTTCAGTGCATTACAAGGCTGTTATGATATATAAACTGTATGTGACAAGAAATGTATAAATGTGATAATAACAAAACAAGTTTTGAAACATGAGAGTATGTGTATAAACCATAGACAGACAGAAAGATGATATACTGACAGATATTGACAGACAGATAAACAGACATGCAGTCAAATAGACAGACAGACAGATATTTAGGTAGACAGATACAGTAAATAGATAGATCTCTTAAATAATCTTTCCAGAGCAGATCATGTTTGACTTCTTAATGATCCCTAAAGTCCCTGGTGCCCTCAAAGTTCATATCTTGTCCCACACACAGCGTGATGACAGACTGTGATGTATGTGATCTCCGGGAGCCGTGGATCAGCTCTGGTCTGAGGTACTGCCGTCCAGAGCATCGTTAGCAAAACCACAGAGATCAGTCCATCAATCCTGTGACAAATGAGCCGCTTCTCTCAGACAGTAATGCTCACTCACTCAATACTGGACAACCATAGATAAACCAGGCACACACATTCACAATTACTGTGTGGTTCACATATAAACACAGACCCACACCCAACAGACCTCAAGGTTAATCCATGTACACTTGGCAGGTGCATCTGATGACATCTCAGCACAACTGTGACAGTACTAAAAATATATAGTGATGAAGTGAATGCCTCCCATGGTATCAGGTGGCTTTAAATAAAACTCTGCAAAATGTTGAATAATGTGAATATTAAAGTGTGTAAAAAGAGGAATATCATCATAAAGAAAGACCACAGACTGTGTCTCGCATCAGTCAGACCACTGGCCTCGAGCAGCAGGTCTGAGACGCAGGCGACCGTTACCACAAGCTGTGCAGAGACACAGAGATCCTGATCTACTATAACAGAATGTGACAGCAAGAGAGGAGATACGGGCTGGAGCTGCCCCGCTGCGAGGGGTGTACAGGGCTCTCACACACTTACACAATCTGTCTCTTATAACAGAAGAAATAAAATCGACAGGACAAAACACACCACCAAACAAACTGTCATCCTGACCCAGACAGAGACTTTTTCCACCAATGAAGAGTCACTGTCTGAGTTTATTTATGTTTTCTGTTCTGTCAAAAATAGGGAACTGTGAGACAGATGTGTTCACAAGTGTCTGATGCAAAGTCCAAGTCTAGTCTTTCAAAGCTTTAGTGTGACAGAGACACAGAGAGAGAGAATACATGTCATACTCACATACAGTGCTTTTCTATCTCTCTTTTATGTGACTGTGTGTAAAATGTCAAAATAAGGACACTTTGGTTTTTATCCAACAGAGTTAGGGGATAGAAAATACCATTAGCCTAATAAAAAAACAACAGAAAAAGTTTATAAAATGACTTCACTACTATAATGAAACAAATTTAATATAATGTATATAATGAAACATAATCAAACTGTACGTGGGTGAGGGAGATCCATCATCATCACTGTGTACAAAATCTCCTCCATGAATCACTGTTGGCAGTCTTCAGTAAATACACAGTGTTACTTTACATTAGAGTGTGTATTTTTTGTGTGTTTCTGGATGCCAGAAGAGCTGCATGTGAGAGGATTGCAAGCAGGCAATGTCACAGCCAGACATCAATCTCAAACTGACAGCAGAGATCAGACTCTGATGTGACACTTCCCAATTCAAATGACCCACAGGGTCTCACCAGGGCCTCATCTGCTCTGACTCATGAAAAACAGCCTGCAAACACACACACACACACACACACACGCAGAGCTACAATCTCATACAACTCTAACTGCTCCAAGGTCCTAATTCAATAAGAGTGCCAATGAACCGCAATGGTGATGATGGTATTGTGGCACTCTGCCACTATGATATAAAAATAATGTCAGTGATTCTTTAAGCTTCATATAACATAATGTGACTATGTGCTTCAATCATGTGACAGAGGACTGAGGACAAAACAAGATAGGGTGATTACAGTTCAGTTTAGTTTAGACAACGAGAGAGAGAGACGAGAGAGAGAGAGAGAGAGAGAGAGAGGGGTTGGCCTAACACTTGATTGGCTATCTCAGGTGTACCGGACCATAGCAAAATCCAAACAGAGAGAGAGAAAGAGAGAGAGAAACACAGTCCATCTGATGCACATAAAAGTGCACAAACAAAAATGATTGTTGGAGATCTAGTTAAAGCTGCAAAATCTTTGCATGCACATCAAAATGCTTCTCATTTTAATGAAACAGGACAGATGTCGGCACAACTTCACTCCCCATTCCAGTATTAAACCCTGTTAGATAACGCATGAGCAAACTCACAGACCAAAGGGATTTTCATGCCAACCCTGTCAAAATAATGCAAGGTTTGTGAAGCCCTGTTCAGTAATTGACAAGAAAGTCTCCACATGCTTTCCAGAGAGAGTTGAAGTCATTGTGTCAAGCAGATCTTTAACTTATACATGTATTATCTGCACAAATTTCAGAGCGAATGAGGAAATACAGCCATATACTGACCATTTATAGACTTGAATAATATGAAAACGTCATGCACAGTAAAACAAGAGAAAAACTAAAACACACTGCAAAAACAATTTCTTACTTAGTATTTTTGTCTTGTTTTCAGTACAAATATCTAAAAATCTTTCAATAAAGATAGGCAAAATGAGATTAACTCTTCTTTTTTGAAAAAATATCAGCAAAAATATAAATAAACTTGAATTAAGTACTTAATAAAGAGGTAAAACTTCATTTTTACATGCAGATGTCTTTGCTTATTTTATGCATAAATTCTCTTGGATTTGATGATTTTTTTCAGAGAACAAGACTTAATATCTTTGGTCTGACTTTGCATATCAAAAAATGTATCCTGATTTTTTCAAAACAAGACAAAAATATCAAGTAAGAAATTCATTTTTTGCATCGCTCACATATTATAGAAACAAGATGCTAGAGCCTAAAGGGCACGATATGCCCTTGAATGTCTGTCCAGAGTCAAAAATACAGTAACCTGCTGAGAAAGCAGTGCACCTGGGCAGTGCTTCACAGCCAAATGCCAGTCATGAATATTGGAGCCAAATCCAGCCAAACCCCACTGTGTGATTCTTGCCAACGTTCCCAACAACGTTCTTTCACAGAGGGCACTGTGACTGACAGCCCGGATGACTCAAGTCCCACAAATAGCCGGCAAAAATTATTATTTCATTTGCGAGACTACGCACATTACGCATCGTTCATCATTCGTTCCGTCAGACGCTGAAAGCGTTGTGTCATACGAGTCTGTGTCTGCTGCGATGTGACCCATAAGGTTATTATGTAATGATGGCCTGCGGTGTTCTCAGTACAGCGGTTTAGGAAAGAGTAATTATGGCCATTGTGTCCGTGCTGCCTGGTTGTCGTGTTCCTCCTACCATCTGTCCACAGTTAATTACCTCTTCTTTTCTCTGTGATCAAGATGAGAGCGAGAGAGAGCTGGATAAAGAGAGAGAATGAGAATAAGGAAGGATTTTGTGATTTATATTAATATGTAGAATATTACATCGAGCTCAGGTGGACGGCTTGCAGCCTTTCCTGTCTTTTTACTGAACCTGTACTGGACCAAAAGTGATGTTTGATTTGTTAAGAAACTGGTCAAATCCTTTTTCTGATCCAGTTCACAAAACCGATATATATATAATGTTAAATTCTAATCTAATCATGACAATATAATGATGGAACAGTTTAAGACTCAAGAATAAATATTGACAAATGTTTTATAACTAAAAAATATAATAAAAAATGTTACTGTTATTTTTGAAAATACCTAAAATAAAATAAAAAATGATTTTTTTATTACTTTTTAAATTTACATTTAGGCATTTAGCTGAATTAAATTAAATTAAAATATCTAAAATAAAAAAATGTAGTTCAAATACTGTATTTTCATGTGAATACTCAATATGTTTAGTAACAGTTATCAGGTTAAAAAACAAGGTGGGCTACCAAAAAGAGAAGGACATGTAGGACACAGGAAAGACAGAAGGCTCTAGAAGGATTAGAAAACTCAACATGATAAAGACAGAGGGAAGAGAGATAACAAGCCTCTCTGGTTAACCCTCATCTGTGTTTCTTACAGGTCACGTGACGGCAGGCAGCCTTTAAAAATAGTAACAGGATTTTTCTTATGTCTGAGAGAACTGTATCATACGGCTGGAGGGAAGACGACACAGTCCACAGGGTTCAAAGTTCAAAGCCGCCCGACCTCATCTGCAGCAGCTCAGAGCCGTTTGGTTGGAAGATGCCGACATGATGATGCAGTTTAATAATATAGGAGGTGAGCAGGCACATATTTCACCAACATCTCTTTAATCTGTGTAATAAAACGCAGCAGAATGTCACATAGAGCCAGTAAAAGTGTAATGTGACATCATTCAGGAAACTGCAAATTACTTCCTGGAGGTGGTAGAGTATGATCAATCGACTATATCAATATGAAAATCAACTTATTAAATAATAACCAGCAGACTACTTTACATTTATTCATTTAGCAGATGCTTTTAACCAGACCAGGGAGTATTCAACATTAAAGACTAGAGACTTCAGAACACATAATGTGTAAAAATACTTTATTTTAAATTAGGTCTTCAGAAAAAAAGTGAAACAATTTCAACATTTTTATGTTAGATTATGTTGATGGTATAATAAATATCATTATCTTTAAAAACTAAAATGTCTGTGTGTTCATAAGATCTTTAGCCAGAGCACAACCTTTACTTGTGCCCAAAATGGGGAATTTGACCAAAATTAATCAAGGTTTATCCAAGGTCAAATAAAAGTGCTTCATGATCCCATATAAGAATCTTTTTGACTGAATGGTTCCACAAAAAACCTTCAACATCTAAAGAATCTTTCTGTTTCACAAAAGGTTCTTTGTAGTGGAAAAAGGTTCTATAGACTATAAAAGGTAAAAAAGAACAATGACAGAATAGTTTTTTAGTCATTTGTTTGCCATTACTATATTCTTTACGAAATAAGCTCTTTCCATTCATAAGTCCTTGATGTCTATTGTAAATGATTACTTGTCAATGACTATTCAAAATCCCTTCCTGAGACAAACCACAACCTCAATGAATTCTATTCATGATTCATTATGTCAAACTCTATTATTTATGTGCTCATCAAAATTTTCCATACGGGTTAACTTATCCAATACCGTCTGCTCTTGGAACCACAATGACCTGACACATATTGACGCCTCGAGCATCCTAAAACCAGGCCACATGATTGCTGTCCTCCAGAATGTATACGCTTTAGCCTTGAGATGAATGTCAGAGGTTTATGACAGTGTGGCTCAGCACTAGATGCGACTGATTTGTGTAAACGTCTGTACATGCAAAGATCAGAGAATAGTGACCACACCCTGATGGTAATTTTGGTTTTAAGATCTTTAGATGGAGATGTTACCAATCAACAGTAATGTCATGCAGCCATGATCCATTTTACTGGATCATTCTGGACACAATCGATACAGAGTCTCAACCAGCTCTGGGTTTATTTGCATTTTGCAGGAGTTGCAATCTTTGCCAATGCTTAAAAAAGAACACTCTATTACGTGCCAATACACCTGTGGGAGATAAACCTCCTTTAGTGACATTTTCAATAACCTTCAGGACATACATGTCAACAATATGCGTGGAAAATGCTAAACAGTTGGTTTTGGCCTTAAAGAAACAGTTCACCCCCCAAAAAGATATAGTCATTATTTACCTGCCGTATAATTGAGAAGAGCCACAAAGGTTACAATCTCTCTCTCCGTCTCATATTCTGAGTGTGATTCAAAGGTCAAAAAAGAAAAATAAACATAAAATAACTAAATTAAATATGAATTTAAATGGTAACATTTATGATTTATTTAAAAACTTTAATAGATATCACAATAATAAAATTTTTTTAATATAATTGTAATTTTTTTTTAAATGAACAAAATAAAGATTTATTAAAAAATGATTTATAAAAACATTTAAAACAATATGCATCACGATTGTATTGTTAATTTTGCCATAATATTTAAATCTGATATTGTGGACAGCCCTAATTTAAAGCCCTAGTCTTTTTTCACAATTTGCCAATTTTCTGTCTTCTTGCCAGAGCAAAAATAGACATAAATTCTTTGATTAGATACACTGTTATGCAGGAGGGTAGTTCCCTTGAGACAACAGGATCTATAAGACCTCTGGGAATAAACAGCGCTGGATGAGTTTGACTGTCTCGGCCATAGATCTGCATGTCCAAATTAATCAATCAATATAAAGCTATTAATCTGGACCAGTGATGTTGTAACACATCCAGGAAGGACTGATTAGAGAAAGAAATATGCCCTTACACTCACCCCGAGCTGGAAGATTCACAGCGCTTGGGAATGAAGGGCGACGCTCCACTTAAACCCCTCACACATGTTATAGAAGTTAATGGAAACAAACACGGTTTAAATAGAATTACTGGCAACACAGTTACATAGCTATTAAAAAATTGACTTTGCAATTACAGCCTCTTATAAACTGCAAAGAAAGTTGGTTCGCTGTGTTATATGAAAACATAAATTTTTCTCTTTATTTAATTTTAATGACACACTGTGTGATTTTGTATTTAGGACTCCAAAGCAAGTAAAAGTAAATGCGTGTCTATCATTGGGTGGTCAGTGTTGAGTTATCACTTGTCGACACCTGATGTTTTTCACTCTGAGGTCAAAGGAAGACACAGTGGCTTTACCAAACAGGTACCAAATAGATAAATCCCACGATCCTTTGCACTTCTGAGCCAACGCCCCATGTTGGCTGTAATACCCTGTCTAATCCAAAGCAGCTGTCAATCAAAAACAGACACAAACAAAAGCCTAAAGGAATAGTTCATGCGAAAATGAAAATTTCCATTAGTATTTGTGTACACTTAAGAAATTTTACACCAGCACTTATGAGAATTAAAAATGTTTGATGGCAAACATGATGCCACTAAATAAACATAAACAAAAAAGTAAATTTTGTGCACTGGTAAAACAGTCATCATGTAATAATTCTTTTCTGATAATACTGTTTACAAAAAAGCTATTTTTCTCATAATGTGAGACAGTGATTAAATGGCTTTGTAATGGTATAGAGATCAAACTTTGACCCACCTGCTCATGAAATGCAATACTGTACACAAACATTTATATTTTCTGTTTGTTACTCACACAAGTCTATCTCCAGTATCTTCAGAGGACTTGACAACTGATTTTGGTAAACAATTTCTTTAAGAACGTCACAAGAGCATAACAAAGCCAAGACTAGTTTGAAGTGTAAGTTTGTAGTTGCTATCTGTCAAGTTAATCTCATTTTACTCGTCAAAATCTCAGTCTCTCTATCTTTATTCTTTCTCGCTCACAGCAGCTACACGTTGTGACAGCGAGCCGCTAAAACTCAGCACATCGACACCAAAACACCCATGCTTGCCAAAAACCCGCTCAAAATTACTTTAACACCATCGTAGCACATTTAACAAGCAAAAACAACAACAACAACGAAGCAACAGCTTGCAACCATCTCAAAGAAAGAAAGTGTAAGAAACAAGTAAAGTTCCTCTCCCGTTCCTGAGGAGAACAGAAGGATGCTTCTACCTTTCCCTCCGCCCAGCAGAAGCAGATGTTGCTGGAGGTGCTGAGGATATCCGTGATGAAGCCTGAAATTCCCAGACGCATGGTGACGGCTTCAGGAGGGACGGACAGAGAGAATGAAAGGAAGAAGAGAAGATGAGAGAAGATGGAGGAGAGGTTTGGGTGCCTGGATGTTGTCAGTGTGGAAAGTGAGGCGAGAGTGGGAGAGAGGAGGTGAAAGAGAGAGAGAAAGAGGAGGGGATAGAGTGGGAAAGAGTATACTGCCTCCTCTCTTTAGCACTGGACCTGTGAGCTCCTTACACTGACACACACACACAACAGGTGCAACCCTAGAAGTGGCCAGCCAATGGAAACGCTCCTCCCCACCTCCCTGTACACACACACACAAGCCCTGATTCCTCTCACTCATAAACAACACGGCACACACATGCATCCAACAACACAGTCAGTCCTGCGTTCCCTGTCGGGCGTCTCTGTAAATCTTTCTCAGCGTGCAGATGTGACATGAAGGACGCAGAATACATGTAGCGTTTTGCAAACATACGTGTAATTCAAGTAATAAACTTGGGTGTGTAGCCCGTATATAGACCTAAGCACTACCACAAATGGCATGACAGATGGTTACAGAGAAATGTGATCAATTTTATATTTTCATGTGATCAAACTTACAATATTCTCCTGATTTAACTATCAAAAAGGAAAAATGAAAGAGGTTTTGTTAGAGACAAAAAAAATCTATTTTTTCTTTTTCCTTTAGCTAAAAACAACCACATCGAAACTTCACAAAATATCCAAACAATCTCTTTTACATTTATTCATTTAGAAGATGCTTCTATCCAAAGCGACTTACAAATAAAAAAGCATTAACATTTTGCCAAACGTCTATCAATGGCAACATCTAGATGTTCTGCACTGAAACACACATACATATTCCTCTAAAAATGTAAAAATCTAGTTTGATTATTGTCCAGAGGTGCTGCACACAGTATCTGTGATATGTTTGTATGATTGACAGTGCCGAACCGCCCTGAGAACGCTTTTTATTTGCCCTCCAGGACACGACGGAGGTCATCTGACCCCTAACTGACATTTACACCCACAGGACTAAAACAAACACTATATTCTTGTCAAATGTCACAGTGCCAAAACTGCAAGCTATGTTAACTCTAACTTCTACCAAATGTGCTACGAAGAAAATAAACATGATAAATATACCTAAAAATATTTCACTACTCATCTATCTATTTTTGACAGTCATCTCAATGTCAAAAAGTGTCTTCATTTAGTGTCTTAATGCACCAGAATTCATTCTTTTGATGTATATTGTATTAAGTCCTTTTAAAGGTCATAATAAATATGCTGTTTCTAAGCTTTGATGCAAGAAATTCAATGAATATTAAGCAAAGTATCAGTCTGTAAAGTAATATTATGGCAATTTCATCATTCATTCTGAATAAAATACAGCATCACATCAGAATTTCACCTGGTATTAAACAAACAATGTGCACCGAATCACATCACAGATGGAGAAGCTGTATTTGCCGCCTTCTCCATGGAGACCAGTTTGAGTTCATTATCATAAAAAACTGGATTAACACAGAGCAAAAATAACCACATCAGCAAATCTGTGAGGTGTTACTCTTGGCTTCAAACCGTCTATTATTTTCTCTGCGCTCACCTGCCTAGCAAACACACAAATACAAACACACTTACTCATGAGATTTCCACAGTCTTCTGGGAGGTGGCAGGAACTCTCGTTTGTTGAGGGGAACGATGCCGACGGCCGCCTGCATCACGGTGAAAAACTTCTTGTACTTCATCTTGAAGATCTGAGTCAGAAAGCTAACGGCGAACACTCACCCTTTCAATGACTGTTGTTCATGGAGACACACAAGAACAAGATTCTCAACACGCTCCTGGACAACTGTGGCTTTCAACCAACCTTGTCTAAACGTGTCTTTAAAAAAAAAGGAAAAATGCATTAATTTGGAGATTTGTGTGGCGGTTATCCTTACATAATTCAAAGAAGACCTTTATAACATTAGACAAATGAAATCTGAGCGGGGGATAAGTGTGTTTCTAAGCCTGTGGAGATAATGCAGATTCTCTATAATCCTAACTGGAGCTCAAAATGCCCTTACATGTTTTAAACACTCCTTCTCTTGAGTCCTTTTTCCGTTTAAATAAACAGCTCTGGCTTTACACAACGACCATGCAACAAGATTACAAATTGTACTGTACAAGTGCGTTTTAATTCATATGAGCATGTCATGCACCCTACCACACAGTCTTGGCCACGGACATGTCTAACACCAAGTAAAAAAGCATAGGATGAGTAATCACTTGTCAGGGTTGTGGGCACCGAGCCAGCGTGCGCTTTGGAAATGAATTTACTAGATGGCGGTCCGTACGGACGGATTATGTTCACACTGGGGAAAAGTGGGATTTTGCTGTCAAAACCGTGAGAATTAATTCTATGAATAGTTTTGTTTTGGGTGCACAGATGTACGACAATGAATCACCGGCAATGAAAGGATTAGGAAGCATTTTCTCACGCACATAAAAACCTATAAAAGCTGATAATTTTGTCGTTGTAATAGGCCTTCACAGATATGAATTATAATCCATGGATGAATGCATTCTGTGCTAAACGCTGGGTTGTGCAGCTCTGTCTGCAATACATTTGTTTTAATCTTCTACTGGTGACACGTCGTCACGTTTTATGAATTTGCAGGTTCACCAAACTTGACTTTTATAATGCAGCGAAATGTGCAATTTCTTTTTTGTGATTTTTTTGTGTTTCCAATCTGTTACAATCACACATGCATGAATAAAAGTCAATGGAACGAAAAGTCTGTGTGATCACCCCATGAGAAATAAACAAGTAACAAACCTATCTTTCTTTAAAGGAACTGATTGCATGCTTTCAATAGCCTGAAAATGGTTTCCATCATTATTCAGATCAATATCTAAACTGTATGCCGTGGATGTACACAAGGTCACTCCCGTACAACTAAAACAACACGAGGGGGGGGAGAGGGAGAGAGAGAGGAGAGAGAGAGAGAGAGAGAGAGAGAGAGAGAGAGAGAGAGAGAGAGAGAGAGAGAGAGAGAGAGAGAGAGAGAGAGAGAGAGAGAGAGAGAGAGTGTTTGTGTGGGAGGAGAGAGCGTGTTCTCATTTGATTACAAGTCATGATCCTCTTGCTGGGAATCAGCTGGTCTGGAGTCAGCAGAATTATGGAAGCATGGCTGTGCATTTGGCTCGGCTCTGTTTGCACATGTAAAACTCTGCTGCTGTTAAATCAAATCAATGCTGAGACACCTGGAAATATGACCGGCATTTACATGCAAATATGAGACTTGAACGTTTAGCAATGAACTCATACTGTGAAATTCTAAATGTCCTGCTGTGGAACATTAAAGAGTCATTTCAGCACATGCAATAACTTTGATTAAAGTGAAGTCAATTATAAGGCGTGAGTTTATATTAAGATTGAGAATTTACTGCGATGGGAGGCCACTAAACATTTCATCTCTGTAATAAAATCGGCCTTTTTAACACCCGGTGTGCAGGATTATGCATAGCATGTTATCACAAAGAACACATGTCTAATTGTGATTAAAGAGCAAAATTAACACTGGCTATCAACAAACACAATGCTTATTCTTTGAAGCACTGTTTAATGGATTAAAAATTGCATGCAATATTTTAAAAAAGGCAACAAAGAAGATGAATTTGCATTAAAAGTACTTCAGCAAAAAATTGTTCAACAAACAAATCTTGCCTTACTTATCAATTAGTTGGTTAGTTTTTTTTTATTTGGTTTGTTAAAAGCAAGAAGTTTTAAAGAGCGTTGCATTTCAAAAGATCATGGGTTCCATTCCAAGGGAACACGCTGGTGACTAATTAAAAAATGTATCTACCAAATGCATAAATGTAAAGGTCTAATGAACCTGTAAAGAAGCTTTTGACAACCATCTAAAAAAAACTGAGAAAAAATAATAATTTTTGTTTTTGTGTTCTGCAGACTGATACAACAGTACACACATATCAGACACAACAGGGTCAAATGCAAATTCACTAGACACATCAACAGAGCACGATAACAGAGCTATACTGTACGTGTAGCGTGAAAGCCGCGAGCTGTATGTCTGTTGGTTTGGTGCCAGTGACAGAGGTGACCCTGTCACAACACTCGGCCTCTTTCATTAGTCTATAAACACCCGAGGATGTGCTGATTGCTGCTTTCATTACGTCCGCTAGGAGCTGAAGAGCAAATGGGTGACAATTATCTGCTCGTGCTGCTGTCAGGTTGTGAACTAATCACTGCTAAATCAATTCATGCAGCTCCGATTGGCAGCAGTGTGCTGGAAAATTCTAAATATGCAACATGCGTTATGTAATTTACCTAAAACGACTGTGTTTCTCAAGCAAATACGTTCCTGTACTGTATAAACAAATAAGATTAATGTGTCAGCTTTGTCAAGGACAAAATGTCCATCGTAACCTTGAGCTGCTGTTTTTGTCTGATTAAAGCAGTTTCAGCAGAACACATAGAAAAGCACAGTCATGACTTTAAATCAAGGATATATACATGTATTTTATAGCTATAGGCAAGACCGGGGCTAGTTGTCACATGGGCTTAATCTTATGTTTGTGTAGGTTTCGAGTCAAATACATAAAACATATAAATACAACATGTTGTGTAGTTTAAACTTGTATTTCAGAGTTAAATACAACTGTGCATTTGGGCCATTCTTTCCAAATCAGTGTCAATAAACGTCCAGTTGCAATTGTGACAACATGCCCCGCAGCAACGTGTGCTAAATAAACTTCATATTTTTTAGGCAGTTACAGTCCAAACACTCAATTGCTTTTTCTAGGCTAGACTTTAAGACTATTCAGACCTTAAATTACTTACAGAAAATAAACTTACCCTGTGAAATATTTACACAGTATTAAGCATGACAGCTAGCCCCAGTCTCACCTAAATGAGATAAAGACATTACAATTACTAAACTGCTTGAAATTGAACAAACATTTTTATACTCAAACCCCTGACATATTACACCCCAGCTAAACATATTAAATAACTACATAAATAAATCAAAAGTTCAATGATACGCTCCTTGATAGATTAACTCAACAACACTACAAAGGATTTTAATCAGCTAGGCTACTGATTTCAGTTTGTCACCGTCATAAATTTACAAAGATCTATACCCTAAATACATGTTTGTGTTCTCATGTCTTTATATTAAGTGTTAGTATGGCTGTTTCATTTATCCTGAACATCCAATTCCAGCAGGTAACATAAGTTATTCATTACATCACAGAGCTGCTATGCTCTCATGTGTCTTAATAAAATCTCAAAGCAGTGTGCACGTCACGTACATACATGTTCAACAGCACTTCAAACAACATAAATAACACCTGTGCAGAGGATTTACTGCAATATTGTATGGTCGTGGCATGCTTCCACACAAACATTTCAGTCATTTTAGTCTCCTAATCTACATGTTTTTCTTTTTTTCTTACTCAATATTGTCTCACCTCTTTCCACTGATAATGCACCCTTATCTCAGACAAACACTAAATGGAGGTTAATCTATTGTAAGGACCCAATAATCCACTCAAACCTGTGTGTGTTTAGAGAAGTACTCAACTATAATAGGACCTGCAGTGCTTCAAATCAAACTACAATCATGGACTCGGGTGGAGTTTCAGTTCAACATTTAGAACATTTTTATCCACATAATAGTCTTGTAATGCTATGTAAATTTCATATATCATACAGTAAATATAATGGGATTTTATGCATGTATGATATAAAAATATTAAATATGTTCACTGGTTACAATACGACAAAAACAATGTAGGGAAACAAAACACTGTAAAAAAAACGTTTAGGCCTCAACACAACATTTTTTATTTGGCACTACTTTATCTTTTCACTTGTGGCAAAAGTCTGTTTCCTAAATTTACAGAACTTTAACTGAGCCAACTGGAAAATTTAGATACAACAAGTCACTGGAAAATCTTGAGTTGGAGTCGTCTGAACTGTGCTACTTAAAATCTGTCATGAATTAGCATATTTTTGTGAATTATATCATCCAAACGGCATTTAAACAACAATTAAAAGTGGACAAAGTATTTTAACATTGGAAAATTACAACTATAGGTTATTGTATTGGGGCAGGTTGGCACATTTGCTGCACAAGTTACAAATTATTATCAGTCAATCTTTAGCCACTTAAAGGAAAATACAGTAAATTCTCAATCTTATTCGTATCGCCTGTTCTAGCCATAATCCTGAATTTGAATTCATAAAGGTTTCAGATTTCCCTGGTATAAATGTCAGAGTAAACAAAGCCCAAGAAATCAAGCCAGACTTCTGCCAGTCATAAAAACAGCTCCAGGACCAGCACTTGGCAACTAATCCTTATTCCACACACCCATATTACTCTGCGTCCTTGAGAAGCTAATACAAGCTTTTATTATTGAGTGCCGGCTGTTCCTTCAGCTTTCATAAAGCACAGCCAGTGCAATGTCACCTCTGACATGCTTTATTTACAGGAGGTGAACAGGCAGGACCTGTGGAAATGCATTGTTTTAAAACATAAGATATACATGGCACCATTGAAATAAGAGGAAAAACACAAAGCATTAGTGTGTAATTTAAAGATTTTTTTTGTCTTATGTTATGTGTATGTTTCCTAAAGTCATCCAATTGACGAACGGTCACTTTGCCACGTAAAGTGTCGAGAATGTTTAATCTTTAAATATGACAGCAGAGACTACAGTGCTGCCATCGACCCGAAGAAAATTGAGACAAATTGGTGCGTTCCCTGGAAACTGGAGATGAATTTCTCATCTTAGACAGAGACTCTGGTTCACTCCTATCATCAAAGCCCGACAGATGTTTTATCTTTTTCTCAAGATAACATCTAAAGGATCATCTGTGAGGAACTTTATCTTTCAACAGAAAGCTTGTGTTACCTCGGCGCGATCAATACATTATTGGCAAACAGAGCAGCTATGAGATACGCATGTTTTCCTTGTTACTTAAGTGTTTTTGACCAGCTAATGACAAGAGCAAGACCTCAACATTTACAAACATCAAGCAAAGCAAAGCATCACTGGAGTATTCTGCCAATCAGATGAATCTTATGTCATAATCAGCATTACTATACTATCTATCACAATATCATATGTGTATATCTAATGCACATCTAATATACATGAACTCTTTTGTGAAATGGTAAAATAACAAGAGACTTACCTCGATCAAATGCCTCTTCTCTCTTCTTTAAAACAACAAGCCCGCCGTTAGAAAATGAAAAACATTTTTGTCATTATTGCATCATCAGTAATCACATCAGACAAGTTTCATACAATTGCTTTTGGAGCATGTATCCAAATTTTGCTTGACATAATCTGTGCTTTTTCCAGAAATCGTTCCATGCGTTCACTTTTTGTATGCACTGCAACTGCTGTAAAATGTTTAATCAGAGGGTCCATTTGTAAAACACTGTGCCATAGTTCCATGTCCATCAACATTAAAAACTAAAGCATCTGCATTTGTAAAATCTCAGACTTACTTGTTTAAAGCAAATCCACTCGATTGACATCAGAGTTCAGTGATAAATCCATGTTCCCATGGAAACTTCATGCTATTTTTGGGCCTGTGAGTCAAGCTCTATAATAGACATTTGCATATTCATGTCTGGACAAAGAGAGAGAAGATGCTTCAAGCGTTTATCATCGTCCATGAGCTGTGATTGGATTCAAAACAGCTGCTTGTATCATTACTAGAATCCATTAGTTGTGAGAATAATCAGTTTAAGGACACTTTAGCGTACAGACAGGCAGTTTTAGAGCTTTAACAAAGATTTAACAAAGAAAGCAGCTGGTGCAATTACTATGAGAGGCCCATTTCAAAAGCAATCGGTCTCGAATCTTCACATCAAAGTGTAACACTAGAATCAGTTGTGGGCAGCGATCAAGAGATTCTGGTTTCATAGAAAGCTCTTGTCTCATCAAAGACACATAAGTTAACAAGCAAACATTAATGCAGGTAAAAACAGTACAACAGTACACAAGATTCATTTCGGTCAATCAGATTTTGGGTGGCAGATCTGATAATATTGTAAACAGGAAAAAACACTAGGGATATAACGATATATTGTAATACAAACAAATTATGAGATTTATTATAGAGCTATCGTCATATTTTCATGATACGATGTCAGTTTAATCCTATAGTTGAGTTGCCAACAAGTGACCCATTTCAAAACTCAATGTCATTTCTTTGGATTTTGTGCTTTAACTGCTTTAAGAAGTTAAGCTTTCCTAATTCCTTAATAGTTGTAGTTTTAGTGACAGACATTTTTATTAATTTAAATACAGAAGATTTAATTAAACCATGAATTCTGTCAATTCTAACAAAACATTAAAATGTTTAGAAATAAATCTGTTATTTGAGGTTCAGTTTCATTTGTAAAACTTTTGCTCAAAATATCATATCGTGAGCCGCATATTATGTATTATGTCCAATTGTGAGCTAAGAGTATCACTACACCCCTGTAAAACACAAACAATAAAATGCATCTGATCCTATGACCGTACATTTGTCAAAATGAAAACGATTATCATTATTTTAAAAGGAGAAGTTATGCACTTTAATAAAATCTATCGCATTTTCTGCAAACTCATCTGTCACCAAGTACATGGACAGAACAGATTACTGACATGACCTCAACCTGAAAAACTATTAAAACATTACGCAAAGAAACTTGAAATAATAATAAAACTAATACAAGAAAACTATACTGTAAAGTGAAAATAAAATGACATTTATTTTATTTCAGGCATGTATCAAAAACATGCAACAAAAACTCATCTCATACTGAAATCATTCACAGTATAGACACAGTTAAATTAATGTTCTGATAAATGTGCTGTTACATTAGGAGTTACATTAATAGCCGTCTGGGGAGTAATGATGACTATCTTGCATTACTAGATCGGCTGTAAATCAGACTGGTGTTTTAAAATCATCTGAGGGTGGCAGACCCGCTCTTATCTCTATCTATTACTTTGAGGAATTAGAGCGAGCGGTACAGTTATTCACAGATAAGGCTCTGGCCGGAGGCTTTTAAAGGAAGAACTTTGCTCTATCAGTCTCTTATAATCCTCTTCTTCTCCTGTATCTACCCAACAGCCTGTAGTTCAGTCAGGGCCAGGCGTGCAGGATGCTGAGGATAAGTAGACAATCTGTGTCCATTTGTTTTATTCAACTGATTTAAGAGCCATTAAATGTGAACCGTGTAATCCGGTTTTAATCTAAGGTTCATTTACAGGGATTTGATTGTGAGAGCATCTCACTGCTGTTTTGAGTGGGTTTGTAAGCTTAACGTTGGGTGCAGGTTTGATGTGTACTATTAAATCATCCCCTAATCTAACATTAGGCAACTATTTTAGGCAGAACATACAGTTGATCTGCATACAAACATCAGAATAATTATACAGAATAATTTCTACATTACTCAAAGAGAAACTAAAACCATAAAACAATAAAATTATCAGGATGTTTTAGAAGTACTTCATTTTTTAACCCAAGATGTGAATCTTCTTCGACAGTCTATTAATGTGAATAGAAATACTTTTCAATATAAATTGAGTCCGGTTATAACATTGGTCTCATCATGAATGAATGAGATGAGACAGGTCTATGTTGGTCTGAAAGATGCTGGATATTTCTTTAGAAATCAGTTCATGTAACGCCATGCCATCATGAGCATAAACCCATCGTTTCCCCGTCCAATCATAGCGTTTCGGGCCACTGAGGAAAAAAATATTTAGAAATGTCCGTCATAACCACCCTCATAACGTTACACTATTATTACTTAATGTAGAGCCGACAGTTATTAAGTCATTTAAACAAATAACCAAAAATACTAGCATAAAAACAAGTACTGCAAGAAATTCACAGATTATTTTATACTGTGCATAATATGTCGATTGACTGTCTTACCTTGTTGGCGATGAAAGCCAAATCTGTCGGTTGGGTGTTTGCTTGTTGATGACATATGTACCATGTCCTGAACCCACTTTTATTGTCAGTACACCACTCTGTTTAGAAAAGTATATGAACAGAAGTGTATATGAAACACATGAATACTAAAGCAAGTACAGATGAGTTGTGTGTAGTCAGAATCAAGCACGAGTGATCTGCCAAGCTGGGAACACAGCTCAATCTGTCAGCCACACCTCTGGCTCGCAGCTGTCCGGACTCTTGATTTAAAGCATCACAGTCTCATTAAATCTTCCCAACTCTGCTGACAGTCACTGTGTAAAATGAGCACCCGGTGTGTTCGGCATCATCTTAGACGTGCCTGCTTTAGACTGCTTTAACGCTGATCACATTGGGAATCCTCACTGCTATAGCGTCTGAGGTTTGAAGTTTGGTGTACGAATCATTGAGTATCATTAGTCCAGCCTTACAAGCGTGTTTGGGGACTCGTAAATTCTGAAGGACACGTGCATTTATTGCATTTACTCAGCGTGCATGATGCTGCAATGAAACGAAAAAGGTTTTTGTTTGCTGTGAATTTTTAATAGACGTTTTGCAGGGGCACTTAAACAACAGCACTCAAACAAACCTTTCATTCCTCTAAAACAAGAAGAGTAAAATTTATCACTATAAAAGATTTACAACCCCTATTCACCTTTCAGAGGAGCAGTTTGAAAAGCAAGTGGAGTAAAATGTTTCACATAAAGGTCTGGGCATATTAATGCAGATTAGACAAACAAACACCCCAATTAACGACTGGTTGACTAAACAGGTAGTTCCGCCCCCAAACTTGCATGATTGGTTGAGCCAGATGCTGGATCACTCAAATAATGTTTTGATAAAGCCACAACGTTTATCATTTTAGTATATCAATTTATATATGTCATACTTATATAGTTTTCTTAACACAAATATGAAAAGAAGTATTTCTAAAAAAATCTAAAACCATACACAGATCACCTTAAAGTCTGTTACAGCATAATGAAGGAGAGAGCTAGTTCAGCACACTGCTTCAGACTCCCATTAAAGCATTTTAATCTTAAACAAACAGCAACCTCTAGTGGACATCTAGTCAAACTAAACTTTTCATAAGGTTGAGATATACTGTACATTCAAAATGTACTGTAAAGATGTGTGAATATGCTCACATGTACTTACAGAAAACACAACATCATAGTCCAGTCCGGTGAAGTTCTCATCTGTGAGGTCTTCAAAGTAGTCCGCTAATGCGTCCAGTGTTTCATCTGCCAGCTTTTCATATTGTCTCTCTGTTAGTTCTCTATACAAAACAATAGTTCAATAATTAAATAATATAATAAAGTAAATTAAAGATGCTAATGCATTAGGATGCAGATACAGTAATGTGCAACATATCACATGATAAAACACATAAAATTGCATTTTACATTTTATAAAAGTGCATGGCAAATGAATGAATGTAAATGCATGTTTATTGAATGCTGTGATTGTTGCAAGGTTTAGAATTTAGTGGACACTGTTTACCTTAATTGACTTGCCTTGTCTTTCGTAAGAGATGAACTTAAATGAAGTTCCCTTCCCTTTAGACAAGAGACAGAAAGCGCAACATCAAACCATAAAAACCCCATACAAATGTCAGACAATATGAGCACTTTGTTTTGTTCATTACCTCTGTATGTCCTCGCCACACATTGGTCCTGACTGTCTTTACTGTAGAAATACTTTTAAACCAGCTACCACATAGTGACTGAAAGTCAAACAGATACAAAACAATACACAGTGTTTCTTTAATTTTATATAACTGAAGTTACACTAGCATTCACTAAATATAGCTAGACTTGATAATGATATGTCATGCAAACCAGTAATGTGACAGGGGCCATGCAATGACTTTGTTTACTGTACATGGGCAATTCCAGCATTATGGATGTGATATTTTCATTAAAACGTGAAATATACATCATCATAGAATGTATTTATTACCAATATATTGACCTGATGTGAATTGTCTCAGTCATACAGAATGGTCACCAAATCTGTTTCCCCTCTCCCTTAATCCAAATTTTATGTGCTTATTTATGAGGAATATGGACTTTTAAAGATGTGACAATTCTAAAAACAGCACTTTACCTGACTATAAAAAAAATCATGCTTTAAACATAAAAAATGCTAACATTAAACATTAAAATATTGACATCTTATCGATCAGTATGATGAAAACCTTTGGTAAAAACTTTTTTACATGTTGACATTTGCATGGAACTGATGCTCTTAACGTCATACACAACATAAACATGGTAGACGTTAAACATTAAAACTCAACTTGCTGTGAAGGTGAAGTAACAGTAAAGCTAGTTGTGTAAACTTTATCCAGATATGTTGGCTTTATATAAGATATTTGTTTATATAAAAAGGAAAACATAAACCCAATGTTTTATAACATGCCAAAGCTTGGTTATTCATCTAAGCTAACCAGTTAGCAAATGTAGTTTAAATCTCACATTTACTTCAGTTGAATAAAGTCCGCTGCTCAATGATGACAGTTTGAACGCTTGCTGGTGACATTTCCATCTGGAGCTTAACAAATACAAACAGCGACATTTATAAGTTAACCTTGACATAATGACAAAATAAAGAAAGCCGTTTTCGGCTAGTCAGACTGGAGATTGCATGCTTTGCCTTGACAAGCGTCTGCTTTCCGTGAACTTTCAAAATAAAAGACCGGGCAACCCAATTCTTTTTAAAATAAGAAAAAAGTGGCACTATGACAGAAAAACCACTAACAATATATTTAAGTAAACCACTTTAAATAACCACATTTTTCACATTTTATAAATGACTTCAAATTATATGTAAATCTTTTGGAACAAACTAAAAACAAAAAAGCAATGAAAACGTGTAATGCTTTATGTAAAAATTATTATTATTATTTTTATTTTTTATTATTATTTTTTCTTTCTTTTTTCCTTTGGCAGCTAATGTTAATATTATATGAACATGTGAATATGTAATACCTCTTGTTCTTATGTCATTGAATAAAAAACAAAACTTCAAATTGACTTGGTTTATTTAAAAAAATGTGCGTTTATGTTTCGAAAAGAATAATTGAAATAAACTGTATCTTAATATACAGTGAGGTCCAGAAGTCCAAGAATCAAACAAATTAATTTTAAAAAGTTTCCAGATTTTTAAAACATTAAGAAATAAATAAATATTTTTTATTTTGAGTAACCAGGTGTAAACAAATACAAGTACATAAATCACATACTGTATGGCCATGTTAGACTTTTTAGATCGTTCTCAAATAATGTAAACATACATGAATAATAGGGTTTTGCACAAATCTGTGGTCATGCCAGCTTGTGTTTCCTTTCAAATATCGTTGCACCTCACGTTTAATGCAATGGATACCCACAATCCCCTGCGGTTATCCTGGTTTGGTCGAAGTGTGAAACTTATCAGCATGTGCAAATAAATATTTAGAATCAGTCGTGTTTATCTCCATCTAGTGTTGTGTTTTGTCACCATTGGGGCTATTATTGTTCCCTTTGGTGATGTTTATTCACGAAGTGTCGTAACTTTGGATTCTCAAACTATTGGATATTGAAAAGTGAGATGTAGTTTTAGTTTTTCGTAATACAACATATTTAAGTCCCCCCATTGTTAACTCGTCAATATTTTGTGGTTTTGTGGTTTGTTTTTTATGATAGATGCTGTAGGTAGGCCTGCAGGTGGCATCGAAAGCTCGTATTGAAAGTGACTTCTGCATTTCTCCAGGGTTAAAGAGGCGGAGACTCCTGCTGCTGTATGTCTTGCAGTCTTCGGTAAGGATTTGACAAAGTAAACGAAACGTTCAGTACACTTACAGTATAGTGAGCGAAACATCATCAGCTGTGGATTATTGTCGCCTTCCCACAACTGTCTCTGAAAGACCCCTACCCTACAAGAGACACAGGTAAGATGTTATTGAAAATATATTTATTGCGACATAACCTGTCTGTATAGGGTCAAATAGGACGTACACCTGTGATAAGAGCTAGTTCAGGTGTACATGGTTCAGATGGGATATAAGCAAGATGTGTCATACGTCATAAGTATGCATATACTGTATACTAGATAACATTTTTAAATTACATATACAAACAACAAAAACATTACAGGACGCATATTTTCTCTTTTTGTTTACGTTCTTTCCCAGTAATAGTTATTTATATATTTTGTTAAAGATTTATTTGTCACATCTCGAGACTGTCAGAGTATTACGTAACGTTGCAGGGAAGTGCCGGTGGTGCTTTGAAATCCTTTAAGTTCGCAGTTGTTGTTTTTATTGATACATCAAACCTGTAAATAGTGAGCAGTCTACCTGAACATCACTGTATGTGCTTTTAACATATTTGGAAATCGAAATGTACTCTTACAAAATGACCAAATTTGCTGTCAAAGCATTCAGCTGAACAGGTTTAATAGACAATCTAGAATAGATCATGAGATTTTTATCTTAAATATTACTGCTTTGCACTATATTTGCATATGATAATAAAGATTATTAGATCTAAATTTGTATTTTTTTGCATTTCTTTTGTTATAAAGTCAGTAGGATACCCTTTTAATCTAAAGAACAGCAAAGAAACATGTTTCTAGACATGTGATCAGAATTGTTTTTGTGGTTTAAAGTCATTCAGGAAGCAAATGGCTTATTTTGGTTATGCATATTTTGGTTATTTCGTATAACCAGATTGTTATTAGACAATATACAAGAACAATGACAAGGAACATATTGCATACTTGTGGTTATTGCATACCTTAAGATCTTACAAGACCTCTCATAACTTTTACCAATTTTCGAAATGACCCAGACGGGGCAGTTATTTGCACAAGCTTTGTACCTGGAGGCACAAAGTCACATGATAGCCGAGAACAGTAAGAGGAAGAAATATTCTTCCAGTGTTTGTCAGTTTTCAGGTGTCTCTCGGCTGTATTTGCTGTTTCCTGAAGCTTTTTGCAGCTGATTGTAAATCAGAGGTTTCTCTGATGCTGACACTTTTCTTTGCTGATTCTTCAAAATAGCCTGATGCCAGCTTTTTGTATGAGGATTAATTAATTTTAAATCATGTGTGTTTATTTACCCATGCTTTGCTATTACTAAACAGCACTTTTAATAGATCTTATCATGAAGAATTCAACTGTCCTTGATCTTTTGTGACAAAAGAGCTTGATGTACTGTGAAAACACTGTACTGTAACTTCAGTAAAGAACATACAAGGCCAAAAAGGCATGTGATAGATCTCAGTCGGAAAGATCCTTGAGGTTCTTGATGTCCCCTAGAATTAACACTCTATTTAATCTCAAAATTGTATGATCTCACCTCAAGTCTTTTTCATCTGTCTTGAGCAGTGCTCTCACCCCCATGCACACATCTTATTGTTCCCACAGTGGCTTGTTACAATCTTCCCTTGTATTCAGACGGCAGACAGCCAATAGACAACCATTTAAATACAGTACCCCTTTACAATGACCTCGCGTCAGATTTCTGCAGTTTTAATACACTTAGCTGGTACTAAATCAGAACAGAAGAGCTCTTCCTGGTTAGTGATTTGACATGTTCATTTCAACAATGTGATATATCTGTCTGGCTGGATTGTGTCATAGACATCATGATGTAGTGGTTGATGCAGTGGTCATCCTAACAGGGTACTTCGGGGATCTGTTTGCTTCAGAGATGAATGTATGTATTATGTGATTCGATATTGAGAGATTACTTCTCGAAAATGATGCAGAATTTGCCAACATACACCACAATGGCCATTGTGTAAAGTGATATGTAATTTGTTTAGACTTTTTTTTATTAATGTGCAGAGAGAGGTAGGAGTAGGGCATTTTAAGGTTAATTGCAGATGTAAACACTGTACCTCTGCAGTGCTATTAAAGTTTTGCTTTGCTTGTTTTAACACCCCAACATAACACTATTGGCTTAACCTATAGCGTGACATCCATTATCAGCAAATGTTTTGACCGCCCACCCTTTATGTTGATAATATTTGTATTTTTGAGATAACACAGTTAGAATGGATGTCACGCTATTGGTTAAGCCAATAGTGTTATGTTGGGGTGTATATCTACTGTATATCTACAGAGGGGCAGTTACGTACAAATGTCACCGCTGCCAAAAATAAAGTGCTGTTTTCAGAATTGTCACATTCATAACAGTCCATATTTCTTATTAAAAGCTATTTTATTTTTTTTGAAGAGTCATCCCTTCTCCATTTGTTAGGTATTATTGCTTCTGGTTTGTGCATTTTAATTTACAGAAATCCTGGTTTTTGACTGATACTCTTTTGATGTCTGGACTCTGTTTAGTAACTGAACTTTCACGTCCACTGATTTGCTGTACAGTGTAGTAATAGTGTTTGTCAAATGCATTTAGGGCATGCAGAAAATACTCACCTGTGTTTTGTGATCACTTAAAGTTCAGGGTATGAGGGTTCAGAAAGCTGACATTTGCATAGGATTTGATGTTTCCTTAAACCTTTCCTGTAACTCTCTTTACTGAAGGTTATTGAGCCACTGCTTTGAATAGGAAATCAGCAGATGTAAATTAGCATCTGGAAAAACACATCCATGGAACATTCGCCATGTTCCTATCCGTATGTGTCTATCGTATGCAGGATTACATAACGAAAGCTTTCAATATGGACGACTGAGCCACAGGTGGATGAGATTTCAGACCTCAAATACTGGTCAGGTCAGTGTCACATTGTGTTCTTGAGATGGATTTTAACTTACGGTCATTGAACTGTTATTGCAATATTTGCAGGCATCTTTAAAGACGTTATAAAGAAAGGTAAAGCATGCAATTTTGTTGAACACAAATTACATAGCCACTTTTAGCTTGTATGCTGTCTAGCAGGCGGTCATGATCATTCGTGCCCTGTGACATTTATTAAACTGGAATGAATTGCATTCTTGAACATTGCTGTCAGGTGATGTGTCTCTTATATACATTTCTTTCTGCTGTTATTTTGTAGTCTGTGTGACAACGATAGCAAAATTTTCTTATCATGCAAACCATGAGTTACCATAAAACACACATACTGCATTTGTTTGTTTTGTCTCTGCAAAAAGTCATAGGAATAGTGAAATAGGTGTGTCAGATTGTGGTATATTGCAGGGGTGTGTTTCAAAAAAAGATGAGCCGTATGTACTGCCCACATCAGATAATGTCAGATAACGATAGTTCCTAAACAATCACGTTACATGTAAACTCTGTGGTACAGAGAATTCACAAGATTTTCTGAAGAAAATGTGAGTGTTGTTTGCTCATGCAAAATTCACAGGAATTAAACTAGGGTGTTGCTAGGGCGTTGCTATGCAGTATTTTTAGTGCGGTGTTATGCGGTTGCTGCAGAAAGGATGTTGGTCAACACTTCACGCTCCACCATCACGTAGTCAAAAAGACATGAAGGTGAATAAATAATGTGAACATTTTAAAAGCGTAGGGTTTAGGTTTTTTAATAAAGGTTGAGCAAAAGTAATAGTGACTAATAGATATCGCTAGACTATTATCTTTAGATGGAGATTAGTCAGATTGGGGTTTCAAACCCGCCCTGATGTGGAATGACATTTAATGAACCTGATGTTGTGATTGGCTGTTTTATGTGTGGGATTAAACCAACAAGCTCACATTTAGTGTTAAATGTCAGAGAGTTGTGAGTGTTAACTGTTTTCAAACATTGTGGGGGAGAGAGGGGCAACTGTCGGCAATGTTGTTGACATCACTGGTTTCATAATAACAATGGAATCTAGACACACATATCCTGTTCTTTTTATCTGAAGAAAAAAGCATCAATTGCCTCCAATAGCAACATGTCCCCAGTGGGCAGCAAGGTTCCTGGAATGACTCTTATTGTCAGACACACGCTCAGGAAGTTGTTTGTCCCCTACATAGACAAGCCTTGGTCACGAGGCTTGTTGTAGTTACCATGTTTGAAGTCAGCATCAAGTTTTCATATATCGTATACATTTCTCATATGCAAAATGTTATTCCTTAATCGTGTTTTTTCAAAATTATCTTGCACTAATGAGGATTAAAGAATTTTGACATTGCCACTTCACCTTTTTAGCATCTATCATGTATTAAATGTTAAAGATATGCAATAACATGCTACAGTAACTAACGTGATATACGATATGCAATATGGTAATGCTTAAAGTTTTTAACATCAATTTAAATTATTAAAATGTATTTAAAAACTGAAAATTATATAACCAACGTACATGTTGCGAAAAAAAAAAGCATCACTGTCTCTGCTATCTGCATCATTGCAATTATTCACTTATTGCATACATTAAGATATACAATTCAGTTATGGTATATCTTTAAATATAATTTTTATTAATGATTTGAAAATGAAAAATGTACTCACTTTATTTATTTAAGTCGGCTATGTGAGCGACAGTGACTATTTTGCACTTTACGCAAATAAGCACAAAACTGTGACAACCAATAGGAGTGTAACCAAAAGCACAGTCCCAACAGATCTCTGCTTTTAAATATTCCCTTGTAATCATGTGATATGTACATTAACATTACATTTTATCCAGAGACTTACATTGCATTTAAGGTACAGAAAGTCAAACCCATTACCTTGGCGTTGGAGCATGGCATGTTCTACCCCGCTGAGCTACAGGAACCTTTTATATGATGTTCATGTTTCCAAAGTGACTTTTAATTGTGTAACTTCCTGTCTGCTACAAGCAGTGACATATAAAAGTAAAGTGCTGAATGGTTTTCTTATCACCGGACTGGATAAAAGCCAGACTGAGAGTGGAATACCGGGTATCTTCCTGATGGGTACAGATAGATAGCAATGTGATAAAAGCACATAAAGAGGTTTATCATGTTCCTGTGGGGGACATCCACTCCCTTTATCTTTCACTTACACCTCATTGGATTTGAAAACTGGAGAATTTAGTCTTTTTAAAATATAGTTTGCACTAAACATATGCATATTTTGATTTACCACCACATTAATACTTTAGGCTTTAATACATTAAGGCTGGTGATCAGACCAACAAACAGTGTCTGGTTGTTTACTCATTCGACCTCCACAGCAGATCCTTCTGCCCTTTTCCAGAGTCGAACGTTCAGCAGTTGGTCTGATCACCTGGCTGTCATCTCTCTCGCTCTGAATAGTAATTAGAGACGCAGCCTGAATATCATCCCTGTAGTCCCCTCCTTTATCGTAAAGCATCTCTCACAGCCTCCTCCTGAGACTCCTCTAGTGCTCCTCAGAGGTGTTTGTGTTGAGAAGAGATTATAGAGAGGCCAGAAACTCATGAGGAGGACATGACGCTTTCCATTCTGACTTGAGATTAGGTACTGTCATGTATTGTAAACCACTTAAAATACGGTATCATCCATTTGCCGACCTTTAGCACTACTGTAGTATTTACTGTAATACATTATTTTATTAACATGTAAAGCTGTATTGTATTATTATACATGAACATTATATCCAATTAGAGCTTTTAGCATGAAACCATAACCCAGTATAATAATCCAGTTATATAATCACTGTCACTGTACCCAATTAGCAAACTTCAGACAGAACCTCCGGTCAGAATAAAGGGGGCATCTGTGAGGCCTGTACTAATTCTGTTCACTAGCTTTGAGCCTTCAATTAAAATGAACAGACGTGGAGTTTTGGCTCTCACACATGAATAATTCTTTAGAGTCAAAACTACATTTCTATGTGTAGAACTTGGATGACTGTGTTTGGAAGACAAAAGTGACACTGAACATATGCTCATGGTTCACTGTAAAGTGATATTTATAAAAAAAAATCTCTTATATATCTAAAGTCCCTCCACATCATCGTATGCTTGTATATACGTCTGTATTCAGAGGAAAGACAGCAAGCACAGTTACTTTAGACATTGAGTTCCTTTTTTCATTTCTTTCAGGATGATGAAGAAACACAACTAAGGCCTTGAGCTATTGTGACACAGCTGCTAATAAAAGCAAGACTCCTAAAGCAGTAGTCAGGTTTGGTAAAGTAGGAATGAGGCACAAATAAAAACATTTCTTTATATGAACTTTCAATCGTTTCGAGAAAAGTTTTTTGGCACTGCATCAATAGATCAGTAGAGGATAGAGCTGCACAGTATATATCGAAATGATTGAAATACACAAATGTGCATTTTCAGATTTGTTTTATTGTACTGCAACAGTAAAACATGACTGTTCACTTTCAGTTGTAATGATGCTTTTTTCCCCAAGAAAGAATCTGAAACATGCATGTTGATTAGTTATTTATTTGCATTAAAAACAATATTTAATATATCTTAAAATTGATTTCATATTGTATATCGTATATTACCAAGTTATCATATATTGCATTTTTTTCTCAGTTTGGTGTAGCCCCACTAGAGAATAATAATATTGTGGATTTTCCCAAGAAAACTTCATCTCTCTCGTCCTGCACGCTCTGTCTAAACACTATTCACTGACATTAAATCTGGCAACCTTCTAGGAAAAGAGAGAGAGATGGAGAGAAAGTGAGGACAGGTTTTTAAAAGTGTTATTGTGAGAGAAACAGAAGTGTGTTTTTCCTCTGAATGTCTGGCACATGGTCACAGTTATCTGTAATACCTTTAAAGGGCACTTCCCTCAAGTACTTCAGGATCTGTGGATTTTCCACTGCCTCGTCCATGTACATTGGTGTTTCATACAATGAAAGTGTTGTTCTTAATTGGATTAAAGTTTGACGCAATATGTACCTTCTGCAGAATTGCAAAATGAATGACTATTTTGAGTTTTCCAGTGTACACCCCCTGCTATTGGCCAGCAAACAGATCCCATGTCCCGCCAGTGGTTCAGCCTTCGTTGTTGCCATGTTGGGCTATTCACGATGCTCAAACAAACAGTTCAATGTTTTAATAGAGCCACAGTGTTTACACTTTTGGGAAAATCAACCTACGAAGTCCTTCCTTATAGTTTACATCTGGCATGTTAAGCTGGTACAGAAAAAAATACTGTTGATCTTGGCGACAAAACAGTGCCCTAGGCGTTTGTCAAAGCTGGAATGTAATACTGTTGTGGTTATTGTGTCTTGGATATTTATGTAAAGCAGATGCTGATGCTAATCTTCATAACGTCCATAACTTGCTCGGATCATCTGAACTGAAACGACATTTGAATATAAAATTTGACTCGTGTGTCTGTCAAACGTATTAACAGCTTATTCAGGTGTATTTATAAAGATACTTTATATTTTAAATATTGTTGTGTATTTATGTATTCGTTTGAGATGTCAATAGGGAGGCAAAGATTATGACTCACAGCTTTAACTACATCAAGAATTTTATTGGCATTAACTAACAATTCAAAGCGTATTAAATGCTGTAAAAATGTATTTCTGGTTGTTGGTTCATGTTAACAAAAGTGTTACCGATTATCTTAATATTCTGTGATGTAAAGCGCTTCTCCGTGAGTAAACTTTGTTATGTAAGAGCTGCCCTTTTCTCAGTTCTACAGCTTCTCTTTTGATTGCTGTTGCCATTTCAATCAATTACAATATAGTGGATAATAACACGTGGAGGAAGTTTTTTTCCGCATGAACTCTACCGGGCTGACTCGTGACGCTCTAGTGGATTGTGTAATAGCTCTGTATAGCAGTCACACAGCAGCTGGTTATCAGGAGCAAACATCCACCCTTTCTCTTTAATCTCTCCGTCTGTTTTCTTTTCCTCACATGCCCGCTGCGTATGTGCTACCTCTCTCTTCCCAAACAGAGTAAAATATTATTGCTATATATTTAGCAGACCCACCAATATAAACACACGGCATGGAGCTTATGGCACAGACGTTTTAGATATTCGGACCGAGTCAGAAGTTGTTCTTAGGTCTGAATAAGGTCTCAGTCTCCGTTTGTTTATGCTTTCAGTCTGAAGGGTCATTATTCCTCATTTACACAGACTCTTTGAGTGCATGCACCATCTCTGCTGGTTTTACGAGGAACTCTTTATTTAGTGCTTACTGTGTGCTTGACTACAGGCACATACACTTAACCAGTCATGAGATCAAGCTCAAGAGATGCTGTATTTATTGTCTCTGTGAGAAGTGTTGAAATCACTCTTTCATTGAACGCAATGATAGACCGTATTGATTAGGGGTGGGAATCTTTAGGTACTACGCGATCCGATCCGATTCTGGGACTCACGATCCGATTCCAAAACGATTCTTCATATAATTTTTTTGCAAATATGATAAATTTGCATTTTAAATAAATAAAGAGTTTTTATGCTTTTTGTTTATAGTTAGAATCTCTTTGACAGTATTCCCATCTTGAAGTTTAATTTTATTGCTTTAATTTTTTACAAAGTTATATTCAGGATGAACAAGTTCTGACATAGAATCGATTCTGAATCTTTGAGAATCGATTCAGAATCGTTAGAGAAAGAATCCCGATGCATCAATGCATCGATTTTTTTCTCCCACCCCTAGTATTGACATTATATGAGAGAGTATAGGTGCTATATATAGAGCAATGCTCCCAGGTCTGTGGATGTAAACCTGTATGACATGTTTATGGTTTTTTATAAGCTGAGATAGAAGCAAGGTTTTCATTGTGCTCCCAAAGTGATCTTGTGATTTTTGGATAGGTTGCATTACATGACATCGCTCAGATTATTCAAATGCTTTCAGAATTGTCATATTCATAACAGTCCATATTCCTCACAAATGCAGAATTTTTGTAAAGATTTGTATAAACCAATTTTGTCTTTGAAGAGACATCCCTTCTCCATTTGTTGGGTATTATTGCTTCTGGTTTGTGCATTTTAATTCACAGAAATCCTCTCAAATATGTGTGTGTGTTTATTGTCACATCCACAACACATGTATATTTCCATTTTTTAAAATAGATAACATGTGTATAGACTATTTTTCTGATGTCTGGAATCTGGGTTTGTGAAAATGTAAAAAAATGGTTCATTATATTGGTTATATATTAATTCTCTAAAAATTCATATTTCAAGTTTGGATAGAAAATGTCACATTCATAACTCTGGATTTTCCCGTATGTGTGTTACATATATATATATATATATATATTTCTTCTGTATTTGGGGTAAGATGTGACCTTGGCATCATCTTGCCAGGTCATATATTTCTCCTCCTACACCTGTTTTTGGTCATTACTGTTCTTTTCACATCTTTCAGCCACAGTCACACTAACTAGCCTTATTCTTCCCATTCTCAGGCCGACAGAAAGAACATTCATTCTCATCCACTCCCCGACCTCCGCTTTCCATCTTTTCCACATGACTGGGCTATACAGCAGCCGTGACCAGCACACCAGCACCTGTGTTCTTGGTTGAAACAAGGTAAACCCCAATGACATCATATTTTATGAGCTGAGCCGCACATTTACTGCATTTACCTGCCACTTAATTACCCTGCCAGGATATCCTGTGCAGCGTTGCAAATGTAATGGTTTACGGTTGGGCGGGGCCTGAGGGTTTTATTTACATACGCTCATTTAATGGCTGTTAACTCATCTGTTAACGCTTTATTGTTTTAATCACAGATGTCATCGGCCAATGAGAATGGCGTCAGTGGGTCTAGCAATAACAGTAGAGAGAAAACATACAAAAAGGTAATGGTGATATTTGTGATGTTTTATTTTTGTGACCCTGTCTCTGAAATCCCAGCTAAAGTAATTTTTGTGATTTACTGTTTTCCACAGAAATCATTCTTCATTGTAAATAAATACAGTATTATAAATAAAAAGTATTCCAAAATCATATACAACAATAAGCCTGACCGTCGAAACCATCTTAAGGTCAACTTATCATGGGCTGGTTTAAAATTAAAAAATTTTTAGAGCCCGTTTATACATGTTTTTAATGCTAACTAGGTGTAAACAAGTTCATTCAGATATTCTAGCCTGTATCAACAATCTCTGTTTAGTCTGAAGAATGACGTGATTTTTTCCAATCACCTTATTTCCATTGTCTCCAATGACGGATTCAACATGTTGATAGTGTCCACTCTCACAAATGCTAGTATCAACAGAAGACCTTTACCAAACTTTCCGAAAGTTTATGGTACACAGACATGTAACCTGATTGTCTTACAATAGTTGCTCATATACAGGTACCTTACGTGAACTTTGCTCAGGAGTTTTGACTTACAAATGTCACCTGTGTAACCAAATCCATCTTCAAGCAAGTTCAAGCTTGTGCGTCCGATAACCTCCGTAGACCTATATGAAGACAAGTTTAAAAATGATGTAGATACAACAATTTATATTTTTTGACAAATATGTTTCAGACTACTTCATCTGCCCTGAAAGGAGCGATCCAGCTGGGCATCGGTTACACCGTAGGGAACCTGACCTCAAAACCTGACCGAGATGTGCTCATGCAGGACTTCTATGTGGTGGAGAGCGTGTTCTTACCCAGGTATACTAATAACCATATTAAATATACCTATATTGTAAGTATTGTTGTTTTTATTTTAAATAATACTTCTAAGTCATTTGTTATCATTTTTACTGTGTTTGTGGTGTTTTGAGGTCAGTTTATTAGTCAACAGAAATCTGGAAATATTGCAGTAAAATGGGTCACACACTAAAAAGAGTTTTATTAGATAACATGCTAACTATAGCCCTTACCAAGTCTTTTAAAGTTGTTTAAATTTAGCGATCTGATCTGTATGGGCAAATAACCACAATCTGTCAATCGCTACGCACTTAATTTATCCGATCTCATAAGCCGATTTGCAATATGATAATGCAAAACGCACACGATGACGTATGCGATGACAAACTGTCATATCATCGGCGGTGACATATCATATGGTGACATTCATCAGAGAACTTACATATCAGTTATATAAAGCTTGAAGGATCAGAATCGGATCGGACGATCATGATGACAAAAAATCTGTAGTTGCAAACATCCTGATGATCAACATTCCTATTTAGAGCAAACTGCATTTCACTTAAATGACTTTAATTTAAATAAATTGCCCATAGCAGAGACAATCCATCTATTTTACTGATATTCATTAGCCTTTATAGAGTCTAATTCTCTCGTTAGGGGCTTTACTTCATACTTTAGTTGCGTGCCGCACGCGGTATACTGCTTAATAAATGAAACGACGTGCATTGTGGCATGTTTTTTGCCTTGTGCGTAAATTAAGGATTTGTCCGTGTGGTTTCTTTGCCCACGTTGACCTGCTATGGTGTTAGAATTGAGAAAAAAAGCAATGCAGGGTTTAATTGCAAGTGTTTAGATTAGGATGAATTGAGGCTGATCTTTGATATGTCGGACATCTAAATCTCATTCAGTAGAGTGCCCTGAAAAACAGCAAATCACGAACCTACTTATAAAGGATGACTGTCCATTTTTGTTTATCGTAAGTTTTAAGGACTCAAGTGTTTATGACATCACCCCTCCCCTTAAAGTCGCACTCTTAATAATGAAGAAAATTAGGTTAATCCAAATACTAATGACCTGCCTGTCATGAAAAGGCATTACAGGATATTTATTCCCAGGGTTTGCTTACATGTCATCATGTGTAAGTGATGTGCTTGACCCTGGTCTTTAGTTTGTGTAACAGTCAATAGACAAGAACTAGAAACTCCTTCTCCTCAGGCTTTGATTTTGGTTGTGCGTCTTTGGAAAAGATTACCTCTAGTGGGTCACATTGCAACGAGGACGCGCTGAATGGGGCTAAAAAAGATCAAATGTGCCTCTGTTCCTCAGGGATAAAAGAGGCATTTTGGTTGGGTAACAGTTTCTCACAATTTTTGCTCCTCTCAGAGGATCACGGTTACAGAAAGACCCCTGTTTGTGCCTGAAGCATCTTGTGTGACAGTAATTAATAAGACTTACAGTTCACATACAAGGATATGCTTTGTTACTTGTTACCTTAAGAAAATACTTTTACTTCTGCAGTGAGGGAAGTAACTTAACTCCAGCACATCATTATCCAGACTTCCGCTTCAAGACCTACGCGCCGTTGGCCTTCCGATACTTCCGGGAGCTGTTCGGGATCAAACCGGACGATTACCTGGTAACACACTTTTTTTTGCCTTTTTATGTTTGTTTTTAATATATATTAATAATAATATTATTTTTATTAATTCAAAATTATCACTAGTATTTTCTTTCTTAAAGCTGCGATCCATAACATTAGCTTCTATGTCAACTCTCTCTAGTTTCTTTGCATTTCATCTTTGCATGATGACGTTTTGAAGTAAAATAACATCAAATTACCTGTGACAGCTCGACTTATAAACCATTGTTGTAAGTTGATGAGACATTTTTCAACACTGATGCTCAATAAATACTTTTTCAGTAAATATTTATTTCAAATACATAAATATTTTAAAATTATGGATTGCAGCTTTAAAGATTGCATGACTTTGTGGTTTAGCAATTAGACCATTTATACGCTGACGTGCATTTAAACCATTGACTTTTAGCAGATATACGCACATTTACAGTTTTTATCTTCTGGGAAAATGGGCCATAAATATTGATGACCTTGGACTACATAGATTTTATTATACTTGAATCAAATGTTCTTTTTGATGAGAATGACAAAATCCAAATTTGAACTGTTAGGCTATGGTTCGGTTGTAAAACTTTCACCTCCATCTCCATCCGCCTCCATCAAGTATGCACAGGTTCTTTCTCTGACAAAGCCAGAACAAACCATCTTTGTTTCAATTAAAGGTTGCTTATATCAGTTGCCGGTAAGATTATTCCACTGACCGATCCTGAACTTTACTTGCACTGCGCCAACTGTGACTGGCAGAAACTCAAGCCTGTTATTTGCATCCTCATTCCTAAATTCCCAGCAGGGATTAGCGGTTTGGTTTGATGTGTTCTCGCTATGTAAGGTCTCAGCACGTTGAGTTTGCAGTGATTAGATGAGGTGTTGAGCTGTGCGCTGAGCTGCAGTACGGCTCCATCTGACTCACAGTCACTGCAGCACCTCTGCAGCATCTCTGCAGCTCCCGCTCGCGTAGTTTAATGTCAGTGTTTGTGTGCGTGCGAGACACAGTGGACGATCTCATTCGAGCTGTTAATTGCCTCTGCTGCTCTTCGATGTCTAATACGTGTGTAACGAGCCCAGCAGAGGGATATCGCTCCCACGTGTCCGTTAGGCTGGGCTTCCCGCATCATTTGTGAAAATACATAACTGCTGTTATATAAATCTGCCATGCGATTCGTTTAGCTGCATCGGTAAAAATAATAATTTCATAATAGAAGAGTGATGAGAATGCAGAGTATAATGGTGTTTGATGACTACCTTTTTATTTTTTTGCATGTGCAGGTTTTGAATATGCTCATGGGAATTCCTTTTTGTTTGCATACAGACATTTTTAGACAAAATGCCACATATGGTGAGTTGACATGTGAAAAAGTATGCAAGCTGTAGTATGGTGCAGTGTTGTCACATGACCTCATTGCATTTGCATCTTTATTTTTGTTAGTACAATAGTAAATATGAGTATTTTGCATTTTGTATCCAATTTGGTATAAAAACATCCTTTTGGTACAAGATGTCTATACAGGGTAAAAATAAGACAAGATTTATGAGAGAGAAATCGAGGGCTGAAAATACAGGAAGAGGAGGTTCCATCGTAATATGAAAACAGAGATGCTTTGTGCTGTCTTGAATTTGTTGTGCTCATTTTTTGTAATTATACATTATAAGGCACACGCACATGAACCCAGTGAGATGCAAATGCAAATGGAAAAATGTGTTTGGGCTGGAGGTACAACGTGACTTTTGACTTCATTAGACAGATTGTGGATACAGTATGTGACTGAAGTTCAGTCTTGTCCTTCTGCTGCCCCTCCTCAGGGAACTCCAACATCACTCACATGTTTGCTCATAATGTTTAGTTTTCTTACTCAACCCCTAATTAAACCGCAGGACTTCCAGGCAGATATAAGATAGTCTTTGAGTATGTAAAGCAAACTGTTGTGTAGTTCCATATAACATAGATTATACTGTACGAACATGTTACTCAGTGTGAGTTTTTAGTTTCTTTATAGGGTGATGTCATTGGAAAAAAATATAAATTATTATTTAGGTTTATTTGGGGCAAAAATTGTAAAATACAGGTAAAATGTGTGTCCTATTCTGTAGTCTTGTGCATTTTATGACTGTCCACTTTTACATTATTTTTGGTTTAAAAATAGTTTATTTTTATTGGTTTATTTTTTTTTCTAAAAAGCATTCAAATACATTCTTAAATAATAAATTTCTCACATTAGACTGTAGATATTACCAAGACAATGCAGTTATGATGCTATAAATAGAGAAAAGTGCAACTTTCAATACAGGCGCTTTGGTGAAGGAAGTCCCGCCTTCCAGTAAAAGGAGCCAATGCACCTTTTGTGTCTGATGTAATGCACATTGTTCACTTTAAAATTAATTAAGTAATTTATTTTTATTTATTTCATTATTCATTTACTAATAATTATTGACTGATAACGCTTCTGTTTTACTACAGTACTCTATCTGTAAAGAGCCTCTGATCGAGCTGTCGAACCCGGGCGCCAGCGGCTCGCTCTTCTACCTGACCAGCGATGATGAATTTATCATCAAAACTGTCCAGCACAAAGAGGCGGAGTTTCTGCAGAAACTGCTTCCAGGATACTACATGGTGTGTGTCAGTAAAACATAATTTCTTCCTCTGGAGAGAATCTAAATGAGACGTGATGACTCAATATCTGTCTGTATGGATCGTTCTGTTCCCACTGAACTGTCTGTCTTACAGTTGTGCTACTTTCTTTATTAAATAATCTTTAGTTTCATTTTGTTTCTTCTCTTCTTCGTTGGACATAGTGTCTCGAGTAATCACATACAGTAACTTTTACTCTCCTTTTTTTTGCTTTAATGACAGCTTGTACCCAAGCATGAGCTTTAGAAATGTAACATCAAATAACAAAATATAAATTAGAAATTTAAATTTGTATATAAAACATATAGAGATATAAGCCTTAAGATTAAAAGTTTAAAAATATGAGAAATATATCTTCAGTCGAGTGTTGCCAAATAATTCCTGTACGTGAACTGTGTGTTCTGTGTATTGTTAGGATTTTTAAAATTGATTTTATTATCTATGTTGTGTGTGTATATGTATGTATGTGTCCAATTTATTATGATATGTAAATAATGTTTTATGGTTGATGGTCATGTCACACATATTGTATGTTCTCTGTGTGTCATTTTCCAGTCTTTCCAATTTATTATGATATGTAAATAATCACTGATAACTAATAGCCTTTGATAAAGGGATAAACAGCCTGATTTTGGCCTTTACCAGTCCTTATGCTGAAACTTTTAACATATCTTCACGTACATACACCTCAACAATCTCAGTTGCAGAAATTAGGATTTTGCTGTTATAAATCAGTTGAATTAACACAAGCATTTCATTCTATTTACTTGAACAGAACCTCAACCAGAACCCAAGAACTCTTCTACCCAAGTTTTACGGGCTGTACTGCGTCCAGTCTGGAGGAATGAACATTCGTATCGTTGTTATGAACAACGTTCTGCCGCGTTCTTTAAAGATGCACTACAAATATGACCTGAAAGGCTCTACGTACAAGAGGCGGGCGTCTCGTAAAGAGCGAGAAAAGTCCTGTCCTACGTATAAAGACCTTGACTTTGTGGACATGCATGAAGGCTTGTACTTTGACACGGAGACATACAATGCCCTGATGAAGACGTTACAGCGAGACTGTCGGGTAAGTGTTTATTTACTCGGGTCTAGATTTCAGCATGTAATATCTTCCTAAATAGTGTACTATTAAGACAAATCACAGTGGGTCAAAAATAGCAATTGCATAAACTCTGTTTTGCCAAGAAAATTTTTTTTTATTGCACCAATGGCGAGGATGTCTAGTCGTTATGCATAAGCTCTCAGAGGAGATGCCACAGTTTCACACAAAACACGTTTAGCTTTATAGTAGTTTATTAACAGATCTCGTGTGACCTCTCTGTTCATCTGGGAAACAAACCGCATCAATCCAGTCTGGCATTCCTTTCCATTTCTGAATATCAGGCTGTAGACGTGGTCAGCTCGATGTTGTTGTTGTTGTTCACATGATTTTCCACAGATGAACTAAAATAAATCAGAGAACATTTTCCTTCTTGTTTACATCAGCGCTTAATTGTAGGGGCTTTGTTGTAAACATTGTCTTCTGGGGCTTATTGTGACATGTTACACAACAGTATTTGACAGCCAGAGAAAATTACTAGAAACATTATTAGAAACAGAGTTCTTTTGTTTCTCAAAGACATGCATTGTACAGGCTACTGGTATCAAAATTATTTGTGATTTGTGGATGTTCACAGGTGCATATCTTCAGTTATGATCAGTTTCATTTGGTGGTAATTTTCTGTTATGATCAGGTGTTGAGACATTTGTGATATGTGGTTATGTCCTATTTATGATTGACTTAGACAGTATTTACCAAATGAAAATTTAAACGTTTTATTACTATTTTACTGTTTTGTCAAAGTTTAATCTTTCATAGCTCAGAAGACAGAAGAGATCTCTGTTACATCTTTACTGGCTATAGTATCTTTGTTGGCGTATCGTTTTTTAGACTTGCTGAAGAAAATATAAATAATATTGTATAGTCTTAAGAGTTATGAATGGTCACAAGCTTGTTGCTAAGGGGTTGCTAAGGAATTGCATGTTGTATGGTTACTATTTAGCCTGTGTAAAACTAATGTCCTAAAATAATTTTGTAAGAAAATGAGTTAGTAAAATTAGAAAATTAAGAAAGTTTTGTTCTTTTCAGGGGAATGACATGACTTAATTTGACTTAATTTGGACACAATTGCAGATCTCATTAGTGATTTTCTCTTTCCTGTAGGACCATACGATTGAGTTTGCAGTTCTTCCAGCTACACGCCGTTAACCGCAAACTTGATGTAAACAGTCAAGTAACTGAATTACCCAAATGAATGTGGCATGATATTTTTCTTAAGTGGCCTAATGTTGCAACCGCTGTCTGTGGTCTCCTTGTGCTTCTCTAATTCTTCAGCAGACGTGACGCTGATCCTTCACTTGCTGTTTATTTGTATACCAACAGTCAGACTTCATAACGTTGCCATTTCGGTGGCATTCCAGACATGACTTGTTAAAAAGGTTAGAGACTGAATGTCCATTTATACTCGTGTTTTCCGAAAGGCCAGAGTTTGTCTTTCTTGGCACCTCGAGTATGTTCTGTCCGTCTGGCCTTTGCGAGACCAACCGTAATGCAGGAAGAAGCAGAACTGAAGTTTACACAGTGATGACCATGTTTGGGGACAGTCGGTTCACTGTAGCCCGTGAGAACTTTTAATACAACTCTCAGATTTCATTTAGATTTTATGTGGGTTTTAGTTACAGCAATGGCTGATAGTTGTCCTTTAGTTTTATCTTATATACATATTGCTGTTTTGCTTTATATATTTTGGTTTTTGATTGATTTGGCCAGAGTTTCTGAAGTCTTTTAAGAATGAAGTTCTTTCACAGGAGTCATGATCGCTGGAAACAGTGTATTAGCTCAGCGTGTCTTTCTCTCTCAAGCACAGCTGATGGAAAATGCTTGTCGTTTTCATGACATCAGCAAAGTTTAAGACGACTTCAATGAGAACGTCAAACAGAGAACTGAAGTCATGCAATGAATGCTTTATGACTTTTAAATGATTATCAATTTTTTTATTTCTGTATATACCAATGTTTTAGATTTTTTTATACTTTCTGTGCAAAATACCATTTTTGGATCCCAAAGCAAATTTTTGTCGAGGTTTCTACCATTTCTGAACTATTTTTTGACCTTTTTGTAGTTTAAAAACCCTTTTCTAATACAGAGAATGAATCGTTTTTGCAATAGGATGGTTCTTTAAAGGTTAAAGGTTCTTTAGCCAACAAAGAACCTTTTAGGAACCTTTATTTTTAGGAGTGTATGGGTTAATGTTTTCATCTTAGATCAATAGTTTAGCATTAGTATACATTTGCATTAATGCATATCTTTGGCAGGCGCTTTTATCCTAAGTGACTACTTTACATTTTTTCTGCGTATGTGCAATCCCTGGGATCGAACCCATGACCTTGGTGTTGCTAGCACCATTCTCCTAACAAACTGATCTACAGGAAATCTAAGTGTAGAATAGTAACAGTATACCATACAAGTGTTGAGTACGTTAATAGTTATTTAAACTTTTAAATGGTCTGTTTATCTTCCTTTTCAGACTATATATTGCATAATAAGTTAAGCATTTGCAGTAAAACACACACACACTGCTGTCCAAACATATTCCCACAAGTCCTGTAAGTGTCCACGCTGTGATTTTATTGTTAGGTTTTCCTCCTGGCTGCGTCCTGTCCACAAACTAAAATGAACACTAAGCAGAAAGTTTTTCTCATGAGCAAGCATCACACCCTGCACAGCACAAAACGGACCGATCTATAAGATCTACCCAGAAATTCCCACATGGAATTTGAATAATACATATATACAAGCAATATATAGCCCTCCTTTATACTTTATAGCTATATACAGCTCATTTATACTCGCTCTGTCTAAATGTCTTCTCAGTAGTTAACAGGAGAGTGTACAGTAAGCATTAATTTTAATGACCTGATGCTGACAGTACAGATCGTTTCCATTACGCTGGACCTGACAGATGAAGAATAATGGCATTGAGGTTAATGCTGAGATACACCAACAGCTACACCATATTTTCCTCTTTATAAAAAGAAACAATCATTCATTAACCAGAGGATCAATTGATATTTAAAGTGTGATTATCTGTTTTCTAGTAAGACGATGGTCATGGGTTCCAGCCCTAAGAAAAAAACCTTTCTGATTAAAAAAATGTATTGATTGAATGCACTGTAAGTCAAAAATGTGTGCAAATTGTGTAAATGTAAATGTTAGTGATTTTTGTAATTTATGGCATAGTAATGATTACTGTTAAGTACAGTATGTGTAGTTCTTTGAGTCCATGACTATAAAAATCAAATGACAGGAAGGTTTGTTTTATTACATGATCTCCCCACATGATATGAGCGATTACAGCTGGCACATTTTCTTCATTGAACTCTGTACCTAACGTCTGATGTTAATGAATGATAAGTGACTGTAAGGAGAATCTACCGGCTCCTCGCGTTCTCATTTGTGCTGATGTTAGCACAGCGAGCAGACAAACACGTGGTTTTTACGATGACACGCGTTACTGGTCACTGCTGCACCAAAGCCCAGGGTGTTTTCTGTGGAAAATGGAACATACTGTACATAAAATGTCTCAAAACAGGAAGCACTTTCATATAACAATCCTTCACGTTTGTTCTTTTGTATATTAGAGCACATCTGTGATGATCTGTTTTTTGTATTATCATGAGAAACCTAATCACTTAGAGAACAGAGCCTAATGTACTATCAGATGTTTTTGTCTGCCACTTATTAAGTAATATCTGACAAAGGCTGTAAAATCTCTAGCCTTTATCAGACATTATTATGACCTACTTTAGATCACATTTAGAAGGTTTTACATGCTCGTGGCAAGATGCAAAACTAAGTCAAAACTAAGGTTGTGTGTCACCCTTCAAAATCATTTGAATATTGATTGTACAGTGGAAAGAAAACAATGCAAAACAATGTGTTAAGCCACAATTGCTTCACTTCTCTCTCTTCATTCATTATTTACTAAATAAAAGCAAACACAAAGCAGATGATAAAGCAGATCTTCATTTTCTTGCCAATATATGATCAACTTTATTTTTAGATTGTGAGCACAATGTGTTACAAAATCTTAATTTTATGTTGCATGGACAACCCAAAACAAACGTTGTTTGCTAAGAAACATTGAAACTTGTGCCATTGCATCAACGTTGATTTAAATTATACTAATTACTGAATTGGCTGTATCTGTTTGTTTCGTCTCAGAGGTTTAAAATTCATTTCGTCCTGCTATTACGCTGTCTGGGTTTATTTTTCAGTGGGATTTTTCGAAAGCATGATGGGTACTTAAGCTTTGCATGACTTCAAGTAGTAAACAACTGCAGAGATTAAGCAGATGCTTCAATCATAGGGATTTTAACACACTGTGTTGTAAATGAGCACTGATGTGAATTGTTTTGTATGTTCAGGTGCTGGAGAGTTTTAAAATCATGGACTACAGTCTGCTGCTGGGGGTGCACGTCCTGGACCACGGTTACAGAGAAAGAGACCTCACAGTAACTGATTGGAAGAGAACATTAACACAGAAAGTTCTGTACTCGACGGCGATGGAGTCCATTCAGGGAGACGGCAAAGCTGCTGAGTCCTTGACCAGCGACAACACGTAAGACCCCTGTGTTTTACTCAAAACTGTAAAAACAGTACCTATAAACTACTTTAAAAAAAGGAGCTAAGCGTATCTTAAAAATGTCAAAAGTTGTTTGGCAAACGTAGCTTGTGTCTTAAAAATAATTGATATTATAAATAAAAAAATATTAAAAATGGTCAGTTGTAATTAGAAAAGAAATAATGGTAAACAAAATGATGTTAAAACTGTATATGTACAGTATATGTATGTTTTTGTTAATATTGACTTGAACCTCTGCTATAAATCATTTGTCTTGTCATTTACTGATGACATGTAACCTGGGCATGTTTTCATTAGACTCACCCAGTTAAACGTATTTACTTTTTTATCCAGAATGGGGGGAATTCCTGCAAGAACACACAGAGACGGGAAGCTGCTCATTTTCCTAGGCATTATCGACATCTTACAGTCTTACAGGTAAACCTGATAACAACCCAAAAACGTCACATCAAAGCTGATACAATATTAGCTCATTAAACAGTGTTTGCATAAACTCACAAATCCCTGACAAGATCTCATGCTTTCATTTTTCACACAGGTTCATGAAGAAGCTGGAACACTCATGGAAGGCACTGGTCTATGATGGTGTAAGTTAAAACTGCTAAAACTTAATCTCACTTGTATGACTAGCCTATTCATACCGCCGAGGAATTAAAGACGCTTCCCTGTTTAAACGGTTGATATTTTCTTTCTCCTAGGATACAGTGTCTGTGCACAGACCGAGTTTCTATGCAAACAGATTTCTCAAGTTCATGAGCAGCAGAGTATTCCGGAAGACTCAACGTAAGTCAATGAAACTAAGATGATTGTGTTTATGTGGCATTGCATTGGTCTTTAACAATTATTTCGTTTTATACTCACATTTTACATGATTCTGAAAAGCATCAATACATTCCTGCTCTTTAAGTTTTCTTTATATTAGTCATGTTAACCTGATTCTTAGGGTACGTTTACACAGCAACAAAATACTGAACATTTGCCTTTTCAAAGTTTAATGTGCAGACGACAGTGTTGTCAAAACAATCATCTAAAAGCAATGTCACATTGTGGAAAAGTGCATAATATAATGAATGTGATGTCACTGTTTTCACAATTCACATTTTTATAGTTTACGTGGAGAAGATAGTTGGTATAGTTTTTAAAAATTGCACTTTGAAACCTGTTTTCAAATCGTTAAGAGCAGCCAAAATGCATAATCATTTTTCAGGTCTTAGTTGCCAACAGTGTTGTGTAAACACTCTTTAAAAACTATTTAAAAATGGCATAATTTAGAAGTATTTTATGCTGTTTAATGATGTTAGACTGCAGACAGATGTGTTATTTCATAGTCTTTACTGTTTGTCTTCTGTCAGGTAACGTTTGGAGAAAGTTGCATCATATATTTCCGCTGTTAATAAACATTAAGATGAATCAATCTGCTTCTTTCTCACTTGAAAACTCTTTCTTGAAAACTCTTACTTCTGGGGTGCAGCGTTTAGTTTACTTTTCTCAGTTCCCAGGCATGTTTCTTTAGAAAGTATTACCTTTGTCTTATGTGTCTTCTTACAGTAAAAAGAGCAATAAAAATACACAATGTTTAGGATTTTGATGACTCATTACTGTCTAGAAAAAACAATCAAGATATTAAAGATGTTTCTCTTCTATTGTCCTCCAGCGAGCCGTTTCTCCCCAAGCAAGAGGCCGAGAAACTCCATCCCAGCGCTGAAGTTCTCCTCACAGGAGGTTCTGTCCTCACAGAAAGAGGAGAAACCGGAGGAGAGGGTCGACAGACTCGGAGGAGCTCGTAGTCTTGCGAGTCTAGACGGACCAGGTGGGCGGCACATGAAAACAGCTTCAGTATGGAGTTTTTGTACTCTGTTTTGTAATTTGTATGCCATCCCGTCACCAATGACAAATGATGACATTTATTTACCAGTGTCAGTTTAATCACTGTTGACATTTGTGCATGGAAAGTGTTTTTATATTTCATGCAATATTGTTTGGAAAACAAGCTGCCGTCAGACATAGAGTCATTTATTCCGCATTTACAACCTCAACACAAACCTTACTGTTCAAAAGCAGAAGTTTGCCAGTGTCCTTGTGTTGACTTTTCCATGCTGTGTTAGTCCTCAGCACCGAACGACTGGTTCTGAATTGTAATTTTGTATAATAGTTACTTTACTGTACATTTAAACAGTAAATCTATACATCTCTGTTAACAGTTCCCTGGAATCAAATCTATGACCTTTGCGCCGCAAATGTAATGCAGTAATACAGAAAACACTGATGATTTGACGTCATTTACTGTATACATTTAAACTTAAAACACTAATTATTGGAACATACTGTACTAGTAGCATGTGTTTATTTCATTAAATGGAATATTCTGGGTAAATCTGGCATGTTTACTGCAAACATTAGTTGTCACGATCCTCAAATCGTAAAGCAAATGAGAAACATGTTTGCGTTAATGTACTTACAGTAGAAAAGTAGAAATGTGAAACACATTAGAAACAGTAAAACACGGCTAGCAACACCAAGATCATAGGTTCGATTTTCAGTTTTTCATGAAGTCTTTTTAAAAGGGCAATCCATAAATCTAAATGTAGCTCATAGTTACTCTTCAGTAATGTATGTTACATGAGCTGTCTATATTAGTAATTTCCATCTTTAGAAGCTTTGATTATCTCTTAAAAGTGTACTGTACTGTTTTATTTCCATCTCATCTGATCTCTTTATCATCTCCCATCACAGCTTTCTGGTCCTATAACCGTCCCGACCTGGTCCCTCAAACGCCCCACCCGTACGAGGCCACTTCCACGCGACACAACCTCTCCCCTCCCTCCGTTTACATGACAGATCGCTACCTAGAAGCCAGATCCAATGAAAGGTGACGCTTCTCACACACCTCCTCCAAACATTCTGAGCCATAAACCAGACACACACCTGTTACCTTCTAACATCTCATCTCCTGTTCCCTCCAAAGTCCCTCAGCTGTAGTCAAACGCCGCTACATGTAATACATTAGAATCGATATCCTGCGTCCTGCTGACCAGGTGTTGTTGCCTGATTGTTTGGTTTGCATTGATCTCCTCACCTTTGACACACACCTGTTTTCAGTGGAATTCCAGTAAAAAGAGCTCATAAATATTTTATATGCTTGCTGAGGAAAAATATAATGGAGGTATTGTTTAAGATGCAGAAGAGCACAAAAGAGCACATTTGGTGCCCCTCCGGCTCTTATCGTGTTGGTTTTATCAATAGATGTTAGATTATATAATAGATTGTTGAAACTACTTTTGCGCTGGCTTTCAACAATAAGTATTCATGTCCATGTGCTGTGGACATGAATGCAATCTCAAATTATGCAGATTGTTGAGATGATTGTGCTGTTCCTTGTTTAAGCAATAAAATACTATAGTATTCTTTAGTGTTTACTGGAGTAATCATAGTATGCTGTATGTAGTATGTTAATGTATACTATAGTATTCTGTATTATTAACTGCAGTCAATGAATAAAATGTTATGAATACTGTAGTATACCTAGTGTTTACTATAGTAAACTGTGGTCAATTGAAGTATGCTGTAATGTATTATAGTAATTACTACACATTCCTAATGTATTCTATACAATTTTGTAGTGTTAACTATAGTGAAAGTGTAGTAAATATTGTAGAGTACTTTTATTATTTACTATAGTAAACTGTAGTATACTGTAGTGTATTACTTACTACACATTGTTAATGTATAATTTATAGTGAGTACTGTACTAATAAATACTGTGAATGAATACTGTATAATACTATAGTATTTACTATAGTAAACTGTAATGTACTTGTATATTTATATACTTACAAATTGTTAATGTATACTATAGCACACTGTATTATAACCCATGTGAACTATCTAGTGAATTGATAAACTGTAGTAAATACTGTAGTATAGCTTAATATTTATTAGAGTAAGGTTTTACTAATAGGTAATTTTACTAAAATTTGACTAATTTTACAGATGTGGATTGTGTGTTTATAACATTAAATGATGGATAATGTTGGGTTAGTTGAGCACCGAGTGATATAAAAGAAGACACACTGTCATATGATTTAGTTTGGAAAATGTTTAATAAAGTCAGGGCAGGTCTCTGTTAATAAATACCCTTGTGTGTGTGTGTCAGAGTCAGAGGCGTGTTATATGTTCATGTGGTGAACACGGGTCTGGTTGCCATGACAGCAACAACTCAAGAGATTATTGCAGGCAATAAAGCTTAAGCACATTCCATATAATACATGTACAGTAAAGGGTCACGAGTCATAAAAATGACAATCACAGATAACGTTTTTGTTATCACTGAGTTTCAGATACAGACACACCCTCATATTTTCTGATATTCCAAATCGCAATTATTGGCATTTATGAGACCACAAACTTTGTCTAACATTTAGCAGTCATATTTTGAGGACTTTTCATTTGTCTATGCTGTTCTAATTCACTGCCATTATTTCCTTTGCAAATCAGATGTGTCATTGGTTCCAGTTCAACCTTTACATTGGAGGACAGTGCCATCTGTCTGATATCAGAGCAAAGCACCATGGACGTAGACAGAGATGATGACTCTGTGCTGGATGTCTATTTTGTGAGTTTGTGCATAACAATTACACACTTTAATCGATATTTTTTCATATCATGTTTTCTATTTTACATCGAATTGAATTTTTAAATCAAATTAATGATTAATAGTAACATGCATAACAACAGTACAACCTATTAAACAAACTCCCTTACAGCTTTATTTGCATGTGTGTCAAATTAAAGGAATAGTAAAAATAAATTGCCAAAAATAAAACATTAATCATCATTTATACACCAACATGTCTTTCAAATATAACTCGATAAAGGTATTTTGAGAAATGTTTCAGTTTTGTGTCTATACAGTGGAAGTCAATGGGTGCTTCATTCTTCAAATTATTTTCTTTTGTGTTAAAAAATATAGTAATATATACTAAAATATAATGATAAAAATGGTACTCTGCCAGAAGTTAATAATCCTATTCATTCCCATGTTATTATGTATTATTAATGTACTTAAATGTGTTGTTTCAGTGAGGACCAACAGGAGTTAAACCTTCATCACCTCTCCTCATCACCTGCTTGTGTAGTCTGCTGGATCTCCATGTGCCAACAGCGCCCCCTGCTGCCAAACGAATACAAGAAGCCACTGCGCAGATATTCGCCAATACAACATCAGCTGCAATCATGAAAATCACAGTGCAGAAGAACTCCTTGAACATGCATCAAGTCGCAGTGCCAAGCTACTCTAAAATCACAAGATTTTAGCTTCACGGATGCCATCAACCTGCTTTTGTAGCCTGCTAATCTGCTTACAGATCTTACGTAAAAACGGCAGCTCTGGGGTCTGATGTGACATCACAAGTCTCAATGTGATGTCATCGTTCTTTGTTTTAAGAGACATGCAATAAATACGCTTCTTTGATATGCAAAGATGGTTTTTAAATAGTTATTCACTATACCTCCAAAGGATCAAGTTTTTCTAGTCTCATAGATGCAATGCTTTGTGGCATTAGGTTAATAAAGCTGTTCATTTATTTTTACATGTGCAATTTTCATACATTACACATTACTCCTCACTTGAGTAATAATCAAAAGACATTGAAATTCAAAGGAAAAAGTTTCTTAAAGAAAATTGATGTGTGACTTCAGTTCTAAAATGTCTCTTGAAGAGCACAGACGTGTACTGTAAATTTGTTTGTGTCTTTCACAGTATGTGTATTAATTTCAGCCGTTGTCAGATTTATGCTGATACATCGAAAAGAAACTTGCATCAGCAGAACATCATTTATATATACATGTCGACATTTTTGATAGATGCCAGAATGTTTTGTGCTAAACTGCAGATGAGCAGAAGCTCTTTCAGGTGAGAGAGTTTCATACGAGCAGATGCAAATGTTCTTCCTAGAGATCCAAAAGATAACTTGATGTTAGACTCTAGCGTGCTTTTAAATATCACGTCAGAAAAGTCTTTTGAATATTATTATTGCACCTTTGTTTGTTATGATGCCATAATTTATTAAATCATTAATATAAATGAATATTGTGATGAACTGACTTTTTATTTCTTGACACAGTAGTCCTTAAATAAGTCACTTTCTTAAAACAAGTCTTATTTGAGAATTGGTCAAATCTAGTAATCTTCAACCCTTTGGGGTTTGTAAAAATCACCCAGGGACTGTCAACAGTTCAAATGACATTCTATAAGATATTTATTTATTCATTTTAAAATTAAAGTATTAAATGTTTCTAATTTTGCATCATGTATTTATTAACATTTTAAGCATTTTACTGATGCTTGAAACATCTGTGGTTGCTTATTTCTGATGTTGCCTTTGCCATTGAGGAGATTTTTGGTTTTGTTTACAAATATTGTTTATAAAAGCTGAAAATTATTAAAAGAATTACAGTGTTTTTATTTTAAAGGAACCTTGTCCAACAGTTAAAAATCTCTTTGTAGACCAGATAGAACATGCAGGCCAAATACTAAATATGCCTAAAATATGTCTTCTAATATTCAATACTTTCATTGTAATCAAGTACTTTTAAATGATATAAAACCCTTAAAACACAAACCAAGGTGACTTTCACCAACAGGATGTTTTGTAGAAAGTAACACCTTCCCCCAGTTTTCTTTACTCCAGCTTTCGAGAGCTTGACCATTCTAGAAACTACCAGTCAGACCTCCACGAGACCAGCTGTTTAAACCCGCCACCTGCCCTTTGAGTTAGTGTGGACATTTGCTACCTCATTTTCTCAGCTGTCACACTTGCTCCCTAAATAGACCATATCACAGACAGCCTATTTTACTAATATAAGGGGATTTTATACATCTGCCTTTTATAATACCTTTCCAATAAGCAACAACCAAATAGCTCAGTGTGCCATAATACAAAATGCATGTATTATATAATCTCACATTGCCATTTGTAGGACGCATTAAGCATTTGTTTATCAACTGGTGGGGTGAATAAAATCTGTGTCACCCCCTCACAATATAATGGTTCCACCCGATATCCTGGTATGTCCCCCCCGCTTGTAAGATATATATGTAAGTGACTCTTGGGGGGGCCGTTACAACTGATAAAACGTAACTTTGAGAAACACAGACTACTACACTGACAGACTGAACAGAGATTTCTCTTTTAAATAAAGATACAGATTTGACATCAGTGACGGTATGTAACTTTATTCTCTGGTTTTGGATGTATAATGTGTAGAGTTGTGTAGGATAGAATAGGGAATATATCTATAGTGTTATCTATTCAGGTTATTATTGTGAACGCAGGATGTCTCGCAGGGCCAAACTGTTGCCCAAATAAGGCATGAGGGTCAGACATTTAAAGTCACTGATAACATGTGCTTGACCATTTGCTTCAAGCATTTTAAAAAGTGGTTTAACCTGAATGGTAAGTGTGAGAAAGGGTTGTTTGGATATGTTGAGTTATATTCGATTTTAAAAATTCTTGCAAAAGTTTGGTTGTTTATGAGTTTTGGGAAACAACACGATTGTAAAGAGCAAAATACTGGTATGTTTAAAATAGCCCTATTATGTAAAATTTAAGCCTAAATGAAACTTTTTACACGTAAAAACTAACTTGCAATTGTCATTAATTGTTCATGTTCATTTCAGAATTGACTCATACATTTTTAAAATCAAAAGTTGTAAATGTTTTTGTAAAAAATTGAAAATAAATGTATTGTAAAGTGTTACTCATCTTTCCTTTTAGATGGGAGAAATGGGAGATCCAGTTCAGTTAAAGGACGAAGGCAACAAGCACTTCCAGGCGGGAGAAATCGATAAAGCCATTGAATGCTACACAAAAGCCATAAAGTCCTGCAAAGACAAGAAAGCGCTGGCTGTCATCTACAGGAACAGATCAGCATGTTACTTAAAAAAGGTAGAAATCTTCTCACCTCCCCAATAATGCAAGTCTCTATACAGCTTATCGTCTTTCTGAATAATACATTTTATTTAATCTTTTTTAGGAAAACTACAATTATGCAGCATCAGATGCCACTAAAGGTATCATTTATTTGATTTTAAATGTAACACGTGACAATGTTTCTATTGTATCACAATGATCCATGCTGATGTTTTTCTTGTTATCTGCAGCGATCGACGTGGATGCAGCAGATGTCAAAGCTCTGTACAGAAGATGTCAAGCGTTTGAAAAGCTTGGCAAACTGGACATGGCCTTCAAAGATGTTCAGAGATGTTCAACTATAGAGCCTAAAAACAAGACCTTCCTGGAGACCCTCAGGAGACTTGGAGCTGAGATTCAACAGAAGGTGAGAAGATCTTCATACATATTTTTTCACAGATTCTTCATAAATGTAAACGTCTTAAAGCATGTCTGATTTTTCACAGCTGAAAACAAGCTTCTCAACAGACTCCAGAGTGCAGAGCATGTTTGACATCTTGTTCTCGGATGAATCAGATAAAGAGAAAAGAGAAAAGGTTTGAAGGAACTTTTTTGAAATAAATCTTGTAAAATGTGATCACATTTATCCCAGTAAAACTAAACAGCATGTTTTTTTTTTCACTAGGCTGCAAACAATCTGATTGTCCTGGCCAGAGAGGACGCGGGTGCGGAGAGAATATTCCAGAACAACGGTATGCCTCTGCTTGTGCAGCTGATCGACACAGGAAAACCCGAGATGATTCTGGCTGCCATCCGGACCCTGTCGGGAATGTGCACTGGCCACAGAGCGAGAGTAAGAAACCACATTTATTGTCTAAATATGTTGCACGGTTTTGTAAAGTAAATTGATCATGTGTAAGAGATGTTCAGATATGTACTGGACAAACAATGATCCGCCAGTTCTCCTGCATGTCTCAGAAAATGTAGCCATTTGGTTAAATATCTGTATTCATGTGGTTCTAAAGGCGACTGCCATCATCCACATGGTGGGAATTTCCAAACTGTGCAGCATCATGGCTGTGGACAATGAAGAGATTGTGCTTGCAACTGCAAACCTCTTCCAGTGCGTCTATGACTCGCTGTCTGGAGCGGACAAGAGAACCTACGGCAAAGAAGAGGCACTTGTGCTCGGTGAGAGAGAAAATCTGTAAAACAGCCAATCACAGTTCAATTCTTTCTGAGCGTTGTGTGTTGTCACAACAGATTGAACAGTTTGTGACTATATGAAAATATCTATCTCACAGACATTTCTAAAGAAAAATCAACGCTGTATAAAACTACAATTTTAAAACTACAACTCTCAATTAAAACATCATTACAGGCTGTCAACTGATTTACTAGTGGTTTTGTGCAAAAAGTGCAGATGTATTTAACTTGCTTTCTATCTTTTGATGATCGACAGATTCCAGTAAGGACTTAAAAGACATCCTGGTTTCATTGTTGGAGATGATCGCAAGCAGGAAGGTATCAGGACATGGCCGAGACCAAGCCCTCAACCTCCTGACCAGGAATGTGCCAAGAAAAACTAAGAAAGAGACTGACAACTCAAGGTCTCTTTTCACCGTTGACCACGGTGGGTTATTTAACAGCACAGGACAAGAAAATTTTATAAATACTCTTTGCAGATTACTTATGCTGCTACAGAGTTCATATTTTAGGAAAAACTAAAGAATATGTTTCATGTATGAATGTGATAACCAGGTCTAAAGAAGATTCTGAAAGTCTGCGGTCAGGTTCCTGATCTTCCTGACCAGTTACCGTTAACGGAAAACACGCAGCTGATTGCCAGCGTGCTCCTCAACAAAATTTACGATGACCTGCGCTGTGACCCGGAGAGAGATAACTTCAGAGATATCTGCGATGAATACATCAAGTAAGTTTAGGTCGGCCACAGTGCACATTAAAATCCATAACAATACTGATTTTGCCATTATTTCTCTTCATGTCTTCTTCAACAGGAGCAAGTTCGACCCCAATGATATGGACAGAAACATCCATGCTATAAATACTCTCTCAGGCATTCTGCAGGGCCCGTTTGATGTGGGAAATGCTCTAGCGGGCCGTCAGGGTGTGATGGAGATGATGGTGGCCCTCTGCGGGTCAGAGCGTGAAGTGGATCAGCTGGTAGCGGTGGAGGCTCTCATTCACGCTTCCACCAAAACAAGCAAAGCCTCCTTCTTCATCAGCAACGGTGTGTCTCTGCTGAAAGAAATGTACAAGAAAACGAAGAACGAGAAGATCAAGATCAGAGCTCTTGTGGTAGGCAGACATGCTTTGTTGATTGTGGTTGCTCTGTAGCTTCCGTTTGTGGTTATTATGAGTCTGGCTGATATGTTTGGTGAGGTAATATCCTGTCTGTTCACAGGGTCTTTGTAAGCTGGGTTCTGCTGGAGGAGATGATTACAGTATGAGACAGTTTGCAGAAGGTTCTACAGAGAAACTGGCCAAGCAGTGCAGAAAGTGAGAATGCTATACTGAAAGGGATCAAATTCATCCAAAAATAAAAATTCTGTCATCATTTATTTACTCTCATGTCAATCAAAACCTGTGTATGACTCCTTCTTCTGTGAAGCACAAAAGAAGATACTTTGAGAAATGTGTCTGTAGTGTTGTACAATAGAAATCAATGGTTACCAACATTTTACAAAATATCTTCTTTTGTGTTTCACAGATGAAATAGTGCAGATTTTAAACAACATAAGGGTAAATAAATGATGAAAAATTTTCCTTTTTAGATAAACAATGTCTTTAAAGGGTATATGACTTGGTATATGAAAGGTGTCATCACATTTTTCTTGATCTTTTGAGAAAAAAGTTAATCAAAACATAATGAAAACATTTACTTATGTATTACTAGATGATTTAAAATCTCTCACAATATCCATTTAACACATTAACATTATATTTGATGTATAAATCACACATTGCTTGTTTACTTCTTCATTACTTTCCTATCTGTATCTGTTTATTGTTGACTTTTAAGGCAAAGTGTTAACTATCTTGGATAAAAGTGTCTGCTACACGAATGAATTCTAATGGAATGTAAATGTGAAAGTCTCTTTTGATTTGGTATATCACAGATGGCTTTGCAACCCTACCCTTGATGTGCGAACCAGGAAATGGGCCATTGAAGGTTTGGCTTATCTTACCAATGATGCTGATGTGAAGGATGACTTTGTTGGGGATGAACCAGCAATGAGGGCTATGTTTGAACTCGCCAAAGTAAGGCTGAATTATACTGAACTTTTGGTTGTTTGGCTGATATACAGTAGTTACCTAAATGACACACCCTTAACAACATATAGGTTGACATACAGAAATCTTATTTTCTCTTTTAGTTAAATGATAAGACCATCCTGTACGCTGTAGCCTGCATCCTGGTCAACTGCACCAACAGCTATGACAAGAAAGAGATTATCCCTGAAATGGTGCAGCTGGCCAAATTCTCCAAACAACACGTGCCTGAGCAGCATCCAAAGGTAAAGACAAACAGAGATGGTAACCAAAATTTTCTAGGATTAGCTGTGAAATATCACCATTGTACTATTGATCTAGGCACATTATTTACTGCAGGGGTTCATGAAAAATACACATCAGTTAGTGGTTATTTCATTTTAAAGCATTCTTCTTGTGCTTTAGGATAAGAAGGACTTCATTCAACAGCGAGTGAAGAAGCTATTGAAAGCTGGAGTCACATCAGCTCTCTCTGTCATGGTCAAAGCAGATAATTCCATCCTGACCGATCAGACTAAAGATATGCTGGCACGGTAAGACTCTAGATAAAGTGTGTTTTTTTTAATGGAAATAATGAAATGCAATTAAAGTGAAAATAACAAAATACTGTATCAGCTTTCAATATAAAAATCCAGATCTTGAAGCAAAACCAGTTGAGAAGTACTGGTCTAAATTAAAATGAATTCATTTGCCAATTACACCTTGAAAACTTTGTTGAAGTATTAACATTTAATCTTTTTTGCTTCCCCAGAGTGTTCCTTGCCTTGGCAGAAGATACTAAAGATCGTGGCACAATCGTGGCCCAAGGTGGAGGAAAGGTAAGGAATCACACATCTCAACACATGCCTTGTGGATACGTCAGTAAATCCTAGAGTTCCGTTTTGTCAAAAGTTTTGAAATGTTTAATCTTATGTGCACCAGGCATTAATCCCATTAGCCCTTGAGGGAACTGACAAAGGAAAAATTAAAGCCAGTCATGCACTGGCAAAGATCGCTGCAGTCTCCAACCCTGAAATTGCTTTTCCTGGTGAGAGGGTAAGATAACCTTTATACATTTCTACAATCTCAACGGTGCAAGCCTTAAAACCTGGCTGAATGCTTAAGTCTAAAAATGGCTTTTTAAATTTCCTGTTTTGTAACAGGTGTATGAAGTTGTGCGGCCACTGGTTTCCTTGCTGAACACAGAACGAGATGGCATGGAAAACTTCGAAGCACTTCTGGGTCTCACAAATCTCGCTGCCTTAAATGACAAACTTCGGTAAGGGTTTTGTTATTGCTGTTGAAGTGTTGTTCATTCTGGAAATGCAATTCTAATCATCTCTCTCTATCCACAGACTAAAAATTCTTAAAGAAAAAGCCCTTCCTGAGATCGAGAACTACATGTTTGAGGAACATGAGCAGATCAGACAAGCCGCAACGGAATGCATGTGCAATCTGGTTTGCTGTAAAGAGGTCAATTCTGCTTGTCAAAAGCTGTTTTTTTGCTGTGTGCTCAGGCATTCTGAATAGAAATGTTGATCTGATTCATTTATTTGGACAGGTTCAAGACAGATATCTGGAAGATGGTAATGATAAACTGAAACTGCTTGTTCTGCTGTGTAGTGAAGATGATGAGTTGCTACAGAGAGCGGCGGCCGGTGCGCTGGCTATGCTCACTGCCGCACAGAAGAAACTCGCTGTTAAGATGACTAAAGTGGTATGTATCATTAAGCAACCAACATGTTCATGTTAATTATGATCCTCCTATTGTGATTTACCCCTTACATAAAAGTTTTGTGGCAATACAATGACTTATGATTCAATGACTCTTTTATCATCCACAGACTGAGCAATGGCTTGAAATCATGCAGAGATTGTGTCTCCATGACAATCCTCAAATTCAGCACAGAGGTCTCGTGACTTTGTATAACATGCTGGATGCAGATGAGCAGATAGCCAAGAAGTTGATCGAAAGTGAAATGCTGGAAATCCTGACGTACGTCGCGAAGTTAGAGGATAACCCTAAGAAACAGGAAGCTATTGATGCTGCTCGTGTCTGCCTGTCCAGAGCCATGGATAATGGACTCATAAAACCTTTTTCTAATTAAATCAAAAATAATAATCAATAGGGATGTGACTTTAGAAGATTAAAAAATGGTCTGCTTTCTGGGAAAGTGAAGAGACTGCAAACCATTGTTTTATTTTTTACATTTCTATGATTAGCAAAGTTGTTTTTCAGTATCTGTTTGTTTTGGTTGTTAGATTGGGGGTCTTGCATTTTGTTATTTATTTAATGTGATCATTTCATATTTCATGTATTTGCACTTCTTCAGTTTTGATTCACATATAAAAATGTCTTTTTGAAGAAAATGTGACTGGATGAAAAGTTTTGTTCTTGTTTTTCAAAGCAGGATTAGTAACATTACACACTCAATGGGTCAACACATAAATTAGCACGTTAATATTTTTATATATATTATAGACACATGAAAAGCTCAGTTAATGACAATATGTTATGAAGAACTATTTGCATTGTAAATATCTTTATCAATTTCTATAGGCCTAGAAGAAAAGAACAGTCCAAAACAGGCTTTTTAAAGGCAATAGATTCTGCTTGACATACATTAGTGTTACAGTGTTTCTTCATCTTAAATTAGTGAGTAAAAAATAAACTGCATATGGACAGTTCAATGCAAACGTCATGAAAAAAGTTTTTACTAAAGGTTTTTTATAGATAGCTCAGATGGTTTAATACTCATATGAGGTCTCCCACAAAATGTTTTTATGTTAAAGGCATAGTCAGGTAAAGTGCTGTTTTTAGAATTGCCACATCCATAACAGTCCATATTTCTCATAAATGGCCACATAAAAATTCAAGTTAAATATTTTATGTTTTGTGGGGTATTATTGATATATGCTATGATATATATACACATTCTGTGAGAATACATATTTTAGGTTTTGACTGAAAATGATGTCACAGCCCTAACGATTTATTTGACAAATTATTAAAGGGTAATGCATTCTCAAACATGTCTCTATGTTTCATATATTTCAAGTTATTTTTTATGCATTGCTGCAAAACTAAATTGACATCCACATGCATTACACCTGTAAAATTATAATCAGTTCTATCAGAATTCTTTAGCTTTGAGAACACTTTGACTGATAGTCTGGGAACATTTTGTACTGTCTGAGCAATTTAAAACGAAAGGGGTGGGGAACAAACATGCAGAAACCCGAACAGCTCCACCTACAGCCCGGATGAGTAAATGACTCTTAATGCAACAACAAGCATTTATTTCCTTTATACCAGCGACGTTTCCGTCTGTCGATAATGGATATACACGTATATTTTACTGTTAAATGTTACAATTATATTTCTGAAGTAAATTCTGAGGTAAACTGAATTAAACTCCGTGTTAAGTCATGACTGTCCTGCGCCCACCAGCGACGCAACACGGCACTGCAGCGCGACGCAAGATGGACGCTTAACTTTTGACTTTCTGTTTCTTTTTCGGTTCGTTCGCTCGCGCTCTCCGAAAAAACGCGACGTTACACAGACAGGCGCGCGCTCTCGAGTGAATCCGAATTACAGTCATAATCCGAATTACAGTCCTAATTCGAATCCCGTGAAAAACGGTCTCTCGGAGGGTTTCGCTCCCAGCCCAACCTTTACAGTCTATGTGGATTCTCTTCCTGGTTGTAACGCACAGTAGTACACCAAGTCCCACAAAACGCAGTTCTTAGAGAGCCGTCGAGTTAAAAAAAACTGTACAGCTATAAATACGCGTTTTTTACTGTTTTGTGTAACATTCGGTATCATTTTATTACTGCTAGTGGAATGTCGCAAGCCAACGAGGACTAGAAATATCTAATATATCAACATCAAAGCACAAACCTGAGACATATGCCTCGTCTTCATGGAGAATGTGACTACACAATCCCAAAAAGGTGACTGACTTCATGGATATGTTCATACGTTTTGTGTTTATTTAAACGGTGCAGTCAAAGTTTCATCTTTAGTAGTGTTTGTTATAATATTTGCCATTTGTATTTTGCTATGTGTCATCTTTAAGTACGTCGATTTAACCCCCCTGTCTGTTTAACTTTTTGTGACCATTTCTGTGTTCCAGTCATATTTTGTTAGAGATGTTTACACCATTACAGCACTACTGTGTAATGTACTAGCTTTCACTGGTTGCCCAGACACTGGCACTGGTATGGTTGGTTGCTCTTAACTCTAAACCAGTTAGGTAGTTGTTGTTTAATATGATTTGCTTGATCTTGTGATATAGGCTAAAACATCTTCAAATATCTTGGGGTCCATCATCGTTTTTAGATGTTTCTGTCTTTGTTTTGCTCGTGTTTATTCTGTATCTATCTTAATTATGGCATATTCAAAACACAAGATTAAATGGGTATAATGCATAATATGTCTAGAATTTAGGAATAGTATTGTATTTAAATAGAAGTCTTAGCACATCTCATGGGTTTAGTTTTTAAAGGGATGTTGATAACTCTATGATCCCCATTGACTTCCTTTGTATGGACAGTTTAGACACACAACCACACAGCCATTTCTCTCAAAATATTTTTTAGTTAACTATCCTTTTAACCCAGGCTATATAATGAAGTGACTAGCCATGTTCAACATTTAGAAAGTCAGTAAGGACACATTGTAATGAAGTCTTGCGCAATAATCCTTGCCATATTAATCAACGTGTTTTCTCTTTTTTTAGAAGAACGATTGCGCAAGCACCGTTCCTTTAATGGTAAACCTGTGTTGTTTTAGAGGAAAGGTTGTAAAAACAGTTTTTTGAAACTGTTGGTTTTTCACAGAACCAACATTGTGTGCAAAACGAGTTCTTTGCATATTTTATTTGTACTGATCGTTCATCTGACAAGGTTTGGAATGTCCTTGACTTCAGTCCTTTGACATGCAGTTGGACTGGACTGGTGTAGAGTGAGAAAAAATGACCTCCAAAAATGAACCAGCTTTGTTTTTCAATTGTGTTTGTTGTTGGTTTGGATCACCTTCAAGCACATTTCTTTGATTCTTCTTGCAAGCCTTTTGCAACAAAAACATTGTGTCCATTGCAATCTTGTAATCTAAAATAAAGTGCTACATTGCTGTAATCTTTCGTTTTAAGATTCCTGTTATAATTTTGAATGAGTGGAACCTGGTGATTTACATGAATTTGCACATAAGTTGTTGTGCAGATCAAATGAAGGTATGTTTCAAAAGGCATTCATGGTATAACTTAGACCAATATGTCTTGCCTTACCAGGTCTTCTAGAGCCTGTGTTTCCAGGCTCAGTAACCTTTGATGAGAATATTCTAGCTCCACTTCAAAACAACTATTTATATAAAGAGTCCAAGAAGTGTTTCACATACAACTCTGCCCATTTGATCAACAATGCTGCTTTACAAAAACGGGTGAGTTATCATTAAGATCCTGCCTAGACTGGTCTTGGTGCTGCTAAGTGTCTTATAGATTTGTTGTTTTCTTTCAACAGTATGCTGCCTTCTGCGCTGAAAAACGTGAAAAGGGATATTCAGAGCAGGAACTTGAAGAGTCGCTTGGCTTTTTGCTGTTTGATGATGTAAACGAGGTACAGAAACACAACAATGGTGGAGCTTTTCTAAATTTAATCTTTGTGGACGACATGTGCTTCTCATGTGGTCAGACGCACTTATTTCACTTGTTGTTCAAACAGGCAAAGAAAGTTGGGGAAACAGGCTTGTTGGTTGGACAAGCCAAGTGCACTACTCTTGGAGATTCCTCAAAAGGTAAGGGGAACAAATTACTTTATAAAAACTTGTTTAGATAAATGCCTCAGATTTTGTTTTAATATGTGGCCCCATTTGTAACAGCCAAGCTCATTATCTAATTATGAGATAAACGTTTAATTTCAATAATTAATTTCACTATGATTTTAATCTTTCACATGTCAACTGCAGTAAAATCAGAATATATAAAATGTGTTTTACTGACGGGCATTGGCACAGATGTTCATGGGGCTGATTCAATGTTAGTTTCAGTTTTACTAAATGCTGTTCAGATTACTAAAATAGTTGCCCACTGCTGTTTCTGAGTTGTAATTCTTTACCTACAAATAGAAAACGAAAGTGAGAATTATAATGTGTATATACAAGTGCATGTAGATTATCTATAGAAAGAGAAAGTGGAAGGTAGCATTACAAAGTCTTACCACTAGAGCATCTCAGATCAAATGTCCAGATGCCAGTGTATTTATAGTATAGCAAAGGACTCATACTATCACCATAGTGGAGGAGTTACAGCTTGATGTGAAAATGAGCAAATATTAACTTTATTATGTATGTTTAATTTACATATATTTTGTGTAAGCAAAGTTACATGGGATTGTCTCTGTGTCTATCTGATAGTAAAAGCACAGCAGCATGTAGACACAGAACGCAGCATTAATAGCAAAAATAAACCACAACTTATAATTGTGTAAAACAGTCATGAAATATTATTAAAAGCTGTTTAGTAAATGCCATTGTTATCGAATCATAATCGTTTCCTTGTCTGCTTTTATTACAAGGTAAAATTTGGCAGTTAAATAAGCGACATTTTTAGCAGATCATTTTTGGAAGCTCTTAAGAATAATCTTTCAGGTTATTTTTTTAAAGTATGATGCAGTTGTTGAGTTTGTGTGGTTGTAACCACTTCTTCTTTCTCAGAGGGAAACTCTTGATATTTACACAGCAGGGAAAAGTTCAGTGGAGATCAACTGTAGATTGCTGTGGTGTCTTTTAGCTTTTTGCAGAAACTTGTGATTAAACAATAGCTGGGTAAGACAAGGGCTCCATTTTAAAGTCTGAAAATGCAATTACTGACTGTCTACGTATTGTGCACGAAATATTGGCGGGATTTGGCACTAGCTGAAACACAAGTTTCAACCCGATACTGTCACAGATACTGTTTTAACCAGTGTTCTCGTAACAAACACAGGGAATGGAAATGTACTGCTCATCTGTTTTGAAGAAGAAGAAATTCATCATCTCCAGACAATACGGCACATAACATAAGATCAAACAGAAATAACAAAAACAATATAAAGTAAAAAACAAAACTGTGTTTGCAAAGCCTGCCGTTGATTTACGTTTTTACGATTTTACCACTGTCCACATATGTGAGTCATATCAAAAAACGAATGCAGTTTGGCCAGTTTACATGAGTAACTTCGATAAAACATTATCATTGTCTTTTATCTTACATACTCCCCACAAGGATGTGGTTTGAATTCAGTTATCTTTGCTCATGACTTCTCATTTTCTTAAAATAGAGAATTGAAAGAATAAAATCTAATAAAATGATTAAATAAAGGAAAGTTGGTTGTTGGTACTTCAAAAGAACTGGTAACAGTTACATTTTGTTTAGTTTAAATATTGACTTTAAACATCTCATATTAGCAGTGCTAACTATTAGCTCAGTTCACAGCAGATTCATGTGTGCAGATCTTTCTGAGAACTCCTTCTCACCTTAGGCGTGTTTTCTCAAAAAATCCAGAAGAACTCGTTTTTCCAGGTTTTAACAGTCTGTTTGTTACACGTGTTGGATATCAAAAACTCATTTTACCCATTGCTTCATCCGAGTTTAACTTCAGCAGATAGACGTTGTTTTTATAATACAGTAAAAGCAGCTGGTTTAATCTGGTTTAATCTAAACAACATTGTGGTCCAGACTTTAAAAGGTTAACTAAGAAACTTGTAATGAATATAGTTTTGGACTCAAGATTATGTAGCTGCAATGAGTGAAATTGTTTTTGAAAATGCTTTTTTTATGTTATTGTTGCAATGATTTTCATGTGGTATTTTTTTATTTTACCCTTGAATTAGGTGTCTACATCTCAAGATACTCAGACTGCCTTGATCTAAAGCGTTGGTATGATGGCAAGACTGGCTACATAGTCCTCGTGAAGCTAACAAAGGTACAAATTTAATTAAAGTTCCTCAGCTAGCTTTTTCTGATGCTACACATGCAAAAAGTTTTCTGTTTAATGTTTTAAACACTTCTGTTGTGCCAAATGCACATGCTAAATGATCAATTTCACTGTGTAAAATCAGGGCAGAGTTAAAGAAGTTACTGATAACTACACCCAGAACTTCACCCCTCCGACACCGGGGTTCGACTGCCATGTATCAGAGCAACTAGGCACTGTGACGTCAACTACTAGTTCTTTCTTGGCTTATGAGCGGACACAGGTGAGATATTTCTGTAGATGCAAGGGCTTCCTTTCTTTCTTTCTGAAATTAAACGGCTGATCTGACACTGTTGGTTTGTATTGCAGTACTACATGTATGAACATATTGCTGGAGGCAGCGAAACAGAATCGTGTCCAAGACAAGCTTGTCCATTCGCCATTGTGGCGTTCTCATATGGAGCAACCGCTGCCACTTCAGGGTTGGAGGAAAAGAGGTTTTACATTTATCTTTATTTATCATTTATCATTTCTACTTATTGTAAGCACTTTAGCTGATGATGCTGATGATTTTGACAACTAAAATATTTTTATTTCTCTTTCTTTTTAAGCAAAGATAAAAAGGTAAGAACAATAATTTTTATTGTGTGTGTGTGTTTTTCATGGTAAAGCTATACATTTAATTGGTCAAGTATGAAATATTTTTAAAAGAAATTGTTTACTGTTTTATTTAAGCCTTCTTTTTATAATATGCATTGTATTTTACCTGTGGGCATGAATCAATAAAATGTTTTTAATTTGCATCTTTCACTGTAGTGTTTTGTTACAAACCATGGATTGGACAGCTGAAAATTGAATCTGCTGTCTACGACGTCGGTCTTCAGTCCGTCAGTGGCGCATGGTTCCCAGCAAAACTGTATGTGTCATGCACAAATTACTTTTTTAGATACTGTAGGCTAAAGCGCATTTCTAAATGAACTAAACTTTCCATGTATCAAAAGGAAATAATTTTCTGATTTACTGTAAATAGATTAAAAACTGTATTTTTCAGCCCCAAGACGGTTAAAATTGATCACGCAATTGGTGTATCAGAACTAAAAAGGACTTTGCCCCGGGAAATCTTTGAAACTTGTCTTGTTGGTGAAGGTGAGTTAAAACTGATTTTTCAATAAACGCTACATTGCTAATATCAGTGCCAAAGTGTGAATATAAATAGGTTCTGTGGTGATATCCTGTAATTAGTTTTTCTCCATATTTCCATAGTTTGCATAGATGGCAGGTGTTTCAACTTGTATGATGTTGTGTCTTCAAAGGCAAAAAATGATCTTGCTCAAATAACCAAGGAGCTAAAGGAAAAAAACTTGGTAACTATGGAAACTATTAACCAAGTTAATCTTAATTGTAACTATGCATTGAACATTTTTTATTTATCAGGCTCTCGTTATACCACTGAACGATTCTGGATTTCTTATACTGTTACATTCTTCACACCTCTTCTCTTATGAAGGTAAGATGTCATCCAATCCTAATGCTGTTTATCTTATTAAAACAGAAACTCAGGATATCTTGTTGTTCTAGATGCAAAATCCGGAAAGGCAGCTGCTCTTCAAGGCATGTTTATTTTCCCAGACTCCAGAGCTGTACCAAGAGGTAACAAAATGAATAAGTTAATCATTATAATTTTATTAATCAAGTGCTCTTTATATGTCTGATCAACATCTCCTTTTATATTTAGATACCAAGTGTGCTCTGCCAAATAATACAGTGTCGACAGATGTAATCCAAGCCATCCCAGCGCTCAACTACGCAGAAACAGAGATGGAAAAGTGTCCTCCAGACCCGCAAGGTTCCCCTCATGCTACATTAGAGAAACATTTGCAGAACTATGCCACTCTTATTCAGCCAGGATTATTGGATAATCCAACCAGGGAAGCGAGTACGTTTCCAGACCAGTACGATGTGCCTAGTGGTTTTACTCTGATTGCCCCAAAATGGTCACAAGAGTCTGGAACCCGATTGAAATCTTATTTTGAGGAGCCTTGTGGCTTCACAGTACCAGTAGTGAGGGCATTAGAGTTACTGTCTGCTGAACGACAGCAGCGCAGCGATGAAGATGATGATGTCTACTGCTATATATCATCCCCGGAGGAGGTGCCACGGCCTTCTGCTGATGGTGTAACAGAGCAAACAGAGACCACCGGTGATGGTCATAGTACCTCAGATCAGCCTACAGAGCAGACTCAACCTGTTTTGCAAGAGGGGCTTGAAACACTAGGAACTGAGTATCCAACGTCTACTGCGTCACCCAAGTTGGGTGACGTGCCTAAAGAGAACTGTGTTGGCACTGATGCTAAGAAATCTCAAGCATGTAGTGAAGCGGTTATAGGTTTATCTTCAAAGGAAACTCCACTACAAACTAGCAGTACACAGACAACCATATCAACGAAACAAGGTGGTACTGCTGTAAGCGAGGAGTTGAATAATGCACATCCTGAAAAAACAATGGCTAACAAAGTGGATTGGAGGTCTCTTCCAAGACGTAGAGGTAGGAATCGCAAAATGCATTGGAAAACTTTGCAAGTTAAAAAAGAAGTTCTTAAAGAGCTTGCTTTGCCTACCTCAAGTTTGCATCTCATTTTACCAGTAAACTCTAGTGGGTCCATTAAGGACCCTATAAAAGAAAAACCAGAGTCAGACTCTCGGACTGCTAATCACGTTACTCATTCAAAGGGCAGGAGACACAAGCGAAGGGGTGTGAGGCGAAACTTAAGCGGAACCAGACTAGCCTCTTTTGAAAGCCCAGCAGTCTCTACAAGTTTGCCAACTGAAACTATACATGACCAAATTAAGACAATGGACTCTCTGAGTCCTATGAAAAGAGACTGGCGGTCTTTGCCGAGACGCAAAAGATTGTGGAATACTGATGCCAATCTGAAGCGATGTTTGAGATCAGATGCACTGAAAACAGACAATAATGACTCGCTAAGTAGTGAAAGTAGTATGGATGTCCCAGACAAGGGTTCGTCTAGGGGACCCAAGAGGAAGATGGAGGGTTTAACCCTGAAAGAACGATACGGTCTCAAGACCATCATTACAAAATGTGGCAGAGTTTTTGTCCCGCACGGTTCAGATGTTGCTAGCGGGGACGTAGACTCTTCAAACAAGGAACAAAGCGAAGGCGCAAATGAGAACATAAAGGCTGAAGTGATTTCTCCTGTGGAGAACAAATCCATAGAAATGGTAAAAAGTGGCGGAGAGTCTCCTTCTAAAGTTTCAGTGGTCAGTGATGGTGCAGACTCATCTTACAGTCCTTCAAAAGACAAGCCAAGCATTCAGCTAGGTTTACCAATAACAATTTTGGGTCAACATGACAAAAGTAAGCCATCAGAAATGGACATGACCGAGACATCTACATCAAATGAGGTTAAATGCCTCCAACACACCAACAAAGATCATTCCATTACTGTTCAAGCAGATGAAACTACAAGTTCTGAACAACCCGTGTCCTCTCTCCTTAAATTATCCTCTCCTGAGAAAACCAAAAAGAAAACAAAACATGTCTACAGTGCAATATCTATAAGTAAATTGAAGACTGTGCTCAGAAGGGGTAAGCGATCTAAATCTCCTGCCCCTGCTGGTGATGAGGTGTGTGAGCCAGAACCAGAGTCCAAAAAAGGAAAGTCTGAAGTCATCACGGATAATATCAGTAATTGCAAACAATTGAAAGACAAAACTTTACAATCTGTAAGTGATACGACACAGAATTCTTCAATGTCACATGGAGGACAAGAGCCGTTGAAGACACTATGTAATGAATCTGTGCCATGGAGTGGTCTTACTCACAATGGTAAGAACCGTTCTTTTTATATCCTTTTATTTACTTACTTATTTTATTAATTATTTGTAATAATAATGGAATTATTTACAAACAATGCCAAAGTGTACACAAGGATTTCAATAAAGGTAAATGGCCACAGTCTTTTTGATAGAAAATCAAGTATATAATTGCTGGTGTATTAAAATTGGCCCCACATGTTTCTGGTTGTTTTTCTGTCTCCTATATATCTTCTTAAAGTGATAGTTCTTTTATTATTTACTCACCCTCGTGTCATAACTTTTATTTTTGGGTAAACTATCCCTTTAAAGTCCTCTTTTGTTCTGTACTTCCTCTTTGTTACTTTATGAGTTTAACTAATTATGTGTTTTTCCTTTCCATGGTTGACATTTTATGCTTTATGTCTTTGTCTTTTCCTTTCAGGGTCCCTCAATTTTCACACATCAGCCCCTTTTGAAATAGTTAAACGAGTCGACGAGCAACTCATATCTTCGCTTATTGGGGAAGGGGTGGGCAGAATTAGCTCCGATGGCAAGGGCAGTACAGAGAAACTGACTGCGGGTGCGACTCTTCCCTCAGATGCTCTGAGTTTACTTGCCGATTTGGCCCTCGGTGCAAGTAACAGTAAAGCGTTAGCAGATTTAGAAATCAAACCTGGCCTGGAGACGCCCGCTGGAGTCAAGGGCGCTGGCTCTCCGGAGTCCGTCCTTCACGCTCTTCTGCGGTGTCCATCCACCAGATTTAATTTACCTTCTAGGTCCCCTTTCCCAGAGGGTCTGTTAGTGACTGGGGAATTGATTTTGGAAATATCAAAAGAGCATTCTTACTCACAGCCCACCTCTCTGCTGCCAGGTTTGTCTGGTACATGCCCCCCAGTTTGCTCCCCATCTGGATGTGTAGAATCTCCTCTGTCCTTGAAGACTGGACCGCATCTGAACTTGCCCGTTGATGCCACGACCCCATTCTGTCAAAAAGAAGGTGGAAAAATGGAATGGAAACATCTGATTTCTCCAAATGGGGCTGTACCGTCTAATTCTAAGACAAAAACACGGAGGTCAAGGATTTTCCACAATAGACGTGTATTTGAAGAGAACGGATTGCTTCAAGTGGATAGGAATTGGAGAGAAAAGTATGACTTTAAATACGACAGCAAGTTCACCAATGACAGTCTAGACAAAACTATAATGCGAGCACTTCATGGGTAAGTACTGTGTTCTTTCTGAGCTATTTATGACCAAAAATGTCATCTGTAACAGTTGCCATCTTTGTTTGAAACATAAAAGTGCTGTTTACTTTACGTACTTGAACTTAGGTAATCCAAACCGACAGCTCAAATTATAAACCAATATTTATATAATGATTAGCATTGTGAACAATAAGGAGATTGTGATTTGAACACTGATATTTTTGTACATGCAGATTTTTGTTTACATTTATTGTTACCCAAAAAAGCAGATTGCAGTTATTTAATGTTGATTTTTGGCCACAAATCTATTCACATGACTTGTTTAAATAAAGTCTGTCAATTAAGTTTGTACTTAAGTTTGAGTTTCACAATATATAGTTTCACTTTACTTCAAGATATAGCTTCAAGATCCTGTTTGTGTCATTTAAAATGTGAGATTTTGGTTGTGCTCTTCTTGCTGACTTGCTGAAAATCATACAGTAGCTCATAATGTCTTTTGGTATTAAGTGCTTTGGGCCTTGATTACCAATATAAACAAACATTATTATTATTATTATTATGTCACATTTGTTTATGTCATCCATCAAAAGTTTACTTAAATACCCTCGTGGAACCATGTCTTGATCACATAAATCATACTAAAGCAGAGGTTTGCACCTTCTGGAAAAGTTTTTGTGTTGTCTCTTAAAAAGCTGTGTGTGTTCTTAAACCACATGTATTAACTACATTTCCTTTTTTGAATTTATAGTAATTGGAACTATGACATGGAAGACACCCAAGAGGAGATGTATCTTATTTTTCACATGTGGATTGGTCTTTTCTATAGTAAGACCACTTCCAGGTTATTTCACCTTGAAAATAGTAACCCACTTCCAACTTGCAAGGACCAAAAAGATGACAAAGTGAAACGAGATGGAGATCCCATTCAGAATTCTGTGTCATTGCTCAATGTTGAGTTAAACCTGAAAGAACACTCAGCCAAGCTTGCTGATATTCTGGATCTTTCTGTGAAAAATGATGAGCCTGTGAATCTTCATTTGGCATCAAAACAAAGCCAAGGAGGTGATGCAGTGTCACCGCACAGAGTAGCATCTCGTGAAATGGCACCAAAGCATTCATCTTCAGGTCTCTCATCCAGTCCAAAAGTTACAGCATTGATGGTAATGTATTGTGTCTTGAGATTATTTGACTGTTTAAATAGTTTTTAAGAGATAAACAGGGTAGTGTTTTTTTAATCAACAAGGTTGTAATTGATCATTTTATGTTCTGTTCTTAAGTCTGAGCCTTTAGTGTTTTTACTTTTTCCCTTTTTCAAGTGGCTTATCCATTAAAACGTTTTGGTCAATAACTGTGTTGACATTCTCTGTAATAATAATTTATGGCTTCTGTATAATGTGATTTTGCGTTTAACAGATTCAATGAATTTAAGATTTATTTTGTTTTTTATTTCTCTCTTACAGAATCACAGATCCGCTGTGGACATACCGGTTGAAAATGTGCTGTCTGATAATGAAAATGACGTTGAAGATGACAATGAAAATGACATCATCACTGATTGCTCTTACACTCAGCTCTTGGAAGGAAACAGTGCATACAGTCAGTTGTGTGAGAAAGCATCAGACATGAGCATTAGTATCAGGCCACGCATGTCATTATTAAAAGTCACAAATGTTTCCAAAAATGTCACACCCACCAAACCAACTTCTTTCAAACCCAAAAACATTGGCGTTTTCCATCAAGTGCTCTGTCGCATTAAACCTTCAGCATTCTCTTACTGTCATGGTATAGTTTTAGGCAGGAAAAAGTTTGATGAGAGCTTGAAGAATAAACCTGGGAATGGAGTGTTTGTACAGCAAAAGGACGAGGATTTGTCGAAGATTGCAGAAAGTAATGCAGTGTCTGTGTGTGATAAAACAGTTGAGAAGAATGCAGATGAATCACCTGTTTTGATACAGAAAGAAAGTGTATCTGAAATGAAAGACAGTAAAGATATCACAGATGAAGATAGTGAGGATGATAGTCTGAAAATTGTGGAAGAGGAAACGTTTGAGAAAAACATGACAAGTTCTAGCAGTGATGCAGAGTTTAATCCTTCGCCAGATCAAAAAGATCACACAAATGAATGTGACAGTCATGTTGATGAGCTGAAAGATAATTTATCACCTGAAGTAAAAAATGAGACTAGTAATGCATGCAAAGATCTTGAACCGTTGCTTAATCCTGAAGATCCCGCAAATGCCGTTGACACATCATCCTGTGTTGTTGAAGAGAATGACACTGAAGAACCCGTGGAGGAGAGAGATGAAACCTGTAAAGTGGAGGAAAAAATGCAAGAATGTCAGAGTAAATCCGAAGAAAAGACTGACTTGGATGGCAGTAACTCTGAATGCAAAACATCCACAACTGTAGTCAAACATTCAGATGAGTTTGTTGTGGATAATGTTGACAATGTTGATATGGAAATCAGTGATGAGGATTCAGATGAAAATGCATCGATAGATGTTTATGAACTGAATATACCCACTGTCAAATCATTTGTTTCAGAGACGTTCATCCAAGAGGACCATGATGTCAAGAGCAAAGAAAAAAGCGAAACACAAACTGAGAACCCAGAAGTGTGTCACGTGGAGGCAAACCCTGAAGATGATGCCCAGATAGAAACTGATGTTTCATGTTCAGGTGATGCAAGTTCACTGGCCTGTCAGCCCATGTGTGTCGAAGAGAAAACCACCTTAGCTTCTAATAATGATGACATGCAAAGTGAAAAGGAAAACGTAACCCTTGATCAGAAGATTGTGGTCGAAGAAGAAGCCCTAGACATGTGTGAGAAAGACCCAAAACTAACAGAAAACATTGAATCCAGCCAATTAGAAATTAGTCACTCAGATAAAGACGAGGAAAGTGATGTTAATGAGAATGATAGACAGAGTGAAACATTATACTCTTGTGAAGACAAAACTCAAGTGATGGATACACACCTGAAATGTCAGTCTCCCAAAATTTGTGCATCGTCTCCCCATACCACTACAAACTCCTGTGATAAAACTGTTATTCCTCAAGCTTTAAAGAAAATCACAGAAGATGAGGTGAACAGTACCTGTTCTACACCTACACAGGATGAAGTTTCATATGATGCGGAAAGAAAGGAAAATGTTAAAAAGTCTCTGATTTCAAAGACGGTTCAAACCAGGACCTGCATTGTACCGACGACATTGATCATGACATCACCATGAGCCCTTGTTCCCAAGTGTACACCAAAATGCCATTTTCTGACTCTATAGAAGAAACCTCTTCTGAAGAGCCAGGCTTGAATAGGACTAAATATACCAGCCCAATGGATCTGGCAGTTAAAGATATGTCACCCAGTTCGTCCAGTGAGCACCCAGAGATCCAGTTTTTTAAGCATAAACTCTCTCCCACTTCTCAACAAAAAGATGTACAGGTAAACATCACAGAGAGTACACCTCAAAACAATTCTGAACTTTCATACAGAGACTATGATGTAGATGAATTTCATGAATACCATAACAGATATCCATCTGATAAATATTGTCCATGGACTAATTGTAAAACGGATGGAGCAGATAGTCACCAATATGAAGATGATGATTATTATTATCCATGTGATGAAGATTACAGTGATGTCAGTTATCCAGTTTACAATACGTCTGAGGTTTCACAGGGTTCCTATGAAGCAAAAATAAAAGAGATGGACTTCTGTCAGACCAAAAAGAGGTGTAAATCTTCATCTTCTTTGGATGATGCCAGCAGAAGTGGTAGTTTCAAAGGTCAAACAAAGATCACTTATACTCCCCAGTATGCCACGTCCACAGATAGTTCAGACAGAATTTCACACAAAAGATCTAGAAATGTCTACTCTCAGGAAGATTTGTTGAGTTGTACTGTTGACTACAGCGTCGGAAAAACTACAAGCTTTGAAACGTATCAAACAAAGCCGACCAGGACAGTCGCGGTTAAATCCCTTTCACAAGGTAGAAGAAACAAACAAAGATTCGACTGGCGCAGGTATTTCAGGCGGGAGGCGACATCCAGGGAGCTGTATGATACTGACAGTGAGGTGAGTAACAGATTTGACGTCCCACCCTCATCTATTGTCACCATTTTGGACCAGAAAGGTAACCGAGTGACATTCGATAACTCTCTTACCGCCAAACCATCTGTAGACACACACAGAATAACCACGGGACCTGAAGACTCTTCTAACCACTGTCACGGTCAACAAAGTAAGGTTGACATGACCCAGTCTGCTGTAGATCTTGAGTACCTCATCTTCTCTGAACAGCTGAATCGTATTGTTAAAGAAAGTAAAAGTTCTCTCGGTTCCACGTCACGCTGTAGGTCAAGTACAGACATTGCTGAGTTTCCAATGACTGTTCAGTTTTCAAATCTAATTTCTAAACTAGAGAGTCCAACTGATCTTAGCACAGAACAAACATCTCTAAACGATTTGAAGATAAAAGTGGAGTTGTCGGATAAGATATGGGCATCTGGGAGAAAACCAAGACGTTTCTATGAGGTAGACTCAAGGATGAATGATGGCAAGAATATTTCTCGACAAACCGAGGCAATCAAAAGAAAATGGGATCAAGATGGTGGCAGCCAACAGCATGTTAGAAAAGATGCTTTTGACAATCTTCAAGACAATCTTAACTTTACCGTGAGGCGGGAATGCAATGTTAAGTATAGGTTCTATATCCTTGTGACGTCTGCAGATACCTTCTTTGAAGAAACCAGGGTAAGAAGATTATATTGCATGTGTTTAAAATCTTTTAAAACTGTTAAAAACAACAAATATAGTTGATGTTATTTCGTGATTGGTAGAATCTGTTGATGATGGAGGGCCACGTACCTGTTGATCCGGATGAGTTTGACCTTGGTGAAAGTAGTCAATCCCCTCTTCTTGTTGTATTGAGAAATGAAGATGTTGCAGAACACATCTCTGAGGTAAGTGGATGCCTTGTGATTTTGTTAAGTAATAGTTTCCAAAATGGTCATTATTTACTCAATTTCATAATCTTCCAAACCTGCATGACTTTATTTCCATGGAAGACTGAACCGTCATGGGTGACACTAGCAAAATCTCCTTTTATGTTCCATGGAAAAAAGTCATGCAGGTTAAAAGACTAAATAAGTGATCTCTTATGACATTGCATCAAAAAAGATTAATCTCTCCAAAATTGACTTGTTTTCCATTTAATCAGGTGCCTTATTTGCTGGAATTGAAGAAGTCATCTAACGTCTTGTTTGCTGGCATTGATCGACCAGATGACGTGGTGAACTTCACTCACCAAGAGCTTTTTGCTGACGGCGGCTTTATAGTGTGTGATGAACAGGCTCTTGACAAACTTACTCTAGGTACTTACTCAAACGTTGTTTTCAGGTACATTATGAAAATTTCATTGCATTTATTTTTGCTGTTTTCATACACAGACAACATGAAGAAAGTTGCTGGGATCCTAGAGGAATTAGATAAGAAAGGAAAATGGAAATGGTTTCTGCACTATAAAGACAGCCGCAAGCTTCGGGAAAGCGCAAGGTGAGAACTTTCATTGGTTACGTTCACTTTAAACAAACAAACACTCTAATGGAAAAATGACATTGTGACCCTATAGTGATGATAATTAGAGAAAACATCCATCTGGTTTTTTTTTACACGTTTAAGAAACTTGGTGCACCATGTTTTTGGCATAAAGGTTGCAACACATACAAGGAACTTTCACTATATTTGAACCAACGTCTATAACTCTACATTCTTAAATTATTCTTAATGTCTACAAGATAATTGAATCACAAAACATCAATTAAATGAGATCAGTCATATAATCTTGAATATAATCTCTTTGGCAGGTCTAGTCAAGAGGCAAGTAAGAAGCAACGCTTCATAGATTCCTGTCAGGAGGCTGGCATAATCGAAATCCTGCCGTATCATGACTGTGATGTCATGTCACAAGGTCGACCAGATTACCTCTACTGTCTGACTCATCTCCAGATTCAAAACGCCTCAGTTCGGTTTCCTGTGTTTATTACAGGTGAGAGGTTTGGTTTTCAGAAGTCTGCATGGTGACGTGGGTTATTGTGGCTTGGATTCTATGTGGATGCCTACACAATACATTCTCATAGTCTTTAAAACGATTATATAAATAATATATAAATGTTCTTTCATTTTCCAGACACGTCATCTGATGCTTTTGAAAATAATGGCATTTTAACCATGGACATTTATACATTCTCCCGGATTCTTTCAAAAGACACTTGTCATGTTTCATAAACCTTAAGTTTAGTTTTGTTTCATTTTTAACAATGTCCAGTTATTTTCTTTAATTGGTAAGTACACTTGTTAATAGTAATAATTTATTGTTTATCATAAATGTCTTTGATCTGTTATGTACTTGTTTATAAACAGTTTGTAAGCTCTCAAGTGAGAGGTCACATAAGTTTCAATGAATTGCTATAGTGTAAAGAATGTAAATGGAAAGAAAGTTTTAATATGTTTTAACCTGACCATCTTTTTTTTAAAGATCACATTGACTGAAACTCTAATAAATGAGTTTATTTAGTACGGTTGTTTATAGGTTATTTAAACGTTTTTGTCTATCATTTGTGGAGGAAAAGGGAAAAGTATGTCATATAACCAACAGGCATCAAGCTACAGAAAATTATTGATAGATGATAGATCTACATTGTGTGCCAGACTTTTTATCACCTAAAACCCAGTAGGTGTGCCATTATTATTCAGACAGGTACAATCCTGCCTCATTTAACAGGGAACTACACAACTGTAGGTTACAGAAGAACAGGTATAAAATGTCACACGTTTTGTTACTGGCAGACATATTTGCCTACAGTCCTCAGACAGCCACGTCCAAAGACCGGCCACAGTCCAGGACCTTATCTTTGTGTAGTGTCTCATAAAAGCAAAAGGCAGATAAACCTCATGATGTGCTTTTAAATATTCCTTCCTAAACATATATCCTCATATGTCATGGTAGATACAGACCAGTTATTTTACATTTTGCTCCGAGGATATTGCTGGTAAGATGAGTAGATGGGACATATCTGTATAATATTTGCTTTAAATGCCCCCTCAGGATTTATTAAACAATCAAAATATGAGGAGTATGATACACAAAATTATATAGCAAAAAAGACCAACTAGGGAATACATGTTTTATTAATATACAAAAATAAATATAAAACTAAAAACTTGCAGAAAATAAGGCATGCATTTATTCTTTTTAATATATTATTCTTTTTAATATTTTGTTGGTCCTCTCCTGGGCCTTGACTCAACATCCTTTGCATGTGTTATTTTGTGTTGAGCTTCAGATTACAGAGCACATTCTGGGCAATCTCTCAACAAACTTCACGAGGTGCATCCTGGCATGAATTATAAACAGTATTAGTAAAAGCTGCTTCTGTCTATACCAGTAACATTTCTGCATTTATATCAGAAGATATAATGTGTTTAAATTATATTTGATTTGATTTCCAGTCACATTATAATCTATAAACAAAACAATCATATATATGAAAATGAGGCATGTGAACTTATTGATACCTAACAAATAAGAAAATTTAATTACATAATAAAAATACAACTGAACTTCACTACTAGTTTTACTACATTAAAGTATGCAGTGTTTTATATGGGGAGAATATTATACAAATGACACAAATTTGAAAGCTTCACATAGAGATCTAGTACGTTTTGCTTTACTAATTGGAAACCAGGAAGTAACTTTATATCAAGTTTTATTTTTATGTTTTGTATACGTTTTAAAACGGTTTGCGTCAGTCTGTCGTGCACTGCGTCGCCTGTGACACAACATCTGCTGTGTTCCGCTTTCGCATGTGAAAAATAAAGATGCACAGTACCGGATGCGTTGAGTTTTGCTTTTAACTCCCGGAAAGAGTCTGCGCTCGTTTCTATCATGCGCCAGGACGCACGCATCGGCTCTCTGCGCGCCGCTTTCATCTCTTTTTGCGGATAAATGAGCGCGTGCATTGCGCGTGTATCGTGTTCAACATTTCCCACGCAGGAGAACGAGGGTGAGTCACGAGCCTTTGGGATTTTGGAAGTGAATCAAGTTGATATTAGGTGTGGCACTTGTGCGCAACAGCCACTTCCTCTCCAAACGCCTGATCTCTGCGTTCGCGATCCACTTGATTTCTATGTAGGTGTTTATTAAAATCTGCTTCATGTGTACCTGAATGCACCTGTCTGGAAAATTGTGCTGTTAATTTGTTTCACACATGTATGTAGCATTGACAGTGTGGAGAAATAGCCATATTACTAGTGTCAAACTTTGTATATTTAAGTCACTCACATTTCCATGAGAGGAACAGACAAAGATGTAGTGTGAAAATAAAATGCATGGAAAAAAATCAATTGCATTCAATATCTGCATTGTTTTCAATTCCCACAACTAGAAGGTTTATTTCTTAACGGTCATCATTTTAAACTAAAGGTTTATGTGAAGAAGATGAGCTTTGTGAAGTTTTGTGTGCACCTAACTTTTTTGCAGATCTGGGACATGCCTTACCAGGACAGACAAAACCGGACCTGTGGATTCCTGGATATTGAGGAAAATGAGAACAGTGATAGGTTTTACCGACGTTACTTTATCTTGGATACTCACAAGAATTTTCTCATATGGTACATGGACAATCCACAGGTACTGTATTGTTTATTTAGGATTTTGGTAGCACTTTATTTTACAGTTCTGTTCTGTGTACACAGTTACTATCCCTAAACCTAATCCATATTAAGTCTTACCAATATGTATTTCATTGGGTAGGTACACTGTATTGTAAAACAAAGTGCAACCCGTATATTTTATCCAGTAACTGTATATTGATTTCTAGGATGGCATTGCAGATATTATTCTTTGCTTGCACCCTAAACCTAAAATTTGCATCCTACCTTTTTTATCCTGCTTAATTTGCATAACTCTGCCTGTTTCCTGAAAAACACAAAACAGAACTTACCTGTTGGAACCGAATGTGTTGGAAGTTTGCGTCTCAGTTACATTTCAAAGGTAATTGGATATCACAGTCTATCATGTCGTATATACAACAATGTGAATAAATAAATCCCCTCAATTATTACTGCTATTTTGCTTTTGTACTTTTTAATTACTTCCCTTTACTTGATTGTAGGTTAATGAAGCATCATTGAAGCAGAAACCCAAGGCAGTGTTCTGCTTTGGTAAGTAGAGAAAATTGGCATGTTTTTTGTCTTGTCATTATGATTTAGTATGGGTAACTAACTAATTTTTTTTATACAGTAATAAATGCATTGTCTAGACGATACTACCTGCAGGCAAATGATGCAGTGGACTTGAAGGAATGGGTCGTTGCCCTGAATAATGCTACAAAAATTACAGTACGTCAAGTTTTTTTGCACAGACCTTAATAAAAGTGAAGCTGCCATTTCAAACAAACAGCCATTTAGTTTCAAAGAGTAAAAATTATTACAGTAAAAATATAGTTATGATATTATTAATAATTATTATAAAAAATATAAATGTTTTATTATTTTATTAGTTTTGCTTGTATTGTTTGTAAAAAAATCAACTTATGGGTATATGTATTAATCAGTGAATATCTCTTTAAGGTTCCAAAGTCCCCAGTGTCCCCAAGCTCTGAAGTCACAACTGTTTCAAACCCGGGTCAATCAACATCTCGACAGGCATACAAAACTAAAATTGTCGGGGGTGTGGTTGTGCACACACCTGTACAGCAGGTAAATGTCTTTTTGGATCTGTTCTTTATTCATGCTTTAAAATTTCTTGAATGTATCTTGAACATGAATCTGTTTTGCCGTTCTCAGAGCGAGACTGACGATGTCTTCACCAGTGACCTCGGGTCACATGTCACTTTAAAAAGATGTCAGAGTGTGCGGCCAAATATTGTGAGATCTGGTTACTGCGTCAAGCAAGGCAATGTGGTAAGGCCAGGGTCTTGAGATTTTAGGGATGCAACCCACAACCCATAAAAAGTGTAACTAATTTATTCATGCATAGCAAAATAAATAAGCTTGGCAGAAGTATATCTACATCAAAGATTATGTATTCTATAAAACAACATGATAATATGTTAGCTGATTTGGATTTACCATGATTCCATTTTTTTAATTTTTTCAGAGAAAGAGCTGGAAAAGACGATTTTTCATTCTAGACAACCAAAGTGTGAGCTACTATAAATCTGAAATGGTAAAACATTGTTAACTCTTTACAGAATACAAATAATTTATTCATCCTAAATAGATACATAACCTGTACTCTTTTTCTCTGTGTTTAGGATAAAGAACCGTTGCGCAGTATTAGATTGAAGGATGTACTGAAAGTAAACGAGTGCCTTGTAAAATCAGGGTGAGCTAATGCTGCTTTCTCTTTTTTCGTTTGTTTCACAACAAACAGGAAGTCTTGGTCAATAATGTTCTCTGGTCCTTTATATCAACATATTAAAGATGTTTTATAAAAGGAACAATATGACTATTTCTCACCTACATTGATATTTGCTTTTTAGAGATCTGCTGTGCCGTGACAACCTGTTTGAAATCATCACAAGTACCAGAACCTTCTACATTCAGGTAAATGTGAATTATTTGATGTATGATCAGCTGTTAGTGACAAATGAAAAGCACAAAGAATGAGTCATAATATGTTGTGTGAGGTGATACAAATGATGCACATCTCATGTCATTCACAATCACCCGAATCAGCAGCTGTGTTGAATGTGTTTTGATTCTTCCGTGCATAAATGCTCTGCTACTCAAGCAATACATAAACAACTCATTATAAACCCTATTTAAAAGTGTTACAGGTGTTAATGTGTTCTGCTGTTCTGCTCAGGCATTCTGACAATGCAAATGAAGATGTTTAGACAGATCAACCACAAATAATAAATCTTTTAATGTAATTTTGTAAACAGATCAACCAAGTAAGCAATGTCTGTGTTGCTTGTATTACCTACTCATGTGTGTGCTCTTGTTTGTCTTGTTTTTTTTATAAAACATACTAAATGATGCTTATTTGGAAATGGAAATGTAAATACAGAAAGGGTTGTGTGAGGGTTAGGTTTAGGGGTTCATTATGTAAGTTATTAAAAAGGTCATTATGTATATGGAAAGTCCCCATAAAACATGGAATCCCAACGTGTGTTTGTGTGTGTATATGCAGACAGACACCCCAGAGGACATGAAAGGGTGGATCAATGATATTGCTTCAAAAATTCAAGACTTCAAAGGACCATCTAAGGTAAATATTTGTGAACAATTAAATTAATCTGATGATATTGATCATTGACTGTAAATATGGATATGGTGACAGTGAGAGTGGATAAATTATAAATTCATTGTTTGTTTACACATGTTGTCCAGCCTCGGTTCAGCCAATGGCATGAGTTTGAGCAGGGCTATCTGTTTAATCGATCAATGGCAAACAGGAAAATAATTTAGGAAAGCTTTTGGAAAACAGAGAAATTTCTTTACCTTTAACCATCGATTCACATTTATTCTCTGTATTGACAGATTTTCAGCACTTCAGCACAGGGTAAACCTCAGCTTGTAAAGTCAACCTCCATGGCAAATTCCTGGCAGCCCTGGACGCCCGTGCCCAATCAGGAGCAGCGTTTAAAGGACGAGGGTCCGTACTGCTCTCTCCCATCACTGTCACACTCAGGTCAAGTCTCTCATCCACAAGCAACAAATCGACAACGACACCACTCGCAGCCTCAGTTCTGTCCCACCGACATTCCGGAAAACCTTGACAGTCTGCGCACCACTGATGTGTAACTGCTGGTCAGCACATGGATAGTATTATGATTTTAGTCTTCTGATTGTTTTTTTTCCTTAAGAATGGAAGCAAGACTGAAAATAAGCAAAGCTGCTGATCGTGTGTTTGGTCAGTGAGATGATGTTGACCCATCTTAAAGAATGTGTGTTTTATGCATGTAGGAATGTAAACTAAGGAAGGATCAACTGATAAAAAATAGTTTTATGTGTCATACTTCTTTATTAAATTTTAGTAAATGTCTTTATTATTATTATGAAGAAACACAGTGGGGTCCAAAAACATTTAATTTCATTCCAATCATTAGGAAAATAACAATAAAAGACAACAATTCAGTAAATAGATGAATTTACAACATGATAAATAATTAAGATTAATGTGTTTATATGATCCCTTTTGTGTAAATCTGACTTTTGGTACAATAAAGTTAATAATTTCCTTACACTTAATTAGTGATATAAAAACGTACAGAATTAATATTTATTTTTATTTTATGTGATAACTTCTTTCTTTAAAAAATCGAATCTTTATTTATTCAAATGTTTAAAGGAGGTAAAGGAGGACTTTTAGACCCATTATACAATTAAAAGCAAATAAAAGGCTCTTGGACATCACTAATGAAGCCATATGAAGGATTAGTGAAACTTGTGCAAAAAGTACAAGAGCTTTTGGCTAAACACCACCAGATACTCTATTGTGAAGTGAATGACTGAATATATAATACTTTCATATTAATGTATATGAAATGAATGAAAACTTTGATACAATCTGTTGTTGTTGATGTAAACGGTACTAAATGTTAAAATGTTGATTTTCTGTAATCTAATTGTTTTCATGCACATTTGCATAAGATGCATCATTACTTTGCATGTGAAATAAACCAGTCTGTGAAGATAAACCACTGATTTTGTTTAGTCGTTATAAAGTATCAGACTTGTTCATCCAGTCCAGAAGTGGCGCACAATAACACTGAACGATAACATCAAACCTGACGGAAAAATATAGAAATGCATTAAGAGCTGGAATGGAGCGCTATTTTACAATATGCGAAACGTAGGAGCCCGACTGTCTGTATTTCTTCAGATGCGATGGATAATAAATTGTACAATTTAACTTTAAATTTGTATTTTCAAATGGATTGGTTTTTAAAGTGTCTGAGTGTCAATATTATTTTTAATATGAAATAATAGGTTATTCTACAGAGTCAGATCACGGCGAGGACGGTGTACGGAACATGTGATACATGTGTATTTTCTCAGCGCTGTTATGTCTGAACCAATCACCGCTGTCGATGCATAATCGATAATGACGTACACAACGAGGGCGGCGCATGTGGTTTATGTGTCTTTTCTCACCGCTTTTCAGGCTAAACCAATCATTTCCTTCGGTGCCTAATCTATAATTATTTGTATTTAACCAATTTGATAAAGATCGCTAAAGTAGATTCACATATGTATCAATGTACACATTTCTCATAATGAACATATTAAAAGAGTTATATTTTAAAATAATAATATCCCTCGAATAAGACAAAAAAATCTCTTAAAGTTTGGATGTTGCTCAACGGGGATGCAGCATTCTGGGCCGCCGCTTTTCACCTCCTACGGCACCGATGGTATCTAGCATCCAATGTTAAGACGAGGCCATTGAACTGATCGGTTGTTTGTAAACTGTGGAGAAGGGTATCCTCATGGCGTATACTACATTTTCTCTATTATTCGCGTATGAATAGGATGAAAGATGGAGTTTGAAATAACGCGCACAAGACCGTCGCTTTTTGGAGATATTGGTAAGATCGTTAGTTAATATAACGTTGATGTCTGTCCTCTTAATTGAACTTAATATACTGTTTAAAGTAATCAGCAGGTTGATATTATGAACGTACAGATATGACACGTTTATAATAAGCGTGATGACAGATAGCCAAGCTGAACTGATCACATGTTGTTTGGCCTTGAATGTCACCAATGACAATTAACAGGTTACTAAAGCCTGGATCAGTTTGACCCGAGTCAACACATACTGTGTTGTGCAATACATTTTACATCCCATGCAATAAAGTGTACCATGTACCAAAGTACATAGGTGGTTTAAAAGAAAGTAAATGTATCATGCTAATCAAATGCCATATACAACAATACTTACAATGTTACACTGCATTGTTTATTATCCACCAACAATTTTAGCCCCTGCAGGATTTATATAGGCAATATCTGTGTTTTTAAGAGGCAACATACTTTATAGGATTTCTGCAAATTAAAATGCACAAACCAGAAGCAATAATACCCAACAAATAGTGAAGAGATGGCTCTACAAATAACATTAAACTGTAATTTAATTTTCTTCTGCTCATTTATGAGGAATATGGACTGTTAATGATGTGACAGTTCTAAAAAGCAATTTACCTGACTATGAAAAATCATGATTTAAACATAAACCATTGATCCTTTATATGCATTATACTGTATAAAGCTTTGTATGTACTAATAAATGTTTTTGTCTGTGTTTGACATTTTCTCTATATCCAGCACATGGTTTAGGTTTTTGGACCGATCGCTCAGCAGTGCACGAGGCTGCAGCTCAGGGTAGAGCCGTACAGCTGCAGAAGCTCATTGAGAATGGAGCGTCTGTCAACATCGTGGCTGTTGACTCAATCACGCCTCTTCATGAGGCCTGTATACAGGGACAAACACAATGTGTCAGACTGCTCCTGAATGCTGGAGCTTATGTAAGAACAGTAACATATATGGAACGTTCCCTAAGTAGTGTACAGTTAGGTGCCCCATTTTTTTTTTTGACAATTAGGGACATAAATTCCCTGTTTTTGTTGTGAGAACTATTACATGTGGTTGGTAGACCCTTATCTAGGATAATATCCACCAAATGCTTGGTCTGTCCCATCCCATAAATTTGACCAAATCTGTTGAGCTGGTAATAAATTCATTGTACTAAAAACCAGGAAATGTTCTGCATGGGAAGGTTTTCAAATGTGTTGAATGAATGAATCTGTCAGTATATCAGTTGATTATTTGCTGATGTCGTTGTTAAACAGGTTGATGCTCGTAATATAGACGGCAGCACTCCGTTATGTGACGCCTGTGCTGCTGGTAGTCTGGAGTGTGTGAAGTTGTTGTTAGATCATGGAGCGACGGTCAATCCTCCATTATTCACCTTCTCACCTCTCCATGAGGCCTGTATGGGCGGTAAGACAATCTGATGCTTTATTTAACCGATGTTTTTCCAAATGAGATTGTTATTTATGGTTATTGTTTATTAGGTCTGTCAGCTGATTAAATATGAAACAGTCAAATTATTTGCAACCATTCTCACAATTAGCATATATTGCATTACATACAGGCAAGTAAATCATTGAATAGATGTCACAGTAAACGGCATTAGAAGTTATATTTTGTGCATCATGTTTGTATCAATTTTGTGTTGCAGAAATACTAAACAAGTTGTGGTCTTAATAAAAGTTTTTAATTATAATTGAGTTAATTAAATTGTCTATAATGTTATATATGATATCTGTGTGATCTGTTTGTTTTTTGTCTGCAAGGTAACTCTAAGTGTGTCCAGCTCATGATAGATAAAGGTGCTTTTATGGAAGCTCATGACTGTCACTTCGGCACTCCTCTGCATGTGGCGTGTGCCAGACAACATGTCGACTGTGTTAAAGTTCTGCTCCATGCAGGTGAGGTTGTCAACTATTCTGAGTGCGTATGGTGTTGGTAATACAAAAGTATATACATTAAACAATAATCCAAGCTGTGCTGACCATCTGGTCTTTGAATTTTGAAATAGGCCTTGACGTTTGTTTGTAGGACGAATTAATAATACATATGATACGTAAAGACTTTTCTGTTTGTGGTCTTTGTTTAATGGTGTTGTTTATTACTGGTGTAAGGTGCAAATGTAAATGCTGCCAAGCTCCATGAGACGGCACTGCATCATGCTGCCAAAGTGAAAAATCTGGAACTGATTGAACTTTTGGTTCAATTTGGAGGAAATATTTATGCCAGGGACAATCTCGGCAAAAAGCCCATTCAGTACAGCAAACCTGGTTCACCATCTGCCCTCAGCTTAGAGTTTTATGAATGTAAGTTTATATTAATTTCATGTTACAATTTATGAATACATATCCATTTAAAAAATTGTCTAAAAATTAAAATTACAGTTTATTAGTTTTGTATCTGTTATAATTATTGAATACTTTGTTGTTCATCTGCATGTTAAAGTAAATATAAAATACATTAGTCTGGTTATACTAGGAGGCAGATGTCAAACAGTGTCAACTTGATAACTTCTAGTTTTGACTTCTTTTAGCCACACCCTTGACTCTTCAGCAGTTATGCAGAATTGCTGTCAGAAATACTCTCGGGAAAAGAGCTCAGGCAATGTTGACTCAACTGGGGCTTCCGAATCGAATAGTCTGTTTCCTGTCTTTCTCGCCAGCCCCGCCCCCGAAACTCTTCACCTCATGATGATCTCAACTCTGTTTCTTTCCAAGACATCAATAATGGACCCAGTAGTGCATGTCTTTGAAAATAAACACCATTTCATATTGTGAACTACTGTAACAGCTACACTCAGTATTTATCACATATTTGTCAAAAATTTTACTGCTAAAATATCTAAAATATTTCATATTGTTTAACTTTTATTTTTGTTATAAGAGTTATTTTTGGTATGGCATCAGCATGTGTTGGCTGCAGCAAGACAAAAACAACTTGTGTTCTGTTCATACAAGGTTTACATCACTTCAGTCTGATGGTACTGTAGATCAAAGTCATTTTTTTTAATTACCTCTCTGTGTTTTTTGTTTTCATTTAATATATGCTATCAGATTTGTAAATAGATTTCTGTATATGTTTTCATTTAGTGTATGTCATCAGATTTGTAAATAGATTTCTGTATATGTTTTCATTTAGTGTATGTCATCAGATTTGTAAATAGATTTGTATATAAAAAGTCTTGTAGGCTTTATATCAATTATGCAATTTGTGTATATTTAACTAGTTATATTGTATTTATATTAAATATATTGTTTAAATGCTTTATATATACATTTTAGCCACCCATATACTTTATGTAAAGAAATTTTTTAAGGGTTGCTTTTTAACACATAGGATTATTACTCTTTGTAATACAAAGTAAAATTTAAGTAAAGATTAAATTGTAATAAAAAATTTACTTTTTCTTTTTTTATTTAAATTTTGTTTGTTCACTTCAAGTCCTCAAAATGTATTTCAATTCAAAACCTATTTTGTATATTTTTTTGTTGATATTAACACAGGTATGTGTCCATTTGGTATAAATCCTCATTTGCCTAGACACCATAGATTTGAATTTTAGGTACTGCTTCAAAGTCTTAACCAAATTTCTATTAAAGTCTTTCATCAACAGAAATCACTTTCTCTGTACACTTTTTTCCTGGAAGTTTTTTATTAGGCTGATATTAAAGATGAAGAACTTAAAAAGTATATTCAAACTTTTCAAAATTTTTTAACTTAAAGTCAAAGCTTTGAGAAATGGAGTTGTTGGATTTCTTGTATTGTCCTTTTCGGTTTTTGCATATTCAGTGTTATATGTTTAATGCGTTACATGTTTATTAAATAAAAAAATGAACTGGCGTAATCAGCGATGACGTTGGGACTTTTATTTTGACACAATCTGAGGAATCTGAAGCCGGAAGTTTCCTCTGAAACGTGAAGTTCTGGGGAAGCTGGTTGGTCAACTCTTATTCAGAACTTTACACAGACTTATTCAACTGCATTTTTACACCGTGAACATTTAACATCTTCTTTAATTCCGTTCGGACACTTTACGCCACCATCAGACGAGTGTGAAGACGCCTGAGAAGTGCTTCACATGGCGTTTTTTCGGGCGAGAGAGCAGTAACTATCAGCGCCCTGTTGATGAGATCAGACAGAGATCGCAGAAGTGCAGTGTAAGCGGTGAGTTTCCTTATCTCAACATACACACGCCTTACAAAATCACCTGCATCGTTTATAAACATCCACGACTGTTTCAATGACTGACTTTATTATTAGCCTGTTATTGGCCTTTGGAAATCTGTCGTGGATATTTTAAAATGGCTGATTTCCTTCTTTTTGCGAGTGTCTCGAGCTGCCTACATAGACTGTAGTGTGTTAATTTGTTTATATAGATGTATTTTGTCGTCTCTTTTTATTTGACACACGTGATGTTTTAAGCATACTTTTGGCTCTGTTTTATGCCTCTACTTTAATTTATATAAGATTATATGGATACTTAAACTTTTAACCCTAACCCTTTTTAAGTGAATTGGCGTGTATTGACCTATAATCTTCAATCTATGTTTCATTATTGATGTCTGTTGATGGTTTATCATCCATATTAAGACCTGATCTCTATACTGTTTAGTTAAAATCACTGTCTGTTGTCTCAAATAGGTCATTACATGTCACACCAGCAGGGGGACTTCTGGAAAATGCTCACTTTGAAAACAGTGCTCGTTATAAAGCTACATAAGAAAATATTTCTACATTATAAACTATTCTCGAGCTTTGCAAAAGTAGAAACAAACACTGTCTTGATTTTTGGTTGTAACTTATTTTAATGCTTGTTTTGTCTTTAATTTCAAATCATTTGAAGTCATCTTGAGGCCCCATTGGAAGTTCATTAGAGCTCCTTAGTATCGTTGTCAAGTCAAATATAAAACACAAAACGAAAATTAAAAAAAACATAAACAAAACACGCACAATATACAAAAGTCAGTCCAAAGGCCTACTAAAATAAAATTGACAGGTTTAAAAATACCCAGAGATTTTGCTTTCCTAATCTCAGCTGGAAGAGAATTCCACAATTTTGAGCAAAGCCATGTTTTGGGGTACAATCAATGTGTTTTGGTTATGCATACAGTAACAGAGCTACATTTAGTTGTGCACAAAAAAATAGGGTGTTTTAACTAAGTTTGTCATTTGTGTGCCATTGTTTACTAATATGTATATAGATTGTAGGTATAATATAGATTGTACATCTGTTTATTACTGTCTATTATTACTGTCTTTTGCATAATGACCGCCAAATTGTATGTTTGACATACAGTCACATTTACTGACTGTGCTGCTTGAGCATTGTTTTGTGGGATTGTTTGTATTAAAGAGTTCTCCAAAATCCAGTCGAAATCAATTTGACATTTGCACAGTACAAAAAAGCTTTGAACTGAAATGTTTTTCACCTGTGACTCAGGTTAAAGTTGTGTAAAAATCTCAGGGGTTGTGCTGGTCTGTTTAACTGGTGTAACCTGAGAAGTACTTTGACATTTAGAAACCGTCCTATAAATAGATTCAGGGTTACCAGAAGGGACCAGTGGGGTTGAGATGCTGCTTTCATACGCGGCATCTATTGTCACAACGTCTCTCTCTTGAAGCAAAAATGTTTGCAATGCAATATATAATGTCCTTTTGTACATTTTATATATATTACAAATGTTATATATATAAAAAATTGTTTTGTTAATTATCGTCTGTTCAATCTGTCTCTCTTCTGTAAATCCTAATCACAGGTGCTCTCTCAGGTCCTGAAGATGACTGAGTATAAACTGGTTGTTGTGGGAGCGGGTGGTGTAGGAAAAAGCGCTTTAACCATCCAACTTATTCAGAATCACTTTGTGGATGAATACGACCCCACTATTGAGGTACAGTATATGACATGACACCACCTTTCCTAAAGCTGTGATTTTTAATGACTGTACCTATAAATCTCTTATTTTCTGCCTCTGCAGGACTCTTACCGGAAGCAGGTGGTGATTGATGGAGAGACGTGTCTGCTGGACATCCTGGACACTGCCGGTCAGGAGGAGTACAGCGCTATGAGAGACCAGTATATGAGAACGGGAGAGGGCTTCCTCTGTGTTTTTGCAATAAACAACAGCAAATCCTTTGCTGATGTGCATTTATACAGGTCTGTTGTTAAAGCAGTTCACTTCAGTTTCATAAATCCTCATAAATTTCAGCCTTTTTAACATGCATTTGTTTGTGCTTTTTAGAGAGCAGATCAAGCGAGTCAAGGATTCTGATGATGTCCCAATGGTCCTAGTAGGAAACAAATGTGATTTAGCCAGAACGGTGGACACCAAACAGGCTCAGGAACTTGCCAGAAGTTACGGCATAGAGTTCGTAGAAACTTCAGCAAAGACGAGACAGGTGAGCAGACTGTCAGTCCTCCATTGCCATACATTTCTTGATATCACTTCTGTTATTAAACAAATCTTCTCTGTTTCCAGGGGGTTGAAGATGCGTTTTACACCCTCGTTCGTGAGATTCGGCATTATCGCATGAAAAAGCTCAACAGCAGAGAGGACAGGAAGCAGGGCTGTCTGGGCGTGTCCTGTGAAGTCATGTGACTCACCCCTTTAATGTTTGTCTTTGCATTTTGTTGACCGAGGAGCCAGAAGCCTTATGACCACTCAAGGATGGATGGATTTATGAGGTCCGTCATGTAAAATCCTCAGTACTGAGGCTCTGGAGAGTGGTCCCCCTGCTGGCTGAAAGGGATAAATGCACAACTGATCAGCTGTCATCTGTTTACCTGTGATAACAAAGCCAGGCCGTTTTAAAGACATTTTGATGTTTTGTTTTCACAGTGTTTTTATATTCATGTCTTGTAGTCCTTTTGGTTTTCCTTAAAAAAAAAAAGATTAAATGGGCATTGGCATTGAATCTCTTCTTCTGAGCCCTTATGAAGATAACAGTACAGTCATGATCTTTAGACATGATCTTTATTGTATACAACTCATGGAAACATGTTGAGGTCACAATTCACACCAAAATAAACAAAAACAATGAATTGTGTTGGGCATATTGTGTTATGGCATTCATTTTATGACAACTTTCAAATGCCTTTGCATTGCAGTAATTTCTCATACATTTTTTTGCCCTGAAACATGTTCTTGATGGGTTTTGTGAATTTAATGTAACGTTATCATCATAAATGTCAACATCATTGTAGAAATCACTGGCCTGTTGTGGTAAAGGGCTCAGAAGAAAATGCCCTTTAATCTTAATCTGCAGGTTCAATGCTCAGGAATACTGTGAACTGTATTTCAAAAATGTGCCGTTATTTCTTTTTCTTTCTTTTATTCATATCCAAAGAGTTTGTTTAGCATTTTACTGTCCCACTTACCCATCAAATTCCTTTTCATTCTTTCAAAAACAATTTAACATTTCTTTATCTTTTTTGATCTCGGATATTAATTTGTTTTACATAATACATAACAATGGAATTGATTTAATTTAGAGAATGGAGTGATGGGTTTTAAGGGCCTTTTAAATTGTGGTGCTGCTGATGTACATGTTAAAGACAGCATGACTTTTACCCCGTGTGAAATAATGTCTTAAATCTTCGAAAGATTTCAAAAGAACATTTTTAAATCTGTAAAACATGTTGTCTTTTGTTGTGATTATGTAGGGTGTGAAGATTGTTTGTCTTCATTGCCTGTAGGTGAATAACCTCAAATTGTTATGTTTTTCATTTTGGCATTATTTATGTGTCATTTGTCTACGACCGTGCCTGATTTCATCAAGAGTGAAGTCTGCAGTGTGTTCTTATTATAAGTGATGTTATGGCCATCTGTTTTGATGTGGTCAAATGTGTTCCAGCAAAGACGAACTAAGCTTGCCATCACTTTAACAAACCATAACACTTGTTCCAGACTTGATTTTCAATGTATTTTGCAGTTGTAGCATAATTTGTTGGTATGACAGACTGTTCTGAAAATCATGTGAAATTTATCTTAAAACATGTTTGTAACAAAATTTAATGTGCCTACCATATTACAATATGTTTTACCAGTAAATCAATTGCAAACTGGCCATTTATTCTTGTGTGTACATTCATGTGCATTAGGTATGTGCGTATGCATACTTGCATAATATCATCGTTTCTCATCTGTATACTTGTCATTTGAACTTGTCTGTCTCTTTAGCCTTAAAATAGAGTTGAGCACACAGAACCTTAAAGGTCCAGCCCTCATATCAAGTGTGGGTACACAGCTCTGGTTACACGGCACGACCACTGCTTAATATTGCGCTGGTAGAGTGGCAAACCGCACACTTCCCACTACAGAGGAACTGTGTCGGACCGGCGAGCATTCTGCTGGAAGAGCTAACAGCCAACATGCCCAAAGTCAATGTACCTGGTGAGTGACACTTGATCATGCAAAGTCAAGTTTTCTACCAATAGTTTGTTTGAACAGAAAATCAAAAAATGCATGTAATGGATTCATAAATGTAAACACAAAACTTTTAACAGCAACGTAAAGGAGATTTCAAGAGGAATTTGACGTGTTGCATATGTTCTGGGTGCCACGGCTGGTATCCAGCAAATGCAATCTAGGAGTGTTACATTGTTGTTATTTTTTTGCCAATTAAAACAACAAATAGGCAAAGTTTGTTTGTTTTTCTTAACAATCATTTCCCTCCAAATAGGTGTGGTCTCCTGAGGACGTTTTGGTGCCTTCAGAAAAATGGCAGGTGTTGAATTTTTTAAATGTGCCAAAACTCTGACATTTTCAAGAACAGCAGCGGAATGAAAACAGAGTTGTTAGCCATCCAAGATATGATACAATCTCATTAACACCTGTGAAGTTCTAGTTCTCACCATTTAGAGATAAATTGGGGTACAGAATATCTTGTATTACTTATTTATAAAACGGTTAGTTATGTTTTTTATTAAATATGGCATGCATTCTTATACCGAGACAGCTAGCGCTTAATATTCTCATGCATATGCATGCAGGACAATTGATCTCTCAGAATGTGTTGAAAACACAGCTGTGTGCAGACGTCATTCTTCACAGCTCTTTCTCACTGTTGTGTTTTCTGCAGCCGTTTTGATCTGACTATGTGTGAACCCTTGAAAGCTTTTGAGTGACGACTCGTGATTAGTCGCTTGAAAATGCAACGGATAGACTCTGCAGTCAGCAGATTTAGACAGGCTTAAGTGTCATGCTGTTGCCTGACAACCCATAAGTCACCTAAAGTTTATTTTTGCATCATAAATGTTTGTCTAGATTCAGAGCAGCTGAGCTGTCATTTGAAGCCGAGCATGTTTGCACACAGTTAAATATCTGAACAAGATATAGATTTGATTAACATAGACATGCTGTTTTTTAAATGCAGATTAATTGTAATTTATAGGCAGTAATTGAATATCAGTCACTGATATCACCAGAATTTAATCTGGGTCAGGAATAGAAGCAGAAGAGGGCTTGTAATATATCAGTTCAAACATGTGGCTAATAACATTACACCCATGTGTTAAAACCCTCCTCTGTTAACCTACTTACCATTCCTATCTCGATTTAAAGAAACATTTTACTCAGAATTGAAAGTTTTGCTGCACTCCACCTTTCAAACCCATTTGACTTTCATTTCCTGCCGAGAAACGAAATGGAATTAGACCTTTAGAGCTTTTAAAAAGGATGCAGAACCATACGAGTGGTCCTCGCATCTTTTGCACTATGGCTCCACAAATCTATTCATGAGATCTCATAGCATAAGATGAATCAGTTGAACTTGGTTTTAAGAAGTCGCTCATTCACTGACATAGTTGTAAATCTCTTGCAAAAATGCTGATTTTGTGTTCAGTGTTGTTTTCATTCTGTGATCATGACTTTTTATTTCACCCCTTTCTACATGAAATCTGTCTCATGTCTGATGGGTACATGTTACTAACCCTCCAGAAGAGAAGCGTAAGTATTGGGAGGAATCGTAGCTCGATGATTGATTGTGTTTGCTCATGCAAGTCCTGATGGATACACAGATGGATACAACTCCTGGGGAATAATAACTTTTTTATTGTTTATTTGTTTTTGTGCTCATTATCCATGCCTTTGGACAACACTTTGTTGTCGCTATTCTTTTTCGTTTTCTCATGGAAAGTGAACACAAAAAATAAAAGTGTGTCTCTTTTTAGGAAGAACTGATTGTTATTGGACTGTACAGACCCATCTAACATATTTTATGAAGCCTTGATTTAGTTTTTACAACCTGATCTCACGGGAATGCGTACATATTTTACAAATTGGCTAATTTGTAGAATTAGTATGATGTACAAATTCTCATGAGATTGTGTTGGTTTTTTCTTAGATATCAGAATCTTGTGGAGAAGTTACAGATGCAAAGAGCATGACTTGATGTTTGACTTGATTTCTTTTTATATTGTTTCATATTATCAAAAGACTTTGAACCGATGACCTTCAAAAATATATATTCATTATTAGTCGCTCCGTCGGGTTAACTTAAAATCTTAGATCTATATCCAAGCACATATGCTGTTAATACATTGTTATTTTTACCATCTGACTGTTATTCTGCATGAATCTGAAAATGTTAATGCAACGGGTTTCAATACGCAATCTACTAACTCAGCCTAACATATAACTTCCTTTTCTTTTTAATGTTTTGGATCTTCCTTGTCTTCTGTGGAACTGAATAAAGCAAGTAAGTACAACGAAAGTCGTCTGGATTTCCTAAAATGGACATTTTACATTTGCTGAATAAAATTTGTAGTTAAAATGTATGGGTGTAGTTGCAAAACCTCCATCTGTTTAAGCTGTATTCATTTGTTTGCTTATTTGTTATTTTAAAATACAGCACATAAGCAAACAACTGACTGAAATTGTGTAGTTATGAGTCTTAGTTTGGTGATTTCTGTGCATGTTTAATGCACTTTCCTTTAGCATGAAGATCTGTGAAGAGATTTTCTTTTCTGTATTCATTTAGACACCAGCTTTTAAATCTTATGATTTTGGATATGCTGTCTTAATGTCATTGTAGTTTTGCTCATCTCTGCATGAGAGATCAGTGCTGCCGGTCAGTAGCTGAAAAGTCATTTTGAAATAGTGTCTACTTGTGCCAAAGGCATGTTGTTGGTGACAAGTCATCAGCTAAAATCAGCTACTGTGCTTTGTATAAACAAAACATTGTTATACATATACGATCTTCAGACCATAAAACTATGATCTCAGCTGATGCATCTGATGTCTTTTGGTGCTTTAATGATTAATTTGCATTCAAACTAATGTGTGCTTGTTTATCTTTCTGGTCGTTAGAGACTGATGATGGCATGCGTGCGATCGCTGAGCGGGTCTTTGCTTCAGTGACCAAAGATGAAGATGTCCGTGAGGAGATTTCTCTGTTTGATGTGGCAGATGACTGCCCAATCCTCAACCAGGAGCTGGCTCATCACATGGCCAATGATGACGACATGGAGAAACGGTCAGTTCACACATAAGAAAAGCATCATTCATTTCTTTGATTCATTCTATATTCATTAAATATTACCCTTTTGTAACCCCCATTGTAACCTGTTTTTGAGCAATATAATCTCATCTCTTCTCTATCTCCTGACAGTATGAAGATTCTCAGTCGTACTCAGCCTCTGCTAGATGACAAACCAACCTACTTAGAAGTGCCTCACTTCCAGAGGGTGGCCATCACTGGAGACTTAGCTGCTGGGGTATGTGACAGTATAATACTAGATCAGACAGGATGATCTCCATCTTGGTTTCTAAAATGCGTATCTGACATTTAGAGGGGAAATTTTAGGAGAGGTAAAGAATTCACAGTGCATACGGTCTTTTAGGATTTCACTTGTCTGTCCTGGCATGAGAAGGTGCCACCCAGCCAACATCATGCAATTTATGATCTGTCCATATCAGCACACTTGCTTACATTTAAGGAGTGTTACAGACACCCTTTTAACTCAACTTTCATGAAGCGCTTTACTTTTAATTGATTAATTTAGTCATTTTTCTGCAGAACACAAAAGAAGACATTTCGAAGAATAACCAAAGAACATTGTCCCCCTATTGACTTTCACTGTGTGAAAGCCATTGACACATTTCTCAAAATGCTTTATTTTATGTTCCATTAAGAGTCATATACAGGTTTTGAATGACATGAGATTAAATAAACAATGTAGTAATTTCACATCTTTTAAAACTGTATTACAGGTGACCATGGATGACTTTGAGTTGGCATGTAAGGGTCTGTATCGTGCACTGACCATCAGAGAGAAATACATGAAACTGGCCTTCCAGAGATTCCCCATCACTCCCTCTCAGTTCTTACGCAAGATTGAAGGAGAAAAGTGGAAACCTGAAGATCAAGTCATTCCAGGTAATAACCAAACCCTTTTATAACATGCCTTGTCTTCAATTTCTATATCATAATCCTATAACGGCATATCAATAATTACCCAAAAAACAAGGTTGTACTGTGTTGAATGAACTGAAATGTCTTGATTTGTCTTTCAGTGTTTACTTCTCCTCCTAAGGCTGATGAGGATCCTTTCAACACTAAAGATCTTCAAGCTAATATCGGCTACATTGCTCGCATGAAGGATGGTGTTATCTACGTCTATAAAGATGCCGCATCTGCAGATAAACACCAGCCTTTGAACTATCCCGGTCCAGACCTTGTCACCTTCATCGATGACATGAACTTCCTTATTGCCTTGATCGCTCAGGGCCCAACGTGAGTTCTGCAGATCCAGTGCGTCATTTGGATCTGTGAAGGATAGTTTACCTTCACCATCATTTATTCACGCTCATGTCGTCACAACTTGTGTATGACTTTTTTTCTTCTGTGGAATCTGAAAGAAGATATTTTGAGAAATGTCTCAGTGGTTTTGTGTCCATACCAACATCCTTGAAAATATCCATCTTTTGTGTTCTGCAGAAGAAAGAAAGTCGCACAAAATTTCTTTTTTGGAAAGCTGATAAATCTGATTAAAATATAAATAAATCATCAACAATTTATGTTAAAAATACTTGATAAATAACACACATATAACTACTTCTTATGTTATTCTAATGTTGTGTCCCTCAGAAAGACATACACACATCGTCGTCTGAAGTTCCTCATGTCAAAGTTCAACGTGCATGAGATGTTAAATGAGATGGAGGAAATGAGGGAACTGAAGAACAATCCCCACAGAGACTTTTACAACTGTAGGAAGGTATGACTCAAAACATCTGCCAGGAGTTACAACACATCAATTCTCAACTGGTCAAATGTCAGTAAAATCAGTTGTTGGATACAATGTAATTTTGATGCAGTTGTTATTGTTTTGTTGTCCCTGACGCAGGTTGATACTCACATTCATGCTGCCGCCTGCATGAATCAGAAACATCTTCTGAGATTTATCAAGAAGTCCTACCGCGTGGACGCCGATCGGGTGGTGCATGTTATAAAGGGCAAGGAAGTGACCATGAAGGAACTTTTCGCTTCTCTCAACCTTCATCCTTATGATCTGACTGTTGATTCCCTAGATGTGCATGCTGTAGGTATCCCTTAAAACTCCAAATATATATGACTGTACTTACTGTAAATTAAGTTATGATACATTTTTCATATGAAATAATATCAGAATTATAGTAAATGTATGTATAGTATGAAGCCAGCATCCTTCTTTACTCTCCCTTACGCAGGGCCGACAAACCTTCCAGCGTTTTGATAAATTCAATGCCAAGTACAATCCTGTGGGAGCCAGCGAGTTGCGTGATCTTTATATGAAGACCGAGAACCACATATCTGGAGAATACTTTGCAACTATTATTAAGGTAAGCATTCAGTTTACAATCCCAGCTAACATGAAACTATAAAAAATCTATAAAATTTATCTCAAAGTTACCAACAAACGTTAAAAGAGCATTTTATCTACATTATATAGACATTCTAAAGGCATTAGTATAGAACACTATTTTTACACTTTCAGAAATAACATTTTTATAACTTAATTAAAAACGTTCTTAGAACATATTTTTGTTATCTGGGATGAAACAATATCATGTCACATTTGTACTAATGAGAAATCAGTCAAATTTTATTTAAATGTCTGGAATCTCACAGGAAGTGGCAAGTGACCTGGAAGATGCCAGATACCAGTATGCAGAACCCAGATTGTCCATCTATGGCTGTAACGCTAATGAGTGGACCAAACTTGCAGGCTGGTTTAACAAGCACAGAGTCTTTTCTCCTCACCTTAAGTGGATGATTCAAGTGCCCAGAATTTAGTACGTAAACCTGTTTGGCTTCTTTGTCACTTTTATGCAGTCGTAAAAGACAAGAGGCTTTACTCTTTTATTTTCCCTTTAGTGACATTTTCAGAGGAAAGAACTTTGTGCCACATTTTGGAAAGATGTTGGAAAACATCTTCCTTCCAGTTTTCCAGGCCACCATTGACCCACAGTCCAACCCAGAGCTCAGCATCTTCTTAAAGCACGTATGTGAACCTGACCAATAAAATAACAGTAAATGCATGTGCAAAGAAACAAGCTTTGTCATGAAAACAGCAGCATTGATGCATCTCATCCATCCTCGTGTCTGTGTCTCAGGTCACAGGCTTTGACAGTGTGGATGATGAATCTAAACACAGCGGTCATATGTTCTCCACGAAAAGCCCTAAGCCTGAGGAATGGGACATTGCGAAGAACCCATCCTACACTTACTGGATTTATTACATGTATGCAAACATCGCCCAGCTCAACCAGCTGCGCAAGTAAGTATGTGAATAATATAGAAGGAGGTGTAAGACCTATGTAAACAATGCAATGTAGGTTTACTGTATGTTATATGTGTTTGTGGTTTCCAGAGAGAGAGGAATGAACACATTCCAGTTCAGACCTCACTGTGGAGAGGCTGGAGCTGTAACTCATCTGCTGGCTTGTTTCATGACTGCTGACAACATCTCTCATGGTCTCAATCTCAAGAAGGTTAATACATCACATACCCTGACCAATAGGGGGCACCCAATAGTGTTACACTCCATATTCTCTCTCTCTCTCTCTCTCTCTCTCTCTCTCTCTCTCTCTCTCTCTCTCTCTCTCTCTCTCTCTCTCTCTCTCTCTCTCTCTCTCTCTCTCTCGCTCTCTCTCAAAATATACCGACTCAGTTTCCCATCATAACTCTTAAAAGTTCACATTACCAAATGTCAAACAAATGTTGCTTTTATTGTCCTTTGTTTAACCTTAAAATGTAAAATGATTCACATCTGTAAGCACATAATAATGATTTATAATTTGAGCTTTGGGTTGGATTTTGTGGAAAAAATGTCAGCTGTAAAAGTATGTACAGTAACCATCAATATAATGGTTTAAACAGAGATGGGGAAAGAGAGGCAAAAGTTATGCATTGGAGCTCTAATATGATTAAAGAAAATAATTGAAATGAAATGAAAGATAAATACAGAAGGAACACAATGAATGAACCTCAGATTGTGCACACTTTTATAGTGTTATTTTAGTTTGATGTTTTGGTCTTTTCCTAGTTTGGGACTGTGTGGTCTTTATGTGGTCATTTATGGAGTGATATACTGCATACTGTCTGGTAATGCTAGCACATGATGTTTTCTAAAGTATGCCAGAAAGCCCATGTCCCTTTTGTAAACAGGCATTATGGGACAGACAAAAAGTGAAGGTGTGGTTAGTTTTTGTTTTGATTTAAAGGAATTGTTTAGCCAGAATATGCTTTGTTTCCATACAAAATAGGAGACACAGATCAGGGGATCTAGTAAAAAGCAGAATAGACATACTATAAAGTAGATCATTAGAATCTGCCATGTCTAAAGCAGATCACGTATTGACTTGTGTGTCTGTTTTTAATATTTTTCAGAGTCCGGTTCTCCAGTACCTGTATTATCTGGCCCAGATTCCCATTGCCATGTCCCCACTGAGCAACAACAGCCTGTTCCTGGAGTACAACAAGAATCCTCTACTGGAGTTTCATAAGAAAGGTCTGATGGTGTCCCTGTCCACCGATGACCCCATGCAGTTCCACTACACCAAGGTGAGCTTTTGCCTTTCTCAAAGGAATAACAAAACATTATAAAATCCTTTGGTTTCATACTTATTGATCCAACTTCATAATCAGGAGCCTCTTATGGAGGAGTATGCCATCGCCGCTCAGGTGTTCAAGCTCAGTACCTGTGACATGTGTGAGATCGCCAGGAACAGTGTTCTTCAGAGCGGCTTGTCTGACGAGGTGATGTCACATGACCTAATACATCACAAAACATTCAAACTGTATTTGAAAACAACAATGTAATGATTCCCTTGGTTACTACACTTTTGCTATATTTGAACCATAAATTTACAGGTCTATTTTACTGCACCATGTGTACTGATAAAAGTATATTTAGGATTTAAAATCTATGACTTTGAATCTTAACATTCACACTGCATCATCTTATTTATCATACAAACAGGAGAAGAAACACTTCCTTGGTGATAACTACCTGAAGGACGGTCCAGAGGCCAACGACATCCGCAAAACCAACGTGGCTCAGATCCGCATGGCCTTCCGCTATGAGACCCACTGCTATGAGCTGAACCTTATTAAACAGGGTCTGATGGCTGAATAAACAAACATACAAACACGCATTCATCTGGATTGTTCAGTAGTTTTTAAAATGCCCTTATTATGTCAAAAACATTTCAGATATCATTATTGTGAAAATGAGAACGAACATTCAAAACCACACACTGAGTCCTCTTGTACATGTGTCTGATGGCTTGTCCAAATCATCTTGTGTCTGATGTTCAACATGTCTTACCACAGTAAATGTTTACATCTCCTTAATGTATTATGTGTTTTTTTATTGGTCTTTGTTTGTCTTTGTCTTCCTTGGAAAAACCTGTTACAAGAAAGAAAGAGTTGACTCAATAAATAATATGATGAAGTTTACAAATACATAGCCTATTCTTTTTATTCGTTGTTCTTTCTTAAAGTAATCATTCACAGCAATGCCATATAGAAAAACACATTTTTGGTTCTCCAAAGAACATTTCTGTTTAAATTAAATAAAAGCACCATTTCTTTTTGTACCATTTTATAGTCAAAAGACTCTTTTGTGAAACAGAATTACAAAAGCACAGGACATAATGACATACTGATGTATATAATAATGTGTTTTGTTGTATTTTTTGGATCTCAGCAGCTCCTGATGCCCTATGCTTTTATTTAATAGAAAAATGAATATTGGTTAATATACAGTTTTCCTAAAGAAATTCTCTCAACATGATGGTGAGGAAATGGTGATAACATTTTCTTTTTTGGGTAAACAATAATTTTAATTTATAGGGAAAAAATGAATGAATATTTTATCATTATAACACAGTTTTTCTTTAAAATTTGACCTTAACATGGCGGTAATTAAATGGTGATAAAAATGTTAATTTGGGGGTAAACCATTTTATTTAATAGAAAAAATGAATATTGGTTAGCAAGTTTTATTCAAAGTTTTACCTCAACATGAAGAAGTAAACGATACAGTATTTACTTTTGGGTAAACAATTATTTAAAAAATTAATATATTTATCAAATTATTTTATTGGCAGGACGATAGGCGCTTGTCTTAGTTATGCTACTTAAACAACAGGATTAAAATAATAAAGGAGCATTTCCGTTTCAAGTCAGTAAAGATTTTTTCTATTTGGTTTTATGAGTCATTTTATGAGGAGACTGGGCTTTTATTGCACGAGCTGCTCGTGCTCGCGAGCTGATTCACGCAGGAGAACTGAAGATCAGATGGGGAACTGACAGGAGGACATCTCCACAAACACATTCCCCCCTATGGGAAGCCTTTATTAAACCATTTTCTGACTGGAATATTAACATCTCCATTACATTGTCGCCAGTTGCGGGATTTATTTCTTTTCATTTGTAACTCGCTGTGAAAGTGAATGGAAACGGAGTTTCTTTAAGGAACGGAGTTTAGTTTTTAGCCGACTGGCTAACCAACCGTGAGACATGAAGACTTCGGGATAACATTCACACCAACAAAGATATAAAGTCAATATCACTCATTATTGACACTTTTAAATGCTTTCATTTTAGTTTACTTCGCTCGAGCTAAACATATGCGTTGTGAAACACTGGACGCGATGACGTAAGTTGATATTTCTTCATAACAAAAGACTGTCTTTTATTAAACTCTCTTATCGAGGAGTTGTGGTTTTCAACTTTTTTCACGTATTTATTGAATTTACAGAGTAAATGCATATGTTTCTTACTTTGTTTAGATGTTTACTGTAGTTTTATTATTTTATTTACCTTTACTCTGTAAGTACGGCGGCTGTTCAGGTACTGTAAGCATACTTATCAAAAGTGTATTTACACATGCTGGATAATGTCAATTCCATGCAAATGTCAACCTTACCATGAAATAATAAGGTTTCTATGAAAGGTTTTCACCATACTGATAGCTCAGTTTAACAGTTTATCTGTAACAGTCCATATTCCTCATAAATGAGCACATAAATGTGCTTTGAAGAGTCATCTCATCATCATTTGTTGGGTATTATTGCTTCTGGGTTGTGCTTTTTAATTTACAGAAAGTATGTTACCGCTTAAAACGTGTGTCACATTTATAATGCATGTATTTTCCACGTTTTAAAATAGATAACTTGTGTATTAGCCTGATTTTTTGGACTTCAACATCAGGGTTTTAGTAAAAAATAAACCGATGGTTCAATATATTGATAATAAACACATTCTGTGAGAACATCCATGTCACACCCATAATGCTGAAATTGTCCTTTTCTCATTCAAATTTGTGAAATAATCTGCATAAAACATGTTTGTAATGGCATCTCAGCGTGGTTAATTGTTAACTTTTAGACTTTTAACTCACTTTTGTGGGCATTGGTTCATTCAGAAGGTCTTTTTTTTTTTAGAAACAATCTGTTACTCTTGACATCACTCACTTTCCCACCCTTCACCTCACCCAGTGGCATGTCCCCTCATGCACAGGTACCTGGGGTGGGTGGATAACCTGTCAAGGAGGTATTGGAGTATATTTATGTCTTAATTGTCTACTATTTGTGGTCGGGATAATACTAGTGTCTGGTATATGTTGGCAAAGTTGTGGTGTTTTGTGTTCGTCTCCAGTTGTTGATGTCTTTTTTGATCATAGAAACCTAAATATGAGGTTCCAGGGGTACCTGGAAGCAGGTGGCTTGGAGTAGAGAAGAGGATTAGGTTAAGATGTAATGCTCGGAAAGACGAGAGCTCCTTTCTTACACAGCTGGGAAATTCATGTCATGGGTTAGATGGGTCAGAAAAATAGTTGGTGATCTAGCCCATCGCTGGCTACACACAACCATCTGTTGCATTTCAGATTGTGTCCGTAAACATTGTAAACTGAGTCACAAAGAAAAGTTTGAAATAGTACACTGTGACAAATTTGTAAAACCATCATTATGGACTTTTTGCTGATCCTATCTTCCTGTGTACCAGGAAACAGGCTAGGCCTTCCTGCACACACACACGCAGAAACACAAGTGGGTCAGTAGATGTGATGATCATAGGGGGATGGGTTTTGGCTCAAATCATGCAGGGATTCCAGTGCGTACGTTAGATGTAGGTCAACCAGTGCAAAAGCATAATTTTTAGGTCCGACCGATCAGATGTTTCTAGTCATATTAACCAATCGCTTTCTTGGAGCTTTGCATATTGAATTATTATTCCGTACGATCCCCGTGCCAAGGAATTTGAGCATGTCCTCACTCTCAGCCTATACTCTGTGCGTAATGTGCAACGTGTCCAAAACAGTTTGGCCACAGATGAGAACTTGTGTGAGAGCTGCCAGATCTGTCCCGGCTACAGTAGACGCATGAAAGACAGAAACTACTTAAAGGAATTTCAAGAGGCCTCTTATTGTTATACACACCAGCATTTTCGTACACGCATGAAATTGTGCATATTTTCTTCACTGATGTGCTGCTGACCCCTCTAAAGAGCGTTCTTGTGGACAAAAAGGCCCTTCTATTATGCACACATGGATGTGGAAATGCCTGGAATGCTCGTCCCTTTCGTGCCGGGCTGAAAGAAGCTTTTGGAGAGGAGTGAAATTGAATTACATTATGCTCAAGTGTGTTAATGCATGGCAGCGCTTTGGACGACCCAGTTGGAGTGTTAAAATGGGGGGTGGGGGTTCCTGGGGATGGAGGAGCCCTTGTAAACGTCCCACACAATGCTTTGTCTACCTCACATGTTCCTGTCGCTGTCCATCTCAGCTTTGTTAAGCTTTTATTTCTGGTTTCGCTGGTGACCTTGACAGTGATGGACTTTGGTTTCCTGCATTTATGCTGTCCTGGTATCTTGAGAGCTTGGAAAAATTGGGTTATCATGGGTCGTGACGGTCAACTAGCCGACTAGTTACAAGTTATTAGGGTTTGTTAGTTTCTTGAAATGTATTTTTTTTTCATTTGGACAATTTGTACATGTTTTAACAACTTTTGCATAGCAATTTGCAAAAGTGTTTTTAAATTCACCCTCTTTTTAAACATTGCAACTACTGCAATACAAATGCAGACAGACGTCTCTGACTATTGCATTGTGACTCATTGTTTTGTTTAATTTCCTGCTACAAGCACTGCTTTAAAGAGGATGTGTCAAGTGAACATCAAGTTTGTAACTTTTAACAAACAAGTTTCTACCTTATTTTTATATATTTGTATTGTTATATCAAGAAATATCAGTCTATATACAGGTTTTTCATTAAAGAAATTGAAATATACATGTGTTATGGATATAAAAAAAGAATAACATTTTTGAGGGGCCTTTTCAAGGTACCTTTTCAAGGTACATACTTTAGTTATTTTCATTTTCATGTGTATATTTATAAGGAATATGGACTTAAAACAGCACTTTATCTCACCTTAACAAAATCATTTGAGACTTTAAGAGTTCACATGAAAAACCACCAAATATTGATGTCTGAGCTATCAGTATAATGAAAACTTTTTATGGTAAGGTTGACATTTGCATGGAATTGCCAATATCAGTGTTGTTTACGGTCTCTTCTTTGTCTTCACAGGGTCCAAAGTGAAGAAAGAATGGCAGAAAAACTAAACACACAGCAGTCTCTACTGTGAACTTTCTTAACCTCTTAGCACCGTGGAGGAGCGGCTTCTTTCTTGATTGGCTCGCCATTCAAAGCGGTATCTTCCAGCGATGTCAGACAAACCCACAGGTTTCCTGCCGTGATGTCTGCTTTGTGACGGCTCACATTGTAGCCTCGTTGTAATGCTGGCCCTCGGAGCGGACCGTGGAAAACGAGGGGAGAATGCGGCTGCCGGAGGATCTGGAGGAAAACCTGTGCCGGCACGGCAGTCTGCAGGTTACTGCTCGTGAGCCTGGCATCAACATCAAGCAGAAAATCTCTCAATGGGAAGGACTTAGCCATCAGGAGGAAGTCCAGAGGGGGAAAGTTAAAACCCACTCTCGCACTCTTTCAGCGGACCTTGTTGGAAACAGAGTTGACTACAACAACAAAAATGACGGAGCGTGTAGCAGAGCAACCGTGTCAAAAGCTACAGGCCTGGGTTTGGATTTCAGGGAATACCAGGTGTCTCATAGACCAGTTGTAGATGGAGTCCACTCTGATTTGCAGAGAAACCGAACTCATTCGAATAAATTTGTAACATCAACAACGTCTACAACGAAACCGTTGACCACTGTGACCCAAGTCCATTCCCCTGTTAAAACCCACACACGCACTCTTTCAGGCGACCTTGTTGCAAACGGACTTGATTGCAACAACAAAAGTGATGGAGTACGTAATAAAGCAACCGTGTCAAAAGCTAAAAGCCTGGGTTTGGATTTCAGGGAATACCAGGTGTCTCATAGACCAGTTGTGGATGAAGTTCACTCTGATTTCCCAAGACATCTTAAAACTCATATGAACAAATTTTCAACTTCAGCTCCACCAACTAAGCCATCGAACACTGGGACCCAGGTCCAGTCCCCTGTAACTAAAATGAATGTTAGAAATGGTAAAAGCAATAATGTCAAGACAAACCACTTTGCAGATGTTGAAATTACGTCTCTACCTCAGTGTCTGGATGACCCAGAGGCGTCGCTGCCTCCCGGAAACTTTTACACCTCCAGGGGTTTTTGGAAAAGGCTAGAGAAAGATGAATCGTTCTGGGAGAGAGAAAAAGATTCCTCAGCTGTGACCAAGTGTCTTGATGAAATTGGACATTTTTCTCAGAACCCTTTGCCTCCACCTAAACCTCAGCGCACATTTCAATACGTGGGTGCGAGCGGTCCGCCTGGCCAGTGGATCCAGTTGGAGAATCAGACCTCAACAGCCGGTAAATCAAATCAACTGCGGAAGAATGACATCATATTAAAGCCACCCAGCTGTCCGCCCCCTCCTTGTCCAGCAAACACCGTCAACGGACTTTCTAGAAACAGAAAGAACAGGTGAATGACTTACCCACAGTGTAAAACTTAAGGATAATGAACAATTTTAGATGCTTTGAATTTGATTTTGGTATTGCAAATCAATCATGTCAGAATTAAATGTTCTCTTTTGATGTTGTTAACAAAGCAGATTCGAATCCACCAATATTGTATTTCTTTTTGGACAAAACTAAAAACCTAAAAACCTTCTAAAACCTGCTAAACCAGATAACAAATGATATTTCCTTACAAATATTAGGTGTTGGCCTTTTTTTGTACTGTAATGCCTCGCCTTGATAACTGCTTTACAAACATCACTTTTGTTACTCTATTGATCCTAGAGATGAGGATTTGAACAGAAAATTAATTAGATACACATCACTCAAGAGATTCTAACAATATCCAAGCACCTGATAATCTACACCCTAGCAACACCTTAGCAACCATATTATAATGCCTTTAAAAGCACTCAGAACACCAGATCATGTTGGTTGATTTTACACAAGGAAACACAAACTACTTTTTCTCAGAAAATGTAAATAAACTAAGTCCTTAAGCTGATTGATTTAGATTCTCTGTGTTGGTCAGCTTTATGTCTTTGCTGAGAGCAGTGATTGTAGTTGAAGTGTGAGTTTAGTTGTCTGGCCACAGGCCCAGCTGTGATGTCAGCTTTGCTTTGGCTGAATCGCAGCCTATTGTCCACATTTGGCCCATTTCTGTTTCAGCTGAGATCACGCTGGGCTTCTTTTGAACACTTACATGTTCACACGCTGTTGTGTTTATTCCTTCCTCTAATTGTTTTTCTAATCGATCATTTGATATGAAGTAGCATCTCTGCTGATCGAACACAGTAAGCAATGCATGTTTGAAAGAACAAAGTCTTGTTGAAAAACATTTAAGTCTAGCTTTAAGTCTATTTAGTTTTTAAAGAAATCCCATACTTAAGGTATACAGTATTAACAAGGACAATAACAGAGACTTTTGGTCCTCTTATTCACAGGAAGTCCTTTGAGTTTGAGGACGTGGTACGGCTGACAGCCCAACAGGCCTCTAGAGGAAAGGAGGGCAGGCGTTCTGGTCTTTTCCACGCCTTGTCTGAAGACAGCATCTATGAGGACATCATCTGTGAGTGTTTCTGAGAAAGCCGAGACACGTGTCATTAATCAGATATTTCTGTGAAGTGTGGTGAAAAATAGGTCTGCACTGGAAGGGAATGCAACACATTGTTAAATTAAATTTGTTGGAGTAAAATCAAAAGGCCATCAATATCATATTGTTTTTATCTCGGTTTTATTATGGATTAAACTTCCTAATTTCTAAGCATTTACTTTACATTTATTCATTTAGCGGATGCTTTTATCCAAAGTTAGTTATGTTCTTTGTTTAATCAAACCAATCATTTTGCAGTGGACATGTCAAGAGAAAACCCTTATGAAGACATCAAACTATCTCCCATGTGTTTACCCATAAGACGACCGCGAAACTATACGGTTGTGCAAAGACCACATGTGAAGGTAATTGTCATTGATTACCATAACACACCAAAATGCTGATGTTTATCTTTCAAAAGGCAAATGGACCTTTTGATATTGTTTTAGAAGCACACTTTACTTTCCTGCATCAATGTATTTCTTATTGAATCCACCTAGAACATTAATAATTTCATTTGATTTCATGGGGTATTTCAGTCACATTTTCAACCCAGCAGCTGCTGATTTTCCACTGTTTAGTTTAGTAACACTGGGGAACTCTGTATTACTGTCTGATTGTTGAATTGAAATTTCCACTTCCACTCTTCTTTTAACTGAGAAACCCTTCACACTATTATCTAATGGTGACAGACAGCACAAAGTGGGGCGGGACCACAGAGAATCTGTAACTCGTCCCTCTTCTGCGAACACTCCTAAATCATCCACAGCTAAACCTGCTACTGTCTACAAGACACACCGACAACCCCCGGTAAACTAACACACACACACACAAACATGTGCATTTGACGTCATGACAGATTGCGCAACCTGCTGTCACCTGTTCCTTTGAGTCGTAGGCATGTAATCTTAACCTCACTTTTTATGACGTAGTTTATCAATTGAGTTTATGAATGTTTTACATAACAGGAGCTTACAGAATATTGAAACATGCATTTATTCGTCAATAGAAAATCCCTCCTGTATTCCCAATTCATTTACAAGCATGTGCTAGATCTGCCAATATTTATAAAAAGTATTATATTGAGACAGATATTGAGAGAGATATTAAATTATATATCTTGATATGTATAAGAGTCCGTAAAGAAATAAGAACAGAAACAGCAGCTGTGGAAATGTCAGCTCTGATGAGGAAGTGGAAGTGATAAGGAGGAAGTGGTAGAAAGATGGATGGATGGTGGCAGGAAATTGTCTGTCCTGAAGCATTAGAGGTTGATTATCTTAAAGTGCGTGTGCATCATACTGTACAGCGCTGACTAATGAACTTTATTTAGCTTGCGTGGCAGAATGATCTGTACCTTTTTTTGAGAGTGGCAGTATAGATGATGTTGATGGAGGAATTCTTTTTAAGTGATAAGAGAGAGCAGAGAGGAGAGGTAAGACTTCTCTCATCTTCAATCGAGCTCACTCGTTTCAACTTATATCAGCACAAAAAACAAGTTGTTTAGTCAGATGTCTAGTTGTGGCAAGTACTTTATGTAGAACGGGTTTGGTGTTTGACATATTCCAAATGAAAGTCAGATGAAAATATAAAAATATATAAATTACAAGTCAGATGTTCCGACATGCCTACTTATTCTGTATTGTTATAGTTTTCACATTTCTGATTAATGTTTGAAGTATAGTTTATAAAAACATCACTAAAAATGCAAAAGAAAATATGAAAATTTAATTACTGTTATACTTTAGTATCTTCAAAGATATCTTTTAAAAGTTTTCAAAATTCTTTTGCATAGATTACAGCTTTGGGTATGTAGTCATCTTGATGTTTATGACGGCATGATACTTAAACGATGTGAAAGGATTTGAGAAACATACATTCATAAACAGTGTACACAGCTGGTACATTTCATGCTGAAACTTAGAAAGCATTTTTAAATCTGTATTAGTGTATATTTATAAATTAACAGCTGCTTCAATTTTCTAGAACATTTGTGTATTTTTATATGTCATATGGATAAATTATATAGATAAATATAAAAATATAAATATTTCTATTTCACACGTCTGAATCCAGCATTTCTGTGCCGTTCCTCGCTTGTAAATGATGTTAGTACTGTCATGACCCATGTGAGGATTGTGCTTTATCTGGAGAGAAACACCAGCACAATGTTTCCGTTCATCGTGGGCAGATGAGTGATGTTTTTGTGTGCATCGTCACTATCTATGACTGAAATGACCATGAATCATAATCAGCATGTCCCCTTTCTTTTCCTTTTATAAATGAAAGTATTTATTGATTAACCTTTTATATTCCTTTTGATAAATGAAACCCTAAAGGAATATTGTTTGTGTTTCTCTTGTAGCTAGTAAACAGGATCCAGGAGATCTTTGAAGCTAAGAGAGGAAGAAAACGCGTGTGGGCAACAGCAAGCAGAGGTGAGCACGTCTTTCTGATCTATTATTATACACGGGTCTAATCTTGATCATCCCTCCTCATAAATTACTCAATAAACCTGTGTTTTCTGACAGATGAATTGAGTGGAACAGAAAGTGATCCAGATGAGAGCTCAAAAGGTCAGTGTCTGTTTATTTAAGTGTCACTCGCACATCAAACCAGTTCAGCAGTTTTTTAATAACTCAAAAACGCTTGTTTACATTCTTTAGGTCGCACCCAGCGTACAGTGTACGTTCAGTCAACGTTAAAACGACGGCCGGGTTACCGCACTTTAGAGCGAGATTTGATCCAGCTACAACAGCAGCAGCTATTCCAGCAATTTGTTGTGGTGTCGCTTAGAAAATGTTCCCCTGGGAACACTTACACGCCTGAGATCACGCAGCAGTTCCCTACAAAGGTAAGGAAACCTGATGCATGAAGATCTTAAAGGAAAAAATGAAACCGTAGTCACAGTACATTTAACTTCCGTAATGTGACATATGCAGTTCAGCTAAAAATATGTGGACATGCCCTTTTAATTGACAGCTTTGGCTGTGCCAGTCATTTCTGTGGGTACAGATCGTGACATTCTCAGGAATTGTGTGCCCTTTTCTGTGTATTCTGACAATGCACCATGTGTGCTGCATATAGTAACACATGGACACGGTTTTAAAACAACTCTTAAACATAGTCTCCAGCTATTGTAAAATTATTCCTAAATTAAATAATTTCAAGTTTAGATTTTCATGTGTATGCTTAATATGTGCAGTGACAGTTGCTAAGCCCTGTCCGGAAAACCGCCCCTATATGATTTATTTATGGTGTGAACAAACTTGCTTGGCCTACACAAAGACTCCTCCAGAGGTCACAAACATTTTAGTAAATTGCAAGGACAGAATTCTCTAGAATTAAAATCTGTTTTTTTTCGGGCGTATTCTTAGGGGCTCACATATGTTTGGCCTATATTTCTGAATGAAAATAATGTATGGGACGGCTAAATCATGGCATTTATTAAGTAAAGAGACATCAATTTTAAACTTTTATAAATGTTATGTTTGACTGTGTCGCCTTCATTTTGCATGCAGTTTGAGAAGTCTTCTCGTTTGTCTCGTGAAGCCGAGGATAGATTAAAGGCCATTCCCAAGTTCTGTTTTCCTGACTGTCAGGACTGGCGTCCTTCCTCAGATCACACCAGGTCAGATTATTTTCCTGCAGCTTCACCAGCGCTCCCTCACCCTCGAAACTGACTATATTTATTACTAGTTAAACAAAGTGTTTCTCATTCACAGTGAAACTTTTTCTTTCGTCCTAACGGGGGAAGATGGCAGTCGCTTATTTGGATACTGTCGCAAAATCCTGGTAAGTTTGCAATTACTTTTATTTAACGGAAAAATTAATTAAATCACTTAAACTACAAAAGTTATAAGAGTAGATTGTGTTTTTGTTGTTTTCATACTTCTTGGTTAATCTTGACTTCTGACCTCTGACAGCCCAGTGGGAAGGGGAAGAGACTGCCTGAAGTTCACTGCATCATCAGTAGACTGGGCTGCTTCAATCTGTTCGCGAAGGTCAATGCTGCTGTTATATGAGACAAATTGACACTTGTCTAATGTGTTGTCTAACATTAGACCTGTTTTCAACTGTGTACTTCCCGCTCATATTTGTGCATTTGTCTGTGTAGATCTTGGAAGAAGTGGAGAGGAGGAGAGAGATATCTCCTGCTTTGGTTCATCCGTTCATGCACAGTCTCATGGAAGCTCCTTTCCCGGCTCCAGGACGCACCATCTCCGTCAAGAGCTTCCTGCCGGGCTCTGGCAATGAGGTTTTGACTCTGTGCAGGCCGGTGGACTCGCGTTTGGAACATGTGGATTTCGAGGGTTTGCTGCAGTGTTTGGGTGTGACCACACTTCTGCAGGTCTTTGCTTCTCTGCTGCTGGAGAGGAGGGTTATCTTTATCGCAGACAAACTCAGGTAAAGCCCACAGCACTTACCTTACGGTTTTATGCTCTGTTAGTTGCTGGTTGGTTTATAGGTTACATAACTCATGTGAGCTCTGTAGATGTTTGACAGTTTTACACACCATTGGCTGATGCATTCTACATTATGAATGCCAGCTAGAACTGGACATCAAAGAATCATATTAAAGCAGAAATGTGTGCCAAAAATTATAAAAATACAAAAGCGAGATTTGAAAATTGGTGATTTACAGATTTGCACTTAAATCTTTATTTTATGCTTTATTTTGTATCTAATTGTTTGTATCCAACACAACTTTACATTTATTTTTTCTTCTTTTTTCACATTTTATTATTCTCTGGCACACGCTGCTAACCAGTATCCTTTCAGTTAAGCTATAGGAATGACTTGAGATGTACACAATACAAGACTTACACTTTTGCAAATCTTACTCTGCACAAATGTACCTTCACGCTGCTTATAATGTGATCTTTTTATGCATTTTCTTATGTTTCTTTATGAAATAATCTCTCTGTACAGTGTGTTATCTCGATGTGCTCACTCCGCCCTGGCACTACTGTATCCCTTCACCTGGCAGCACACTTTTGTACCCGTTCTTCCGGCCAGCATGCTGGACATCTGCTGCTCTCCCACACCCTTCCTGATGGGGGTGCTGTCACCATCCCTTCCTCAAGTTCTGGATATGCCCATTGAGGAGGTCAGTTGCTCATTCTTTTGCATTTTTCATTACTAATTTTAAAAATGAAAACAATCCTACTTGTCCAGGAGATATAGTAAATTCATACAAGCCTTGCACAATTTCTCTCAGGTCCATCTAGTGGCATTTTCTTTTGCTGAATGCTTAAGATGTTGTTCTCTTTGTACTTTCTCTATTCAAAGAACATGAATGACACATGTGTAACTTTATTACGTAATATGGGCCCTTTTATTGTGTTGCCATTTTGACCTTCATTCTTTTTCTTTGACTCATGCTTCCAGGTTCTCATTGTGGATTTATGTGCGGACAAGTTTGTCGTTCAGGTGAGAATTTAGCCTTTAGTTCATAATAATACAGGGGTGTGTTCTTTTCAAAGTCTTACAAGTGTGTGTGTTTTGTGAGGGGTGTGGCCTCAAGTCAGGACCTGAGTAGCTGTATTTTCATCAGAAGTTTTTTCCAAAGCTATGTTGAATCCTCGTCCCCATATTCACATCACATTTATTTAGTTGGTAATTGCAATGTACTTTTCAGTATTTATGTTTTTTTTCTTCAGTATTTATGCCATTTATGGGTTTTCTATATCATGAAATGAATTTCAGTTTCTACACCTACATTGTCTATGGAAGTATACGTATCGCAAAACATATCTTAATGATTCATATGCAAAGATTTATACATTAGACTGTGCAGTGTAAACGCTGGCTTGTTGCACCAATGTTCTGTTTCCAAAAGCAAGAAAACACAAATGGCATTTAATTGTTTTGAGAGATCGAGGGTGATCCGGCCATCTGGTCGCCATACTAAGTTGGTCTATTTTTCTTTGAGGAAACGTCTGTTTGTGTCATGCTCTTACACGTGTCTTTCTGTGGTCATCTCTGTGCTTCAGCTTGGAGATGAAGACTGTATCTTACCTAGAAAGCTGCAGGCAGCACTTCAGGAGATACTAGACAACAGGCAGGAGATGCTCGATCAAAACACAATGGACAGGAGAGGAGGTCAGATTTCTCTTCCGCCGATACGACTTCACGCCCAAACCTACAATATCTGACTCAGAGAGAAAACCAGTCTCTAAAACTGGTTTTGTGTGTGTGTTTGATGTCGTTTATTGTGTCACGTTGTGTTGAGTGAGCTGGTTTCATGTTCTAAAGGCACACGGTCTGTTGATTCATAGTGTAATGAGTAACCAAAAAGCACATATGAAGCACATTTTTGATCTATATTAATCAGACTTATTTATATAATAAAAGTCTGTTTTTTTAACAGATGAGTCAGACCTGAGCACATTGGTGTCAGAAGCATTTGTTTGGTTCTTCGTTGAGCTGGTCGGGCACTATTCCCTCTACATGAGCGATGGAGGGCCCGGTGGTGCCCGAGAGCTGCAGAGAGACGCTTTCAGAAAATCTCATCCTTCCCGAGGTGTGCGACAGTTCCTTCAGCTCTTCATGGACACGCAGATGTTTGCTGGCTTCATTCATGACCGGGAGCTCAGAAAAGGAGGTGTTAAAGGTGAGAGATGGTCATGTTTAGAAATGGCTGAGTAAACTATTCTTTTAAGCATTGAGAGACATGTTCCATCTTTTTTTAACAGGGCTGTTTGAAGTAAGAGCTGCAGAATATCTAAATTCCTATCCTGAAACGGAGCTCAGTGGAGTCAACAGATTTCTCAAGGGGCTTGGTAATTCATTTTGCTGCTTTGCCATTTATGTGGAATGTTACGAAAAGAGAGTTTTGTGGTTTGCTCACAACAGATGTTTGTTTGCAGGGAGCAAAATGAAATTCTTGCAGAAGAAGTAAGGCGCTGTCCAAACAGCCTGAAATCCCAGCGTCATGCGCCAAGTATGAGCAGCCGTGGCTTTTTTACAAGCGTGTCATGACTCAACCAGCTTCTCACAGTTTCTGTCCATAGAAAGACTCATGGGTGGAGATCATCAGCTTGTTCTTGCCTGAAACTTCTCTGGATTGAATTTGCTGTGCCATCACAAAGAGGAAAAGCCTGGAAATGAGTTTTTAAGCATGAGGAACAAAGACGACTGAATTAGAACTCACAGGAAATGGAGGAGGATGTTATTGTTATTTTGATAAATAAGGACAGTAAACTGATTGATTGTGAACAAGTTTTAACAAGGGTTGGGTTAACGGTCATTTCAGATGTCTTACACTTACCCTGTTATCATTTTCTTAATATTTTTATTGTAAAGTTTTATTATACCAGACTGAAAGAAGTCCAACTGGAAGTGATTTATGGTTTAGAGGAAGATATAATGAAGAATGGATTGTATTACCCTTTTAAGAATTAATGTAGGAATTCTCATTTGCACAGAAATTGCTTTGTAAGTTGAATGTCAAATTGTATTTTCCTCTTGTTCTAAATATCAATGTACATGTTTAACTGCAGAGAACATTTTAAGAGGCTTTTACATTTTGTACAGTTTTTAATTTTGTACATATTTTATGTAACTAGATATTTTGTAACATTTAAAAATAAAAATATCTTGGTTGCAATGGCAGATTTAATTGTGGATGCTTTTCAATCTATTTTCTACAGTCTGTATATAAGCTTTCTACATTTAAACACACCTGACAAATTTATCAGGATCTTATCTCAGGATCTTATTTATCTCAGGATCTTTAAGACTCTTATGATTTGAATGCATATTTGTAAATTCACAAAATTAGTTTTGAGACCATATTGTTTATGGATGAACCAAATAATGAAGGAAAACAAAGTTTTCAGTAATGTTGACAAAGCTTTTCTGATGCCACAACAAAACAAATTCTAATGGCTTCCATAACAAATACTGTTATGAACCATATCAGATATCCACCACTTAAAACTATTACAAACCTCAAAAATGTAGTGTGTTTTGGGCGTTATTCCAGTATGATGTAGTGGTGTTCTATGGTTCCTATCCATCAGATAATATCCCACCAATAGAACCCAACAAATTAACAGTAGACAGACTGAAAACATTATAGTTTCCATTAATACAGCATTTTTTTAAAAAGCATTTTCTTAATATCTTTTGTGTTCTGCAGAAGAAAAGAGTCGTGCAGGTTGTGGAATGACGAGAGTGAATAAAAGAATTGCACGAACGGGTACTGCAATGCACTGTATGTCCAGCAGGGAAGCTTGTCCTCCAGGACACAAGAGGGCGCTGGTGTTCACGCGTCAGTCAATGAACTCACAGCAGAAACAGACGAAACGGCGTGCGCGTTTCTGAAAGTAAACGATGGCAGGTCCTTCTTCTGTCGCGGGTGATGTGTTTGTTGATGCTTTGCCGTATTTCGACCAGGGTTATGATGCTCCAGGGGTCAGAGAAGCCGTAAGTGAACAGAATATGATTTCATTTACGATCAATGCATTTTAAACGACAAATAATGATCATTTGTCCAGCTGCCCAGCCAGACCGCTAACAGATGTATTGAGTGTTTATCGACCCATAAATGAAACAGTTCTGCTGCTTTTGTATTTCTTTCAGTCTCTGTTTTTGTATATTATCAACTTAATAGTGTTGTGTTTGTAATGGTGTCTTTATTTAAGGATCATTTTCTCTTTTTTTCATCTAAGGCAGCTGCATTGGTGGAGGAAGAAACAAGACGATACAGACCAACCAAGAATTATTTGAGTTATCTGCCCATCCCTGATTTTTCAGCTTTTGAGGTACAAAACTGACTATGTCTGCTGTGCTTTACCATAATCTACAGTATTTTATTTAAATTATCTACAGTAAAAAAAAAATTCAGCATAGATAGAAATTTCAGACCTCGAGAAGCTAGAAGTGTAGACCGAGGGTAACTACTTTTGAGAATGATGAATTATAACATTTTTAATTATAACTGTTTTTAATAGACAGAGATTATGAGAAATGAGTTTGAGAGGCTTGCTGCTCGTTCACCCATGGAGTTGCTTAGCATGAAGAGGTAAAGTTTGCTGATTTAAACATTTATTTCCAATAAAATAATAAACTTGTCCTAGTATGTCTAAAAACAAAATATGTTTTATCCTGTATATTTCTTTAAAGGTATGAGCTTCCTGCTCCATCATCTGGCCAGAAGAATGACATCACGGCATGGCAGGAGAGTGTGAATAATTCTATGGCCCAGCTTGAGCACCAGGCAGTGCGTATTGAGAATCTTGACCTCATGGCCCAGTATGGGACCAATGCATGGAAGGTGTCTAACGAGTAAGTGAACAGACCTGTCGTCAAAATATAGTTTAAATACAGCACACATTATGCCGGCATGTTACCTTCGTTACAAAGGTTGATTGGTGTTAGATATGTTTTGGAGAAATAATAATTATTGATTGTCTTCTCTATAAAACAGTAACTTGGCTTTAATGATTGAAAATGCACAGAAGGAACTGCAAAAGGTTAGGTGAGTAACCTGTGTGTAAGTTAATGCATTCATTTGTTTATGTCTGGTATTAAAAATGTTTTGGGTGAGATCACAAATGGACAAAGCGGTGACAAGAAGAGTTTGTAAATAATTTTAACACGGGTACATGGTACTTCAAAACAAAAACTTGATTTGATCTGACCTTGGGTAAAAGCATTGTAATACCAGGTGTAAACTGGACCTGTATGTACAGAAGTAATATATTGTGGTTGTATACTCATAATTTGAAAAACTATTTGGTTTTGAGATTAAGACGATGCAGTTATCTATTAGTTTCTTTGTTGTATTGAATTGATTTTTTTGCTTATTCAAGGAAACTAATACAGGACCTAAACTGGCAGCGCAAAAATGACCAGCTCGCTGGAGGAGCCAAACTTCGAGAACTTGAGTCAAAGTCAGTACAGCATTCAATTTATTTGAATTCTAATTAAAATGTCCAAAGTCTGTCTTGTTCAATTAAATTAGATGTATTAAAATAGAAGTGTTTTTGTATTGTCTTGCAGCTGGGTGTCTCTCGTCAGTAAGAATTATGAGATTGAGCGAGCCATTGTACAGCTGGAGAATGAAGTTGGACAGATGAAACAGCAACAGGGCGACGAGAACAAAGAGAATATTCGACAGGACTTTTAAATGCAGAAACCAGTTCAACGCCATCATCAACTGCACAGACTTTCACATATTTTGGACTATCAAATGATCACTCCTCCAGCGTGTGACTTGAGTTTTTTGCAAATGATCTTTTTGTTCTGTGAAGCCGGAGCTGTTTTTTACACAAGGAAAGCAGACAGTAGTACAAAGCAAAATAGTTCAAATTCAGGTTTTGAGATCATGATGTAATGAGAATACTATGACTTTTAATAGTAATAGTATTGTCTAAGCCTGGTTGTTTCAATTGTTATACACTGTCATTTATTACAGTTTTGTGTTGTCATATGTATGATTACGTAATAACAATATCATTAATGTTGCACTCTATTTTTAATATTTTTCTAAGATGCACAATAAAAGGCTGAAATGATTTTGCCCCGTTGTGTCTTGTGACACCTATTTGTTTTCTTAAAACCTGTTTTCAGAACAAATGGTTTTAAATGCACAACAGAACATAAAAAAAATCAGAATCAGAATTAGCTTTATTGCCAGGTATGTTTACACATACAGTGAATTTGTTTTAGTGACAGAAGCTCCACAGTGTTACAGAATGACAGTGACAGGACAAGACACAGATGATAAAAAGAATAAGAATAAAGAATAATTGTATATTGTATATATACAATATAGACAATGTGCAAAAATAGCAAGACAAACAATATATAATAAGACAGTTTGAATGTACAATATGCAGGTGTATTTAAGTTCAAATATATATATATGTTTTGAGATTCTACAAAATAATGTATAAAGAGGAAAGAATCACCTGAGGTTTGATATTCCTAGATGAACTGCAGATGCCTTAGTGTCAATTTGAAGTCACAGGAAATAAATGACATATAAATTGAAAGCAATAAAAAATACAAACACTCAATAAATAATAATACTTAAACAGTGCTAACTAACACTTTCATTTACAATAATAATACAATACAATAATAATAATAAGCGTTTATGTTTTTTTCCCATAAATTATAAACTACATCTACCTGTTATAATGAACAGATACATGTTACAAAATACATTTAAATATTATGTGGTGTTAGAATAAGTGAGACAAGCGAGTGTCCGTTTTCCTCAAGCGCGCGTCTGATGAGTGCAGGCTGTTCTCCAGCACGCGCTTTCCTGGTCAAAAGGCCGCAAAATTAGCCGCGTTATTTTCTTTTTTCAAACACTATTGATTACGTTCATTGTCAGTGGTAATTATAACAAAAATATAATTATCACCAATACCATTATAATCATTAAAGTACTTCAGTAGGCGAGTACGTTCTTTATTTTGAGTATCTTATTGCGACATCTCGCGGCGAAACAGCGAACGTTACGTGTAATTAACTGGAGCATTGAAGTCGGAAATGAGACATTAAAATCCTCTTGCGACGTCTCCAGAGAAATCAGAAAGAGAGTCATTTATTAGGCGTTTTAAACAGACCCAGAGTGACATGAAAAGCGTGTATAAACACGACACAGCCATGTTGCTCTGGGTCTGTTTCAAATGCCGCATACAGATCAGAACACATGCATTTCTTAAAACAGTCTTGATAAATGATTATGGTTTAGTATGCAAGATCACAAAGACAAGTAGTATAATATAAACGAGCCCAACACTAGTTCACATAAGCATGGCTTTGATGAAATGACGTGCTGTAATGGACAGACTGGGAGCAACACATCATCTCCTTCAACTATTCGCCAGATATTACATGTTAACACACATTTATCATTATATTTTTCACTCGTTTATATCTATTCATGGACATAATCTGCATTTCATTGATATTTTTACTCAAACGTTTCTCTCCACCTAGTACAACAAATATGTTTGATGACGCACTAAAGTGATACTGAGAGCTCATTGGCTAAAAGGTGGCAGCTGATAATGATTGGTTATGAAAGCGGGAGGCGGGACATTTTATTTGTCTTGCGGGTTTAAAAGGCGCAGCATCATCTGCACGTCCATTTGCTCATTTGTTTGATTAGAGAGGATCGTTAATGCTGAAGGCTTCATCTGACTGCTGTGGGATTTAAACGTGACTCATCCACCGCGACTGAAAGGAAAGCAACAGTTTTACATGGTATGTGTGTTTGATGTGTTATGCGCGTCTGTGTTTGACGCGTTATGCGCGTCTGTGTTTGATGCGTTATGCGCGTCTGTGTTTGATGCGTTGTGCGCGTACACGGTGAGTTTTCTCCAGTTTAATTTCCAAAGGCCTGATGTGTTTTGCTTCAGCCTGATTTCCAAAGGCCTGATGAGTGTTGCAGCAGCCTGATTTCCAAAGGCCAGATGAGTGTTGCAGCAGCCTGATTTCCAAAGGCCCGATGAGTGTTGCAGCAGCCTGATTTCCAAAGGCCCGATGGGTTTTGCTTCAGCCTGATTTCCAAAGGCTTGGTGAGTGTTTCTTTCTTTTTCCATAGGCCCAGTGTGTTTTGCTTCAGCCTGATTTCCAAAGGCCTGATGAGTGTTGCAGCAGCCTGATTTCCAAAGGCCAGATGAGTGTTGCAGCAGCCTGATTTCCAAAGGCCTGATGAGTGTTGCAGCAGCCTGATTTCCAAAGGCCAGATGAGTGTTGCAGCAGCCTGATTTCCAAAGGCCAGATGAGTGTTGCAGCAGCCTGATTTCCAAAGGCTTGGTGAGTGTTTCTTTCTTTTCCCATAGGCCCAGTGTGTTTTGCTTCAGCCTGATTTCCAAAGGCCAGATGAGTGTTGCAGCAGCCTGATTTCCAAAGGCCTGATGGGTTTTGCTTCAGCCTGATTTCCAAAGGCCAGATGAGTGTTGCAGCAGCCTGATTTCCAAAGGCTTGGTGAGTTTTGCTTTTCCATAGGCCCAGTGAGTTGCGCTTCAGCCTGATTTCCAAAGGCCAGATGTGTTTTGCTTCAGCCTGATTTCCAAAGGCCAGATGAGTGTTGCAGCAGCCTGATTTCCAAAGGCCAGATGAGTGTTGCAGCAGCCTGATTTCCAAAGGCCAGATGAGTGTTGCAGCAGCCTGATTTCCAAAGGCCCGATGGGTTTTGCTTCAGCCTGATTTCCAAAGGCTTGGTGAGTGTTGCTTTCTTTTTCCATAGGCCCAGTGAGTTGTGCTTCAGCCTGATTTCCAAAGGCCAGATGAGTGTTGCAGCAGCCTGATTTCCAAAGACCAGATGTGTTTTGCTTCAGCCTGATTTCCAAAGGCCCGATGGGTTTTGCTTCAGCCTGATTTCCAAAGGCTTGGTGAGTGTTTCTTTCTTTTTCCATAGGCCCAGTGTGTTTTGCTTCAGCCTGATTTCCAAAGGCCTGATGAGTGTTGCAGCAGCCTGATTTCCAAAGGCCAGATGAGTGTTGCAGCAGCCTGATTTCCAAAGGCCAGATGAGTGTTGCAGCAGCATGATTTCCAAAGGCTTGGTGAGTGTTTCTTTCTTTTTCCATAGGCCCAGTGTGTTTTGCTTCAGCCTGATTTCCAAAGGCCAGATGAGTGTTGCAGCAGCCTGATTTCCAAAGGCCAGATGTGTTTTGCTTCAGCCTGATTTCCAAAGGCTTGGTGAATGTTTCTTTTCCCATAGGCCCAGTGTGTTTTGCTTCAGCCTGATTTCCAAAGGCCAGATGAGTTTTGCAGCAGCCTGATTTCCAAAGGCCTGATGGGTTTTGCTTCAGCCTGATTTCCAAAGGCCAGATGAGTGTTGCAGCAGCCTGATTTCCAAAGGCCAGATGAGTGTTGCAGCAGCCTGATTTCCAAAGGCTTGGTGAGTTTTGCTTTCTTTTTCCATAGGCCCAGTGAGTTGTGCTTCAGCCTGATTTCCAAGGGCCTGGTGAGTTCTGGTCCAGTTTCTTTCCACAGGCCTCAATACAGATCTTCAAATGGGTAGTGTCAAAAACTGGAAATTTACAGGCCTGGTGAGTTGTACTAGTCTTATTTCCACAGGTCTGGTTAATTTTGTCTCTGGTTTCTTTTCCACAGGCATAATGAGTGACTGGCATGGTTAATTTAATTCTCTACTGACTGTCTGCAGTCTTAAAGTAATGAAGCTTGTTCATTTTCTGTTTCTGACAATAACCATCTGAAGATCTGTACTGAGGTTCTTTTTCTGTTTTTTTCAGGTCACACATTCAGTATCAGCTGTTCCAGTGATTGGAGTTTTCTTCTGCTCCAATTATATTTCCACAGGCCTGGTGAGGAGGTTGTGATTTTGTTTAAGATTGAATGTCTAATTTAATCTCTCCTGACTGTCTGCAGTCTCAAGTATTGAAGTATGTTAATTTTCAGTTTGTGACACTAATCATCTAAAGATCTGTATTGATGTGCTGTTGCCTTTTCTTTCAGGTCATACATTCAGTATCAGCTGTTCCAGTAACTGGCGTTTTCTTCTGCTTCAATCTAGATCTTTGCTGACTTCTAAAATGGGCAAGTACTAAATGTAAAAAAATCATAATTTTATTTTACGTTTTTTCCATAGACTTCCTTTTTCCTCATTTGTGTTTGGGTGAAACTTTAATGTGAACTGCACAATACAGTATATATGCTGCTAACAGGTCTATGAATTTCATGGTAGTATGGGCATTCAGACCACGTGTATTGGCTTTACATACTTTAAACTCAACTTTATTTTATTATTATAGAAGTTATATTTTTAAACTAAAGCGCATATAACAACTTGTTGAATTTCTATAATTGAACAGCTGTTTGATTTCCATTTTCTGTGTCTGAATTCTTTAGGTTACTGGAGACCATCTGCATGATTTTGACTATGGTGTACAACTAGGGTTTGCCACAACTGAAATGCTCCATGGACCACAAATCCAGCCCAAATGAGATCTCCAGAGCCCATCAGATCAACAGTGGTCTGTCCAGCTTGATGTTCTGCTCCTCTGCTGTGTATAGATGAAAACCTTCTGCCAGTATTGTCTAGACGGACACTTCCACATCACTGGTTGCACAAAGTCTGTCTACTTCAAGGAAAGTCATCTTGGATGGATTTCTGCACCTTGTTTCTCACTGCTTTCAGCACTTAAGGTTTTGCAACTTCCCTGTTTTAAACTTGTATCTAAAAGTTTTCACTTGGGTAACTTGGCTTGTTTATTGACATTTTTGTGGTGGGTGTCTAGGCATTTAATTCTGTTGAACTTTAAGAACCCCCACCCTCCGTCTCATTGTCTCGTTGCATAAGAGATGTTCTTTATTTAATTTAATTACTCTTTACTGACCCTAGCACTCTTAAGTTTGGTCTTCCCTTTGCATACCTGTCCAGACTCTCCAGCTTGACTTTGCTCTTTGTGCTTGATCACCTCAGCCCCACCCTCATTTCCCAGGATATGCGTGTATTAATCATGTACAGTTTGCTCAGCATTCCACAGAACTTGTCAGATTGCACTACATCTTATTTTTTCTTTTCCTAAACATCAGTACAATTGTTTACAATTATGTATTTGTGTGTTTGCTGTTGCTTTGTTTTTGCTTTTGTTTGTTTTTCCTTGTAATGAGATTTAAAATGTATCAATAAAACCTTTACAGAAAACTGGCACAGTTCTTGACTTTGTACTTTTGTGACCTATGAAACCAGGCTAGTGTCTAAAAATCTAATTCTGAGATGAGCAGTTTGATTTTAATGTTTTTTCACTACGACTTTTAATCTTTGACATGACCTCACTAAAAATATATTAAAGCTATCAATGTTAAATTTGTTTAACAGAATATTCTTTACATTGTGTAGAATGATTTTATGTAGAAAACAAAATCACAAAATGACTTTAGCTGGGTTTTCACAGACTGGGTCACATTTGTAGATCTGTTACTTGAACCGTCTGATTTCAAAGGGGAGTTTGTTTTTTTCCTCTTTGCTGTTGCTCTTGTGTTAAGTCTTTGTCAGTTTGTACTTTTGGGTTGCTGTTTTTATCCAACTAAAAAACTATAAATATTTCAGACTTTACCTGTACCTTTTGTTGTACCATGTTTCACATTGCTTGTTTTGTCTCTTGAAGAATTTGTTGCTGTAATTTTGTAGTACCACAGTGTTTCGTTATGCATTGGTAGTGTGGTTGTTTCTGTTGTTTTTGTGATTATCTACCTGTGTTAAAAACGCATCTAAACCAGACAGACAGTCTTACAATTAATTTAAATTGCAGTGCATGCTGATGTTGGTTTGTGGATGGACTCTTTAAATAAGACATATTTAAATTATTGTTATTTAAATTGCATTTGAGATCTGGTTCATAATGAGAAAGGTGTTTGTGACTTGGACACATGGTTTAAACTTTCCTATTTAGCCAATCCTCTAATTCTCCCTTCAGTTTGTAATTGTGGACGGCTGCTATGCTATCTTTTTTCTTTGTTTTTGCCCGTTTCTATCTCTGGATGCTCATTTTAGTTTTTTAGAGACTGAAGGAGCTTCATCTTTAGATCCTGCTTCATGTGACGATGCTGATGCTGCCCAGATGATGTGTGTTATTAAATGACACATCAGGCTCTGTGATGACATGTGAGTTAAAGAAAGATGTAGCGTAGTGTACCATTTAAGCCCACTTTAAACTTATGTCAAATTAAAAATAGAAAATCATATTTCATGCTGCTCATTATTTTAATCAACCCATTGATTTGTTACTTCTCTGACATTTTAATTGCATACCAATCACATTTGACAATGTTGAGTCCATGTGCATGCTGTCTTGGGACCTCACACAAAGACACCCAAAAATGTAGTGTTTTTACCCTTCAGAAATCAACCCATTTCTGCTATTTTTGGTCTCTATTTGGTAAATACATTGATATGTTAAAGAGATAAATCAACATGAAGCAACACATTGTTTTATACAGCAGATTCTTTTCATAAATTAACTTGAATGGTACCGTGCCACAAAACACATACAAATGACATTTTCATGTGTTCATTCTGATAACTAAAGTAAAATTAGCAGTTATAGAAGTTCAGTTTCCCCACCTGATAAAGAAATAAAAGATGCTGCACCAATCCAACAAAAAGAAAGCAAATATTACCAATAGTATCAGTCAATTATCAATTTATGTCCCTAAATTGTTTAGAAGTATTTCCAAGAATTGTAGGGAGCATGTAAGACAACTGTGGTCACAGTAGTTATTAGAATGAGATGAAATTCTCTTATGTTGTTCTCTCTCTCTCTCTCTCTCTCTCTCTCTCTCTCTCTCTCTCTCTCTCTCTCTCTCTCTCTCTCTCTCTCTCTCTCTCTCCCTCCCTCCCTCCCTCCCTCCCTCCCTCCCTCTCCTGGTCCTGACTGCTTCAGAGCTCTGAGAACAACCAAACAGCAAAATACCTGGATGGAGAGGAAGAAGAAAAACTTGTGGTCACAGGCAACAACAGAGCAGATCACTTTATATCTGAGAGGTTTGGAACTTCAGAAAGGTTACAGGATGAACCACTGCCACTAACGCCCAATACAGATAAGACACTGAAACAAAGGACAAGCAGTGATGGCGAGTCCATCTAAAAAATTCTTGACTGAAATATAGCTGAGAAAACCACAAAAAGATTCCACAGTGAAGTGATAGTGTCAGAGTGGTAGTGCCACTGATAAAATTGAACTGTGATCTGGAAATTAGCATACCTGGAAATGTTAGTAAATGTTAAAATGTCCTAACGCTGAATCTGCCTTTCCAGTTGATGTAAATGCTATGTAAAGATAATCCAATTTCCACACTTTTCTCTAGTATGAGACCTGAAACCCAGTTAAGCGTATGCAGTTATGTGTTAATATGTGGCGTCATGGATATAGAGTAGCAAATATCTGCCATGTACAGAACATATTTGGCTAATTTTGTGTAAAGGAGGATTTAATCTGACTCAACCTAAGTGCCCCCTTATTTACTATTAAGTTGATATAAGATTGAGGTGTGGTGGAGAATTTATAAGCAAAATTAATTCAGTTTGCTTATTATTTATTCTTATAGACATGCAAATACAATAATTCAAAATAACACATCTCGATTTCATACAGGACATTCATATTTGGAAGTAGAAACACGTAGCAAACCATATAATGTTTGATGCAGCTTTGGTTGCATGTTTCTTTTGTTAATAACTTAAAAAGTATTTTGGATATCAGTAAACTTATAAAATTTCTATATACAAGAAATTAAAATATGTAAATTTAAACAATATCAATAATACCACTAGACTAATATACAATATAAAATACTATAATAATTTTTTATATATTACAATAATATTAAAACTGTATAAAACATATACCTCATATCAATAAACTTATACAACTTCATAATTAAATCTTTGTATATAATATACAAACTAAGAAATTATTGCGAACTATTTAGAGAAAGTTCGTGAATAACGTGTCAAGTTTGTTTTGTGTGACGAACGCGAGAGCGACGGCATGACGTCAGAGCCGTCGAATTTTCTGAGCGCGTCGAGCGTCAGGCGGTTCAAGAGGAGCAAAGATGGCGGACAACAAAGGCCATGATTGTATGGAGAGCTCCGCTAACATGGAGGTAACGGCTTCGGGAGGAGAAGATAACGGTGACGGCGGCACAAAGGACCAGGGCACGGTCATTTTAATCGATGCGGACACGAAGGACGGAGGAGAAGACGTTAAATCCCCAGAGACAGTTTCCCAAGCGCCGACGACAGCTAGCAGCAACGACGGCGGAGCTCCTGACGGGTCCCCGAATGTTGAGAGCAGCGAGCCGCCGCCGTCGTCGTCGTCGTCCTCCTCTGCGGAGAACACCGGGGCATCACCCGCTCTTAACACGGAGATGTCGCCTCCTCCTCCACCTGCATCATCATCATCCTCCACTTCCTCAACTCCCGCCGCCCCGATAAACCTGCTGGATACGTGCGCTGTATGTAAACAGTGTCTCCAGAACCGGGAATGTGAACCCAAACTGCTGCCCTGTCTGCACTCATTCTGCCTAAAATGCATCCCGCAGCCGGAGCGCAAGATCACGGTCCCGGTTCAGGGGCCGCACGGGCAGGACACTCATATTGGTAAGTCAAAAAGGAAATTAACATATTTTGTTCAGTGTCATTGACTTTGATATGGTCCAACATCACGCACGTAGTTCAATTCGTCAAGCATTGCGTTGGCAACGTCGTAAATGTCATGGGTTCGAGTGTAAATGCACGTGCTGTCACATAAATGTGAGGTTGCTCAGTTGGTGTTTGTTATCATTCTGCATGCAGTGATGCTTCATGTGCATTGTAGCATTTAAGAACCCATGTACAGTACCAGTCCAAAGTTTGGAAACAAAGCTAAATAAAGAAATTAATATGTTGGCACAATTATATTTTTGTCTACAAAGGTAATTTCAAACATTGTAATAGACACCTTCAGATTGAAAGATCATGAGAAACATTTTTGTCAATTGTGTTTGAACTTTTGACTGGTACTGTATCTGTCACTGTTATACACACAAAAAAAATGGTGAATGGACGCACTTTACTAACGGTCTGATCATGTTCACATCAGGTGCACACGAGCATCATGTAAGTGTTGTGTCTGAGCTCTAGTCAATCACCAATTGTCAAATGTGGTCACACTAGATTATTAGGAATAAGGTCAGGTAGGGTCAAGGGTCAGGTTCATGACCCCCTGAATCCTTTCTGATGTTTGCGTTTTTGTTGGATGTACACATTAGCTTTGGCAATGCATTCTGTACAGTGCATCTCCTAAGCTTTTCTGCAGTACCTGTGGCAGTCACCTTTTATTTATGATGCATGAACCGTTTCAGTACGGCAGGATCCAAACATGGGCCTGGAGTGTTTTCACACAACATGGACTGTTTTGTATAGTTCTTGGTGTCATTCTTGGCATGTTACTGCAGTTGTATTACCCTGCCACCATAAAGCATGCCATGTACAGATGCATTGTATTTCTTTATTTTGTGTAAAAGTTAAAAGGAGTCTCTACACCAAATATCTCTTCACTGTTATTACCAAGTGTCGTCAAATCAGTATTCTCGTATTGGATCCTGAACCGATTTATCATACTGCAGAATATTTGCCATCAGGCAGAATGAAAAGTTCATTCAGTCACAGACTTCAAGTATAAATAATGAGTTCCAGCCATAATTGTATTAAGATCTCTTTCTGCAAAAATGAGTCCTTGCATCGTAAGGTTTTGTTGGCACTTTGATGAACAGTATATACTTTGTCCATTTATTGTTATTTTTAAGGCTGCACGATTGTTAAGTTGTTGGCAATTGTTTACCAAACTTTGTAAATAATACGATATGTGATTATGAGATAAAAAATTATTTTTTTTAAATGTATTTAAAAAATGAAAATAAGATAGTCAGCATACATGTTTCATTTTCTTTCTTGGGAAAAGAAAGCATCATAATTACAACTTATAAAATGAACAAACATATTATGCTGTTGCAGTTCATAAAAACAAATCTGACAATGTTATTGCAAATCATTGTGATGTGCTTATTGCGATATATAAATGCCATGTGTTTTTTTCATTGTTCTTTGTTGGGGATGTTTAATATGAAGATTTGTAGTTTTCAAGTAGGTACAATAGAGATTTTTGTCTGTCCCAACTTGACATTCTAGACTGTGTTATTTGCGTATTCTCATTTTGACATGATGTTTTAGAAAAATAGACTTCTATTTTGTGCCAGTTTTTATGACTTGCTCTGGCAGCGCAGGCGTCATCATGGGACCCATTAGCAGAAAACACACATGCTTCTAAAACATACCCTGACAGCATTGTCACTTTGAATAAATGATCTGCCAAATGCATAAAATGTAAATTCATGGTAAGTGCCTTTTACTGGCACCAGAACGTGGGCAAAACATGACTTCAATTGGGGATGAAAGGCCCAAGTTACGGTTTCTTATTGTTTTTGTACACATGAGCTGTTACTTAAATTAAAATACTTTTAGCCTTGATTTTAAAGCAGCAAATGTAGGGATGAAATGTACACCAGATTTATGGTATTTTGTGGTAGGACATAGACGCATTATGCAATGTGGGTTTTGCAATTCATGATTGCAAAATCAAAATGCAAACTAATCTGAAGTTATAGACAATTCCAGTAGGATAGTGAAACACTTTTATTTACATCTGCACAAATTTATTTGTGTTTACAGGAAATTGCATTCACAACTCACTTTTAACAATACCACCATAATACTGATAACCGTGATAACTTTGGTCACTATAAGTTTAACAATTCAATATTGTTTAATTTCTATTGTAAGATTAGCCTTGATATTGTAGCAGCAAACAGAATGTTTATATTACTTCAAATTCAAGTTTTGGTTAAATAATTGCAAAGCGATTTTCTTTTAAACAAACAGTGCGGCCCAAAACGTAACTTTACGTTCTTTGTTTGTTATTGTTTTTGGTTCAGCAATGGCAGGGTTTGTCAATTTACCATCTTTGTTTTTGACGTGTTAGCGTTTTAGTAAAGTTTATGTGAGATTACTCACAGTTTACCAGCGTGACTCATCACAGTGACTCAACTAAGACAACTGTGTGACATACGCTATACTCTTGTTAAATGCTCTTACTTTAGTATGCCCTGTTTTAGTTGCTCAGTACTGTTGAAAATTGGTAATTTCCTGATTTGCCAGATAGCATCACAAAGGTTTTGAATGAAAAGACCATTGTCAAATCACATGTTAAACATGGTAGACAGTGGTAGTGGTGACAGTCATTGTGAATAACAACAGTCATTTAAATGCTTTACAGGGCTCTGCATGTGACATGTTATGGAGTGCATGTGTCACAGATGATGCATCGCTGCTTCTAGTTAATATCAGTCCAGATTTACTGGGCTGTGACATGCCGTGTGATTTAGTGCAGTGTTCTTCTCCAGCTGTGCCCTGCAGCCAGTCAGTCGTCAGGGGGGGTTTGCACCTGGGGCTTATGGGAAACCGGCTGAAAGCAGTCTGAGCCAGTGAAAAACTAGCTTGAACCGGGCTGAACTGGTTATAGCTGCTCTTTGTTATGTATGGGGATTGATGGGCCGTCTGGAATGTGAGATGGGGAGGGGTGACAAACGGGGGAGGGGGCTGTCCAATCACATTGTATGATTAAAAACGAATTAGAATAAAATGAAATCTGGTTTAAAATTTGTTCATTTTTGTGGCGAGATGCAGTCAGTTGCAATAATTGCCAATTAAACCTGAATTAATTAGTTATTAATTTATTAACCTAAATTCCCTTTCGAATGCAAATTCATGATTAGTTTCTGTATTTCATGAGCACTGTTGACCCTCAGTTATTCTTCCCTGTAGAGTGCCGTAATTACTTTCATTATTATTTTGATTTTGTAGAAGAATAAACCACCATAATTAAATTCTGTTATGAAAACATCTGACAGCAAGTAATGACACTCAGATGTAATTCATAAGATTTTACTGTACCAAATATTATGAAGTTGTATTTTCTATTTCGCAAGTACGCATTTGAGTATTTTTACGCAGCGGTAAGTCAATACCAAATATTTGATACTGATACTGTAGAAGCTTTTCATAATTACATGTTTTGACTTTTGTTACTGCTGTCTCTATGTATGTAAAGCTGCTTTGCAACAATGCAAAATTGTAAAAATCATTATAGAAATACATTTAAATTTGACTTGCAACTAATATTGTGTTGAACAGAAAATGATCTCTCTTTGATTTGGCTCACTTCTCATATTTTCTGTTATTAGACTTGACTAACTCTTTCTGTTATTCTTTTCTTTTGCGCTCCAGTGAACGTCATGCGTTGTACCGTGTGCCATCAGGAGTACAAACAGACTGACATGGTTGAAAATTACTTTGTCAAGGATACTTCAGAAGCCTCGAGCACTTCAACAGAGAACTCCACACAGGTCAGCATCAGCTCCGTGTTGCACGGGTCATATGTTCAGTTCACGGGAAATGCGAAGTCACTTCAGATGAAACTGTCAAACAAATGCATGACTATACATTTATCATTATCATGAATCATTCTTTTCCTGAAGAACTGATGAAAACCCTTGCTGATTCAGCCGCATTGATCTTGAAAATCTAATTTAGAGAAGTAATTTAGACATGCATTTAAAAGTTGCTAAATTAAATTGCTGTTCCGTGTATTGAAAATTAAATTGCATCGTTTTTAAAAAACTGAATCTAAATCTGAATTTAATTGAAAACCAGCTGTTCGATTTATAGTTTCAGCATACGTTTTATAAGCTTGCTTGCATTTACTGTGTTCTTTTTTATTTTAAGCTGATAAATCGGTCATCTATATACTATTTTATGTGACAGGTCTGCACCAGTTGTGAAGATAACGCCAGCGCTGTTGGATTTTGCGTGGAGTGCGGGGAATGGCTTTGTAAAACATGCATCGAAGCGCATCAACGTGTCAAGTTCACCAAGGACCATAAAATACGCAAAAAAGAGGAAGTGTCTTCTGGTAAAAAACGTTTGACTTACATCCAATTAATTTTTATTTGCAAGTAAAAAAAGTTAAATTTGAAAGGCAATTATGATACACCCTTACAGTAGATGATAAATGCCTAGCAGCCCTGCTATAGTTGGATGTTTCCGTGACCGTATGGAGCATCTGTTTTGCACGTTTTGGCAGGCTGAATCGTAGTACAGTTGCTATGGCAACAGGCAGAGTTACGAGCGAGTCACTGTACTGTTTTCATTAAAGCTAACTCACTTAGTTTCCCTCATTGCATATGAGTTTGGCAGAAGACATGTGAAAACATATGGCAGTCATATGCTGAGAGAATCAGGAGGGGGAGGAATCAGAAGCAAAAGATGCATTTAACACTGTGTTTGTGTGTTTTGTGTAGAGTCGGTCGGGACGTCAGGTCAGCGACCCGTCTTCTGTCCGGTGCACAAACAAGAGGCTCTTAAACTTTTCTGTGAGACGTGTGACACTTTAACCTGCAGAGACTGTCAGCTACTGGAACACAAAGAGCACAGGTGAGTCAAAGACTTCATAATCAGGCTTCATGATGTGCATGAACTAGCCATCTATTCGGATAAAATGTGCATCTGTAACAAAACATGATGTTAAGAAGTAGAGCAATTCCAGCGCTATGGACGTGACATTTTTATTTCATTGACATCCTTATCAGCATAATAAAAACCTTTGATAAAAAAAATTATGGTATGGTTGACATTTGCACAGAATTGCCCTGTAGTTAATAAAAAAATGTCGTAAAAGCGGTTCCTGTATGTTTTGTTTGTACACTTTTTGTATGGCATGTGGGATGTGTAATGATTGATTGACACAATCCTCAATTTGTGTCATTTGGTTTTGCAGGTACCAGTTTCTTGAAGAAGCATTTGAGAACCAAAAAGGCATCATTGAAACGTTCATGTCTAAGTTGCAAGAGAAGAGAAACTTGGTGGAGTACTCAATGTCTCAGGTGCAGAACAGGTGAGACTACAAACATGATTGGATACTTGGCTGATCTTGCATTGACGTTTACAATTTAATAAGACGTGCAAACATCTACCTACTCTTTTTGTCCCATAGAATCAAAGAAGTGGCCGAGACGCACAAAAAAGTTGAACATGAAATTAAAATAGCAGTATTTACTCTCATCAATGAAATCAACAAGAAAGGAAAGTCTCTGTTGCAGCAGTTGGAGGTATGTGTATAAAGAAATTGACTTGATGTCACAAGATGCAAATGATCAATCATTATTGATGGATATAAATAAATGGCTGTTGTCTGGTCATAAACCTTGAACCTCTAAGTAAAGAACACTTGAATCTTCCACTTAACTCAATATTCACAAGTTTGTTTAAGAGAAAAGAAACGAGCACAGCTGTGTAGGAAATGGGTTGGATAACTTAAACCACATGTAATGACATGGATCTTCATTTTGTGCTAGTCATATATCAGTTAATAACTGTGCCTCCGTTGTGTAAGTATCTGTCTTGGATATTTATACCAGGTGTAAACGGTTGTTTCTGCAGTTTGTCTTGGGTATTGATAAAGAAACAGTTATTTTAGCCTCACGCATTTTGAGGGACTTTATCACACGTCATAGATCTTGTAAATTGCTGTGGGGAAAGTGTTGCTGATCGTGCGAATCGCCATCACAGATGTGAATTGAAGCAAAACATTAGGGGTAAAGATAAAAGGGCAACAATTTACAAATGGAGAAAGATAAATCCCTCCAGTCGAATGCTTGATGAGGAAGTTTATCTTTGGTGTGTTTCTCTGAACGAGGGCGGACGGGCAGCACTTTCCTTTGATCCTCACACCATTTGTTGACATTAATTAGCCCTAATTCTCACTTTTGAGACCGAGTCACAGCATCAGTGATAAAATGACCCCCGTAGATGTCTGTAAGGTCAAGTCTACAGTGTTTTTAACTAAAAACTGAAAGCTTTTTAAGTATTTTAGCTGTTCGTTTACACAAACACTGTGTTTAAGGGGCCTGAAAATGCAAACTTTTAAAAACGTGTTTCAAAAGGAATCTCTAAAAATGGAGACGTCATGCATATTACGTGTTCAGTTTAATCAAAACATCAGTGGCGTACAAAGATAATAGATATTAACAAGTCAGGTTTAAGTGTTGGTCAGAAATACATCAAATTTATTTGTAGTTTTATGCAGCAATTTTGATCTCTTATAATCTGCAGGAGGTGTGTGACACACTTGATTTTGTTTTAGCACGGGTGGATTTTGGCTTTGCTCCTTTAAAATAAAATCTGCTCTGTTGATAAGCAGTCTGTCTTAATTATAAATATCTGATTTGCTTATTTTCTCATTGTATTAAGGGTGTGACCAAAGAGAGAAGCATGAAGCTGCTCAGCCAGCAGAGGGACATCAGTTTTCTCGCCCAGCAGATTGTCCATGTGCTCAACTTCACCAACTGGGCCATCAGCAACGGAAGCAGCACCGCCCTTCTCTACAGCAAGAGACTGGTCAGACGCAATGCTTTTTTCTCTCACAAAACTAACACTTGGTCCTGGAAGTAAAAGTTCTAAATCAAGAATTGATTTGTTGCAGTTTTCACCTTTCATGACCTTTTAAAGTCACAAGTCAGTGAGATTTCACTACCCGTATACTGTTAAGACCCATGAGAAAAACTGCTGTTACCATGGAAACAAAAAACTGCTGGAGGAGAGCTCTGCAGTAACCACATATTTCCATAAAGTGTTTCCTTGATGTCATCTCCCTTATACCAAACTATTATTTTTGTATTTGAATACTTTGAGAAGGCACGAATTATGCCAATGACTTATTTATAGATTTTACTGCCATTTCTTATTAAATTATGTTATTTGCAATGCAAATTATAAAAAATATATATTTTTCAAAATGATGGACAGGCTGTTTTAGATTACCTAGTAATAGCAACTATTGTATCCCTTGGAATGGCAAAACATACACTACTGTACCATCTATTACCATCAGAAGTGTAGGACACTAGGAACTCTTGTTTGTGCTCGTAATGCGTAAATGAAAAATATATTGTGTAATTCATTTCAGAGCTGATGAAGGCGTAAAACATTTCAAAGAACTTATTGAAATAAAAAATACTTTCAAAGCTGCTGAAAATGTCTTTAGAGATGTTACTTGCTTTATTTTATATCAGTTATTTTTACAACATTTGTTAACTTTGTGTTTTGTTTCTTATATTTGTTTTGTTGTCACCGCTGTAGATAACATACCAGCTGCGTTTCATCATGAAGGCCCGTGTAGACCCGATACCTCAGAGTAATGGAGCGGTCCGCTTCTTCTGCGACCCCACGTTCTGGGCCAAGAATGTGGTTAACCTTGGTATTGGCTCAACACTTACTTATCAAGCAGCTGAAACAATTTCTCAGTACACTAAGAATGTCTTTTTGACAGAATTTCTGCCTATTAAAATTTGAATGTCTTTTTGCCTTTGCATGTCTTTTTCACATAGGCAATTTGGTTATTGAAAAAGTGCCACATGCCGCTCCTCCGCCCACTATGATGGTCGGTCAGCAGATCTCTCCCAGTCACAATCACCACGGTAAGCACTCGGGTCAAATCAATCTCGCTCAGTTGCGGCTGCAGCACATGCAGCAGGCTGCGATGGTTCAGAAACAACAACATCAACAGCAACATCAACAACAACATCACCAGCAGCAGCAGCAACAACAACAACAACATCAACAACAGATTCAGCAGCAGATGCGCATCGCCTCGCAGATGTCACAGCATCCCAGACAGGGAGGACCGCCGCAGATGATACAGCAGCAGGTGGGTCAGAGAATCAGTGTGGCTCTGCTGAAAGCTTTATCTCAGACAGAAGGACATTTTAACATGCGTCCAGACAAGTTTGCTGGATAGTGTTTAACAGAAAAACTTGAAAAGCTGGTCAAGCAGTACTGACTTTCTGGTAAAGCCTGATTTAGTGAGCACACCACGACTCCACTAAACAAATCCACCAGCTTCCTTTTGAATTTATTCACTGTAAGATGATATCGAACAATTTGAGCCACAGGTTTATTAAAACTATATGTGTATATGTATTAAATTCTGGGCCAATCATTATGTATGCACAATGTGTTAAAAGCGATATTCCTGTATGTGTTATTTTGTTAATGTGGAAAGCAGTCTAACATTATGATACAAATCTTTCATCTGTCTCTCTTCCAGCCCCCGAGGCTCATCAGTATGCAGGCCCTCCAGAGGGGCGGAGTTAATGGCTCCTCCCACATGTTTCCACCTCATCACCTACGCTTGGTGTCAGTGCAGAACCGTATGCCTTCAGGGCAGCCCAGAATCAATGGCCAGCCATATCCCATGATGCAACTTCAGAGACAGGTCAGTACAGAGGCACCAGCAGGTCATGTGACAATATCAATATTTGTAAATGCCAGATCGTTTCTCACCTTCATTGTTGCTTATTAAAGAGCTGTCAGGAATGCGCTTTATTGGTAGATTGTTGGTCAAATTTTGACCTAGAATGGAATGGGATGAATCTACGGTGACATTTTTTACCCACACATTTGAAATATTATCTTGGGCATTTTTGCCCTGCAGTTCTGGTTTAAGAGAGAGTGAGATCACTGTTGTTGTGAAAGGCTAAGCATGTGACCGAGGATCTCATGTGACAGAGTCAATCATCAGAATAGATATAACATTTACTTTTGAATAATCAATGCCCTGTCTTACCTTTTACCCTGATGTGAAAAGTTGTTCATACTCAACATTTAGAAGTAGTTATAGTTAAATATTAATTTTAAGTCTTCCATCAATATATAGTTTGTTATGATTAGAATTTAACTATGAAATATTGAAGCGAATAGGTAAATAACGTGTGTTTCTCCTAAGGAACGGTGACAGTTAACAGGTTAACAAATGTTATTTGTAAACTAAAATTTCAGTGTCCCTTGAGTCAAATTGACTAAAATGAATGAATCAATGAATGTGATAAAACTTCAAACAAAGATTTTGACATCAGAAGTGAAATGAATGCTTTAAATAGTGCTTTTGCCATCCAAACCTTTTCCTGTTCTTTACCCTTTACTTTGTTTCCCCATAGCACTCGAACCCAGGACACGCAGGGCCCTTTCCCGTGGCGTCGCTGCACAACGTTAGCGCTGCCAACCCCACCAGTCCCACCAGCGCTAGTATGGCCAATGCCCATGTTCACCGCGGCCCTACCAGCCCTATCATGGCCCCCATTGAGCTCATACCATCGGTCACCAATCCTGAAAACTTGCCCTGCCTACCCGACATACCTCCCATTCAGGTACTGATTTCTCTTTCACCACTTCTTGGATGCTTAGATGCTGTGAAGCTTAGTGGTTAAAGATCCAGAAACCCAGCGGTTCAAACCTCCCCAGAGGACGTGATCACAAGGGCACAAATATAATTAGTTGTAAATGTAATAAAGTACAGAGATATAATTAAGTTTGAGTGTAGATGTATTAAAGTACCCAGATGTAATTTAATTTAATACTAAATGCAATAAAGGACCTAAAAATAATTACTTTTGGGCCCAAATGTAATAATGGTTAAGGCGTTTAAGGTAACCAATTAAAAAACAATGCCTGCATTTACATCTGTTCTTATTATTGTTTTTAAAATAGCAGATTATTAAGAAAAGCAACAAAAAACAAATTAAGATAATTAAGTAAAGTGACATTAATTTTGCAATTTGGTTAGAAAAATGTATTAAAGTCGCTTTGAATAAGGAAACATCTGGTATATGATTAGCAATAATGCAAAGTTCAAGTATAGACTAAGCAAAAATAATGAATGCCAAATAAAATTTTTGATCCCTCAGCTTGAAGATGCCGGTTCAAGCACGCTGGACAATCTCCTCAGTCGATATATATCTGCTAGTTCTTATCCTCCTGTTGCTCCCACAAACAATTTAAATCCTTCACCGGGACCTTCTACACATTCTCCAGGATCATCAGGTATAATTGCGCCTTATTAAACCACACAAGTAGCACCCAAATACAACATTTTTGGATTTCTGTGTATTTGTTATCAAATACTTGAATATTAAATTCATTTAAATTTGTAATGTGTTTGAATATACTCTGTCTCTGTCTCTAGGTTTATCAAATTCACACACTCCAGTTCGTCCATCCAGCGCATCGAGCACGGGCAGTCGGGGCAGGTCAGAAATTAATGCATTTCACATGTGTATAGACGTTTATTTTTGTTCTTTAAACAATAATGCGGTTCTCCAAGTAAATCCTAGCTGTAGCACATATATGTGACAATATGTGAAAATATATGAGATACAATACTCAAAAGAGTGAATGTTTACATGACTTCTGCTATCCAGATCTTGCCCACAAGATTGTTATGGTGTGTTTATTTGTGTGTTTAGTTGTGGGTCAGCTGGTAGACCTGGCACAGGAAACACAACTGTGGAGCAAGTAAAGGTCAAACAGGAACCAGGAGCGGAGGAAGAGTGCAGCTATTCTGGAACAAACGTCAAAACAGAACGAAGCAAAGATGCCAGTCGGAGTGCTTGCATGGTACTGCACTGTGTTGTTTTTTACTTGTCATTAATATTAAAACGCTAATTTTCAAGCTTGGAAATGTTATTAAAATGAACAAAACAACAACCAAAGGGACAATTCTTATAGTGAAGATGGATCTTTTTAGTTTTGCATAATATTTCATAGACTAGAGATTGGTCTTCATTATATTGGTGATTAATGATGTAGGAAATTTATTTAGTCAATAATTAAATAATTGAAAAAACATGCAAAGGCAATCAAATGTATTACATATTTTCTTACTTAAACATATATTCTTCCATTTGCATTTGTGAATAATCTTGTTAATCGGAGACAGTTCTTTATGTCCAAGTATATTACACACCAAAGAACTTGTTTCTCAATGTCTTCTGTTTATTCTTCCGCTTTTAACCAGATGAGCAGTACAGAAGCAGGCGGAACTCCACCTCTCCCCGTCCTCGCGTCCGTGTCCAGTGGTTCAGTCCAGGACATGTTAAAAACACTCGGTGAGAACGTCAAACCGGAGCCAGGGAGCGAGCGGCTCTCATCGTGCACGAACACCAGCTCTCAAACGCCTCTGACCAACGGAAACGCAGAGTCGAACGGAGGTCAGACGAGGCCTTCGCTTTCCCACCGTGGCAGTGCGACCACCGCTCACGCTAACAGCCAGACGGCCGTCGGTAAAGAAGACGACCCGAACGAGGACTGGTGCGCGGTGTGTCAGAACGGAGGAGAACTGCTGTGCTGCGATCGCTGTCCGAAAGTCTTCCATATTAACTGCCACATCCCGAATCTCAAATCCTCTCCCAGGTACCTGTGAACAGTCACTTGTAATGTATCCTGTCTTGATGCAAAACACAACCCGTTGGATTTGTGAAGAGATCTTAATACTGTTTCTCATGTGTTGTAGTGGAGACTGGATGTGCACCTTCTGCAGAAGCATCACAAACCCAGAGATACAGTACAACTGTGATGACGGACCACCCGGTAAGAAAGACAAGAGTGAGCCGGTGATGAGTCCAGAAGACCTACGGGTGAGTCACACCTGGAAACGCAACGATAAGCTGTCTTTCTTTGTGCGGGATATTCAGTAATAAACTTTAACAGGAAAATTGTTGTAACACTATGCAATATATGATGCCAAACTACAGTGCAGGTCAGGACAAAAAGTAATAAAAAGCTGTTGCACAACATTTAAACAATAAGGTATGAAAGGTAGCGCTGTTTTGTAAAATGTATTTAAAGTGCCTGCAGCATTTTCAATAGACATGATTCATTTACAATATAGCACGGCTTTAAATGCTTTTATGTAAAGGTTAAATTATTGCTGTGCATGTCTGGCCAATCAGCATTGAGGACCAGATCAATCAGTGTTATACAATTACACATAAAATACATTTTCTTCATTAGTACTGCGCTATGCTTTTGTTACACTGTATAATCACATTAGGTAGAAACATGATTTCTGGTTCACATTTATTTATATTACTTTTCCCCAACAAGGTTCTACTGTTTTTATTATGACTGTAAATTAAGATTTGATGTGTTTTGTGTCCTCTTCTGTTTTGCAGCGATGTGAGCGTCTGCTGTTGTTTATGTTCTGTCATGAGCTCAGTGTGGAGTTTCAGGAGCCTGTTTCTACATCGGTGAGTCTCCCGCGAGCTCTCAGTTCCCTCATTCCTTATGAATGTAGTCGTTTGTGATGGATCACTCTTAAAGGGCAAAGCTGGTGCGTAATCGGATCATCGCTCGGTGTCATTTTTAATCGCTGATCATTAATGGCATAGCAACAAAGAGATTATAACTGCAACATCGCTCACACGGTCTTCTGCGGCTACTCCGGTCATACATTTTTAAATATATATTGAGCCTCAGGGCTGATGTTATTTCTCATGACTGCAGTGTGATTGCTGCGTAATTACATCATTGAACGAATGCAATAATGCATCAGGCTGATCAAGCGTAATAACAGAACCATGAAAGATTATTTGGTAATCTTATTACATTTTATCTTATATACGGCCTTGGTTGGCTCTTGTGTCCCTTCCTGCTTTTCTTCTGTAGATTTCTCCTAATGTACTACATTGTATTGAAATATATAGATATTCTATATTCTAGATGCCTAAAGATGGAGTCAGCATCTCTTAAACAACATTTAATCTTGAAGCCTTAATTTCTCTTCAGGTACCCAATTACTATAAAATAATAAAGCAACCAATGGACTTAACCTTGGTGAAGCTGAAACTACAGCGGAAACATCCTCTACATTACAAGAGCCCTAAAGAGTTTGTGTCTGACGTGCGGCTGGTCTTTAACAATTGTGCCAAATACAATGAGGTGAGTCTGAAGCATGTCTTTCATCCGGGTCTGGGGTGTGATCTTCATTGCACGTGTTTTCAAGAGTATTAAATGCACTAAAGCAACACGGCATGAATGTGCAACGGATTGCATGTGTTCACATTTTTTTGGCCATGATCAGCATACTGCCAATACTAACTATTGCAGTAATGGTTTCAATGAGACTGAAAGCATTGATCAGTGGTCTTAGTTTGTTTTGGATGTTGAGTCAGTGTTTGTTAAAGGACTAACACACTTTAAGGTGTTTTTTTTATTTATTTAAAGGAATTAAATGCATGATGTAAATGTCAGTTTTAAGGTCGTTTACAAAATGCTTACGTTCAGCTGTGATCTGTAACTTAAGTTTTGTACGTTTTTAAGCAAGTACATAAAACTGTCTCCTTTCCCTGATTCCCAATGCTAAGCTTATAATAATGATTTATAAGTTGAGCTGTTGGGTCGGATTTTCCTGGAAATGTCAGTTTGTAACGCTTTTCGTAAAAAGACAGTAAAGAAATAAGATTGCATTAAGTAATCTGCATTTTATGTTTCAAACAAAGATGGCGATAAAGAGGCAAAAGTTGCAGACTGCAGCAGTACAGTTTAAATGTTTTGTGTACATGTTTAGTGGATGTGACAAGTTAATGTTCAAAATGGCAGTAAATATTGCCCCAAAGTGCCTGCAAGTATATTTTTGATATGTAACAACTACAATAATTAAGGCATTCCTATTATTATCATTATTACCATGAAATTTATTGTTTTTTTTTGTATCAGCGCATTGGGTTGGACATCAGAACCTTTTATGTATTTGTTTGTTTAACCTTCCTTCATGTCCACTTTAATCCATATAAGATGGTTTTCATCTTTTTTGAGTTCACCATAGTGACCACAGTATGTTTTAAACAGTTCGATCAATCAATACCTGAGGACTTTACTGTGGCTTTGAAGACCAATGTTATAGACCAATCAAGATCATCTTGCATTTGGTTTTGATGGCTGCTGTCATCCAAAATAACATTACTTTTATTGTGAAGGTTTTGTAGGGTTTCGAAATGTTCATTTCTGTCTGAAGATAAATAACTGTAAAATGTGCTAGACATTTTACTGTCTTCAGAAGACTTGTAAATGCCTGTGATGGTATTTGTCAAAGAAGCACTGTATAATACAAAGCAATTATTTTTCATCCAATTTGTATATTGCGAATATGTTAGTGTTATTGGCAAAATAGGACGTTTTATCAATACAAATCCCTAAATCCCCTAAAAGTTTTTTTTTAGAATAATACAGCAAGTCTGTTTGCTTATGCCCTATCACTGGCATGTATTATGAGCAAACAGAATATTGTGCTCCTTGGACATCTTTATATACAGGTGAGGTTATGACCTCACTGGGTGTATGGTATAAAATCTTTCTTCCCCCTATTTTTTTCTTTCCTTTTTGTGCTGTCATTGGTCTTTTTAGATGTCTCGAATAATCCAGGTTTATGATGAGGACAAACAAAGTAAAGTGCAGGTAAGATGTTTCGTACATCACACCGATGGGCTGCGCTGGCACCCAAAGCCCCCAAATGGAGTTTTAACTTTTTCTGTGATCTCTTCTCCTCCTCTTCACCCTTCCCTAATCACCTGGACCTGCATTCCTTCAACCTTCCTCACATTTCCACACTCTCCCCTCTCCTTCCGTTTCTAGGCCGACTCGGAAGTGGCAGAAGCCGGAAAAACCGTCAGTATTTACTTCGAAGAAAAACTGCAGGAGATTTTTCCCGACCAAACATTCCCGGTAGTCACAGAGGAGACGCGAGCCGACGAAAACAAGGAGGACACGGAGGACTCTGACGATGATGTACAACCGAAACGTAAACGCTTAAAAGTGGATGCTGAGAAGTTGATGCATATAAAGTGAAGAACATGGGTTCGAACTGACAGATTTGGCTTCTAAGAAGAAATAAATGGAGTCTTCCTCGTGACCTCAACGCATTCTGGCCGGTACAGTGTCAGATAATGCTGGATCTGATCGTTTTCAATCATGTTTTTCTCACCATCCTCATCCATTGTACATACTGTGTAAGAAATTTAAAACTTGCATTGTAAGCGTTGAAGTTGTCATTGACTGTAGAAGATTTTGCTCTCCTGGAGGAAATCGTTGGGTGTCAGTGAAGACACTTGTACAGATTTAAACAGGTCTTGTTTTATTATGATTTAGTAAATAACATGCTTCTTTTTTCTTTTAAACTATCGGTTATTATTATATTTGTAAATCTATTGTGAATGATACTTTATAAATGATACACTCATATCCCTTCCGTTGTACGATAAAGTTTATCATATATGACCCACCTGCTGCCTTTGCATGCGTGTTTTCAAGTTTTGTTCCTTCTACTAATTTAAATCCCCATTTGATGATGGTTTTTAATAAACGAGTCACCACAGTATTGTGGTGTAAAGTATTAATCACAGACCTTTTACTCGAAAAGATGCATATTAAATGTGTGTCTGTGCCATATGACACAAACATACATACAGTAATTGCATGCTACTTATAACCAATGATTTTTCTCTTAACCAAATGCAATGAAACGGTCTGTAAACATCAACTGTCAAATGAAGCATGCATACAAAAGTAATGAATACTTGGAAGACATTAAAATGACAATTTATTTTTTTATTTAAAGAATGTATAAACAAAAGTGGTGCTTTGCTACATTTTAAGGAGGTTGAAATGTTGAGTAAATTATTTCAAGTAACGCTGTTTTATTTGCTTATTTAGTCAAAATGCTTATGGTAGTGTAATGCATTCAACAGTGGTTGATCTGCATGTTCTATAGGCTTATATACTAGTTTAGACACAATTGACAGACATGTTTCTCATGATCTTAAAACTCTCATCTGAAGGTGTATATTTCAATATTTTATTCAAAAAATATTTTTTAAATGGATTACTTGGACCAAATAATGAATAAAGAGCTCTAATTACTTTGGGTGCTTTTAGTCACAATATAATTCCCACAGTTATACATTTTTAGTATATCATTTTTAATGACATACAATTTTAAATAATGTAATTACGAAAAAGCTTTTATACAGATTTCTTTTACAGCACAGGGACTCTTACGAATTGGCTTTCTTGCGTCACACGCAAAGACAGACGTCTAGACGTCATGTTTTTGCTGAATAGTGATTTTGAAGTCAGCTGAGAAGATCAGCTCAGCTGATAGTCGCTCCGTTTTGAGATCTGCTGTTTGTGTCCGGAGGTGACGAAAGGTAAAGAAATTATGCTGTTCGTTTGAGTAATTTATAAGAAAAACATGTACTCTACTACAGCTTAAAACTTTAGTTTGTGACGCATTTAATTCACAATGAAATACATATAGAGTCATTCGAAACCAAAACTGATAACAGCGAAACATTGTTTCACATACAAATGTGAAACATTGTAATAAAGTACTGAAATGTGCCAAATAACAGTAAACTTGTAAATTGTGACACAGACCAAATGTGTAGATTATTATCCTGTATTGTTGGTTATTTATTTTCATTAACATTATAAATTGTTTTTATAGTCATCGTATTTTTAAGTATGTGATTTTTAAATGTCATTCTACAACCAAACCTCTGAAACTGCTGACAGCCGCAAATACATCGATTGGTCAACGTGCTTCTGCTTTCGTGAAAGCCTCTAGTTCATAATGCTGATCGTTTCCGGTTTCCGCAGCGCCGTCATGACCCACTGACGTCTCACCAAAACTGTCCAATCAGAGCGCTCACCGATGAACCCGTTGTTGTCGGTTTGGGTGTCTCAGTCCAGCCATCCAATCAGAGCGCTTAACGGTGACGTTGTTGTTTGACTGCTTGTTTTGTTTTCGTCTGCGCTTAGGAGACTGTTGAGTCGAACCGAACCGCTGTGCCGTTTTAACAGCTGAAGATCCATACTACAGGTAATGTTGTGAATGTTTTAGCGTATGAGTGATTTTTTAAAATCAAACGTTCATGTGTTGATTGTTGTTATATGTGCAGTGATGTCTGATGGCGTGTTTGAGCTCAGTAAGGACGGGAACTTCAGCTCTCTGTGTCCGAACGGGTCCCAGTGGGTTTGGGATGGCCTGGGTGAATGTGCTCAGGACGCCCGAGACATGGCCAGTGTTATTCTGGGACTGCTGTCTATAGTTTGCTTCATGGTGTCATCAATACCGTAAGTAAATGGTCACTGTCATAATGTCAGTCAAAACTTGAAATATAAATAGATATTACTAATAAATGCATTCTTTGACTATTTATATTTTACTAAACCCCTGCTGATAGAGTTCAGATGTAAAAAACTGTATATCCCATAGTTATCTGTTTTGAAAAATGGAAATACACCTTAATATAAACGTAAAACATTGTGTTTTCATGTTAATGTTGACATTTGCAAGGGTTGCCCAGCTTAAACATTACTGTTGTCTACACTTTTAAACCATCATAGACACATTTGATCAAACCCCAAGGTCTGAATGATGAACTATTCCAAATGATTTCTATGTAGCTAAATACTTACAAGACTTTGGTCATTATATTCTTAGTGCTTGGGTCAGTAAGGTTTATTTGCATGCTGTTATGTAATACAACGTTTCAGTACTTGAACATATTTTGTATTTATTATTTATAAAGCACAATGGAGCATGACAATACAAAAAAGTTTGAAATTAAACAAACACATGAATTTGGTCTTGAGATGTTGTGAGAAATATTAATATATGACATGTGATATTGACTTTTTGCTTAGGCAATACTACAGTTCTTGCAAAACGGGGAATATGGACAGAGCTCTTTCCATTTGGTTTCTTTTATTGTGGTTGGGTGGTGACTCGTGCAATCTGGTCGGATCGTTTTTGGCTGATCAACTTCCACTGCAGGTAAAGAGCAAATTAAAGTGTTTCTGCTTTTACAAGTATTGCTGGAGTGATTGAGTTTCATTCTGTCTCATTTAAAACCATTAATGAGTTTATCTGTTAGTATTAAATGTTTAACTCCTCGTTTTTTTCTTCAGATATACACTGCTGTGTACTACGTTTTGGCAGATTTGCTGATGCTTTCAATGTACGCTTACTACAAACTAAAGAATAAAAGAGCGAGAGGTGAGTTGGAACTCATTTTTCAACACTTCTACCATACGTTACAAAAGCCTTAAGTATATGCAACTGTTGCGTTCATGCCATACACGAATGTATTTCCTAGAAAATTGTTGCAGTTTCCTGTTTGCACTCATGCGTCAGATATGCCTCATACTGTAAAAGCATGTGCTTTAATATATATTCCACATATAGATATTCACAGTGTTATAAGAATGCTGATGCCTGAAACTCATGGAATTGCTTTTGGTCTCTGCAGGCAGAAATGATGCGTTGCTGAATTCTGTCAGTGTGCTGTGTCTTCTGGGAATCTCCTCTTCCATCTTCAGCTTTTCACACTCAGCCCTGGATGATCAGATGCCTACAGGGTTTAAGGGACGAACGTTGTTGGCCATAGATGAGGAAAATGGTTCAGTGCAGGTGATGGGAGTTAGATGTTTTTTGTGGTTAATCTTTGCACTGTTTAGCTATTAACATTGAGTTGCATTTAACTTATTTGTGTTTCTTTTAAGCTTTTCGTTGGTTTGGGATTTAATTTAATTTTTGTTTTGTTCATATTTTCAGCCTTTCACTACAAAGGAGATTGTAGGCTTTTCTATTGGCTCTGTGTCGTCAGTACTGTATCTGTGCTCCAGACTGCCACAGATCTACAAAAATGTAAGTCTTTATAATAAAATATTTTTATTAAATATTTTCATTCTATTTTAATGTAGTATATTATTGTATTATAATTAAATACTTTATATAAAAAAAGAGAGTAAGATTCCTAAACTCATTATAGTTTATTTGGACCAAATAATGAATAAAGATCAGCTAATAAGATTCCATTATAGATATGCATTTCTTCAGTGCTTCCCAATTCCTTCCCAGGTTAAAACCTCAAAAAGCTGGATGATAAAAATGCCAAGAATATGATTTTACAAATTCATTATACTAATTATAAGAAACTCATTATAGTTATGACAATTTATAGATTAAATTCAGTTTGATGTGTACACCCAAGCTGAAATATTTTTTTCTGTCTGCAGTTTAAGAGAAAGTCAACAGAGGGCGTGTCGTTTTTCTTGTTTGCGCTGGTGATTCTGGGAAACACTACATATGGCATCAGTGTCCTACTGAAGAACCCAGATCGGGGTCAGGGAGAGACCAGTTACATGGTGCACCACCTCCCGTGGCTCATCGGCAGTCTGGGGACGCTCTCACTCGACCTTATAATATCCTTTTAAAGCACTGACATGTTCGAGACACTGGGAGAGGATGATTCATTGCCAGAGATCTGTAACCACAGAAAAATGTGAAATGATTCAGTAATGAGCAAAGCTTATTCATAATAGGCTGTAACCTTAAACATTTAAAAACAAATACAGTTTCCAAGTTAATGTCTTGGCCATAACCATTGACACTCCAATGAAACGTCATGTGACAGTTTTATAAATAACTTTATTAGGAGTGTAATGTTTTTACCTGGGGTTAAAAGCGGGGTTTGAAAAGATAACGTATATTTCACTTAGTCTGGGGAATTGGCTTGTTTTGAAAACATGAAGTCAAAGGTCACACCGTCTGATGTTATGGCCAGTACTACATAATTGTTTTTGTCTCTGTAGATTACTGGTTGTTACATATATCAACAAAGCAAAGATAGTTACCATAGCAACCAGTTGTGCATTACAAATCCCTATAGTTAGTTGACTTCATTTTATGTAAAGTGTGTTCGCCAAAATCACAGTTTTTGCCTTAACATTGTATTTCAGATATCTGTGCAGTTTATGATGTACAGCAAAACTTCTCATCATTCCACAGATACAGATGAAGAGACTGCTGCCCTTCTGCACAACTAAACCTTTGGTAGAGATGTTGGTGATGTCTTGGGATATTTGACTGTCAGTGGGCATCAAGTTTCCTTTAATGAACAACATTAATGAACAAAAAACAAAACTCCTTTCCTTTTTTTTGTTTTTGTTTTTGTTTTATTTATTTATGTTTTTATCAATTGGTTTTATACCTAGAAATGTCAAATCTATCCGATGGGAAATAGTTCTTATTTGTTTACAGATGTTTGGCACCAAAGGGACTCTTTTGTAATATTTGTACTGTATATTTTTTGATAAAGCATACAATCATGTGAATGTATTTTAATCTCTGATTTCCTAATTTGGTAGGTCCAGTGTATCAGAGGGACAGCGTACTGTAATAGATGGTTTGTAGGGTGCTATCATTTCATGTCATGTAATCTATTGTAGAAATAAGATCTTGGAATTGAAAATGTTTTTAGTCTGTATACTGTGGGATTTCTGGCCTTGAATCAGAACAATATCTCATTCAGTTATAACTTCTTTTATTTCTTCACATTGTACCTGTTTATTTGTTCTGTCATCGCACAACATTCACTAAAAAGGTTTTGTGGCTAAACGTGTTTGAACTGTACTGTTGTTTAATGAAGTTGTCTACCTTATCATGTTCACCATATTTTTTCTTTTTAAAACAACTTTGATGTCATCACTAAACAATGTGCAATGCATTACTTATTGTAATGTGTGACTGTAATATTTTTTTTATGTAAAATGGCCATTGAAATGTGATTAAATTACAAAATACGAGTTCGCACAAGGATTCAATTCGTGTTGCAGTGGAAAGTGATTTGGGAACTTTGAGAAGGTGTTTAGACTATGATCTGTAGACTTCCTGATAGTAATGAACATTCATTTAATGTTGAATACATGTTGAGAGTAACAAATGTAACATTGATTTAACATTAAATCAATTATTCTGGCTATCTGCACTCTTTCAAATAAAGGTGATGCCATAAAAGAACCGTTTTTGCATGAGAATTTTCATAATCCAAAGAACCTTTTTGTTTCGCAAAAGATTCTTTATAGTGGAAAAAGGTTCTTTTAAAACGTTGACAGAAAGGCATCGATGTGCAAAACCTCTTGAATCCCTTTTTAAGATTGTCGGATGAAGGTCAAGGTTACACTTGAGATTATTGTATGGATTTACTGTATAGTATTGTATTGTTAATGTGCCAAAGTCTATATTGCATTAATGTTAAAGCGCATTAATGTTAATGTTTAATATGAGGAAGTTTTAAACATGCTTTTACTATTGATAAAGTTGTTTAGCAAGCTGTTATGTGATGACGAAAACAATTGTGTTATAACTTTCTTTAAAACTGATCCAATCGATGGTACAGTTTTTAAAACTAGATTTGATCACCAGATTTAAGAACAACCTTAAATTCTCTCCAGGCCATGTTCTTCATGCTAGGTCACATCAGTAGTCCTTAAATTCCAGGAATCACATCCGTGTTGTTTTTCCTCATTAAAGCAGTCACTGTCAGTAGCATCCTGTGAGTTAAGAGCATCAGGGTGGGTCTGAATGTCCCCTCTGCCCCCAGCGAAGGGCCACACACCGAGTAAAACGGGTTAGGGTCTCTGTGTGTGTGTGTATATGAGATAACTGTGTGTGTCCAGTAAATGTGTAGTGACACTGAGAATGTGGGAGTGTGTTAGGATAATTGTGAAATCCTGGCCGAAGCAAGAACGTTCTCGGAGACTCAGCAGGAAGAAGCGGAAAGATAGCGAGACACGTTCATCCATCAGTTGGATGAACTGGGGCTGTTTATAAACACTCGGCTGATGGGAATGTCCTAATGAGGTCTCTCATTCACACAGCGTGTGTTTCTATCTCAGTCATTATTTAACTCAAATAACTCTATGCTCCCATTTCTAATTTGTGTTCAACAGGCCCAAACTGTTAGATATCTGAGCTTATAGGCAATTTCCAGAACCGTTTCTCACGTTCCACTGACGGCCGAGTTGATCTTAGGAGTGTGATGTACTTATCTAATGGTCCACACTGACTCATCTGTGTTTCAGGACGACGTTATCGACTTTGTGCCCCTGTGTTTAAACTGCATGTGAGACCAAAGACACGTACTGGTACGTATTTGAATTAAGGGTTTGTGTTGGCTGGAGCTGTTTGTTCTGCGCATGTGTGTTCCTGTGTGTATTTGGCAACTGCTGTCAACATCACGAATGTAAGAGGCAGGTCAAGCTGAGATCCAGCACACGCAACATCAGAGCTGGTGAGTACAGGAAAATCTGTTTTCTTACTCATTCATAAGGCAGAAGTTTTTAAAACGTTTCTGTTTTGTGGCTAAAGTTAAAAGATTTTTATTTGGGAGTGCAGTTTATATAATAAAAAATACTGGGTGGTTTCAGCTCATAGGTTGAGTAAAATATGGACAAACCCAATCGATGGTTAAAATTAACTTATGTTGGGTTTTTTAACTGGTTGGTTAAATGGTCAAATATGGACAAATTCATGAATTGGTTTGTCCATACCCAACTATCAATTTAAGTATGTAGGATGCGTCTCATGAAGTTAATGTTGGGTTGCAATGTAGAGTTGTGTTTAATATTGCTTGAGATTATATATATATTGGGATTTATTGACACTACGTTTTATTATTTTGCACATAAATTCCAGATGTTGGCTTCCTAAACACTGATTTTAATCTTTGGTTTTTAATGGTCTTACTCAGTCAATATTAAAGATATCAAGGTTATATTTTCACCGAATGTTCTTTACATTATGCAGGATGATTTTCTTTGTAAAAATAGTAAATCACAAGAATGACATTGCTGGATTTTCACAGACAGTCACATATTTCCAACCTCCAGTTTAAATGAAGATATAATGTTCAGAAACACTGGGTGGAAATGAGCTCAGAGAGAAAGATCTCTAAAGATCATTAAGTTCTGGTGAGTTCTGGTGAAAGACATTAAGTTCTGAAGAATGCCTTAAAAAATCGTCATTTTGGGATGTTTCATTATTATTCTGTGTTTGATGTGTATTTTTTGGGACGTTATTCTGTGTTTGATGTGTGTTATACATCTAAACCAAACCAATGAGAAATCAATGTACAAGTTGCCAATTGGTCAAAATAGACTTAATCAGTTTGATCCTTTTTGTGACCACAGCCTATTCTGAGTTTAGCAGACTTACGTCATTCAGACCTGATACACAGTTTCTGATAATCACACCATTCAAACATTACAACCAGTTTTGGACTTTAGTCCGACACCCCCCCCCAAACTATCCATGCGCAAGGCCGTCTGATCTAAAAGATTTCCTGCTCATGTAAACAGATTCTACTGCAGACAATGAACAAACATCAAACATGATAACATGACTGACAGATGAAAAGAAAGAGATGGAGGAAATCAGTAATGTGGTGCTGTTGTGAACAGTGTGGTTTGGACATCTCAAGATGTTTATTGTGATGATCAAGGATGGGAATGTGTGGAATTGAACAATTCTGTCTGTTTAACATTCCATCAATGATTTTTTTTTAGTCTGTAAGGAAGACCTTGACAAGTATTTACATCTCACAGCCCATTTGTACATATTACACTAAAAGTTAAAATTTTTTAAGTTGGTAAGAGCATTACACCCCAAGACATATACTGATGAGAACATTATAAATGTAAAAATGTGATTTGCAGTTTATTAAGTAAAGAAACATCATGCAAGGCATTAATTTTCATTGACAAATTCAAAAAGTACTTTCTCAAAGGAATCAGAATTAGATGTTCAAGAACTGTTAACATTACGGTCATTCAGTTTTATCTTTAACCGCATTGTATCAGTTGCAGATTGGTTACGGATAGACATCTCTATATACTTGCTCTTTATGTACTTGTAAGAAAAATGAATGTAAAACTCTTTCATTCTCATCACTGTCTCGTTCCTTTTCACCCCATCTGCAGTAAAAGTCATGAAGTTCATTTTTCAGCATTGAAGATTATTTTTAAAGAATCCAAAGTCATTGGATTGGATGACAAGGAAGATATAACAGAATTGTCCCTCCCTAGCATCTCATCCCCACAATAAGACAACTAAAGATGTTCTTCATCAGCACAATGAGTTGAGCGTAGGAGGGCACGTGTGTGTGTGTTTGTGTCATAATTTGATGTTTTTAGGAAAGCCTGCCCCCTCTCCCCTGCCCTCCACGGGGTCTGAAGTCCGTAGGGTGGGAAGGTTAGATTCCTACGATTCTCAATCTTTTCAATGTCAAAGATTAACTGTATGACAAACAGAGTCGTGGCAAACACAGTGTGTATAAACACTCCCTAAAGCTCTAGAGATGAGCTGAATGTCACTCGTCTTTTCCTCTTGGGACAAAATACATATTCCACATTACCACACAGAACATTGAGATCATTAAAGTTATAATGAATTAGACAAGAGGGATTACAGTTTAAAGATTGAGATGAATCTAATACAAATGGAGACAGTGTTTTTGGCAAGTCTGATGTTCCTGGAACAACATCCATTTGGAATGTGACTGTAGAATTACGGTAGACAATAGAATTGGTTATATTTGGCAAAATATAGGTCACCAATTCAAATACCATTGATCCAGTTTTGTTCACAATAAAACTGGTCCAATTTGATAAAATATTGTTCACCGATTCAACTTTATCTGCAATAAAATGGTCCTGTTTGGCATAATGTTGGTCAATAATCCATTTGTTTGGAAATAAAGTTGGTCCTATTTGGCAAAAATATTGGCCACCAATCAAACATGTTTTGGTAATAAAATTGATCCTATTTGGTAAAATATCACCAATCCAAATTCAATTAAATTTGGTCTGCAATGAAAATAGTGCTGTTTGGCAAAATACTGATCACCAATCCTAATACAATTTGCAATAGAATTGGTCCTATTTGCAAAATATTGTTCACCACTTTAAATTACTGGCAATAAAACTGGTCTGATTTGGCAAAATGTTGGTCACCAATCCAACTTTACTGACAGTAAAATTGGACCTACCTAATGAGATATTGGTGATCAATCAAAATGTTATTAGTCTGTGAAACACATGTAACATCATCCTTCATTCCTCCATTCTGACCTTTAAAAATGCTTCTTGTGAATGTCATTTAGTTATTTTACAGTAATATATCCAAGATTAGTACCTAAAGATGGTATTCACAAATCCTAACAGAACCGGTGCTGAACACCAGAAGTCATCTACATGCCAAACCTATCAAGACATCCGGCACAAGCTTCTCGTTGTGAGGTTTTTCCTCTGAAACTCTTGCCAGAGCAGCTGTTGGGACACGCGGGCGTCATCTTTGGTTTTATTCTCACAGTCGCTGTTCTTCATCTCGTCTCAGAGCCCCAGAGGAGCACAGACGCAGATCTCCACAGCCTTCACTGTGTTCTGTCATAACCTTTTTGTGACAGCGATGCCTAAAATAGCTGCTCTAACTCTGGGGCTGGAGAGCTTGTTGTTGTCAGAGCCCTAAAATAAAGAAATGTAGTGAAGGCAGTAGATTAATATCCTCATGTTTTTGTGATCTTTCAGTGGTCCAGACGATCTCTGTGAAGTGAGAGGATCTGACTGTTCGGATGAGAGAGGGAACAGATCCCGGTATGAGCATGTCAATCAGCAGCTACCTTTCTGCATCTGACACGTTTGATATATCAGAGCCGCCACAGTACTACGGTAAGAGTACCGTTTATTATATCAATCACTTTATTACTTATTTTTATAGAATTGCAATATTGTTAGAAACACTTTATTATGAAAAGCTGATTTATTATAGTATATATATAATTTTGATGTAGTTGGTGGTGTAGTTCAGTGTTTAAAGATCTATATTGGTTGTAGGGATTGATATAAGGATGTAGGGTTCAAACTGCATTATTATTTTTGTATTAAGTCATTTGTCTAACTTAATTATGAATTCAGCTGTCAGAAAAATTAAAATCGTATCGCAACATTTCAAGTCACTGACCAGAGCACTGATGCATGTTCACAAGCTGTTTTATAATCTATATTAATGTTGCAGCATTACTCATAAAAACAATTAATGCATTCGTTAAATTCTCAGTTTGATTGTTTCAATAAATTCGCTGTTTCATTTAAGTCATTATGGTTACGAGAAGGCCAGTCATGATTGTAGTTTAGCAAAGCTTCCCACCAACATGAATGTTTACAGAAAACTCCAGTGGTTTACAAACAGATACTAACAGAGAAAAGTGATGTTTTAACCTTATCAGGACATAAACCATCTGTGAGAAAGACAGGCGTGAAAGCTGGGAATCAGACTACTGGATAGACTGGGATCATTATGGGTGAAATGAAAAACGATGACATAGAGAAAGATGTTGTTGCTTTTTTACTTTTATTGATAGTATTAGTTCACCCAAGAATTATGTGTTCTTTTTAATCATTTAAATGAATTGGTTTATCCAGTTTACAAAATGATTCGATCCAATCACAGTGGTTCATGAATTATTTTTATTTTTTATTTGATCCTTAAGTTTCATTTCTACGATATTTATCCAAAAGGATCGTTAATTCTGTCATCATTTATTTACCCTCATGTTCAGATTTAAAACCTGTAAATGACTTTTTCTTCTGTGTAACAAAAAAGTGGTTCTCAGTGAAAAAAAAAAGTCAAAAGTGTTGGAAGTCAATGGATGTCAGAATTGTTTGATTCCCAACATTCTTTAAAATATCTTTTTGTGTTTTGCAGCAGAAAGAAAGTCATACAGGTTTGGAATGAAACGAGTGTGAATAAATGATAAAATAATTATTATTTCTGAATGAACTATCACATGTGCAGATGTGCTTCAGAAAATCCGCCAGTAGTCACATGTGTTCTCTCAATGGAGGATCTCAAACCTAAAATCCATCTCCATCCAACAAAAAGAAAAAAAAACATGACAGAGTCTCCATTCAGTGCGCTTATAAAAACCCCAAAAGTTACAAAGCAAATAACAATCATAAACATATCCGTAACCTCTTCAGCTGCATCCTGTTTCCAGAGACAGAAAAGATTCAGAAGGTCTTGCTCTGGCCTTTTTTATTATGTCCCAATGGCCTCATAAGAGCCTTTAGGTAATTCTAGAATCATGTGAAACATTTTCAGTCGTTTTCTATATCTCAAGATGTTCCTCTCATGTTCTCTCTGCAGATGTTCTCGTGGATCCATTGGGCTGTTCTTACCAGGATCCGGATCTGCAAAGCTCTCTCTATGGCCAGCAGACGTTTAGCCCCGTCAATGTGCAGTTCTCCATGTACGGCGCTTCAAACATTCAACCGTGTAACCCGTCTTACCCCTACAATCATCAGTGCTCCGAGTACACCTGTGAGCCGGACACGGACGTCCAAAGCACAGGACGGGGCGGTGTTGTCAGTCTTCCCCTGATGAAAAGACAAAGAATGACTCATGGAGCTCGAGTGAAGGGTCAGGATGAGCTCTGTGTGGTTTGTGGTGATAAAGCCTCGGGATATCATTATAATGCTCTCACCTGTGAGGGCTGCAAAGGTAGAGATGATCAGCGTGTAGTAGAAAGAAAGCTTTATTAAAGAATTGACAAAACTGATGTGAAACTGACTTAAATGTATCGTACATGTCTAAAGTTTAGACACAATTGACGAAAGTGACCTTAAAAACCTTTTAATCTGAAGGTGTATGTTTGAAATTCCTTTGTAAACAAAAACAATATAAATTTCTTCAATTTGAAAACAATTACTTGGAGCACATAATAAATAAAAAGCAACCAGTAAGAGTCCAGGATAGATAGAAATTCCTTCAGTGTTGTTTAAAAGCTTCTCAGTTTGAGACCTCAAGAAACTGGATGATAAAATGTCAAGAATATGTTTTACAAATTCTACACAAACTGTGACTACTTTTAAAGATGATCAAATATAACATAGTGTTCATTTATTTTGGATGCTTTTAGTCACAACTTAATTATCACAGTTACAATTGTGTTATTTCATGATTTTGATGAGTTTACAACTATTCTAAAATATGGGGGGAAAAGTCAAAATAAACAGTGTATAAAGTGTCTCCAAACGTTTGATTGGTACTGAATGTACTGTCAAATTCAATATTTAAAAGTTTCAGTGAAGCAGCTTGACTTTCTTCTCTCAAACAAGATGTCCCTTTATTCAGGTTTCTTCAGACGCAGCGTGACTAAAAAGGCTGTGTACCGCTGTAAGAGTGGCGGCAGCTGTGAGATGGACATGTACATGCGCAGAAAGTGTCAGGACTGCAGACTTCGCAAATGCAGAGCCGTCGGGATGCTGGCGGAATGTAAGACGTTTTAACACAAGACTTTTTTTTAATCTTGTGTTACTTCCTCCTCATCGTATTTATCAACTTGACCTTGAAAATAATGTACTTGTGAATAAATGAGATAGAAATATGCCAAATTAATAACATATATGAGATTACATTACAAACGATTAAACCAAATTATGTGTTTATCTACTTTGAATGCCGTGTGTTCTGTCCAGGTCTGCTTACTGAGGTCCAATGCCAATCTAAAAGATTAAGGAAGGGCTCGAAGCACAGAGGACACGGATCAACACATCGAGCTGAAGATGATGACTGTTCTGAAAGTAGAAGTGTCTCATTAACCAGTAGATTCACCACACGGGTAAAAAAGAACATCACAGTATGTTATATCTAGTTGTTTCTCCTTCTTATCATCAAATATACTGTGTTTGCAGGTACCATGTGGTTTCTCCAGAGAACAGAGATGCATTCTGAATAAAATTGTTGAGGCTTATCGTAGATACATAATTCAAGACAACATGAATTGTCGGGTATGTCAAAAACGTTTTATTTATTATTGCTGTTTTAATACGAAGAACAAATTTGTTTACTAGAGCATTGCATTAGCAATGGAAAGGTCATGGATTCGATTGCCAGAGAATACAGACATTGTTGAAAAATGTATATCTTAAATGCATTATAAATTATATTTCTTTCCCCAGATTCCTCTGTGGTCAAGTTTATCGAACAGTGCAGACCTGACCCCACCTCACATAGAGAAGCTTTTGCAGTTTTCAAGGAGTATACCTGGTTAGCTTCTTTACTACATGTGACACTTTATTCAAATGTTTTGACTCATTTGAACTTATTTGTGTGTGGGATTTGATGTTTAGGATTTGAGCTTTTGGAAAGTTGTGATCAGAACACACTTCTGTCCAGCTCTTCAGTTGAGGTTATGTTTCTGCTTCTCGCTCAGCAGTTCTCAGACAATCCATCTAGTGTCAGCAATGGTATTTACATACAGTGTTACATAATGAAATATGCTGCTGTTCTGTTTATTATTTTAACAAAGGCAATTATGCAACAACTTTATTAATCAGTGTGATTTGTGTTTTACCAGCTTTGCTCCCTGCAGGTTTAAATAGCTCAAACCCAGACTGGATAAAAACTTCTAAAATAGGGAACAACTACAGGATAATAACACATTCAGGTGGGTTTTAAGTGTTTAAAATCTTATATTACATAAGCAAATTAACAGTAAGTTGTTATGATTGCATTTGTTTAACATATAACATATACCTTTAATACTTAATTTTTTAAGTGTACTTAAGCAAGTGTACTTTTTATAAATATTTTAAGTAAACTTTAAAACAATAGTAAACTTTGAAAACACATCTAGTTTATATGGAAGTCCTATAGCTAAATTCTAAAGATTGTTTTTCCTTGAAAACTTTTTTCTCTTCAAAAATCTTTTTTAAAATCTCTTTTAAGATAAACTTTTTACTTTTTTTCTTTTTTGAATTTTAGAAAAACAAATTATTCTTAAAATTTTTTCTCTTCAAGCATGTTTTCATCCATTTTTTTTCATCTTCAAATGCTCATCTTTTGAAAATTAAAATACTTTTTTTAAAGATTACATAAAAAAAAAATTCCATTTAAAACATTAATTTTTCATCTTCAAATGCTCATCTTTTGAAGTAAAAAAATTGTGACGATAAAAAATATTTTAAAATCTTCAAATTTTTTCCTTCAAACTTTTTCCATCCTCTAAAAACATTTTTCAACTTTTTTTAATCATTATTAAATTTTTTTCATTTTCATCAAAACTTTTTTTAACTATTTTTTTTTTCGAAAAAATCTTTTTCATCTAATAAATCTTTTTTTTACATCAATTTTGTTCTTCTTCAAAAAAAAGATTTTATCCTCCAAAAAAAATTTCAACTTCAAATGCTCATCTTTTAAAGATAAAAATAAATTTTAGATGAAATAAGATAAAAAAAATTTGCAGAGGGGAAAACTTTTAAAGAGATTTTTTGTTACAAGAAAAATTGTTATCTTAACAATTTGTTTTTTCAAATATAAATTTTTCATCTTCAAATGCTCATCTTTTGAAGATTAAACAAAAACAAATTTGAAAAGAAATAAATTTCAAGGGAAGATTTTTTAATCTGCCAAAAATCTTTTTCATCAAATTGTTTTTAATATTCACTTTTTTTCCTCTTAAAATTTTTTTCATTTTCATTTGTAGATGAAAATAATTATTTTAGAGATTAAAAAAAATTGAAAAGAAAGAAATCAAGAGAAGAAAATTTTTTCATCTTCAAATAATTTTTGTCATCTTAAAAAAACTTTCACCTTAATTTTTTTTCAGCTTTAAATGCTTATCTTTTAAAGATAAAAAATCTTTAATCTTTAAAATCTTTAAAAAATCTTTTATCTTCTGCAAAAAAATTATCGATGATAAAAAAATGTTTTCAACTTGTGCTCATCTTTTGAGGATAAAAAAAGTTTAAGCCAAAAAAAATTTTAAGAGGGGAAAACTAATTTGAAGAGAGGACCTTTTTAGATGATTAGCATTTGAAGATTTTTTTTTTTGAGGATGAAAAATTTTTTGAAAAGAAAAAAAATTAAGGGAAGTTTATCTTTAATCTTCCAAAAATCTTAAAAATGTAAAAAGATTATCTTCATTTTTTTTCCTTTTCAATTTTTTTTTCATCCTTTACAAAAATGTAATCTTCAAATTTGAAAACAAAAAAAATTGACAAGGAAAAAAATTCTCAAAGGTTTTTTTATTTTTTGAAGATAAAAATCTAGAGAAAAAAATCTTTAGGACTCCAGAAAGGAATATAAGGTCATTTTTTTATTTTGCCTTTTAGGGCTTTAGTAAGTTTACAGCATATGAAAAGTAGACTGAAAATTTCTTATTTTAATTTTACAATAAGTATATTTAAAGCACACTTGAATAAACCTTTGTTTTGTAAGGTAATTGTTGCAAGTACAGGTTTTGGTTTTGTTAAAGATGTGATCCTTGTTTTTGATCAGGGCTAAATGATGAGCTTTTGAGATCGGTGGTAAATTTCCTCCACAGTATGGTTGCCATTGCAGTAACAGAGGCTGAATATGCTCTTCTTACAGCGACTGCAGTATTGTGTTCAGGTCTGTGGATTATAATAATCATGAGTCAATTCATATTTGATACAATTTGCTTTTAATTTTAAACAATTCATTAATTTTTTTTTTCATTTTGTAGAGGAAAACACTTTTTTTAAAAAGTTTTGAGCGATTTTTTTTTATCTTAAAAAATCTTTTTGTCATCTTTAAAAAGTTTTCTCAAAAAAAAGTTTTTTTTAATCTTCGAATGCTCATCTTTAAAAGATGAAAAAAACATTTTCAATAGGGGAAAAAGAAAAGAAAAATCTAAAAGACATTTTTTTTTAAAAAGAGAATTACATTTTTTTTTATCTTCAATGAATCTTAAAAAACTTACATTTTTTTTCCATCTTCAAAATTTTAAGGGATAATCATTTTAAGGGATAACCCCTTATGTAAATTAAAACCTGTGAGATTTTTTTCTTCTGTGAAATATTCTTTTATATAACATGCTTTACAACTATGCTTGTCTTTTGTCTTGTGTTGTGAAGCAGACAGGGTCTCTCTGCATGCCGTGGGTTGTGTTGAGCGCTTACAGGAGTTTGTTTTGGAGCTTTTATCCAGACTGTGCTGCAGTAGTCAGGGGTCAGCTCAGGACCCGCGACGTTTCGCTCGGCTCTTGGGTCGACTGACAGAGTTGAGAACGCTAAGACACAATCACCTCACGCTTCTCCCACAGCAACCCTGGGACATGCAGACCTGAAGACGCCTTGAGGAGAAAGACTTATGAGATTTATCTATGTTGCAATACATTTTCTAGTTTTGTTTAGAACAATAATCCAGGTCAATGTACTGTTGGTTACCCATGTGCAAATATAGTTTAGCTCAAAATGTCTTATTCTTACATGCAATAAATGAAGCATTTCTTTAAGTGTTTTAAGACTTCTGTGTTTTTTTGGGGTTTTTGTGATATGTGACCCTGCCTGTAAAAACAAGGCTAAAGTCTAAAAATCTAATGCCGAGATAAAGAGCATTAAAGTTTAGGTTCACCAATTAATTTTACTATGATTTCAATCTTTGATATGGTCTAACTTAGTCAATATTAAAAATGTTAAATTCTCACAAAATGTTTTTTTTTACATTGTGCATGATGATTTTATGTAGAAAAAAGTAAATCCCAAAGAAAAGACTTAAGTTGGGTTTTCACAGGCAGAGTCACATATATTCTATAAAAATATGTTAAATAAAATTTTAAAAGATTTTATAAAAGTTCAAAGAAGAAAGGACCCATCTTTGACAGCAGCACATTCTTTTCAATAAATGAATGTTTAGTCATCATTAACTGTTCAAAATGATTTTTGAATTTCCATTTTTAGCAATATTCCCTTCAACGCACTTTTAATTGATTATGAAAAGCAGCATGTGAAATACTCTGAATACGGCACCCAGAGGCTTTTACATTTATGAGCTGAGCATATTTCCACTATAAATCTTATTTTATTATATGAGGTGAATGATGTAACATGTAAAATACATCTGGATAAAGCTGTGTGACATAACTTTATAGAAGAAAAATCATAGAGAATGTTCATTTTTACCCGACAAAAGCAGATTGTGCTGTTATGTATTAAACATTAACTACCGCAAACCACCTACGTGAATTTTGCATGACAAAATAATACAGAACTTTCTAATTCTCTTTTCAGCCCAAGGCAAAAGCTGTTTAAAAGACTTGCACCTAAAAAAAAACACAAATCATGTATAAACGAGACAGGAAGACCAGCAGTCACAGTAGTTTGAATAGAACATTTATTTCTCCCACATGAAAATACTGTTTGAACAGGTTATTTGGTGGGTCGGTAAAATCTGCAGTTTGTACAAGCTAAAATTTGAAGAGGTTCCATCTTAAAAACAGTGAACAAAAGCTCCACGACTTTCTACAATAAATACAAGGTTCTGTGCTTGATGGTGAAAGCGATTTGTACTGTTGAACAGCAAATGTACGTCTCTCCAGCATTTCACCTTAAAATCTGAAAAAGAACTAAACCAGAAACCAGACTCTGAACGCTCATGTTGCGTTAGATCTTTACCTTAAATAAGAGATTTGATTTCCATCTTCAACCAATATAATTTAATTCCTTTAACTTTTGCGGTCCATAAATAAATTACATTTTTTTGTATCAAAAAATGAGAATATATATTTAACCATAGACAACCGTGAGTTGGTACATATACACATACATACAACGTATGCCAGTGATGTACATATGCACATACTCACTCTTTCTGATATCACAAGCAAGGTACACGTTTTCTAAGAAGTCTGAAAATCTTTACATGTATATACAGATCCTTCTTCATTTCTTCATACCGCCCAGGCATTTTATTTCACAATAAAGAAAACAATTAATTTAGATAGCATATAATAAAAAACATACTTATATACACGAGTGTCTTTACAATGTACAAGAAGTGGTTTGTAAAACTTTAAAAAGCTATTTTAAGAAAATGGCAGTAATTCATTCAAACATTTATATTTCTGAAGTTCATTCGTTCATTTAAAATGATTATTTGCAGAAATGATTTGCTTTGAATGTAACCAAAGGCTAAAACGGAGTCTGTGTGGTTTAGACTCATCACTATAAAGTGACAACAATTAAAAACACACAAACTACTAACAGAAACCGCGGCCCTTTAAATAATTCACCCTAGAAACCCAAACCACCATAAACCATCTAAAAGCCTTAAAGAAATAAAGACAGAATCTAAAATCCACCCAACAATTAGGTTGCATCCTGAAACACAATCGATAAACTGCTCCTGTACCTGGCTGGTGTTATGGTGGTTTACCACAGTCATTTTAGATGACGGATGTATCTGGCGCTTCTGCTTTAGAGAAAGTTGGAGCCGACGAAACCGTTCTCTTCCCGAACACGACTCAGGTGAATCATAGCTCGGTCGTAAGCCACTTGCACAGACTTCCTGATGCTGGTCTTCTTGCCCTCCATCATACGCAGCTTATCGGCCGTGTCGTCCACGCCGAGAGGAATCACCTTATCTTGTGGAAGCCACTGCCTGCAAAGAACAAACAATTAGATTTATTCTTGTATCTTACGTAGCAGTGAATACTTTAAAAATTAAAAAAGGCTAAAGACGAGGGGAAATTCATATCTGACGTGTGCTCACCAGGTGCGCTTGTTGTCAAAGAAGAGAACGAGGAAGAGTTTCTCGCCGGCCTCTTCTTGTCTCTGCTCCCCAAGGCGTAGCACATCGAGAGGAGGCACAGGGATGGGCACGCCGTTATGCAACAGACCCTCCTGAGGCATGTCTGGATCTATGATCTACAAAATATAATGTTTTTAAAAACACTTGATTAAGTAGGACTTGATCTTATCTAGTGTAAATTTTGTTACAAATGGACTGGTAGGGTTGAGAATGAGTTTCAGAGGCAAAGCAAGAAATATGTATATTTTGGAAATATAAAAAAAAAATACAAAATAACATATGAACTGTGCACAATAAGATCAGGAACATGCAACTGTCTAAAGTATCCAGGGCCAGCTTTGTTTTTTAATGCTGCTTTTAATAGTTTGTTCTATTATTATGAACAAATTTACACAAGCTTAAAAACAGAAGTCATGCAATTCTAACAAAATAACAAATATACCTGGATAATGAGAATGCATGACTTCTGTAGACATATAAATGTAGTATGAATGTGAGTGTAGAGCGCCCTCTCTCACCAAAGCAGGGTATGACGGATATCCTCTGCATTTAGCCCACACCAGGTCCAGAGGTTCAGGCTCAGGTAGGTCTCCATTTGAAAGCACATCTGAAGAAAATAAAGATTACTAACTTGTGAACTCAAAAACTTAAATAAACTAAAAAAAAAAAAAACATTTATAGGCCCACAACTGAACAACAAAAATGATCATCATTTACTTGAATGTAATGAATTGCAACAGGTATTTTGGCTCAATATTTTGATTAAAAAAAAAAGCAGGATTAATTGCTTACCGGTCCCAGTGTAGCCAGCATCTCCGTTAACCGTCTCTAAGAAAGGGACTTTGGACAGTGCAGGTTTCCCTCGACTTTTCTTCGGTGGTGAGACACTGAAAGACACAAACACAGTTGATCGCACCCGTGACCTGTAAACTATCAAGATGTTTTAGTCATCCATGTGTTCTCTTACAGTTCTCTGAGCGTTGGAGAAGCGCTGCATTCTGAGTCAGAACTGCCGTCCTTGTGCTTTCTGAAGCCGTTTGTAAGAGCTGAAAAATACAGCGCAAAGGTAATTACCCACAATTCCATTTAAAAGGGCAAATGATGGAAAACAGGATTAAGCTAGAAAAGCTGCTTATGTAAACTGCAAATATGAGCAAGCATACATTCACATAACACCTTTTCAACAACTCTTTTACTTTTATGCATTTGGCAGGTGGTTTAATCCAAAGCGACTTACAGTGAATTCAAGCTATACATTTTTTAATCAGCGTGTGTGTTCCATGGGATCAAACTTACAACCTTTGTGTCACTACAAGAACACATTATCACTTATTTTAAATGTGAAGAATTTAACCAATCAATTACATTGTTGAAGCTACAATGATACAGTATTAAATACAGTGGGGAGATTAAAGGTTCACACACTAAAAACTACATTTAACAAATGCAATCTAAACCTCTATGATGTACTTTTGCATTTGCAAAAAAATTTAGTGCTACAAAATTAGTTTGAAGGCATTTACTCTCTTTGTTCCCTAATGTAAATTGCATAAAAACGCAGCATGTATCCAACTTGGGTTCAATTGTGCATACTTTTCTGTAATTTCTAGGCAATTTCTATAATTAAGACCCTTTTATTTCCAAGGGAAATTGGAAAGTGGTCACGTAAAACTAAATTACAATCGTTTTCTGTGCAAGAATCTTGACTAGGATTTTAAGTAGACTTCAGGGCAAAAACAATATGCTACAAGGTTTCAAATGAACCGTCTACTATGTCAAATCGAACACTGTAAAGGCAATACATCACATTAACAGCCAAATGATGAGATCATTACAAATGACAAATACCAGGCTCAAGCGTGAGTCGAGGGGGAGTTTTCTCCGGCTCTGGGCTACGGCTTCTCTGTTTGGCCGGGGTTGATATGGGCGGAGGTGTTGGAGGTTTTGGCGGGGTTGAAGTTTCAGTCTTTGTGGTGCAGTTGGGTGTGCGTGCAGGGACCGGCTCAGTTCCGATCGCCTCTTCTTTGTTTCCATTCTGCATCTGATTGTCTCTCTCACGTTGGAGCTTCGCTCCGTTTTTAGCCTTTTTAAAGAGGACGGACGTTCTTCGGCCGACTCCCGACGTGGGCCGGGTGGGCGACTCGGTGGAGGACAGGCCGTTGGTCAGTTTGTTCTCAGGTGGAGGATCCTGGGGTTTGGTGGAGCTGTTGACCTCTTGTTGATCTGCCTCTTGCCTCTCACCGAGTCTGAGGCGCTTCGGTGGGCACGGGGAAGTCCTGGGGTCAGATGTCATGGGTCGGAGGGTGGGCGGTTCCTGGGGGGTGTCTCCTGGGGGAGGGGACAAGGCCAGGCCTGTGGGTTCCAACGTGGGTGGGGGGGTTGATTTAAGGTCATCTAGATGGAAAAAACAACAACACCACAAGTATAAGAAAGTTTCTGATAAAACCAGAAGTTAAATTCACACTTTCTTCGTGTCTTCAGTTTTGTCACCTTTGTCCGATGATGATGAAGACAGGTTGTTTTCACCATCCATCTCTTTTTCTTCATCCTCCTCCTCATCTTCCTCTTTGAGGTCTCCATTAAGCATGTGCGAGTTACGTGAGTGTTGCCTGTAACGAACCCTGTTGATTTCTCTGCGCAGCAGGCGGATACGGCGTGTGCGTGCACCGCTCGGGCGCATGGACGTCACCACGTCTAATTTATCTAGCAGCTCCCTCAGCTGGTCTTCAGTCGTCATGTGCAATCGATTATCAGGGTCTAGCAGCGTGTCCACTTAAACAAACAAACCCAAACCATCAGTACACAGAACAAGAGTAAACTGTATGCTATCTAGGGAACAGAACAGCATCTAAAGAGAAAACTAATCATTTACAGTTTACGAAGATAATGAGAGGGATGCTGACATGCTTAGAGTAGTGCAAGTTAACTCGGATTCAGCTCCTAGTTTTATAAGCACTCACCGTCCTCCAAAGTGCAGCGGAAGTAGTTGTTTTTGTGTGGTGATTCTGGCAGATGTAATCCCGTGTCCAGATCAAAGCCTGTGTTCTGGGCTTGTCTCTGAGCGTGCCTCAGAATAGCGCCCCCTAGGTCTCTTAGGCGTATTGCAGCTTGGTAAAACACAGTGTCTTTAGCATTGTAAAGCAGGCAGTTGGAGATCATGAGGTTAAAATCGGCCTCCATGTCGGTCACTGAACGATATTTGTGAGCCTCCAATTTGGTTCTCATCGTGGAGAAGTCCATAGGCTGTGAGATGAACTCCAGGTAATCAGGTACCTGAAAGGTATCAGAATTGCAGCTAAACATAAACTCATCTTCATATTATTTACCACGTTCAGTATACATTGCAAACACATTGTAACTGTGGTAAAATTACTGTAACCTTGGGCAAACAGCAAATTGCTTCATGATCAATAGGTTTTACATTCAATACAATTCATGCAAATTCAGAACAATTCAACTTAATTCAATCCACAATTATAATCAATTCAGTTCGTAATGAAAATAAAAAATTCACTTTTCAAGGACTCTACTTACCCTAATGCATGATTAAAAAGAATACTGACAAATTAATAAATGACAAACTCATAATTGCACTCATTGCACATAAAAAACGCATTGCAAGCTTTTTTTATTGTGCTAGTGATGCATCGAAATTCTTGGCAAAAATAATTTCACATGTGAATGTTTTGCATACAAACTACATCCTACATTGCTTATTGCATTACTATGACTAATTCTAAATGAAAACTAAATAATACATTTTAATAAATAATGAAGGACACAGACATAAACATCACACTAGAAATACAAATGATTGTCGGTCTAAAATAACCTTGGTCATACCTCTTTCAAGTTGACAGGCTGTGCAAATATTTTCGCTGTATCTTTTTCTTTAAGCTGGTCCAGAGTGGACCGCAGCAGTACCAGGACTGGAGTTAACTGGTGCTCAGTCTCCGATTGGTGAATCTTCACCTGCAGAAGCAATACACAAATACTGTCACACTTCTGACAAATACTAGAAAATCTGTAGTCGATGTAACATGAGGCAGATTTTAAAGACCCAATAAAAACTGGAGTCTTGTGGCTTTCAGTCCATTTCCATTAGCTTTAAGATCTGTTATGTAATGTATATGAATATAGAATATCCTATCACTTAATTAATATATACAACATAGGGGCAGCAGCATGTAGAAATCAAGTTATGTGTCTGTGCTGGGCTATAACGAAACCTTAATAGCTATTAAAAAAAACAAGACAAGCCCAAGACAAGGATGTGTCCTTCTTTAACTGTGTTTCAATTGGCAATACGCCATCACAGGAAAGAAAGACGTACTCATCAAACCGTTTTATTGAGTTATTAAGTCTCAGGTCTTAACCCTTGACTGTTGAGTCAATATTGAAGTCATGATGGAAAGGACTTGAGTCAAGTCTTAAGTAACTGTCCATTAGATGACTCATGTTCACAGAAGACTTTCTGAGTTGCTTTTATTAACATCATGTATAGACTACAAACAGTAACCACACAACACAATTCTTGGGTTTAGGTATTGTATTAATCGAGTTTTTGAGTCTACGTTTCTGGCTGAATGATTCATTTAACCTCATCGAGTTACATACAAATACACAGCATTCATGATAAAAAGCAACATCTGAAGATGCCATGTGGTACCTGCTCTCTCTTGAGTTTTTCTCTTTTGCGAATCAGCTCTATCAAGAGTCGAGCTCTCTCCAGATCATGACGAAGCTTCTGCCAGTATTTCAGCTCCTCTCTCACAGCGTTCAGCTTTTCGTCTGGCTCCGCCTAAACAGAAATGCACAGTTTACAACAACTAAAATCCCATCATAGTGGAATTATGCTTGTTTAATATTAATGAACACAGACCTGCTCAGCACTCTTCTGGCCCTGTAGATGTGAATGTAATCGGCGAATGAGAGGCACTCCGTTGCGTGATTGACGCTTAAGTAACCAATAGTTGTGTAGTCTCTGCATGAACTGACTCTTTCTCTGTATGATAACATCTTTTGAAATTTTGTTCAACCTGGAAATAACATCAGAGTAAATCACATAAACTTATAAAATAATTTATTTACTAATCACAACCAGCAATAGGAACAGTTTACCTCCCTCAAAAAAAAAAATTCTTCCAAACTCTAAAACGTCATCATTTTCATTTGCTGTAAATGAAAGAATTATATAATTATGTGTGTGATGCTTGTACCTGTGAGTAGGTATTTCGGGCACAGTGGCCAAAGGTGTCGCCACTTTTTTGGACACCTCATCTTTTGTTCCTTTCTTTTTCTGTTGCCGTTTGGAATCCTGTTTATTGCTTCCGCGCTTTTTCAGCTGTGGCGTCTGAGTGTAGGCACTGCGGCCCCTGTTAGCTCTACACCCCAAAACCCTCCCCCCAGTTTCTTCATCATCCGAGCCCTCTTTCGCAGGCGGCGAGTGCGCCTCGCAAAATGCTGTCTTTTTCACCGAAAACGTAGTTCCATTCACAGTAGTCTCTCGGACCGGTTCTATTTTCATAAAGAGTCCCGCTCTCTGCGCACAGGTGACGTGAAAAGCCGTGTAGCAGTTGGCCTTGTGGCACTGGATGGACGCCCCACGACCTTTCTGTTTGCACAGGTAGCACGTAAGCTTCCACCTAGCTGGTGGAATGTTGTCCACGCCCTCGACGGGCTCAAGGAAGACAGTGTTGGCGAAACAAACCTCTGGGATCCAAATAGCACAGACCACATGTGCCCACCGCCCGTCGCTGGTCTGTTTGAAGGCACCGCCTCGGTTAGGGCACAGCACGCAGTCCACAGGGCGAGAGGGCGATTGCAGGCAACAGCGGCAGAGCCACTGACCTTCTGGGATGTAAGGAACTCCATAGCACTCCTGGTGCACGGCCAGGTTACAAATATCACAGAACAGGATGACGTTACTGTTGAGACACTCATCGTCGAGACACACGCAGCAGAAGGCATCTTCGTCGATAATGCTTTGCGAAGGAGCTTGGCTTCGTGATTCCAAGAAAGACTCCTTTTCCAGACGGTCTATCAGGAGCTCGAAAGTGTCCGGCGAAACTACCTGCTGGCCGTCGGACTCTCGCCTTTCATTAAGCAGTTCCAACCAGGCCATGTCTTCCTCGTCCATGTCATACTCTGCATCCGAGTCCATCTCTTCACCAGACTTTTCGATGTAGCGGTAGTAAGCCGTGGAGCGAGAGGGAACATCCGTTGGTTCGTAAGACTCCAGTACTCTAAAGGTGGGCTTGGGTAAAGAACCATGGTGGCTGTGCGGATTTGACTGTGTCTGAGACTGTCCGTGAGAGTGGTTTTGCGAAGAGGACTGTTTCACGTCCTTCTTTTTGCCTCGCTGGGAAGCCGCTCGGCGTGGCGAGCTAATAATCGTAGTCGCAGAGGTCTGTTCGCTGTTCTCTTTATTGCTGTTGCACTCTGCAATGTCCTGAGCTGTCATTTCATCTTCAGTGATGACTGTCAAAGGGTCAAAGATGCTTATCCGATGCAGCCTTCCCTCCAAGTCCACTTCCACGATCTTCTGTGCCTGGGCGTACGTCAGAGTTTCTCTGGAGGGTGAAACTTTCAGCCGGTAGGGAGAGGGTGGACGGGGCTGTGACCCCCTCTCTGCCGCCCCACTGCTGGTGGCATCACTCCTTTGGCTGCCCAAGGCCCCAGACAGGCCTCCCCTCCGTCGTGGTTTTCTCATGGGCGCTCACACTACGCAGCCCCTCGTATGAAGACCTGCATAAAATATAAAGAAAACAACAATTACGCAAAATAAAATTTCTGAGTAGTTTCAAAGTATAATAGCACATTGTGCAACAGGCAGCAACAGTCATTTGCTTATTTTTTACCAATACAACAATCAACATTCTATCTATTAACTAAGAAAATATCTTAAAAATTGTAATTCAGCCATAAGGGCCATACAATGCAAATGTCAACCGTACCATGAAAAAAATAAAAAAAAGTTTTTAATCAAAGATATTCAGCATCCTGATAGTTTAGATGTCAATATTTGGTGTAATATTTGGCATTTTTTCATAAGGTAAAGTGCTGTTTTCAGAATCGTCACATAAACGGGCTCATGAAAACCAAAATAACTATTATATCTGTTCTTTAAAGAGTTTAATCTCTTCTCCATTTGTTGGGTATTATTGCTTCTGGCATCAGCATTTTAATTCACAGAAATCGTACAAAGTATGTTTGTTCTTTTTATCACATCAATAACACAAGTATATTTTGATAACTCGTGCATAGACTACTGATAAGTGATATTTTCTGATGTCTGGCGTCTATCAACAAGGGTTAGTCAAATATAAACAGATGGTTGTAATAAATAACATTCTGTGACAATTTACGACTTAAAATTTTACATCCATAACACTGGAATTGTCCACGTCACGTGTTATTTTTAAAAACCCGTGAGCGCGCTCTTGTTTCCCGGAAGTGGTTGCAACCCGCATCATGACATGTTGCTGGCAAAACATTTATGTTAAAATCATCGCGGTTTTACTTTTAAAAAAGAAATACTTTCCTGTCAGTAGATTTTACATTCGTCGTTAAACAAAGCAAATGTTTCAGCTTTAAGACCCTTTAAAATGTCCAAAATATAGCAGTCAATTTAACCACATTTGAAGACAAAACATACAGATTATACGAAACAATGAATTTGCCCAACAGCTGTCTGGAGAAATGTATTATTACATTTTATTCGTGAAATAAGAGACACTACTATTCTAGAAACAACCGAGTTCGGTTGATTATCAAACGTTAAATAAACATACATGCCCATTATTTCATTAGATCAGTAAGATATAAATATAAGGGTATGGCAGGTATTATTTATTACAAGTTTAGTAAACGACATCTGATTACACAAACTCATTGGAAGGATTAACTTCAGGCTGGTCGCCAACTAAGAGTGTGTTTTTATTTTGCTGTCCAATGGGCGGGACTTTTGATACTGAGGCCTTAAGCACTTTTTTCCTCTTACCGTCAACGCTAAAACCGTTTTTAACACAAAATATAGGGTCACACCACCGTTACGCATTCGTACCGACTTCCTTTGCCAACATATTAACAAACTTAAAGCGAAGTTTTGAGGAATTTATCACTGAAGTGAGACGACCGCCAGAGGCTGCAAAGTTTATCAAACCCCAACGTACTTGAACAACCAATCACAACCGTCCTCCCTTTCCGCCAAGCCAATCAGCGACGAGAAAAAGTCTCAACGGGCTATGGGTTAGGTTGCGCGTCCTCGATTCTAGAACGAAACGTCAGCCATATTTACAGACCCGCAGAACTTCAGATTCAGCCAAGTTTACTGTTTCCCAAGAGCCTTTATTTTGCCCAAAATAAACAGTGACAACACAATGATCACTTTAAATCATATAAACGCCCCTCAGATATAGCGAACACACTTAAATACTTAACTAAAAAAGCGAAAGCCTGAGAGTTGATGCCGAATAGGCTAAAGCTGGCGGGCTAGCTAGCTGATCGCGCCCGGGTTACCAGCACAGCAACGCCGCGTACGGTAACCCACCAGCCGGCGCGCGCTAGCCGGCTCAGCTAAGCGGTTGTTGACATTAACCAGCGCTCAATGGTTCCCCACAACTGCATTCGTCACACACGCAACCAAAATACATCCTAAAACGACTCGATGAAGTCAAAATATTACCTTATTTTCCAGCCGGAACTCCGCAAACCGTCCTCGGAGGACCTGAGTGTTTTCGCGCTGGAAAAGCCGGTTAAATTCGCCGATAAAATGTCCTCTTTCTCTCAGTCTTCCATAGTTTCCTCCCTGCAAATGTCTTCTGCGTACTCATGGATTTGGGTGCGTGTACCGCACCCTAACTTCTGATCGAGTCCGAGTTAGACTAGGTTGTTTTTTGACGGAGCTAGCTGGCTATTTTCAGACTCGAATACTACTAGCGTCGCTGCCTGGCTAGATAGTTAGTTAGTAGCTAGCCAGATACGAGGGAGAGCGGAGCTTTCGGTCGAGATAGTAAGAACACGCCCCTTCACAAAAGCAGGCCATCCACTGTGTCAGCGTACGACTAATTTAATAATACATAATAGCGTTTGTTTATTTCACTTACTATAGGGCCTGGAAGTTTGTGACACTTCAGTGTGTTAAGGTGCAAGTGTGCTTCCCACACAGACAGCTCATGCTATGGCTAGAGATCATCACGACCTGTCAGCTGTAATGCACACAGCTCCATTGGTTGCAGCAAAAGGATTTGGCCAGTGATCAAAGAGGCGCTGCTTGTTACAGGATACATCAAACACGAGCAATACAGTCAACAGACACGGTATTAGGTATAAACTAACAGTTTTGCATCAGACAAAACCACTAAATTATAAGACGCATCGAAAACTTTGCCTAAAAACAATAGTAAACTCATCAAAACCATGAAATTACACAAATGTAACTGTGGGAATTATGTTATCCAAAATAAATTAACACTATTTTATATTTTAGCATATTCAAAAGTGGTCACCCTTTGTCTAGATTTAGAATATACATTATACAACATAAAATATACACCTTCAGATTAAAAGATTTTAAAGATCATTAGAATTTTTTTGTCAATTGTGTCAAATTGTTTAACTGGTACTGTAAAAAACAGTAAGAACAGAGCAACAAAAGACAGATTCAGAGGTCAACCAATGTGTTTTTCAATTATATATTCTTAAATTGTTACATTTGTTTCCCCCAAAACCAGAACACTTGGTTACAAACTTGAAACAACAACAAACAAATGAAAAGCACATGAGTCTATAACATGTCAGTTAAAATCCATCCAATAGTTTGTAACAATGGAGAGATAAAGTCCTTAAGAAAACAAATTTGAACAAGTCTCTACATCTCACACCACTGTGCTACTAACACTGATGTGCCTTCTGCTATAAAACGCCATTTGTTGTGGCCAATCCATGAAATCATTTACATTTCGTCCAAGTAAGACATCCTGTCACACCTTTCAAAGGTTTAGCTAAACACCCCAGAATACTGAAGCTTTGAGTGACGAATCATCAGAGGAATAAGTCTTTTAGTCTGTTTATTATACCGCTATCTGTTTATCTTGTTGTATCTTTGTAGAGCTTTATTTTCATTTGTAGTATTTAGAGGATAGTTCACTCACTTTTTTGTGCAAGACAAATAAAAATATATCAATGTTTACTCTTATCTATACTGCAAACATAGCTAAAGATTTATACTGATTTATACTAAAATGAAAGTTATAGCAAATACATTTAAGAGTGGTCACTAACCACCAATTTTCGCTAGCCAAAATCCTGTGGACCCACAGAACATTAACTGAAGGCTGTAAGTGCATGTCTTTGTTTGGGTTTGAATAGGAATGATTTATTTTACCAGACATATTGCCATTATGTTTTCACAAACACTCAAAAAAAAAATAAAGGTGCTTAATGAAGCCACATAAGAATTAGCCATTTTGGCTAAATGGTTCCATTAAGAACTTATAACATCCAGAGAACCTTTCTGCTTTACAAACGTTTCTTGGTAGTGGCAAAATGTTTGTTTTTTGTTGCTTGATTAATATTAACAAAATTTTCTATTCTTCAGTTCTATTAGGCTACATTTACACTACAAGCTCTAATGCGCAGAGCCAATATTTGGACACATATCCAAATGTTCTTGTTTGTTTACATTAATTGTGTTTACACGAATAAGCGACGCATTCTAATTTTCAAGTGCTTTTGACCATTCAGGCATGCACCCAAGTTCTCACAAGCACTCTTTGCAAAGCACTCGCACAGAAAGGCATTAGTACCTACTGTAGTTTTAACTTTTTGGGAGTATATCATCCTATCATATGGCCTTAGAAGATTTAATGTGTAGGAGTATAACACACCAGTCATGTCAAGCGACTTTTTGGGTAAACTATCCTTGTAAGGAAGGTGCATGGCACATTAGCAATACATAAAGGACTGTAAATAAAATTTCACCCATAAACATCACCCAGAGGTCTGTAAATACCAGATAATTCTAAAGATGTTTTACAAAAAAACTAAAAATCATATACAGCTTTAAGGAGTAAACACATAAAAATAGCTCCATAGCCTAAAATGTATCTTTGTAATACAGTATTTCATTAGCACTAGTCACTACGACATTGTGAGCGTGTTTCTTCTCTTTGAATCTCTTCTTGGGAACGGAACGAAACTCCTTACTTCTTTAAACGATAAACCTGTGAAGAGAACCATCACAACATTTAAAGCATAAATAATATGCACCAAATAAAATATAAACTACAGCGACCATAACTGTCTATGTAACTCACGTTTCCATTCTTCTAAGGGCAGCGTGGCGTTGTCGTAGCTGTCGTCATACGGCGTCGGCTCCGGCCAGTCTTCTGGGTCCCTCAGACCATCGAAATAACTGTGTGCCAACGCACCATCAGCAGTGAGACGGGCTTCTGCATCTAACACCAGCATCTTCTCAAGCAGATCTACCGCTGGGATTAGTTACCATGCAGTGGTGGTGAGGAGGGACACAAGTGTTTATTATTATTTTATGAGTATTATTGTTTTAGTATTGGGCATGGTAAGCTGCTTAAGCAACAATTTTGATAATTTTTGATTAGTAAGGGGGAAGAACTACAAGTGAAATATCTACAAGTGGTTATGTCAAACTATAATGGGCACTATGACCCTGGATTTCTAGCACATCTACTAAATTCCTAAAAAAAGATATATAACTAATCCATACTGATGTAGAAATGTGTGTAGCAATCCATTTTGGTGTCAGATTTTACTAGACATTGTGAGTAAAATGTAAAAACTATCTTAAATTGCTCTGCTGCAGTTGCACAGTATCTTGTCGGTTTGTCAGAAACAATGATACATCACATTGACAAGCAGAAACTTTGCAGTCAAAGTAAATCATAAGCTTTACAATGAAAAAAAAGCAAACCAAGTAAGGTGACAACATGGCATAGAAGTCATTTTGTTCTATTAAGGTATTACTCACCTTTTTTACTGGCTCTGGGAAACAACGCAGAGAAGTCCTTGCGTGGGTACACGGGCAGCGAGCTGACATAGCTCTTTGCCTGTTAAACAAGGTACTGACTTTGATCGAGATAAAGACTGACAGCTAAGCACAGAAGCTACAGCAACCACTATGCAAAATGTCAATAAATCAGGCATATTATTTCCTCAGATATTCAAGGCCAGATAACTTTTCAGAGTTTAATTTCAGATACACTCAGGATTCAGACCTTCGACACATACAACATAAAGGCGGTAAACTGTTTTTTGCTTGCGTCGTTACCTCGGGGCTTTCTAGTTTTCCAATAAATTCTGGACCAGGTGTCCCTGTTACTTTCATTATCTGAGTTAACTGATCCATGTCTGAATGTCAAAAGTTAAAGACAGATAAAAACAACAACATGAGGGAAAATAAATGATGACACAGTTTTCACTCTAGGTGAAATATTCTTTCACTTATACATCGAAAAAAGACAATAATAGAATGAAGGATACAGTCTTTTCCTTTAAAGAGTGTTTTTCCATTCAACATTTCACCCATGATGCACCCAACAGACCAGATATCCACTAAAAAGAAAAAAAAAGGCAACAACTGCAATAAATATCAAGCTCTAATCATTACTGCTACAAGCACCAGCCATTAAAACAATGCAAACTATTTGACAAACAGAAGATTCATGCGGCGGTATTGGACTCTGTAATCTAGTATTGATCTTGGTAATAAAAAATCTCAAGACATTTAGTCTAACTGGCAATTAAAGATTCATATCTACATAATGGAAGGGAGGCTGAGCGTTTATCAAAAGATTCATGAAATATTTGATCTAAAATATACTCCAAATATACTAAAAAATACACTCCAGTTATATATACAAATGCTGTATAATAAAAATCTCTTTTTAGTTAAACTGATGTTCTATGCGAGTTCAGTATTCAGACACAATATTCCATTGCCAGTAAATTATTTTACTTCAATATTTAATTTATTCATTAATTCACTTTTGCTGGCACTTTTAATAAATGTTTAAAATTAAAAGTAATTATTTGAACTATAATCTCATTAAGTATGTTTATTAAGCATGAATTATAACCGAAACACTATTAATAATACTGTTAAATAAAGTCTAAGGCATTAATCATATTTAACCGTATTTACAAATGCAAACAAATCAACATTTAGCTGACTCAATGAAGAATTATTCGAATATTCTGACTACTTTGAAAGACTCTGGCTCTTGGCAGTACTTTTAAAAGGCGTGTCAGTGTAAATGTCTTGCCTGTCTGCGTGTAGTGCATCCAGTTTAGAATGACCTCAGGGGCTCGGTACCAGCGCGTCACAACATAACCCGTCATTTCTGCCTCGGCATGACGTGCCAGGCCAAAATCCAAGATCTGCAGGCAGACGACCAAAGACAGGGTGTTAGTGTACACTGTCATCGGGTCAGTCTTCTCTCTTTTATGGTGAAAGAATGATGGTACCAACCTTCAGCTCACAATCTTGGTTAACAGCCAGGTTTCCCGGTTTGAGGTCCTGCAATGAATATAGGTGTTACTCTTTGCACGAAACAAATTATACATAATTACACTACGATATTAGTGTTTTCCCCATCAAAACTTTCATTTGAATGAAGCAAGCTGTACTTTTCATACTGAAAGTGTGCAGTGCAGCTGTGAACAGGTTTGAGCACGTATATATAAGCAATGCCTTGCCAAACAGGAAACCACCGCCAACACCTCATATATAAAAGCAGAGCAGAAGTGAAGTCTAAAAGCCTTGAAATTATTACAATATTACAATATTTATCTGTTTGTGTAAGCATCTCAACAATCTGTTTGTCCAGCCAATGGAAGACAAGGGAGATTGTTTGCCAAATCATTATTTACATATAATAAATCATTATTTTGCAATAGAGGCACAGAAATGGTACACTTTAAGTCAATTACATCTTTATTGTTGTTAGCCGAGCAGAACGAATACACGCTATGCCATAAGATGAGTATGTAATGGCTGCTGATAGTTCACTCATCAAAACATATTAGCGAATTAGCAGTAACTACATGTAATTCAAAAAGATGAAAGCTTCCCGAAGGAGTAGATCTACGCTTCCCAGCTAAGAACTACAGCGATTCCAAGCGCTGCCATGTGTCTTTAATTCATCTCTGTGTGGAAATGATAATTATGAGCAGATGCTGTTTATTCACTGCCAGTCTCACTTACTCTGTGAATGATGCCAGCACCATGAATGTACTGTGGAATGAACAGAAACAAGAAGATCAAATCAGTATCTCATCATTCTTTACATTGCTGTTTTTGTACTTCATTATTCTAATAGGACAAATTGTATTGATTGTATTAGCACTCTGTAGTTTACACAAAGTGCTTGTTTAGTTTATCGCACTACAACGGCATTGTTATTGTAAGGGTTTGCTGGAGGACCCAATTCTGTTCTGACCCATTTCTAGCAAATGCCAGATGTGATTTGCAGAAGCCAAATGTTTTTTTTCCCTTGAAGTCAACATGAAACAACATTCACAGCTCATTTCTGAATGAAACAGAAAAGTACTTTGTTGTACCCAGAAAGAACTGATTGGATTGTGAATTGTGGACATTTCACACTAGTGTGGAGGAACACTGCCCTCCCGAACACGTAAGTGGGTTTGACATAAAAAGCAACATGAAGAACTGTTACAGAAGTAAATATTACAAAGACAAACATCTAGTTTTTTAACGTCATATGTTGGTGAATCATGTATAATAAGACCAGGAATGTAGAAAGAAAATGGGTCAAAAGTTGCTTTCATGATGACTTTAAAGTGAATTTGTAAAGTGTAGGTCATGATTTGTGTAAGTAGTTTTCTTATCCATGTAAATCTTAACCAGAAACATTTTAATAGTCATTTGATTTCTATTTTTGTCCACAAATGTACCCTCTACACAGTTGAATTAAACATCAAATACGTTTTAATTGGCTGTGTCACATCACACTGTACTTTTCATGTTCAAAACAAATTTTGCTGAAATTTTTCAAAGTTTTGCCGCTCTGTAAGATATTATTCTGGTTTTACCTTTAATCCGCACAACATCTGATAGACCAGGAACTGTACACGGTCTTCTGTGAGGAGGCCTTTGACTTTCGAGAGATCGGTGAACATGTACGGCATCACCAGATAGCTAAAACAGAAGAAAGATTATGTTTTTTTATTTTCTTCAAGGAACAGTACACCCAGAATAAAATTTCAAATATTTACACATTCACATGTCGTTGTAAACCCATTCTTTCCCAGAAAACACAAAAATGAATTCATGAATTCAGTAGTAAACACACCCGTAATGACATAAAAATTCCATAAAAGTACGTCATAGACTTTAAGTGTTTTTTAAGCCTGACAGAAAACAGTTTCTATGAACTTGAGTCATGACATGAGGGTAAGCAAATGAACACACAACTTTTTATTTTTAGTCCTTTGTAAAACTAGGCCTATGGCTAACAAATAGATTTTAAAAGACTTACAAGTCTTGAAAGTCATCCAGTTTGGAGGCAGGTGTGAAGACGTCTAGCAGGCCTATCACCTGGGTTGGATGGCAACATTGATGTTGTTAAAACAAAGAAAATGAGTCACACAGTCCTTTCTAGCCCAAAATAATGGTGTCATAATGATATTAAGTACTTATCAATTATGACACTTTAAACTATTAACTATGTGTTTGAACACAAACCTGGAGAAATGGTGTTATTTCAACCCTTGCCTTCAGCTAAAGTCTCAAGATTCTTTCTGGATGTACTAAAAACTAGCACTAAACCATGGAAACAATATAACGTTATTTGTCAACAAAACCTCAAGGTACGGCAGACACAGATGACACTTACATTTTCATGTTTCATGTGCTTGAGGAGTCTCAGTTCACGATAGCCTCTCTTCGCAAAGATCTCCGACTGAAAAGGCCGGTGCAACTTCTTGATGGCCACCATCTCTTTGGTTTTATTATTAATGGCTGAGCTGAGAAAGACAAAAAGAAAAACACACAACAATAACACATGCCATCAAAACATTATGCATTGGGGTTGTAGGTTCATAGTCCGATTCTCAGAGATTCGGGAAGTGATACATGATTAAAAAAAAAAAAACAAATGTGTAAAATGATGATACAGTTCAAACTTTGATTATATCACATTTGCTTTGGTTGCAAAATGTACGTTTTCACAGCTTTTGGGTTTCACAACTTCTTCTTTCACCAGTGTTTTATGGTGTTGTTAAGGTTTATGTGGCTTCCGAACTTTAATAAGAAAATTAAAAAAGTTGAGATGGATCATATCATTACCAATAACGTACGTGACTGTCAATTTAATGAAACATTACAATACAATACACACAACTGTCTAGACACCAGAAGCATTATTGATCATATTAGCCTGTGGATATGGGCATTGGCCATAAACGGAAACAGGTAATATCAAACTTTAGTGTTTCTCCATTTCAATCCAGGTTTCAATTCATGCACCAGGTTTCAAAACTACAAAACATTCGTCAGTTATGCATCTACATTTTTCACATTAAACATATGATTTCACTTAATGTGAATGCTAGAGATATACATATTAGTTATTTTAATATTGGTATTATGCAACAATAAGACAAAATCTTAAGAATGTTCCCTAGCAAGTGTACTTACATAACAACCACAACCAATTTTAGAAACCACATGGTGTAAAAACAAGGCAAAGACTGCAAAACTAATACAAGACTTATGATCTGCACTGCCTTGCCCAACATGACAGCACCATTTCATGGATCATATCATTTCACCGAGTCCTTCTTCTTTCATGTGGTAACCTGTTGAGAGGTAGTTTACCAGCGTCTACCTGTCAGGAAGCACAAGAACACATACTCACCACACACTGCCATACGCCCCGGTTCCGATCTGCTTCAAGCAAACGTACTTGTGCGGAACTTCCCATACCGTGCTGTTGATCTCCTCACGACCGAACCCGACCCGTGACTCCATTGAGCAATGAAGGAAAAGGCAAGAAAGCAAATCTTCACCGCGCGCACACAGCGACTCCTACGCGATATTCTTCATGCGATCTCCGAAAGGTCACTGCGTAGGAACGAATCCGTCTCACGCCAAAATAAAACTAAACAAGCGGTCTATGCTGTTTTGTTTAGCGACGAACCGCCGCGGCATCGACGGGCCAAAACACGAGCCATTGAAACTTTGCAACACGTTCGCTGCGATTGAACGCGTTGTGATATGTTTGATGATGTCACTATCCCCCCGCACACGCCCACTTTCGATTTCAAAGGACTGCCGCTTTGATTGACACATTGAATGCTGCTTACTGTTTGAGCACATTTAGATGATGTGGGACACTATTAACTATTCTTTGCATCTTTTCGTGAAACTTTATTATATTTCATGCAGAATCGCAATGACGTTGTTAAAGAAGCAATCAGAAAAATGTGATCTGTATGATGTTGTCATGTCCATGATGCAAATGTCAACCTTTTACCAAGTTGTTACCAAGATTTTCACCATACTGATTAATATATGCTACCTATACAAATAGCATCTACGAGGCCCTCTTTACTCAGGGCATCAATACTGGCCAGCTGTAGGACTGGCATACAGGCTGGTTGTAATGGTAGTGGATGGCATATCCTATAGTTATATCAGATCAGTAATGCCAGTGTGATGGATAGTATAGTAAAGGTTATAGCGAGCAATCACAAAATTAAATGCAGTGGAGAAGCTGGGCGTACAATCTCCTGCATATTACCTCAGGGCCATATTCATCCTCTACCATTTTTATGGGCATTGAACCTCTCAATTATGGGAAGGCTATTACTGTGAAAGGCAAAAATAAATTCTTTCAGGCATAAGGTAGATAGCCCATAGATGACAGCTTATTTATTTAAATATATGAATGTTACCCACTAGATGTCACTGTCATACAGTCATAATGTACATACAAGCATTAAGGCAGTTGTGTAACAGATAAAACAGCCATTTTTACAAACTAATGAGATGCATTATTTAAAGGAAAATATTTTATAGTGTTTTGTAGCATGACCTTAAATTGATTTGGCCATATTTAAGGTGGTAAACCTAAAACTGTAAAAACTATACTATATATAAATATTGACACAATTATTGTAGCTACTGTGTTTTAAATGTTCCACAAATAATTTATTTGCTTACTAAAAAGTAAAGCAAAATGCATGTTTAATAAACATTTTCAGCTGACATTCTCTTGAAAAATAATGAATAAAAGTGACTTTACAGCCATGACTTCCTGTGTTGCAGTGAGAGATAATTGGCTCATTAGCAGCAGGCGTATTGTGGCTCTTCCGTCCTGAACTGATGCTTGCGTGAGGCTTTGCCTCTTTATCCTCGCTGCATAATCACACTGGATCTAAATGTCACCAGCATCGCTCTAATATGCATTCATAACACAGGGGGTTTTATTTATTAAAAGATCTGGGTGGTGTAAACACTAGTTTAAATGCACATTTAACCATGGACTGACACAGAATTTCAAATGAATACATTTAGGGTTTTGTATGTTATATCTAGGATAATAATAATTCATTTAATAATGAAAAGAAATTCTTTGTCACTTAGTGTTTTTCTTTTTTTTGCAAGCTTTAGACTGCATTATTATGTTATATATAATACACATGTACCATTACTATCATTGTATTTTATAAAGAAGATAAAATGTTGGTTTTTCAAGGTTTTATGGGGACTTTCCATAGACATAATGACTTTTATATTGTACAAACTGTATATTTTATCCCCTAACCCTCACAAAAACCTTTCTGCATTTTACATTTTTAAATAAACGTCATTTAGTATGATTTATTCTTTTTACTAACAGGGCCAACTGATATAATACTGAAAAGTCATTTCTTAACATGTTTTAGTGTATTTGTGAGGACACCTAAAATATAATATGGCCCTCACAAATATAGTCAAACACAAATACACACTTTCTCAGTGTTTAAACGTATACACACACTCTATTTACTTTCACCACACTTGCATATATAAATATGTGTGCAACACCTATAAAGGCTTGTGTGCTCTCGCTGCTGACAGTAAGCATCATGGATGTCCCTACAGCATCCTCATTGAGGATTCAGAAAGCCTGCAGGTAGAATGTACATTTAAACCATTTAAAATCCCCACGCTGTTCGAAAACAGACAATATGTAGTAGGTATGAGACGTGTTGAGGATCGTACCATTTCCTGCCCTGAAACTCCCTGATGATTGCAATATGTTCACCATATATCCAGATACACTGAAGTTTTCCTCAAATTGTTCTGAATCTTTGTCTTTTCTTAAAACATCCCAATTTACCCCACTTTCTCTCTAAAGAGAGTTCTACGAGTGAAAAAAAGTGTGTCAGCTTGGTTTCCCTCTCAACTCATGAATAATTTAAAGTGCATGAGATTTCATATTAGTTTAAATTTAGACTATTTCCGTCTCCTGACGTAAAAGAAGGACATCGAGGATGACTGGCTGTTTGTTTGCGAGGAACAGCAGTCACATTCAGAGTCTGAACAAACAAACAAAACATTCATTATTTTCACTGGTAAAATCCCTCCTGTAATCAGATCAACAGATCAGAGGCTTCTGTCAAGAAAATTAAAGCTGCTTGACTCGCATTTCTGATCCTCTTTTAACTTCTTGCGTGTTCGGATGTGGGACAGAGTAAATTCAAAAGAATAGCTGTCAGAAGACAGCATGCTGGGAAAATGAAGATAATCTTGGGGAACAATTCAGCTGGCCTGCAAAATGGACTTTGCGTGATACTTTGCCATTTTAAGGGAGACTTTATTTTCATGTTAAACGTGGGATAGTTCACCCCAAAATACATTTTTTATTATTTACTCACTGTCATTAATGCTGTTTAACTTTCTTCTGCAGAAGATATTTTGAGAAATGTCTCGGTTTTGTGTCCATACAATCAAAGTCAATGCGAGTCAATGTTGTTTGGTTACCAATGTTCTTCAAAACATCTTATTTTGTGTTCTGCAGAAGAAATAAAGTCATACAGTTTTGATATGACATAATGAGTCAATACATTTCTAAACATATGTGTTTGATACGTAGGAAGCTAGGAATAATGTCTCAGTACTTACGACGAGGACCTCCATCCTTTTGACGCGTCTGGGTTGCCATGTGACCGTCCAGCCAGTGATTAGAAACAAATTAAAGATGTGATTTCACAAGTTCCACCTGCTTTACTGGGGAATTAATCACCGGCCTCAATCAATGATGTTATCTGGGACTGGCGGTGAAGAGGGTATAAGGGACACTGGCATGATTAATGACGATAACCTTCTCCATGACCCAAACGCCTCTTCTCAAATCTCTTCCATTTAAATGTGACCTCGGGACAGGAAGTTTTGAAAGAACCATCAGCATGCTAATGCTACCGTCTGCCCACAGGAGACGGAGCAACAGCAAGCTACGGCTCACTAGCTCCGCTGCTGTCGAAGCTCAGCACGTTCCTTTTAAGTCAGCATGGCATCTTGGGAACGACGTTGAAAAGATGAGAACAAGTTACCGCGTCACGATTCAGAGAGTATGTGGAACATTCGGCCGCTTAGCAACAAGTTTCTTGTTTAATTTGCTTAATTTGCGAGATGATTTGGCATTGTGACCTGCATGCTAAAGGCCATGTAAATACCATTTGCAAAGCTCTTCATTTCCTCCAGTTTTACCTACACTTCCTCATCTGCCCGTGTCAAGTCAGTGGCTGTAAAAGCCTCTTTTAAGGCCGAGAATAGAGATAATGAAATGTTCCTGGTCTTGTGAATGTTTCATTTGTTTTAAAGAGATTGAAATTGGATGGCTAGATGGGTAATAAGCTTTCTATTTTCCCCCCACAGATACATGAACACACACGAATATTCCTCCTTTTCTTCTCTGCACGAACACGCACACATTTTTAATTATCCTCCACAGTGTCGGCAGTTCTACACCATGTGAACGGTCAGCGTACATTTAGACAACAGTAAGCACAGTCATTACCATCATTACATTTAGAGAAGAGCCTGATGAGTTCTTTACTACGTTGTTACCCGACTTGCTCTCTCTCTCTCTCTGTCTGCTGTGTCATTGTTGCAAACCCTTTAATGAGACACTATTGTGCCGCAAAAGGCTGTTCCGCTGGTCCTTTTTTATCTCAATTATTTATGCATGGGCTTATTTGCTCATTAATTCGGTTTCATTGGGAAATTAAACACATGAGACGTTTGGGGTCCTCCATTATTCCACTACAGCACTTAACCCTCATTGTCATGTTTCTCTGACAGAGAATGTAAAACACTACAAAATAAAGGCAGCTATTATGAGCCAAGACTGATAAATACACAGAGCTAAAGTTCTTTCAAGATCATATATTAAAATGATTTGTTTTCTTCAAACAAGTTACGCACAAGGCTCCAATGCAATAAAATGATATCAAACTAAATGACAGAGGTTAGAATATAACCAGATTCTCTTGTGTGTGTTTTCTTTCCTGTGTTGGAGAAAGCTAAACATCAGCTTTACCATTTATTTTTATCAGACACTTTTATCTCAGTTTTACTACAAATATCGTAGTTAAATTATGGTAATGCATGATTCAAAATGATGATTTTACTACAAAGACATGCATGCATTATCATTCTGCAGATATAACATAACATGCATGTGTTCCCATTGAAAGATACATGTATCTTGCTTTAGCCATCTGTAGATAGTTTGCATGCATATACTGTTTTGTTTTTGGGTGCGTATTCAGATGTTTCTGGCTGAATGAATGCGACCGCTTCTGCTGTGTGTCAGTACGTATTAAAGTCGGTGAAAAAATGTGTTACTCATGCCTGTCATCCCCCCAGCCGGCCACGGACCATTAAGTGACAGTGATGCTCAATGTCTGACATTGAAGCCCAGGAGGCCAGCACCTGAGAGCGAGAGAGAGAGACAGGAACAGAGATAGAGAGAGACCCTTCCTGTCCTTCCGACCAAACGTCAGGTCCATGGCTTCATGTCTCACATGTGACCTGGCACAGGTAGCACATAACTTACTGTACACGTGACCTGAAAGACAAACAGGTAGATGCACTTCTGAGGAATGTTCTAGGGTTAATAATTTAAAAGGACAGTGCACTCGAAAATGTTTTTTTATTTACTCACTCTTCTGATGTTGTTTCTGTTGACTATAGATCTACAGTCTGTTTATAACTTGTATTTTCTAACATCCTACACTGCATACATTTTTTACAATCACTGTATTCTAGAGTAAAATCCACAAGAATCTTGTGCATTTTTTATGTTGTATTGAATTAATCAATGTTGTGGTATAAAAAAACAAACAATTGTGCAGATGTTTTCATACAGTCACAGTCAGTTTCCATTTCACATATGCACATCCTTTCTCACAACATGAATTTCCTTTTAAATCTGTCACATACTTTCCAACTGGATAAAACATTACAGGTGAATAAAGAATGAGATGCATGACTTTTAATCCTGTAATGTGAGAGGGAGAAGGATGTTTTTCCTAATTAGAGCAAAATTGAACGCTATGTGTTGGAAAAAAGCAAAGACTTTGCTTGCACCTCGTAGTTCACAGTTTTTATGTTTGTCACATGTTTGGGGTGCAAATTAGCGCTTACACCCCGCTTTAATGTCACACCTATAATGAAGTGCCTGTTACACACACACACACAAATACAAGTGGTGAAATGAGTGAGAGAACTACAATATGTGGCCACTGCTGTAATGTGACAGTAAGGCAAAATCTTAAAAGCTTTTTCTAATACCGTGAGTTTTATGCAGAATATGTCCTGGGACCAGAAAGCATCAAAACGCAGTGAATTTTTTAAAACCTGCATGCTGTGGCTCTAAAACATTGCACATTTTTATATCATATATTGCTAAGCTTTATTGCTGATCATATTTATTCATTCATCTTATTTGACTGTCACTATTAGTTTAACAGCAACTGCGCTGACACATACACAGAATAATAAGACATGACTTGATTTTATCCAATGGGAAATGATTGGTTCATGAAAAATCCTCTATATGACAGATAGTTGGATAGGAGGGGTTGAGAAATAAAAGGGCTTTTGTGAAAATGAAAGATGTTTCAGAGGCAGAGCAAGTTATTGCTATTTGATGACAGATTACAAAGACAAACATTTTTTCTTTGGAATAACGTGAGCCGATGAGTTTTGCAGACACAAAACGTTTATGAAAAAGCAAACAGTCAACTTTGATTTCTTTAGACTTTATGCAAGAACGATAAATCTGGTTCTGTTTACCTGTTTATAAGCAAAATATATAGAGAAAAGGTCACTATGGTGAGGAAGATGCCAGTGTTTGACCTACGAAGCAACTAAGATCTTGGTATTTTGGACAGCCAGCACAACAAAGGTGGGCAACCTTCAATGTTACAATATCAATTCTGTCATTTCTTAAAATCTCTATTTTTAATATGCACTTTTTATTGAGTTACAGGTACAATCATTTGTTTGCATTAATTTTAGGTGCCTATATGCCTCTTTTTTTATGATTTTAGAACATACTAATGTTGGTTAAATCCAAACCTGGTGAATCCCTGTCCTGCAGTTATCATCTTAAATAAATAAAACTTTCTGGGGTTTCTAATCCTACACTAACCACGATTGTTATCCTGGTTTTAGAAAACCCTTAGGGGACTAGTTTCATTTAGTTCCTTCTCTGTTGCTAACTGAGTTCGAACGGCTCAGGTCTAGACTTGAAACAGCAAATTAATTCCAAGAAGCAGGGCACGCCTGCAGGATGGTGAGGAATGTTTTTTTCCTTCTTTCTAACATGTCGACTGCATTTTCCTCAGGGTACAAAGTGTACAGAACAGACCGAATCATTAGACTAATGCTTCTATGTGTGCCAGCTGACTCAAAACTTGTTACAAATGATCCAGTCCACCATTAAACCGTATTAATTATGCAAGTATCAAAATCGCCTGAGTACTTTACAGTCCTTCAGCCTCATTTAGGGCATGCAAGACGAGTTAAATACTGCAAAGAAAAGTCCTGCAAATACTGACTGGCTTTACTGTATTAATTATGCAATGATAAAAGTTTCGCATTAGTATTATGGGCTCATATCAGTGAAGCTACTTTTAACCTTGAAACTGTAGCTTATAAATATACAAGGTCCATATATTTTTAAAAGTTGCTACACTGTAATCTATAATAAAACATAGCTTCTACTTATTATTATTTTATATACTTTTTATTTTTATAATGAACTATATAATATATAGTTATAGTTTAAAAAAATTAAATTTATTTTAATTATTTGAAAAATATTTAACATTTTTAGAATGGTTATGTTAATACTTTTGTATTAAATGATTTTGTATTATATATTGCAACCACAGCAATATTTATTTGGCACAACAACAACAATCTTACTCAGTGTTAAATATTGTTAAAAAATTATATTGTTAAATATAATTTTGACAGATAATTTTTAATATTTAAAAATGTATCAAAGTATAAATAAATATGATCATATAAAATAAATAATTAGATAGATAATTTTTTTTAAAATAAATATAATTAAACAAATTACAATAAATATAATTAGTAAATATAATTATTTTGTGTATCTCTGCAACAAAAGGAACCTGTAAAATGTTGCACACACTTTTCAACCTACAGAAAAATGTAGTAAAGTTTGCCGTTTCATTACTTTTAGTTAGTTACTTTGGGTTATATATATGGGGCTCAGGGAGAGAATCAAATATGCAGTCAATACCATAGAAAGCATCCCTAGTTTTCTCAGACTGTTAGTGCAGGTCTATATGTACAGCGTATCTCTGTGACTACACCACATACAGATTTTCTGATGATGTGCGTCTCACAGGCCCATGAATGACAAATAGTCATTTTATGATGTAGAATTGACGGCATTCCAGTCGCAGCCTCTTTATTACTTTTTTTTCTCTTTTTCTTTTTTCCCCGACTGCTATTAAAGTGCTGCATCATTAAGCTGTATAATGCCATTTTTAAAAAGGCTGACAGTTTCTGGCTTTTTATGAGTGGCAGCAGAGACTGTGCTGAATAGTGATGAAACCATATGGGGAGAACCGGTGTAAATGACTTCTTAGTAACGCAGCGGTTCGTGAAGGGCACGATGACGGGCGGCTGGCAGCAAACTAATGATCTACACACTCCACACAACCCTAAATGCAGAGACTGGAGGAAAACAGATCGGTAATTAAAAACAACACCGGGAAAGAGACCGCTCGCTGAACGCTGTGCTTCGATCCCGTTTGGCCTCGTGGCATGGCGCAGTGAAGTCTGGGAAAACGTGCAGGCCGCTTGGGGAGTATTAGTTAGTCAGATGTGTGGGATTTGAGAGCTTGTCGCCAAGTGATAAAACCGAAAATGTCTATATGACATTCACCGTATAGACGTTCCTCGGGGAACTGCACGGTATGCGTATTCCTGGTGTGATTCCTAGTGCAGTTAATTAAGTTATCAAAGCAATGACACCAGCTGCCAAAAACAAAAAATCTTTCTGCATTTCTGTCACTTGTTCATGTGCATGTTTATCAGAGGATGTAGAAGAATGTATAAATTACAATAATTCAATTTTGAATTAAAAGTACAAATGAGTTGGTATTAGATGTGGGAAAACGCACTTGGTTGATGTGATGAATGACACAAAAAACTGTTTCGTCCAATTAATGACTAGCAGTGACAATAGTTTCATATCTTATTATAATTTGCAATTGTATTTCATTAATAAAATGAAAATTAATACTTTCTACTCTCTATTTAAGAATTAATTTTCATATATTTTATAATATAAGTTCAAAAATTGTATTTATAATATAAATTCTAAATATTCTTTTGTCTCTACTCAAGAAATAATGTATATTTTCCCCCCATTTTTCTTGTATTTTTATACTATAAGTTCAATAATTTTATTTATAATATGAATAAAGTCCATTTATTCTAAATATTCTTAAGATAGATATCTGACTAGTTTGGAACTAAAAAGTAATGTTTGGTATAAAAAAATGTCTGTGTTGCTGGATAAACAAGCATGTTGGCAGAAACACATCATTATATAACCCACAAAAAAGAATCTCTCTCTTTTAATAGTAGTGTCTTTGACCCTAACCAATAGGCAGGTTTGATAATGACGGCGTGTAATTAGTGTTCTTTCTTTTGTTTGTGTCTCATTCCTCAAAATAATTAGGCTGCCGTGTTTATTTTCCTCACTAATTAGTGTATGCTAATGATGTAGAGGTCGCAATGTGTGATCTCGGCCAACCATGTGAATCACCTGGCACCAAAGCTATACAGAGAAAACCCCCTATTTTACTTCCAACCGCAACTATTGAGTCCTCGTGCCAAAATTTTGACTATTTATCACTCCCTTGTCGTGCGGCATAGGTTCATAAACTATATTTCCAAGCAAACGCTTCGATCCAAAATGTGTTGTTATGGCAGGAGTGTTATAAAGTCTGCCAGCTAATGCACAGATGGCCAATACGAAGCTTTAATGTATCACCTAAATCATTATTTGATATAAAGTAGCTTATAATTTAATAGACTATATTCTTTTGTTCTTTATAAGAGTGCTTCAAACTTGTAGCAACAAGATGAAGTTGAGTACAGATGCTTAGCAATGCGTTTACAAAACAACACGTAAGATATATGTTTTTGTCCTATTGCCTAGATTTATCACCGCTTACATTTGGCCTGTTCTTAAAGATAAGAGCTAAACTTGGAACATGCTGAATATCGGAATCAATTACAGTCTGTCGTGAAATTTTTCTTCTGGCACACAGCACATTTTATTACTTTAAACCATAACTGAACAGATGCCTAAATAATCTGTGTAAAGCAACCGCTTGTTTTGTTATAGTTGAAGTTCCATTTCAAAGTCATTTTTTGATAATCTCTCTTTATGCCAAAGCCCCCAAATTTTATTCCCATAAACACGTATTTAAAATGTGCACTAATTCTATGAAATAAATCCTGCTGCTTTTCACCAAAGAACCAAAATCATATGGGTTTAGAATGACAAAAAATAGGCAAATCTTTTTTGGGTAGAATATTTGTGTTCCAGTGTTTGGTTGTACTCATTACTACCCACCCCATGTGGTGCACACTAGACAGTCGCTACCTTCAGGGCATGTCTACTGACAAAGTAAGTGCGCAACCATTAACACTTGTTTAATGTGAGGCAAGCAATGCCAATTTGTCATTAAACCATCAATTAGACTCCCAGAGTGCTCAGCTACAACCTAGAAGAACGACAACATTTCTTACTGCGCAAAACCAGCTTTTCATTATAGTGAGCGCAGCAAAAACTCATTCTGACTTATCTAAAACTAAGCGTGTTTCACAGTAGAATTCCCCCATCCAAATGTCATATGTCTGCTGATTTATGTTTTATGTTTTGAGGCTTTGGCATATCACACCAATCAAAATTGAATTTGAGCGTTAACCAATCAGGACCCAATCTTCTTCCAGTCAAAACAGATTAGATGGACAGTGGTTTTATATGAAAACAGACAGGCCAGCTGCGGTTGTGATTACAAAACACCGAATTTAAAACTGAATTTGTGCTTCACCTGTAAGATCAACATACATGAAAGGTATAAGACTCAGGAATAAATATTTGACACATTTTTATAACAATAAACACAATAAAAAATGTTGATGTTAATGATATATTTAAACATGCCTAAAAATGCACGTAAAAAATATCTACAATTTATAAAACTGTAGTTTGGGTGTAGTATAAACTGTAGTATGCTTAATATGTGACTAATATCAGGTTAAACCTTGACTTTTTTTCTTCTGCAGAACACAAAAGAAGATATTTTGAAGAATGTTGGTAACCAAATAATTTTGTCCTCCATTGACTTTCATTGTATGAACACAAAACCACTGAGACAATTCTCAAAATATCTTCTTTTGTGTTACACAGATAAAGAACGTCATACAGGTTTGGAATGAATAATTGATAAAAGAATTGTCATTTCTGGTTGAACTATCCCTTGAAAATAAATTGCTTTGAAATGTTAAATAATATAACATATTTGAGATGTTTTATGGATCATTGGTAAACCCTGAATCTGCACATTTGGAAACATATGCAAAATGACTTGCAAAAAACATGATGTGCAAAATGTATCTGGGAGTGGCACAGTCCTATTGTTAGCTGAAAGCATATTCAAATTGGCAAAATATTTAATAAACAAAGATGCAAGCTGGCAGGGGATGAGTAAAAGCTTTTAAATGATGTATGTTTGACTCCACAGGGCACAGATTACGTGCGGCCCTCTTCGTTGGTCTGTTTTTGGGCTAGTTTTTATTGAACGTTTGGTCATCTTTGTCACAAGGATCTGGCAACCCTGGGTTTGGTGTTGTTTATGAAGTATGTTGAGATGCATGCAGCATGCAGTGGTTCTACACAGCCGGTCTTTCTGTTTCCGAGTAAATTATTCTTGTGCTCTTCTGCCCGTTGGCTGCTGCCTTTGCGTTAGTGAGCCGAACTAAATGCATTTCAATGAGAGAACGACTCCAACTTTTTCACTCCTCAGGGGGGACTGGCAAAGAGAAGAGTGTTGATATATACAAAGTATTGTAAATAAGTGAAAAGATTTAGTTTAGCAAAGTTTGTAAAGTGGATGTTTAATAAAGCTTGCTGGCCAGCGGTGTTATGGGTAATGCATTACGCAAACGTGTTACGTAACCAAATTACGTATAGATGTAACTGATGTTTACTTTTTGAATTTACAACACAACACCAGAGCAAGTATTTTAAAAGATGACCATATTTTGATGCACATTATTTTTATGTTTATTTTAATTGGCAAACAAAATTGAAAACAGTTCCTTCTCATCGATTCACATCAGTGTGCTCGCTTTCTCTGTGAACACATGCCGGCCCAAAATTTTGTGTTTCCCAGTCGGGAGTATTCACATTTGAATTATCTGAAGAAAATGAAAGGCCGATAGTCATTCCATGCAAACAATGTTGGGTGGTAAGAATATCAAGAAATAGCAATTTGAAGGAAATAATAAAAATAATAATACCAGCAAGTCAAGCGTGGCGCCGCTATTCTGCAAGACAGAAAGCCTCAGTCAACTGAACGGGTGAAAATGTGCAATGCAATCAAGGAGGTCTATTATACCTGGAAAAAGCAATCTGTTAGCATTTCCACTGATCTCAGATCAGCATGGATCTTTCAGGCAGATGAATATGAGATTCTTAATGTATGTAGGCCATCACTAAACCAGCTCTCTCATCTAAAGCAAAGCATCATTGGGTACCTAACTGTAGAAGACAAGCTTTTGAAATAATAATAACGCATTCTTGCAAAATAAGAGGACTTTGATGTGAAGTGGAGAAGTGGCTTTATTTTGCAATAATGACTTGCTGATTGTACATTATCTAGATAATTAAAGTGCTACTTAACAAATAAGTGTATAATAGACATAAAATAATGATTAGTGCTCTATAAGAAGATAGATCAGAGGAGGAGAATGGTTGCTATTGACTACGCTCAATTATAGAACTATATATGACCAGGAGATTGACCAGAATCAAGTATACCAGGGACCATGAGTGACATTATTTGAATAAAATAAGGCAAGCCTAGTCTAAATCTACTTACATTTGTCACTTTCCAATATGAATCTATTTGATATAGGCTTTATTCAATTTCTGGATCTCACATCTAATCCAGGCTTTCTAACATGCCCCCAGATATTGAAAAGACAAGCTCCGTCCCCAATCTCCCACCGCTTGGAAACAATCCTGTTCCTGCTTTACATCCTGTACTGCAAATAGCTTTAACATTTGTTAAATGTAATTAAAAGAAGATCACCACCAAGTTTTCCTCTTTAATTCTGAAGCAAGCGTTTCAAGGTTGATTTTCAATGCACACAAGAGGAAAATTAGGAAAACAAGCCCCAAGCTGCTGAATATAAAACAGCAGAAGAACATCTAAAAACACGCAGACCCTTTTTTAATTTTGTAAAGAAAAAATAACCGTCTGCTTTTCCTTTGTGCTTAGATGTGTCTCTGGCGTGCTGCTGTGGATCAGATTAAAACTCCCTTTTATTTTTCAAAGGCTAATAAAAGCAGATCTTAAAAAACCTCTTTCTTTTGTCTCGCTTACAACCTAAGTTAAGAGTTCATTACTGTCACCTCTGTGGTTCATACATTAATTTAGTGGCCTTGTCCTTTTCATGCCAGACAGGCTGGCAGAGGAACAAATAGCTTGTTACACTATTGCTTTAGTGGACCAAGTGTTGGGATGCTGTTCTGTTCTTTCATCCTTTCTCTTGATCTCATTCTCTGATTCTCTATAAAAATCTTTCTTTCTCAGTGTGTACTAGGAACCCAGTGAACCATTCATATCTCGCAATAAGATACATCTTGCAATCAGTATCAAACACTGTAATGTCGCCTCCAAAAATCTATGAAACACAATCAGAGAAGTCAGACTCACAAACTGATGATTGCGTGACACCAGCTCTACCATTGATTATAAAGATACCAAATAAAAGATCATCAAAATGCTACTGCTCACTGGTTACTGTAACCATTTTTTTCCAAGAACAAAACTTTGATAACAATAGCTCTTATAGCGACGCAGTAAAACTTTTAAAAGTAAAGTAGTACAGCAATAAATCCCAAACGTGTCCCGCTGAGACAACTTGCACAACAGAAAGTTTGAAAAGTAATTGTTACATTTGTAAATATGATCCCTTGACGTAGTGTGTCATTATCTTTCCATTAACACCTTCTGAAATGTTCCAGTTTTTGAACAAAACGATTTAAAAAGTTTATGAAAGTAACAAAAACTTTTCATATAAGCCATAAAATAAGATTCATTTACTGTAAATGTAAGAAAAAAATGTATCCATAGTTTTCCTTTGGGAAACCCATAATGATACTAAAATTGTTTATGGTGCACCAGTAAACAAACAAAAATGATTTTTGGAACAAATGGAAAATCCTAATCGTCGGGTTAAATCAACCTAGAAAATGTCCATATTTGACTCAACCATAGGGTAAAACAAACCAGCATTTTGGGCTAAAACAACCCAGCATAGGCTTTTTTTTTTAACTTTTAATGTTTTTTTTAATTAATAAAAAAAATTTAGGGTGTAGGAACACAAAACCCCCCTAAATTTTTGGTTTTAAGTTTAGGTAGGCAAATGAATCCAAGTTTTTCTAATGATGGGTCCAGGTCATGCAACCTGTCCATCTTGGCAGCTACACCTAATTTGGCCGCTTTAGCCTGGCAACGGACAAGGTTGTGCCAAAATACCACTGAGAAATATTGGATTGACTACAACAACAAAGACATCAGAAGCATTTCTGCTTCCTTTTAAAAGTCTATTTTGCACAATTAAATGGTTAGTTGCCATTTAATATTCGCATTTTGCATAATTCCATCAAAAGCATCCATGACCCTTTCCAAACCCATGAGTCATTATTGGTCGCGACCATTTTTGGAGACGCACCAACTACCGCATCATACCAGCTGACATTTACAACCAAGAGAAAAGAGGTTATTTTCCACTTCTAGTTCTCCAGCCTTTTTCCTAAATGATGGTTTATGGTCTTAGGTAGTGCTTGAAAAATAAATCATAAATAATCTTCTGTACAGGAGCTGTAGTACACAGTCTTGATCTACTGCACTCGGTGTGTGTGTAAGTATGCACGACCACTTTAGTGAGGTTTAGATGGTCAGATAACCCATCACAGGTCCTGATGTGAGAATTGAATGCTTTCTGGCTTTGTCACTTTCCCCAGTACAGGAACCAGTTCCCTGCGGCCTTAATTATAGAGAAAGATCTAGTCTTCACTGGCACGCTGTCCCTCCCTCCCTCGCTTCATCTCTTTCTCTCTCTCCCACTGTCTCATCAGTTCAAACACCATCTCACCTGCTCCAATTACTCTGCCCATTTTCAGCAGTGACACAAGGCTCTGAAATTGTGTTACCGTCGCCATGCTGGGGATCTGGAGCTGAATATAGGCAAAATCTGTACGCTAGCCTGGGCCTGAAATAATAGGATTATGCAGTTAGTATATTTTCAACAGAATGTTAATAATTCACTATTCACTTTAGTTACAATATATTCAATAATATATTGATGTTTCACAAATGTTTATAACATTAAAAATTATAACAAATTAATTGTTAATGATAATAAAATATATATAAAAAAATAATAAAAAAATTAAATATCTAAAATTGAAAAAACTGTATTTTCACATGTATGCTCAATATGTGCAATGACAGTTATCAGGTTAATATTTTATTTTAACTATCTGCACCACTGCATCAGCAACTAATTTCCCATTGATCTTACAAAACGATCTCAAGAATATTTGTGTTCTGCAAACAAACTGCACATCACCACTTATTTATTTATATTAATATTCATTAATATAAAACTGGCATTAGTGAAAATGCTTTAAAATTTTATATCGTGATAATCATAATATTTTATCTCACAATTAACGCCTAAAGAATCGTTCCACTAATGCAAACATACCCAGAGAAAACATGAATCATCTGCCTTTAACAAACCATACATGCCAGAATTGTTGAAATATATATTTTGAATTAATATAATTTCAAATATCAGTCTGACAATGGCTGTAGGCTTTAACCATGATATGATAATCTCTTTGACAGTTAAAATAAAGAAAGCCAAGATCTGTTGTACTGACTGCAGGGGGCTGGATGACTACATTCACCCACAGTGTATACAATATATGTATGTTGTAAAACGACTTATCTGACTTCTCTAATGGTTAATTGACATTCTCATTTCGGTGTGTAATAATTAACTGTATATGGTACGAGAGGATTTGCAATATTGTGGATGTTATCGTTGCTGAAAGGTGCTGTTAGGAAGGATAAAAAACGGAAACTCCTTAAGCTGTGACTATATTCACACAGGTAAAAAAAATCACACACAAGATGGCTTTAATATCTCATTTTCTTCTAGACATCAATGAAATTAATGCTTAAATCCGATTAAAGGAGTCAGAAATCTCACAAATGTCTCCATTAGAGTTTCACAAACTGAACTCTTAAGTGAAAATGAATGAAGATTGAAATACGAGCTCAAACATTTCTTCATCAAATTTACCTAAATCTGAATTATTTTAACCATGCAATCTACATTTATTCTACAGCTTCATACTTCTCATGTATTTAACAATTGTCTAAATTTTTTTTTTTCTCCTAAGCCATTTTATAAGAAACATCTAAGATGAAAACTTTAATGAAACTGCAGATTTCTTGAACTATGAAAGAGCAACAAGTCTGAGCAATAACAAATGCTTGCCACATAATAATAATATAAGGAAGACAGCGTTTAGTCGAATGATTTTTTCCAAAGCAAAATCAATAAATGCCAGCCTTACGTTTAAAGATTTCTACATGTAAACAGCCAACAAAAAAGGTCTTGTAACGACCTCCACCCTGTATATTTGACAGTAGTCCAAGGTGACCCGTGCTTTCACAAAATATTTAAACTGAAATCAATATTTCAATATTTCATTTTATTTATCTTGTAGAGAGTCAAAAGTACAGTTTCAGAGCCATTAATACAGAAGCATAATAAACCCCCAAATGAATGATATTTGATCTTGAACATAACATTCTTTATATTTCTTTAAGCTTTTCATGTGACACAGTCTTTTTCAGCTATTTGACATGAGTCATGATTTTTAACATGCTGGGACTACAGGTTGTTATTTTTACGCAGACTGCATTTCAATGCAAAAGACAGGTGAAGATTTTCAGAACCCAGCAGGAGACTGGTAAAGAAATACCAAAGAACAACATATTTTTATTCAGGACACATGTCTGGCTGGAAAGAGAGGAGGGGAAAACAATATCTCTAAAGCTACGAGATTAAAATCCCCAATGCCACTTTTATTAAAGACTGAAAGATTTGGATGTTTCACTAATGTTTTTGATTCTCGCAGCAGGGGAGATAAAGCAAATGAATCACATTAGCAGATGTAGCAACCGGAGCAGAACTTTGATATTTCATAGCAAATTACTTGGACCGACTTTCTCTAATAGATGGAAATAATTTTGACATTCGTGGCAGCATGTGTTCTTTCAAAGACTCATTGACCCTGTCACAGAAAATGTATATGAACATACAGAATATTGCGCAAGATTCGTTTTGTTTCTTATTATTCATCTGTATTAACAGCTCTGGAAGTAATTAAGCAGAATCTGCTTTTGACTCTGACATTTTAGTATCAGTCGTAATGTACAAGAATACATTTTACTTATAAATAAAAATGAAATCTCAATGGACAGATGAATCCATTTACTCACCGCAGTCTTTAATACACAGTCTGTGTGTTTGGTCCCTAGTCGAAAAGACAGAAAGGTGTCAAAGTAGTCAACGATCAGTCCTGACAGCGGTGCCAGACATATCCAGATGGGGACAGGACCTGTTGAAAAAGTATGTCAGAGCATTATCCAGGGTCTAATGTTAACAGATTGAGAAAAATGTACTTGCTAAAAATAGATTTTGTTCCCTGTGTCAGTGTTGTTTTCTGTTTTTATTTGCATATTTGCAACACTACCTATCCTCAAAATCACAATAAAACACACCTGTCAGATAAGAAGCCCATTGTGATTTTGTTTTTCATGCTTTACATTGTAATTTTGTTTCTTGCTTAGTGGCTTAGCAGGAGGGCTGTCGCATATACTGCCACATGGATTTCTACAGTTTTAGTAAATGCTATGATTTAAATCACACACATCGCTCACATCAGCAAGGGTCAAAGTATCATCCTTAAAACTGAACAAAAACTATGTATTATGTTGTGGACAACTACATCCATTTTATGTCCTCACCAATGCCATTATTTACTCGTTTCTGAAAGTGTTTTTTTGGACTCACACTAATGTGTATGTGATTGTAGTGGGACCAGGATAAAACTGTTGAAGGACCTCTCAATAGCCATCTTGATGTGTGAAGATCAGATCTGTGGTCCTTGGAGATGCTGGATAGCTTTGGAACCATGCACAATGTCCTCCAGAGTTGAAGCACCTGTATTTGAATCAATAGGAAGGATCAGGTGGAGAAGAGATGCACATCTGTTGAAGATATAACTCAGCTCATTCCCTCCTTCAGACGGGTTTGACGGGATTGATGTCACGCTGGCAGACGTGGGTATGATTCACATCAGATGAGAGAGAAAGACAGGTGCTAATTGCTTGGACCTCTTTTTTGTTCTCCCTCTCATTGGTCACATTTCATTACGCCTCAGTTAGGCGAGCCAGAGAGACATTATGTGATCTTAAGAACTGCAGTTCCTTTGCATTGGCTTTCTAAATGAAAGAGAAAGTACATGCAAAATGATAAGTCAACCAACATTACTCATTACATCATGAATATGTTAAACAAACAAGTTAATTCTTGGAAAAATGTGTTTGCAGTAACATAACTGTGATGTATAACAAGTCATTTTTTGGATGAAATTTTCTATTTACTATAGAAGTAAAAAAATCACAGATGAGATCTCTTTAATATCTAAATCATTTATTCTAAAAATCAATACATTTAAATAAGAAGCAAATGGAATCGTGCTGCGTCTCAGACATTTCTAGATATATAGAAAAAGAGTCAGAAATCTCACAAATGTCTGTGTCATTATTTTTAGAAGAGATCTTAACAATGACATAAACTGAACTCAAATTTGTCAAGTCTGACATCAAAAGTCAATGAACTAAAACATTTCTCATCCGATTTACGTAAATCCAGATTATTTGACCTCAATACACTATACATTACTTTATAGTGTATACATTACTTTACACCTCCATACTTTTTATGTATTTTAACTATTTTCAAATTTCTTTCTATCTTTATTTTCCTCAAGTCATTTTAGGAGAAATATCTGAGATATATCTAAATAAGGCACAAAAAAGAGAAACATCTATCTACATTTTCCTCGTGGTATCTTTTAAAAGCTGCAGGTACAGTTATTTGTGTGTTCAGCCCAGCATGTCACTTTAATTGTGTGAAAAAGAAGCGAAACTATCTGTTCATCTATAAATTCATTGTTTACAGCATATAGGACACAACTGAATATCACAGTACAAAGAACAATATCAAAAAACAATCATCACAATAAAAGGTACCATAAACATAAATGGCAACATAACACAAATAATATAACAACAAATTTATCACAATTCTCGCATATGATATCAACCCATCTACGAAACACACATCTTGAGTTTCTATTTGTCACAGTAGCCCGTTTTATTCCAGTAACAAGCTTTCCACTCCACGAAGTTCCTTCCGTCTAACAAACACAAAGTGAATTGCTTGTAGATTATATTATATTTCTGTTTATTAACTTTCTAATAAGGTTTAATGAGGGCAGTTGGGCCAGATTCGGTTAATGCACATACCGCTCTGCTGCTTGGCTCCTTTACCAATTCAGAAAGAGAGAGAAATGATGGGATGGAGAGAGAGAGAGAGGGATGGAGAGAGAGAGCCAAGAGAGAGAGAGAGAGCGAGAGAGAGAGAGAGAGAGAGAGAGAGAGAGAGAGAGAGAGAGAGAGAGAGAGAGAGAGAGAGAGAGAGAGAGAGAGAGAGAGAGAGAGAGAGAGAGAGAGAGAGAGAGAGAGAGAGAGAGAGAGAGAGAGAGAGAGAGAGAGAGAGAGAGAGAGAGAGAGAGAGAGCCATCTGGACATGGGCTGCCTCTGGGGACAGGGGGCACCATATTGGGTCTGGCTTTCTCTTCAAGGCACATTTCACAACATTTGCCAGGAGACCTGGATAACAGCAGCTCTGCGGCCCAGCCCGCTGCTTATAATTCATGCAAGCTGTTGGGTTACAGCTCCTAACATCTCTCAATGTTAAATCTGTCAATTTCAGCAGCTCTTCAGCCTTGTGGGTATTGATTAGGCATTGGCACACACAAATGCTACAAAGATTAATGAGGGGATGGAAACACGCCCAGATATGATGCATTGCCTGTACCGTCTACACATGCGTGCATGATCACATGACCTTAAACAAATAAAAGCCATCGCTGTGTGTTTAGTAGGTAATATATAAATGGTTCTCAGTTTCAGTCTTGGGATCTATCGTAACCATACTTTGCATTGGTTTTATTTGTGGTTAAATTATTGTGAACACAAATTTATTATAGTATCTCACCACAGTGACCACAGTTTAACCATGGTATTTAGTTAAACTATGGTACTAGAAATGGTCATCAATATGTCACTTTAACCCGATAACTGTCAATGCACATGAAAATGCATCTGAATTAAATATATATATATATTTTTAAGTATTTACATTTTTTTATTTTAGGTACTGTATTTTCATAAATAACATTAACATTTTTATAATTTTTTTGTTCCTGTTTATTGTTATAAAAATTTGTGAAATATTTACTCTTGAGTCTTGGACCTTTCCATCAATATATAGTTTGTCATTATTAGATTAGAATTCAATTACCAAATATTAAAGTGAACAGTAAAATAAGTCTTACCCCTGTGGAATGGTGACAGTTAACAGGTGAACTATAATAAGAACAGTTAATTTTCCTGTGGGCAGTTTAGGGGTATGAGACTTTATGCTAAAAAGCTGATTATTTGAATCAGGTTTATTAAATAAGAGATCCATCTAAAATGTACATGAGCTGGGGGTCTTTCTGAAATCAGAACCATATCAGTACAGATGTTATTTTATTTCATTCTTAGCTGGGAAATATGCTAAAATTATACATAGCATATAAAGTATGCAATGTCATTATTATCTTTATGCACAATGTTAACTTTGTAAAATTATGCCCTTGATAATAAGAATCCAGTTTTGAAGCTGATGTTTGTAATTTCCATATTACAATGCTTTTCTGGTGACACTTTATAATAGGGTTCAATTTATTACCATTAGTTTATGCAATTAAATAACAATAAACAACACACTTACATCATTTATTAATATTGGCTTATGTAAATTTCTGGATATATATATAAATAATTTCTTAGATTTTAAATTATGTAAATGAACATGTTAATGTATTATGAACACAGATCAACAGTACTGTAAGTATAAATAAACATTTCCCTAGATGAATCAATCCTGCATAATTGAACATTGTTATTTCATGATACCTAATGCATTCACTAATGTTTTCCCTTTTTAATGTACAGTGACAATTACACAAAAAGTTTAAAATAAACACTGTGATGTTTTCAACCGAAACACAAACATAATGTGCAGTTAAGATGATAAATGAATATTAAAGCAATATAGATTACGCAGATACATCTTTGTCATACGGGACCTGTTTGTTTTGCATACACGGTGACCTGTTTGTAAATGCTCTGTGACATTTTGCTGCCCTTGCAGTGTGTGTAAGTCTTGAGCAGAAGTGCAGAGAACGCAGCAGATGAAGGGTAAATAACAACACAAACATAGATGATTTCCTCAGGAAACACTGCGCCAGCCATCTCAAACATTCGCTCTTCTCTCCAGTGATAAAGGCACGTCTATTTGAAGCTAATTAAATGCAAGCCAGTGGCTGAATCTCTGGGTTCTGAGCGCTGCACGCCGAGGGTTTGTTTTAGGGCAGCGAGATGGAAATTGTGCCTTTATCTTCTGGTTGCAGTGAGCTGTAAAGGGGCTCCGGTCAATCAAACGGATATTACAGTTTGTGGGTACGAGACTCGAGGAATGCCGAGCCCTCAGGGACAGTACCTGTTAGCGTGTGGATAAAAAGGCTGTACGTCTGTTTGTGCAAATGAGAGCAGGGGTCTGATACGACTACGGCTTGTTTGTAAAAAGCTTCCAGAACTCTCCTTTGATGACTCTTTAGATCGCATATTTATAATTATTGCTCTCCTATCAAGTAAACATTAGAGCGCACAGTATGCCAGATACATTGTTTTGATCTAAGTAATTGCAGAAATGGCTGGAAATCCTTTTATTGGTGGATAAACAACAGTATTGTATGATGGTGATGGAACAGGCAGAGCACAGCTGCTTGGTAGCACATCTCTGAAGTGCCGTTGCCATGGAGGAGCTGTTTCTGATGCAGTGCAAGATTCATGAGTCATGCTCATCGCTGGTATATGTTTAAGAGTTTAAAGGGGGCAGAGCATGAGAAAATGCATTTTCCCCGACCTTTTCAAATAGAAGAGTTTGATGTACTATGAAAACGCAGCTCAACCTTAGAGCACGTCCAAAAAGTGCACTTACTGACTCACACCGATGTCGCACATTAACTCATGACTCACTTTCCATTCAATAATAAGGTGTTTAATAATAGGTCTACAAAGTATGACATACCAAATATCGTCCTGAAGGATTTGGATATTTGCACCTTTTATTTAAAGTCAGTAAAATCTTTTATTTAAAGTTTTGTTATAGTCTTATATATCAACACTCTGAAGCGCATTTCTGCACAGATGGGTTTGTAAACAAAGAGAAAGTTCAGTTATATCACCTTTTCAAGCAGACTTGGGAGCGGGTATGCCTTCAGAAAACCACTTTCACACCAACCAAACTAAACTCAGATCCACACCAAAAGCTCTGGTGTAAAGGTTACTTAAAAGCCTGCTTTATTCTATGGAACAAAGAGAGAGAGAGAGAAAGAGAATATTAGAGTTTTCTTTCATACTTTTAATAAATCAATTACAAAGGCCAGAAAGAACTTCAAAAAAATCCTAAATCCTAGTCCTAATAAGAGCATTAAACACCAACAGAATACCTTGACCAAGTGGATTCCTTATCTTATTTAATATGTATTTGATGGAAAAATATTTAGTAAGTAAAGTAAATAAGCACTTGTTTGTTGTTATTGTTTGTTGTTATTGTATATTCTTTGTCATTACTTGGTTTATTTACGATGCTTTGGCAATATTGTAACTACATACAGTCATGCCAATAAATGACCTTTAGAATGAAAATCGAAAAATATATTGACATTTTCGCTTGGCCAACTGTTAAATTAATCAACCGCCATTTGAATGTTTGATTACGGCTGAATAAAAGCAGTAGTAGAGAGTAGAGAGAGAGAGAGAGAGAGAGAGAGAGAGAGAGAGAGAGAGAGAGAGAGAGAGAGAGAGAGAGAGAGAGAGAGAGAGAGAGAGAGAGAGAGAGAGAGAGAGAGAGAGAGAGAGAGAGAGAGAGAGAGAGAGAGAGAGAGAGAGAGAGAGAAATATGATCATGATCAAGTTATTTTTTGCACAAAAAACTTTGACTAACATTATAACTGGACTGCAGGGAAAAATAATAAACTTAAATGCATTATCTATCTCTTTGTAAGTTACTCCACTTATGCTTCCAACGCAGAACAGCACTGAATCATGAAACATAAGGACTTTCCCTCCCCTCACCTAATTAAGATGAGATTTATCTCTGTAGCAACACTTTTCTAAATAAGTTTCTGACATTTCACTGACATTTTGCTTCCTCAAGTGGCCCAGACTAAAAATCCCCACCCTGCAAAACACAGCTGTGCCAATTCCCCTCCCTGCGGCCGTACGACGGAGAGATGTCAAGCAGACAGACATTCACAGAGTCAATTATACCATATTGATCTCTGAGCCTAAGAGGTTTAAAGACTATAGACTAGTCTCGAACAGCTAATAGCCTGTGCCACTATCAGTAAACATACAAATCCATCCACACACACTTTTGATTTTACAGTAACATCATGGCGCAAAAAGACGGCTTGGTTGCGTTTACAGACAATTGGCTTTGGAACGTAATAGAAATCTGTCTCATTTTTGCCAATTGCAGGTTTTTATGGCTATTACCACCACTAATGTGCGCCCACCTGTGCCCGTCTTGAGTAAATTAGAGCCGAACTGGGAGTGGCATTACGGCTGAGGGAAGAATTTGCTTTGCACCATTGAAGCGCAGCTGCCCTCCTCCTGCACGTGTTTACACTGTTTCACTTTGATTAACAAGCAGTGATCCAGAACGACTTTGTCTGACTCTGAGAAGTTCCTTTTCTTAGTCGAACGACCTTCACGACCTCTGTTTAATCTAAACTGCAAATGCATCTCACATATTGTTGTGCCTGTGGATTTGTACCATGGCATATTCGGTGCATCTCTGCGATCGAGTGTCTTTTTATTACCTCTGTTTCGTTTCCATGGCAAAAATCATGTCCACTCCGAGCCTGGAGCTGAAGTATATTTCAGATTATATATAGAATCTAATCAGGCAGCTATGACCTTATGAAACAAGCGAGGAAGAACACACCAGTACATAAACTATTACTTATTTGGTCGATAATTTAGCTGATGTACATCTCTCTCTGCAGTGGGAGGTGAAGTGTTACGGTCGCGTTTGATGATGTATGTAAACTGTATCTGTTCGTGCAATTGTGTGGATGTGTAGATCCTCCAGCCAGCTGTCCGAAGCACTATGCACAAACACACAGATATTTCACACAGCATGCCATAATGATTTGATGCAATTTCCCGGCTTTTCTGCAAAGGCTGCTTTTTTTCGCACCTTATTTATGCCTCCCTGATTTTAATCACATGTCTTGTTTCATATTCCCTCTCAATGAAAGCTCTTTTGCAGTGCTTTTTTAACTCTTTGATCTTACCCGGCTGATGCTCCCTTTGGAATATCAATGAAGATGTATGTATTTACGAATTAAAGATGTTATTTTGTAGGTTTATATACATCTAAAACTTTTATAAAATCTGTTAAAAACACAGTTCAAGCTTAATCTTTTGCTCCAATTTAATTTAGTGTGTCAAATGCAAAAACTGCGTTCAAACACTCGTGACAAATTATCAAAAGGGAAGTTTCGTTTTATCTCAGCCTCTGCGGCTGCATCAGGATTGACATCAAAACAAAACAGTGGAAAAAGAAAAAAATAATCTAGGCGCGCTCTACAATCCAATTTGGCATACCAGCACAAAGATGGCCAAGTGCCCCTGAGAAGACAAGTGATATTAAACACAGCGTCAATATTTCCAGGAAAATGCATTTTGAGAAATGTCCCTAGGCTATGTAACCCTGTTATTGCACTAAAGTGAAGTTACGGTGCCAAGAGGTGCGCTGTCTGTTTTGCAAGGCTAAAACAAGGCTAGAAAATTACCTTCTTCTCATTGACTTCTGATATGACAGCATTCTTTGATGAGGTTGGTGAGAGAGATGTTTAAGGTCAACATGAAATCAAAACGGTCTTTTTAATGTTCCTGGCCTTATTGTGCATGCTTCATCAGTGCATGTTATCCCACAGAGAAAAATTGTTTTCATAATCTTTCATCGAAATGTAATGACTTTCTCAACCTTTGACACTTTTCATTTTGCCCGATGTCACCAAGGCCACCTAATTTCCAACCCGGGTTGTTTCAAGAGAGGAGAATCCTCCACAATCAACCACATTCAGGTCAGGCTCCGATCCAATCTATTCCTGGTGAATAAAAGAAAGAGCCAAGCAATTTATACAACCTTGATATTAATGTGCTACTGAAATATATTATCATTTAAAGGTATGCTTCATTCCAAACTAGTGTGACTTTCTTTCTTTTGCAAAACACAAAAGAATTTTTAAGAATGTTAATAACCAAATAATGCTGACTTCCACAAAAAACTATCGAGATATTTCTTAAAATATCTTCTTTTGTGTTCCACAGAAGAAAGAAAAAAAAAAAAACAGATTTTTGGGTGAACTATCCCTTTAAGAGAAATTAAAAAAGCTTCAAAACATTAAGGAAGAACAACGCATTGTAAATTGACCATACACATATGTGGCAAGCTTACCGAGAGCCTGACTGAAGGCTGATGTCGGGTTGAATTCTGTGCACCAGCACGTATATCAGCGTGTCAGAGCGCGTGTTTTCCGAGTGAACGCTCGGGGTGAGGAGGGTGAGGAGCACATTTCTGACATTCACGCTGCTTGTGGGCCAGCAAGTTCTTCCAGGGGTCGGTGATCTGCTTTAGGGGAAGCACTTTGAGGTCTCCCTCTCCATCAAAAATGAAAAAGCACATCACCAAAGCCCTGGCCAAGAGCTGCAGGTCTCCCTGGCGGTTCAAAACTTTTGTTTCGTAAAACTCTTGGACAAATGCAGTAACCAGTCGTGCGCATTTTAATTGGCTGTTTTATGATATAACCCAAGTAAAAGCCTACCAATGTGTTGCATTACAGCATAACCCAGGACATTTTGTGTTTCGCTGTAAAAGCTATTTCTGCGTTGAAGAACTTCGGGGTGTTATTATGTCGGATGTATCGAGAGCGACGCGCATGCAGCAGCAGCAGACCACCGGAGGTGCAAATGTGTGCGGCACAGTCGGTGGTCAGTAATGGAATTCACACTGAAAGGCGTTTTTCAGCTTATATTAATGCATTGCTATTAAAACAACATGTACTGAAGTCAGTGGATCCGAGAGTAGTGCGGCATGTAGCGTTTCACTTCACAAGCCTTCAATTTTTTTGCAACAATATTTTTTAAATAGCAACAAATACTAATAAATATATTTTCTTTTTTATTGTATTTATATACATTTAATTGTATACTGTATTATATGTTCGACTAAAGACACAATCTGTAACATTGTTTGGTTAAAAATAAACAACAATAAGTTGTTGAGCATGTACATAAGAACCATCTTCTTACCTTATCAAAAATTATCAATTTATAAATTGAGCTGTTGAGTATTATTTTGCAGGAATCTGACATCATGTGACTTCAGCACATGTAAAGTACATAAAGTAACCTGCGATTTTAAACAGAGATGGCGATAGAGAGGCAAAAGTTATTGCAGTTTAGCAAAAAGTAGACATGCAAGAAAACTAGATCAAGTTAAAATGCCATTAGAATACGTAAATAACGCAATGGTAGTGCAGCTGGTAGTGCATCAGTAACATCAGTAGTCCTGGACTGACACACATCTGTTTCTATGTTTAACCTTACATGTTTACTAGGAACTTAAGAATGATAAAACATGTAATGCAGGCTCTGGTGGATCTTACCAGATCTTTCACTATTCTGTTTTATATCTGCTGGGCCAGACATCTCCAAGCACCATGATTGGCTGTAATTAAGTGTAACGATATCTTAATCCAGACATAAACCCCAATTACTGACGTATTATATAGACTTAATGACAGATGCCTCAGGGTGTCAAACTATCACAGAAATCCCAGAATTTCACTACACATCCAGATTCACATTCTCAGTAAAATCCAAAGATGGGTTCTGTTAGGTTTACACGAGAATGACATGCGCCGCATCCTTCTGCTGGCTTAAGTCATAAGAATGTGACAGGTGATGGATTCTTCTGTGGTTAGTACTGACAGATAGATAAAACGGATGTATTAGAGTTTGATACAGTGAGCTGAAAGGCAGAGATATTGCCATAATAATGTGACCTCCCTGGACCGCTCTGCGCCTGTGATTTGATGTTATGACATTATTGATCCCATAACCACAAGCGCTGCTTATGAGTAAATATGTACATAAATATCACCAAGAAATCACTGGAACAGATGCTGATGTCAGTGGATAATATAAAGATTGTAGGCTTTCAGGACATTATTATGGTTGTTTCTGTTGAAAAATAATAAATCACAGGTACAGTAGAGACGGGGAGCCAAAGCTTTGGTTTGTGAGATGTAATGAAAAGTGTTGGTATTAATAATCTCTATATAGTACACTTTGGGATTTTAAGAACAGTATGTGAGAGAGAGAGAGAGAGAGAGAGAGAGAGAGAGAGAGAGAGAGAGAGAGAGAGAGAGAGAGAGAGAGAGAGAGAGAGAGAGAGAGAGAGAGAGAGAGAGAGAATTGTACAAAATTTTATTTTATTGTTATTATTTATATTGTTGTTTTATTTTAAATTGTTGTAATGTAATAATATGCAATGTAAATTCTTAAATGACTCTTTATATCAGTTTTTAATACCTTTGTATGTGAGAGAAATACCTGTCTGAGAGAGAGAGAGAGAGAGAGAGAGAGAGAGAGAGAGAGAGAGAGAGAGAGAGAGAGAGAGAGAGAGAGAGAGAGAGAGAGAGAGAGAGAGAGAGAGAGAGAGAGAGAGAGAGAGAGAGAGAGAGAGAGAGAGAGAGAGACAGAGAGACAGAGAGACAGAGAGACAGAGAGACAGACAGACAGAGAGAGAGAGAGAGAGAGAGAGAGAGAGAGACCTGTTATTCCTGAGTAAGTGTGCAGTATAACGAGTGAACACAGAATCTCCTTGAGTTTCTCAGTAATTGGAAGCGAGGGATGTCGTGGTCTGCATATTTGCCAGAAGCATAACAGACTTTATTAGGAACCATAAAAACACCATTAAAATTCACAACTCAGGGAGCCGGGCCCTCGAGACTGATGAATTACTACTGTTCACTGAAAGTGACCATATTCTTTTACTCTTTCATCTTCTTACATGTGGTTATTCTCACTGCTTCATGCAACCAGTTACGTCCGCCGCTTAACCCCTTACGGTTTGATCTTCACTGGCTGTGGGCAGAGAACTGATTCAACAATACATCATTATACTTCATGAGAGGCAGATGTATTCAATATTTGAGGAAAGAGAGCAAAAGTGCTTAAAGTCAACATGAAGAGATAATATTAGTTTTCCCGCACACTTGATTACATGAAGCAAAGTAATTTCATTTCGAATACTTTTTTAATATGAGAAGATGGATCGTGCCAAATAAAACCAGGGATGTTAAATTGTTGTATTAAATTTCTATATTTATTAAATAATGAATATTTATATAATGTGTATTCATTCAATTGTAAATGATGCCAATTTTAATTTCTTCTCGACTTAAAGAATCGAATCGCGAACGCGGCGCACACAGACACAAGTGCACATTTACATGGACACACCCTTTATTTCCTATCTAGGTCAATACTCCATCGCAAGTGTCAATTTACAGTCAAAATAAAGTATTCATAGAAATGATATATCCATTAGAGACAGACATTTAAAGCAGAGAGTGAAAGAGAAGCCCCAGAGAGAAGAAGACAGATGAGATCCAGACAGCATTTGCAAATCTTTAAATCGTTCATGGTAAGAGTTGACAGCTTCAGTGCATTCCCATTCTTACAGCTAACAACACAGAATCCAAATCGGCCAAAAAGCACATGACACAAGGTCAAATCTACGGCATACAGTATATATCTGTTGCTTTGGCCCAAGTTCTCCATTTATCAAATGAATGTGTGTGCAATACAACCGTTCATACTCATGACAAAGATGGGGAACGTGTTCTCCTTGTAGCGGGACCCGAACATCTGTGTAGATTCATCTCTATATGTCCTTCTGCAACAACACGTCCTCGGTTGCGGGTCCCACAAGGTCCGACTATTAGATTCAACGGCCTCTCCTCGAGGAACTTGTAATCTTTGTTTCAAGGTACACGAGCAGTCTTCTCTGTAGGCTTAAGTGGAAAGCAAGCGCAATGTTCTTCTGGCTAAAAGACCTCAAGCTCAAAACATAAACAGCTGAGATGGATGATGTCAGGGTTTTGCCAAGAATTGTTTGCGAGCAGTCTCCCGCTGCGTTAGGATGTGGTGGTCACCGAAAGGACTTCTTGACCCGCATGTAACCGTAGAGATGCTTGACTGTTACCATGACGCACGGGCTCCATTTCCAGTTTGGAGATAATGGGGGATGTGAGGCTGTTGATTTCTGTAGCGCGGAGATGAGAGGATGGACACGAACGTGGGGCTGATGGATGATTCCGGTTTGGCGATGTTCCTGTGAATGTCAGAAAGCCTGAACACACACACACAAAGAGAAAAAAGATGGTAAGGACATTAGCGAAATGCATTCTGCGGCATGATCAAAGGCAGGAAAAAAACATCACGTCGCAACATTTCCTGCCTCGTCTTTTCATGTTTGTTGCTCTTGCGCTTTTGTTTGTGTTTACTTAGTGACTGATGATTTTTGTATATCACAGCGTTCTGAAGAGCCCGTGCTTTGAAAGGCACACACGCTTTTGAAAAGGTAAATGCTGGAGAGCGAATGTTCTTTGCAGGAAAACCTTGGTAAAATGATGTTTTTGTTAGGCGCAGGCCTTTTAGCGTGGGCACGTACATCTCGTGGCTGTAATGTTTTTCCCTAAAGAGAAAATTATGCCACCCGTTGGCCCTTTGCGTGTTAATTCTTAACCAATTAGAATTAACATTGAATATGTAATTGTAAATGTACATTGCCTGCATACTAATCAGCATTGTTTCCCATGGGCTGGTGCTTTGAATATTCACTTTCAAAGTCATGCCTCAGTGCACTTCTCCATAATCACAGCTTTTCTTTTTTAAGTGCTTAATAAACCCATTTTTGTGCTGAATTATTCGAAAACTTAAAATATAAAAAAAAAAATGTTAACAAGAGCACATTTTTTGCACTGTTGACGCGTTCCTTGACCAATGATTTATGACCTTTTTATTTGTTTATGGTTACTGGATAAAAAATAATATTAAAAATATTTGATTCATATTCATATTCAGACGCTGTTAGGCACAACATGAAGCTTTTATAAAACGGTTACAAATATTAAAGCCTAAAAATATGTATCAATGCAACTTTCATGAAGTAAAATCACTAATAGCTTTCCTTCCGCTGGATAAAATAGTCCCTGAGTGACTGTGATATGTTTCCGTTGCTAAGGGTGCAGTGATACACAGAATCATTGGGTGAAGTGCTTTATCATGAATAATACAGCTATTGACCAATCAGAATCAAGAACTAAAACTAACAGTTTTATAAACAAATTTCCAGCACTGGAAAACACAATTACATCTTGGTTTTCCATGATCATGGTAACGTTGTCAGTTTTGGGAGAGTCTGATTCTCTCAAACTATTTTAAGAATAAAAATTCAAGGCTGTCTAAATAACAACTCCCAGAATTCATCCTTCATAAATAATTTGGAATTTGTAAATCTGACATTCCCCCGTGCTTCCAGAATCAATCTTTAATGCACTTCATATGTAATTGCCAAAATCAGAAAAACAATTTCAAACCTTCCAGTTCTTCTCTAAATAAATATTTATGCTGTTTCCACTTTTCAGTTTCTCTGTAATTGCCTGTGAATCATGCAGCTCTTTCCCGAGGGTGGAGGACACAACATGCTGGAAATGTTGATAACATTGACATTAATTCCGTCATACAGAAACTTTTTTTCAGAAACTTTTTTTTCTTACAGTACCACCGTGAAGTCTGCAAAGCCCTAAAAGTCTCTGCAGGATTCTAACACAACAGCTTTCCTCTGCATGGTTCTGTAAGTGCTCTCTCCGGACCCTTTATAATCACGCCTTTCAATAACAATCTTCCCTTATGACTCACTTTTTAATAGCACTTTTCCTGCACAGAAATGAAAGTGAATCAAATATAAAGTAGCTTTGACTGTTTGAGTAACACTTTAGCGCGTGGAAAGTCAACGTTTCCCAACAGACAATCCTCACAAAAAAAAACTTTCTTGTTATTATAAAACAATTCAGCATTTTAATGTACCAGGTAATGAAAAGAATAGACAGATATTCCTTATAAATCCCATAACTGACAGGTGTTAATTGCCTCAAGGATTAACATAAATCTATGCTAATTTTCAACCTCCCATACACTACAAAACTCATTCCCAAGCCATGTACGTTCGCTGGGAACCGCTCAAAGCAAGCTGGTAAGACAAACAACAGCTGGCATGTAAATATATCTTGTTATATCTTGTTAAATACAACTGTATCTCCTTCTATGTCGCCGTGGCACCATCTGCAACGAGGCAAGAGATTACTGAGGCATATCTGACTCTGAGAGCGCAAGGGATTTCGGGTTCCGCTCACGTCCCAAACCATCATCATCTCCTCTCATCTCTTGATCCCCGGCAAACCCAGCGCCCCCGACTGCCCTCTAATCCCGCTCTAGCCCTTCCGCTGATCAGGTGCGTCACTCTTAACACAACTTCATCAGTGCCGGCGGGGCACAATTGGCTGGATAAATGATAAGATTTCCACTCCATTCTGCTCTACCTTATTCCACCTCTGCTGCCGCCATCTGTCACGCTGCTTTAAAGCGCACACGGCGACAGCCAAACGGCCACGCGGCCTGTCGCGGATCTGCTCTGAATGCGCTCCGCTAGCCTGTCGATGTCATTGCATATTAGATTTAGAGACTTTACGATGACGATTTACTAAAGAACAACAAACAGAAAGAGATAAGAGGTAATCTGATTGGAGCTTTGCTCACCTCCTCACGGCAATCTAAAGGCCTTTAAGATGGCTCCTTGGGCAAAGGCTGTAACAAAGAGGAAGGAAATATTTGTAAGACATTTCATTACACCTTGAGCTTCTTGCTGCAAGATAACAACTGATGCATCATTGTAAAAAGAATTTGCAGATGTTTGTATTTTTAAAGTGCATTAAAGGGATAAAGATATTATATCAGTGTTTTCTGGGAATAAAAACCCATGACCTTGGTGTTGACCCTAATATCATGACCCTAATATCATATATCAGAATATAGAATTTAGAACAGAATATAGAACAGAAGAGAACAGAATAGAATATAAAATAGAATAGAAAACATAGAATTAAACAGAACAGAACAAAGAATAAGAACAGACAAATTAAATTAAAAAATAAATGTACAAAAATACAAATGACAGAATGTTATTGCAGAATCTTGTAGCTTATAAACTGTTATTTTGCAACTTCAGCTACTGTAAAACTACAGTTATTGACTGCACAAGTTAGTGACCTAAAGTAAAAACAAATAGTCAACAAACCAATTTGCTGAAATGAATCAGCACTACGTGAGAGATAATTAGTTGTTTTATAGTTTTGGAGGGCACTTTTATGACGGCTTTTGCATATTCGGGTTGTAATGAGTAATATAGTGTGACATTAAAACAGTTTTATTGCACCACGTTGCTACTTAGAAAAGGTTTGAGAAAGTATTATGTTTGTGGAAATTAAACCCTATTTTGAAAACCTACTAATATCTACTTTACCATTTCAAAGTTACTGTCAAACTTTCAGTTTCTTCCCAACACTGATTCAATGTCTAAAACCCTGTCAGCTGTGCATCTCCAGGCCCTGTACAGTCTGCTTTATGATCTCATACCATCACGAATGAACCGGCCGTGTACTTCGTAGTGCCTTATTTGAAGTCTTTACTCTTGGAAACTTCCAGTTTTCCACTAGCTCGTTGAATGTTTAAAAAACCCTCTTAACCCCATAAAGACTCAGAGTCTCTGGTTGGCAGGATCGTGCTACTTGGATCCACTGCACTCATTGGCATGCAGAAGGGACTCTAAGCTTTTCATTGGCACACATGCTGATTGGCTCATCACAGCGTGGTTCACAATGGTGTTGACAGTGCCCGAAGATTCACCGGGCAGCACTGGTTTTCACTGCCCGTCCGTCCGCCCGCCCGTATGCCGTCCCGCCCTAGAAGCCTGGCTTTATCTGTGAAACATTTCACGCAGCGCGTCTGCTCCGTCGCACCTCTCCTCAAACATGTCATCTAAATGCTAAGCACCCGTGCCGCATTGTTAAACAAAAACGACAACAGCAGCAAAAATAGAAAAGCCGGAAAAGCAAACAACGGCCCTTGTGAGCGAGAGGAAGCTTTTAGAGTTGACTTTTTCCCATTTAGATTTTTCTCCTGCATTCACCTCGATATGCAAGAAGAATTTTCGGAGTGCTATTGCTTAAATAAAATCGATGCAAATGGAAGACAGCGCAGATATTGGTGCATCGATGACTCGCTTCTAACAGGAGAAAAATCTTTCTGAGGGCAGCAGCCGTGACTGCGCAGGTTTGAGACTCCCCGGTGCTTTATTCCTCCATATTGATCTGGTGACACCAACACTGAGGGAAAACTGCTGAGGCCGTGATTGTGGGAAGCGCTATTAACCGACGGTGCTAATTAATGGGCTAAAAAGGTGAATGCGGTCTCCTGTAGGAGGGAAGGAGGGGTTGATACGCAGAAAAACAAGACCAAGTGAAACGTGAGGGAGACGGCACAGAAACAACTCCATTGTTGGTCTGTTACCACAGGGGACTGTGTTAAGCTCTTGTACAGCGAATGCATGTCGTAGGACATTAGTCTGCGGGAGGAAGACAAAGAGAATGTAAACTTGCCTGCTAGCACAGAGACCCAGATTACAAATGTGTACTTTGCTAATTGAGCGGATTAGCTATCATTAGCCCAAATGATGCTACCGCTCCAGGTGTTAGCGTCACGGGAGGTAAAAAGTGCTTAATGGAGATAATATTATTAACAGCAACAACATTTACTTTCTGAAGGAGTAAATACAGATCTGTCATCTCTTTAAATAATGTCCCACCCCATGTACCACTAAACATATACAATGAATGCTGTATTTACTCCTGCAGAGTATAAATGTTGTTGCTGTTGATAATATTATGGTAATGTTATCTCCAGTAGGCTCTTTTTACCTACCGTGACTTATATACAGTATATATATATATATATATATATATATATATATATATATATATATATATATATATATATATATATATATATATATATATATATGTATATATTTATCGGGGCTAGAAGAAATCACAATAGCGATATCATCATTGAAATGTTTTCTTTAAAATTTTTCTTTTTCTTTTTTCTTTTTTATGGCCAATGAATCACACTTAAAATATAAGTTGTAAACATTATGACTTTAATTAATTTTAACAGGTGCTGAATTATTTACTATATTATCATATGTGTAGAATGATGATAAATTGATGTTTTTAAAAATCATGGGTACTGACAATAATATAACAAATTATATATACAGTATATATATATACATCTCTGCTAAAAATGCTCTACATCAGTCTAAGATGGTTTTGCCCAGAGTCTCTCCGACCAGCCAAAATCTTCTGCAACCAACAATCAGACCAACTTAAACCAGCTATCAGATCCTAAGAGATCAGATAAAACCAGCAATCAAATTAGCTTAAAACAGCAACCAGACCTGCTCAAACCAGCAGTCAGACCAATCAGAACAGCTAAAAACCACTACAGGACATCCTAAAACCAGCTAACAGACCACCATAAACAAGCAATCAGACCTGCCAAAACCATCAGAACAGCTAAAAACAGCAATCCCCTGGTTTTATTATAGTAAAAGTATAGCAACCATGGTTTTTGGCTGACCATTTGTATAACCAAAATTTGCTTAATTAATAGCCATGTTTTTGTTTTATTTGTAGTCAAACTCAGTTAATGTTTCGTAAGGGTCATACCAGCTAAAACCAACAATCAGACCAGCTTAGGCCGGTTTCATCAACAGGGATAGAAAGAATGCTTCTGCTCAATCTCATGCTGTTTTGGCAGAGATTAGTGATCTTGTAACTGTGGGAGTCACATTAACACACTCATGTTAGTCTCTATTCCGCGCTACCAGCAGGCACGGCTACTGTACGAACTAAACACGCTTCCACGTGCACTGCGAGGAGACGGCACGAGCCGCTCCTCCAACCGGCCTCGGCTGGGTTTTACATTTAAGGATTGATGAATCTCCTTTAGTGACTGCAAGAGAAGCAATTAGGCAATTATAAATCACTGGCAAAACTGCAGGGATGAACCTGATGGGCAATATAGCGTTTATTGATGGAGAAGCCTTTGAAAATGACTGCTTAAGTCTGACAGTCAGGGAATAGTTCGAGACATTTTTTGGAATATATCGATGAAATGCATTTCAAAAGGTAGCTAGAATCCCTAGTGCCATCTGCACTTTTTAAGGTACCAATCAGGGTCTCGGTCACACTGGAATGACAGTTCTTCTCTGGCTTTCATCTGCTTCTTTGTAGTATGCTTTTGTTCTTTGGTCTGTGCATGATAATCCTATGACAAAGAGAGATTAACAAGCATAGGTGAATAAAAGTATTAACTTTTATATTTTATCACTTTATCTTCTGTTCTGTTGCATTTATCAATCTTAAAAGTCAACCCTGTTACCAGGCTTTTCAATAGTGGTGCTTGTAGAAATGTCATGTAGCAAGCAAATGGTAATTATATGTTATATATTTAATATAATATGTATATTATATATACAGTATATTATATATTTAATCTTTAGATGGCAATTTATTAACACTTATATAAAAGTTATCAACCTTAAAGTGTCAACCCCATTACCATGATTTGAAAGAGTGGGTGCCTGAAGGATGCTGGAAGAAATGTCAGTATGAAATAATTTTAATAATTAATTTTAATAAATGTAAAAATAATATAAAATAATATTAAAAAATGGGTAATAATGGTAATACATTTTCCTATATAATGTAAAACACATCACCTATTTAATGTTCAAATGTTCTTTTCTTCAAGTTCCTATATAAGATTATAATTCTCCAAAATCTATTTTTTTTAAAATCACATTTGCACAGCCATTTCATAAAACATTCCATGAATTGATTTAGATGGCTGTTCATTTTAGCTTTTAGTATCAGAAGGTACGTCCGTGTCTTTGAAATATCCGTTTCCATCAATGCAATACATTATTTAAAAACATCTCTCAAAGATAGTCTTTGGAAGATGTTTCAAATGAATTTTTCACCCTGTTAGTTATCCAGCAGAAGTGTGTGCACACCATTCTCTATATGCTAATAAGCTTTCAAAAAGTCCCAAAACCGAAGCAATGGCCTCAAAGCAAAAGAACAATATATAACATCCTCTGATCAGGGCCTGATAGACCCGCAGCGAACATCTCACACATATTCCTCCGGGAAATGCAAAGCCCTGCATGCGGGATGCAAAAACGGTAGTTCAAAGAAATGTGACGGCAATCCTTCAGATGGAAAATAGCCTAAATGCGGTTAAAGTGACGGGGCGGCTTGCTGAGAGGGACTTCTAACAGGAAAGAGAAAGACCCAGAAGCATAAAGGATTAAGGTTTAAGGGTGGAAATGGACGAGAGTGTTAAAATGAGAAAAAAGGACAGAGAGTGAGAAGAAGAGAGTTTTATAAAAACAAGGAACGCCATCTTAGAAAACCCAACGAGTAAAACGGCAAGTTTAATTCACAGAAACCTTAACAAGGCAATCTGTATCTGTCTGCCAGTGAAATGAACAGAAATGGCACATTTAGATGTAATTGCTAGTATTAGGCTGAGCTCATTCTCTGTGTTCTGAAATAAACGGAAACATTTTGATATCGATTACCGCCAGCTTTGATAAGGCAATTACTCGTAACGGTCTCTTGAGCACCAGACACGTGCGTGGATCAGCTCTGGCCTTTTCAATCAAACCTTTGTTTCTCATTGCTGGCACACGGCTGCTGTCCTGAAATATCGACGTTAAATGATGGAGTAATACGACAAGAACACAAATATCCATCCAAAGCAACAATGGAAAGATTTAAACCGATCTTTAACCTTTACACATTTGCATTGCATTTACACATACACACTTAGCCGATGCTTTTATATAAAGAGACTAACAAAATACACTACCAACTGAACTACATGAACACCCTATAACTCCAAGACATCAGCATGGCATTCAAGGTAAACATTTGATCAGTAATTCTGTTTCTTGGAAATCAAACCCACAGTATAATGATTCCTGGCATTGAGAAATAGGAAGCGAGATGAGATGGCGAGATGGAGTTCATGACACCATCTTCTACCTGCTACAGGAACACATGTCTGACACAATATGTTTAATGTGGTTATGTAATACTGTATTTTTTATAAACAAAGTCGCTTGCAGGATGCAAATCTTACAAAACTAGATATAAAAAATGAGGGTATAGGGTTGATTTGCAACAATGACATCTTAAGTATTGACCACATATTGAGAAGTTATTGTTAAAACAAACAAAATGACTTTCACTTCTTTTTAGATAAGCCAAGCCTCTTTTTATTTTGGTGTTAAATTTGTTTATAATGTGTTATACGTATGGGCATTTAGTTAATTCTTTACAGAAAGTACACAGAAATGACCAAATTAGACTTTTGCTGCAAGGACAGGATGCATAACAATAACACTAACAATGCAATAATTGGATTTTGTGGATATAATTAAATTATGAGAAATTAATAAATCATGTCTATTCAAAACTTTTTAAAACCACAGTTTACAACTCACAGGTTGGATAGATTAAGCTTCAATCCAGTGAGACCACGCGTATTTTCTTTTGTGCTAACACCTTGCCACTTCAATTACAAAAACACCCCACGCCGGCACTCGACTAATGTATTTCTCTCAATTATGAATAAAGGTGCACACCGTGGTGTCACATCAGCCTCTTTGAGAACCCAGGGAGCTGAATTTGGACACCGACGAACGAAGCGATGCGGAATCAAATCAGGCGACCCACGGCGCAGCGCGCACGTCTCCATAAATGTATTCAATAAAAAGAAGAGAGAGGTTGAAAAGGCTACAGACTCTCAAAGGATTGCCAATTCTCCAGTGTGTCAGATATTTAGTGGCCTCTAACAGTGCAGGCGTGTGCAAACGGAGGCGGACGTGAGCGGAAACCGAGCGCGGGCGGGTTTGAGGACGGGGGGTGGTGGTGAGGATGGGATGGATCATGGATGAGACGCGGTGTTTGGTCTGACCCTGTCTGATCACGACAGACGGTCTCGCTGAGCCTAACTCTTCCCTGAATAAAACGCCTGGCTGAAAACAATCGTCTCATTCCTGCACACCGTTCCTTCTTTCTCTTCTTAATGATGTCTGTGCACTGAAGGAAAAATATCATTACCAGGACAGAGAGGAGAGACGGATCAAGACAGAGAATGTCACATGGTTAAAAAAGTAAAGAAAGAAAAGTACAGAGAGGCAGCCGAGGAAGATCCAATTTACAATGTAGCTCAAAAATCCACCTGAATATTACCATGTATCTATCTACTTCACATAACAAACACTGTATATATCACCACATGCCAAACATAACATCTACATAAAATCAAATAGAGAGTTTAGTGGCTTTACTCCATTTGAGTCTATTTTAATGTGCAAAATTTAAAACTAATAATGTTACTTAAACCTATTCTGTTTATATGTGCAAAAAAACCCCAACATTTCTGCAATGTCAATAAAATCAAGCACCTGAACTAAAGATTAAGTATTAGGAGTGCAGCAATACATACGTACCAATTCACAATTATGCCGTTTTAGTTTAAGAATTAACAAATGTATTCTGATGTCTTCTCAGAGCTATTGGGCCACAATATTTGTCTTAGTTCTTAGATCTATCTCAAATGGTACAGTAAAGCATTGTGTTAGCAACACAAACACTGATCACACATACTTATAAAAAATGTATACCTTAAAAAGTCGCTTTGAATAAAATAAAATCATGTGGCAAATCCTTAATTTGCCCTTAATTTGACTGAAAGTGTTCAATGCACGTTTGTCTGAAGTCCAAAATCAAATTTAGATTCCTTTAATAAGCAGTTCTGATGTAAAACAAAAAGGAGCACATGTGATTTATTAATTTCATTTACCAGAGGGCTTTAAATTAAAATACATGCAAAACTGGTAATTAGGGAATATTACTATATTGACAAAAAGGAAGGAAAAAAGCTTTTGGCTAAATAACTTCAGTAACTTTAATAAGGCATTAAAAAAATATATTAACACCAAGTTAAGCATTAATAAAAGAAACTTAATGGCTAATTTTAATAACAGACATACTTCTACCACTTTTACCATATACAGTTTATATGTAAAAGTTTTATAATTCGAATATTTATAATATTCATATTTGAATATGTTCAAATACAGCATTGCCATTGCTATTCTATTTGCTTCAATATTGAAAATGATACAAAATGCAAAAAAGACTATGATTTATTCAGTAAAGAGATCTAGGCTGTGTGATGGCACAGTATAGACCGTGGTGACAGAATAAAATGTCAACAGTTTCTTCTTATCTCCGTATGTCACGGTATGTAAATAAGTGGGCGTGTCTAACTCGTGTGCAGAGATCAGCATGTTAGACTGAGTGAGTTTCAAAATACACGCAGAACTGGTAATTAGGAAATATTACAATATTGACAAAAGGAAAGAAAAAGCTTTTTTCACAAACAGAGAAAGAAGTGGTTTTATAAGAATGTACACAGTCCCACTGTAACCATCTGAGATATGATGTCAATGCCAGCAGACAAGAAAAAATATAAATCTTTCTGACAGTTCGAAGAGCCTTTCCAAAAACAGTAACTGAGAAATGCTGGAAAGGAAAACAGAAAGAGATAGAGAGAGAGAGAAAACTAATAATTCTAAAAATCATAGCTAAGAAATATTGAAGCCCAAAAATTTTAATTATTTAGCCTTCCAGTCATTTCAAAACTGTACGACTGTCATTAAAAAAATAACTGTAAGAGATTGGGCTATAGGACAAAAATAAAAATTCATTTATCCACCCTCATGCCATTCAAAACCTGTATTTGACTCTTTCATCTGTGAAACACAAAAGCAGATATTTTGAGAAATCAATGCTGGCGTTCACATTCATTAAAATATTTGTTCTGCAGAAGAATGAAAGTCACACAGGTTTAAAAAGACATGAGGGTAAATAAATATTTTTGGGTGAACTATCCCTTTAAGAACATGTTACTTTTTATAGGCCCATCCTTTCCTCCTGCAAGAGCATTATGCTTTTACACAAACATCTTGACAGCATGACTCAGTGTTTGTGGCCGGGCCATACGCTGAACCATCATCTGGGCGAGTTCTCGTGCCGTCTACCCCTCTGACCCTCCTCTCCCCAGCCTCACAACACAAAACACCACCAATCCACACCTTCCTCCTCTTTGTTTACCCGTCATATTCGTCTGTGTGAATATCACTTCAGCCCATGATGTGCCAAAGCAGTAAACTCTGGAGACCGTGGCAAATTTGAACCTTTCAGCAGTTCACTAGTGAAGACAAATGGCCGGCGTGTTTGGGGGCTCTTGTGAGTGATCTGTATTAATGCCTGGCAGGGATTCAGCGTGCTGCATATGCTAACTCCATTAGAGGGTCAGAACCTGGCTCTGTCTGAATCCCCTGCACCCTGGGGGGGCTGAAAATAAAAATCTGCAGGTGCAGAAGCATGCAAATGTGTGAGTGTGTGCAACAGCAGAAAGACTGCAAACACGTAAGGAGATTTTTGGATTCAAGCCTATGACACACTGCACTTTGTGCCGTCTGCTGCCGTGGTTTTGCCACCCCATGACGCATGTGCTGTTTAGCCATCTTTGCATAAAAATTACAGCAATTCTGTAACATTCATTAAAACACACGTGCAATGTTCGCTGTAAACGTCCAGCCTGATCTCACAGGAATTCATAAATGTTGTACAAGGGTCCTAATTCATATTAGTTTACACAATGAGAATCATACAAACTGAACGCTTAAACCAAACCATCACAGGCATGAAAGATTGTCCTTATGAATATGATTGTATAAATAAGATATACTGCAAAATAGTTACACATGCCCTGAGATTGTGTTGTAACGTCACAACTGCATATCTGCTTACTATCAGTGACATAAACACATTGAAATATGTAATTTAGTATGCACCAGGGATATTATGAACAGTTAGTTGCAGTCCTTGATTCTGATTGGTCAATAGCTGTATTTTATTTATGAAAACAGGTTAAAGTTTAAAACAATTTTAAAGATATCAAGGTTATATTTTCACAGAATGTTTTTTACAGTGTACAGGATGATTTTTGTAGAAAACAGCAAATCACAAAAAATGGGTTTTCGCATATTTGTATTGTTGTCACAGATTACTCAATTTCCTATATAGATGCTACAATTTCCCATCACTTGTATCATTAAACACTGCACAAACCTTTTTTGTATTACTGTTATACAGATTTATGATTTTATCTTCACACGCCACGCAGCTAATTTACATCTACTTTTATCCAAAGCAACTTACAATGCATTGTTTTTTAAATGAGTATGTTTGTTCACTGTCATTTGAATCCATGACCTCTGCGCTGCAAACACAATGCTCTGCAAATAAAACTACAATAGACACTAAACATAACAAACACATCTATGTACTAGTGTCATAAATCTACCCCTATAAATGAGCCTGTTTGAAATCACGCACACCGAACACAAACGCACACACAAGCATATTTGTCGTTGCACGCAAATGGACATCATATTCATAATCACACACAGACATAAACATCTGTGCACACACATTTCAAGCCAACACACACTCATATACGTAAACAGTCCTATGCAAACTCTTCTCTGCTGTCAGACTGGATTATATGCTGCTGGAAACAGGGCCATGAAATCTGTGGCAGCTGCCCCGGGCTGTGAGACACAAGGCTGTAGGCTCACTCGCGTAGATTACACACACATGCCTGCCTACACGTACACACACAAACCTGTCTCGTGTGAGCAGACAGACAGTGAGACGGAGAGCGAGTGTAAAGGACAGGCTGGTGTGACGAACATACCTGAAATAACACCCAAATTAAACACCCAGAACTCATTTTCCCTGCGTAATCTGAGTTATTCGACAGAAACATGTGCAGTAAGGTGACACTTTTGAAAAGATGATGAAGAAAATTGGAATAACGTGCACCGATGAAGCATGCGGTAATGTGCATTAACATTTAAAGTTGATTTTGAAGGAACACACACACACACCAAATATTCACATCCTCAAAAGCACATGAATGATTTCAGCGACTCCGGTCGAACGCCTCTACACATCCAACCCGAGCAGACCGCACCGTTTAATATTCAGCTCTGCTATATCCTTTTCTTCCCCCTGAAGACAGACTCTAATTCAGCATAATTGCTCCTTGTCATTTTGTGCAAAGCAACTCAAAAAAACAGTGAGTCGAGACGCTGTAAGGTGAAAGTCTGCAGGGTCAGCATGGACCAAACACCGCCTGAGCTCAGCACTTACGCCCGTGATGTACGCGACACATTACAAACAACGACTCCGGGACGAATAACATCACGGGGACGTATTCATCTCCTGAATGTCTGACTCGCATAAGCAGGAGAGCATCAAGATGACAGGGGGGCTTAATGGAGCTGATTGGATGGAAGAAACGCTCAAATCCTATTTAAGCTATTGCTGGCGGGATTGCAATCAATAGATCAATTGCAATTTTTATTCAGCTAAATTACAAGATATGCCAATTGCTAAATATTCTTTCTAAAGATAAATAAATGCAAAGACATTGACTATAAGAATATCACTATGTTACAGTCCACTGCAATCTATATTTTATATACGATATGTTAAGTATTTTATCTTTTAAAAGCACGTCTTAAGATCCCCGTCTTCTTATCCATTCCACTGTATCCAGTCCAGTTGTTAAATTGACAGCTAAATTGAAAGTCCCATACTATATGCAACACAATTAACCCTTTATGTAACCAATTACCACCCATCACCTGCTCCTCGACCTCGTCATTGTCACACATGCAAATGAAAGTATTCAAAGAATTCATATCCCTGCATTTTAAAATATTCACTACATAAGATTAAAATGATCCTCGCAGTCAGGAGCAAATTGGTCAGGTGGGTGTGAAGGACGTTCGGTTGAATAAGAAATGCTTCTTAAGTGGAGATACAATCAGAATAATGTAAAGCCAGACCCCAATTGAAATGAAATTAAATAAAACGGCTCGCTGGAACACAACCCATGCATTTTGCGGTCAAATATTATATGTAATGATATCCTGCATAATTGACCGTTGTCCTAGATTGTGCTAGTTTCATCTCCCTCATGTCACCTCATAATCTTTTTCTTCCCATGTAATAGAATCATTTCAACTCGAATCAATATTTCATGCCCATTTATTTATTTATTTGCTAAGTAGCTTTATTATATCTGGTATAGCCGGTCGCAATCGCAAAAACAAGTCTTTGCATTGGGGTGCTAAGTCTACATTATCCCTGCCATAATGCTTTTCATTAATAAATAATGGACAAACATTATGTAATGCATAACAGAGCAGTGGCTCTGATGTGATTATATCCAAAAATGCCACAGCTTCAGTTCAATTTGAATGCACATTTACTAATGATCTGTTTTGCATTACTGTATATAAAGAAATAATGCTTGTTAATGAAAGTCATAAAGACATATTCAATGTTGTAATGAGCTGAGACGCATTGGCGTGAATGATCTAACATCATGTGGCAGCTACAACTCAGTCAGTGAACGAAATGTTACAGATATTTAGAACGTGGTCTCACCGTGACGGTTTTAATTCGGCCGCCGCCTTTGGTGCAGGTCCAACCGGAGCGATTGAAGAGAAGCCCGCAAATCTCGCCTTCTGAACATGGAGTCATTTCGCACCACTGCTTGCTTTTCACTATCCGAGCTGCAAACACACAAACACAGGGATAAACAAGGATTGTTTTTTTGCTAAATTGCCTTGAATTTAACAAAAGGACAATCTCAAGATTGGACAAAATATGGACAAACCCAACTGCTGGTTTAAATGAATCTAGAAAATTTTATCCAACCCCTGCATTTTATAGTATTTAGAAAACAATTTATATGTACATCAAAACAATAATATTTGTATTGGACTTCTTTAATGTTTTCTGGTAGTTGGTTTGTCTCGCTGAAACACTTTTAACCATTAACACACCATTAACCATTTAAACATTATTACATTTTTAAAGATAGCTTAAAAATACATCAAAATGACTTCAAGTTTTGCATGTTGTTCATTTTCTTATCATTGTATAAATAATAATAAAAACATAATTAATTTAACAATGTGAACTTTTCCAGAAGCTATTACAGAAATCTTAAACATTTCCTATTTATGGATTATTGTAGCTTTTGATTTTCACAGCCCTTTGAGAACAGGCATCCAAAACCAAACCAACCTTCCCATTCAACATAAAATATGGATTTGTGTATGAAAGTGGATTTGAGATTATGGTAAATCATGCATGTTTCAGTAAGCAGCCTGCAGGCCTCGTCTCAGTGCTGCGCTGACTTTCATTATCTCCTCGTCGTGGAACTTCAACTATAAAACAAGTCAAAGAGAGCAACATCAGACATGTGTACGGTCTGAGGCTCTCTCTCTCTCGCGCGTTTCTCGTGTTTGCTTAGTAGATCCAGGCTAAGTTCCATAAACCCCTGCTGTTCATGTGGTTCAGAGACAGATCAACCAGCCTTGAGAAGATGGTGGGAACAAAACAGGTCAAAGAGGGACGCGAGGCATCAAACAGACAGAAGTGCAGCACAACATCTTTGTGTCTTGCTGTTATGCACCTGAAGGCAAAAACTGGTGTGAAGAACAGGCGGATCTCTTTAACACAAATAATAACAATTTCTCTCACATATAAGACTGAGACCGAAGTGAGGCTTTTTCAGGTGAAATTGTATCCTGAGATTTCACTGGAGTATAAAGATTTCAGAAATGTCTCATCTATAGTTTCAGAAGAAGTCTCAATAATATCACGAAGCTGTTCTCAGACTTGACAAGATATCAAAGTCTGCAATCAAGCTGGAGATTTCTCATAAAGTTTTTCTGAGATGAAATTATCTTTGGTACCCACAATTTTATAGCTCTATACCTCTTACAGCTCTTGATTTGTTTCTATTTATAGGATTTTCAGGAGAAACATATGAAACAAAGTTGATACCTTACTGAGAAATCCATTAAATCCTGAGCTTTTCAAAACGTACATATGCTAAATATCTAGGTTACCCCAAATATCCAAAGATTTACAAAAATAATCAACTTCTTTATTAATCTTTCAAGTTCTTTGGTGATGCAATTTTCCATCCACAACTTCATTTTTTCAGATTTCTGTCACCAGACGCTTAAGATATGTTTACAATAATTCTCTTGATCTGAAACACAGCAGGACTCTGTGTTCATGGCAGTTCTTATGAATATCGACTGTGATAACGTTTTCAAAGCTCTATCCGGGAATTTATCAAAGTAAGTGGGGCTGCTGAAATGAAGGATTATGCCTTTAAATGAATCGGGAGCAAAAGCTCTGGACAGCCAAGCCAGAGCTACAGATCTCATCCAAGTCCTTCTGTCCCCGGGGGACAAAAAACAATCAAATTTAGCCCACATCACATAAACAAGCCTCCCTCTGAGGGACAGTATTCAAAAGCACAAATACAACTGGGCCATGAAGAAAGAAAACAAAGAGAGCTAAAGAAAATCAATGGGCTTAAATGAAGCTGGAACGGTTCAGAGAGGTATTTAGCGCACAGTCGGTCAGGGTGTCTAAACTGAGATACCTCATGCTGAAGTGGGGTTATATTGAGGTAACGATCGCCATTACACACTACTTGAGTTGGAATGTAAAATTCTAGAGTATGTGGACCAGCAGTATTTTCTGCTGTAATCTCACACGTCAATAAAGGCCATGACCTCTATCCTTTAGCTGGGCTTTGATGCTTAGAAGCAGATTCAGTCGAAATACAGTATGATATACTGCGTTTAATAAAAAAAAAAAGATTTGTTGGGTGAAACAAAGTATCTCTTCCAATGTGACACACTTGAGATTGAATCTTGACTTTTTGCTTTTGTCTGCTACACCCCTACTCATATTTGAACTGATAAAACAATAAGAATGCTTATATAATGGTATACAACAAATATTTAAGTGTTTGTATAATAATGGTCATTTTCACTGACTTTAAACTAGAACTCATTCTAGCAATCACACTTGTACTTTGTTACATTTTATTTTACATCTCACACTGATGTGACTTTAAACCAGATGTTACACTAGCACTAGAATTGATTTTGAACTAGTGCTCATACTAGCACCTATACTGACTATAAGCAAGTACTCATACTAGCACTGATAATGATTTTAAGCAAAATACTCATCCTAGCACCAATACTGAGTACAAGCAAAGTACTCACACTAGCACTAGTAACTTAACTCAAGCAAGTACTTATACTAGCACCAATACTGAGTACAAGCAAATACTCATACTTGCACTGGTAACTGAACTCTCAAATACTCATACTAGCACTAGTACTCACTTTAAGCAAGAACTCATACTGTACTAGCACTAATACTGATTTCAAGCAAAGTACTCATACTAGCAATAATAGGGACTCATACAGGAACTAGTACTCATACAACCACTAAACAAGCACTAAACTCAAATACATATTCTAGCACCAGGACTAAACTTAAATACTTATACTAGAAATAGTACTAGCACTAGTACTAACACTAGCACTGACTTCACACATACAATATCTCCTAAAACGGAAACCCTGTGCACAAACAGTTCTGTAAAGGTGCTGTTCTGTTGCACAGAAGCATTTAAATCTTAAATCTAAACCAAGCCTTTATTGTAAAACATGACTATACCCTTAATTATCCTGAATGCATGGGAGATGCATACATATGCCCTGCTTGTTCGTCACAGTGTAGCGCTCTAACTAGGCCACACAGGGAGCAGAGACCGGCAGATTACAGCGCACGCAGAGTTTAGTAGATATTTTCGTCCCCTATTTGTTTCATCTGAAGCCTGATGATGCTCTGCTCTCCTCAATACATGCAGCCCGCGAACACGTGTCCTCCCTGAGAGCCGAAACGCTTCAAACTCACTGATCATTAACCGCTTGCAAATAGAGGGAACAGGAATAGTTTCTCTTTCAGGGTCACCGTAAATGGGCCAAGCGTATGCAAAATCTACTCAAAACACACACACAAAAGCACCACCAGTGTGTCAGAAAACATGGATATAAACACAAAGCAGCCTTTAACACTGGATAATTTCCTATTTCCAGTTTCCCTTGGATATAAAGAAAGATAGTTACCACCCACTGACCAGTGCGTTTCTGCTAAGAAAATGAGTCCAGCTTTAAACAGGATGAATCACACCCACACACACATCGCTTCCCATGGCACTGCTGTTCTGCATCATGACTCAATTCGTCTGTGTGTGTGTGGATGCAACACCTGAGCCGGTTCTATCCAGCACGGCACACCTACACCGTAAACTCTGACACAGACGTGCTGGCAGAGGAACAAGGGCCTCCGGGGACCGGCCCCCACACGCCCTCTCTCTCCCCCCGGAGACCGTCGGCCATCTGCCCCCTGGACCCATCTGCCACACACAAACTCACCTACACAAACTGTAGGTATCTAAAGGAACACAACTCAACAGTGGTGCATGTTTCAGAAATAGATTTTACATTCATTGTCTCAGTTTCATGATATGCTTCAATAAAGAGGTGTACGCCTTGAAGCAGCTCTGAAATGACATTACAATGTCTGATTCAGAGCAAAAAGTCTATGAAATCTGGAGGTAAAAAAAACTATGATTTGGTGGAACAAGACTTGGTGACTAGGAGAGAATGTACAGGACTCATAAATAACATTTTATATGAATCTCTAATATATAATTTATTTATCTTTATATATCTATACATATTTCTACATCTATACGTTTGTCTGTCTATTCAACACTATCTATCCATCCATCCGAGAGATAAAGAAAGAGGAATCATAGAGAGAGAGAATACACATAATAAATGTTGTGGATGTTACATTAAGTAAATTTTTGTATTTGTTTGTATTTCTTTTATATAGTTCTGCAATATACTATTATAGGAATATTATATTGTGCAACCATGTACATTTGACCACATAACAATAAATCCAACATTATGATCCGATCATGTTAAGATTCCAGTTCTCATGGTAACAGTGATTTCTCCCATCAGCAAGTCTTCCATCAGGAACACGGCTACTGTAGTACTTACAGAAAAGTTTCAACGGAAACACTTTTCAACGCTTAACAACCACAAACCGCTGACCATGTTACGTTTAAGATAAAACCCACTTTCACCGTGAAGATTGTGAATGCCATTTTAAATTACACAACTCAACTGTTGAGCTCTGTAAAGCGTAAGACATGCGGTCCAGATGCATGGACGGATACATCTTTAATGTCATTTCTACATTCTAAACTGCAGTCGTCTCCGTGCGGCTGTCATTATCTCCCGTGTAATTCTCCATCGAGTGTGTATGTGCGTGCAACAGGTCTTTCTTTAATGGATCCACCACTAATGGAGCATGAAGGAAGCAGAGAAAGCCAATAAAAATCAATTTCCCACTGCTGTAATTATGGTTCTCTCTTGGTTAATTACGCTGGTCTTGCCGTTACAAAGTGCTGCTAATGTGTGGTTGAAGGCTTAAGATCTAACATTACCAAAAACACTATCACACTGAAGAGGTGAACCGCTAACCCCATCTGTCAGGAGAATAGGTTTATCTGGTACAGAAAAGCAACAACTACAGTCATATTCAGGTTAACAACCTAAAAACGTTGAAGGCGTCAACCCCCCTGAGATACTCCACCAGATCCAGGGTTCAGTGGAACAGACAGCATGAGACGTTCTTTCTAAACCACCACGGCAGTCACAATTCAAAGATTGAATTTGTTCTCTCCCCTTTACACAAAGCATCGGCTGTCCTCGAGTCTGACATCACACGTCACAGACGGAAACATCTCTCTACATGTAGCTCGTCTGAATGTTGTGTTATACTCCAATTTTGACACTAGAAAAAACAAGACGATGCAAATAAAGGCCGACGACACGATGTGACTTGTTTCATGCTGTGAGCGGATACGTGTGCGCGTGTGTTGTGTGTGTGGGCTGTATCTCACCATCCACGCACGCTGGTCGGGCCCTTGTAGTGCCAGCGATCTGTCCTCTGCGGCAGGCACAGCGGGCCGTCTGCCTGGCGATAGTGCGCTTGGGTTGACTGCTGTCTCTATTCAACATCACAATCTCACACGTGCCAACCGCCAACTGACCTGTGGAGTACACACATAAACACATACACACACGCTTAGAAAGCAGTCATGACTTTACAGATAAGCGTTTATATACATGTGTCAGGTTGAAAAATTACTAAAATATTTAAGATGAATAATACATGCAAAATGTTTCCAAGATTCACGTGTGTGACCAGAATTTGTTTATAATTAGAAGCCTTTTTCTTTTCTCTGGCTTTGAGATTCACAATAAGTTTGTGTTAACATTCTTATTAGCATAATTATGAGGTTAATAACATTGATGGGAAAGTACAGAATCAAAAGTCAATTTACAAAATCTATTTATATTCTTGTACACATTTCCAAAGTTTGTGCAATGAGGTAATTTAAGTAATTTATGCTTGTATTGAGAGCTGATAGTAAAACTGTTTTATTAAACAATATTTATTCTTGCTTTTCATGAAAGATTTTTCTTTTTAGGAAATTCAAATGTTTTTAGTTCGTTTTTGTATTTAAATTTGTTTTTCTTTCTCTAATGGCAAAATTGTGTTTGTTTAGATAATAAAACAGTATTTAGCTATATTTGCTGTAAAACAAAATAAATTATAGATTCCAAAAGCTCTCAATACCAGCATAAAAAAACCTGAAAATTACTATTGAAAAATAATCTTTTGGATCATTACAAACATGTCCAGAGACCTATTGTTCAAGTATCTGAAATGAAGCAAAACAGGCAGTAGATCAGAGATTAGATTACATCAGGCCGAGGAACAACTCATTTTCTCATCTGGGAAAAGATAAATGTGTGAGACCAGCAACTTTGCCTTTTGAAGGCGCCGCTTTATATAAATCATAGCTTTTCGCTTTTCTCTGAAGGTGCTGATTTTTGTTGCAGTCTTTCATAAAAGTACAATATCTCCCTTTCTTCCTGAGAGACCACTTCCCCTTCAGGACCGCTCGCTCTGACAGGCATAAATGCTTGGCTGAGTATTTCCGACACTGCGTTGGCAAAGCGTACAACTTCTATTCAAGTGACCACAATGACCATCAAGCTCCAGAGAAGAACGAGAACGCGTCCGGCAAGGCATTAGCTGACTCATACATACATAATAATAATTCAAGTCTCCATCTTTTCTCTGCATTTGGTCCTTCGGTTTGTGTTTGTTAAAAAAAAAAGCGACCAGGTACAACTCTATGAATTCGGCTGTTTAAAAAGGCCGTAAAAGCAGATTTACAATATTAATTAATCTTGTGCGATACTGTTGAAGGGCCAACAGAGATGTAATGAAAGGGGATTTTTTATATCTGTAATAGAAGTTTAGGAGAGTGATGAATCATTCTCTTTCACAGCAAGCTCATTTCAAGGGCACAATAATTCACTCTGATCAGAACGAAGAGAGGGCCAATCAGATCTCATCGACCCAAAAAGCGGAAAAATTAGTATCGCCTCCAAAATACGACGACACCGAACCGGCGGCTTAATCAATGTGAGATGCAGAAATGCAAAAAAATCAGAAATCACTCACAAAAGACAAATCACTGTGTCTATTCATGCACTATATCCTCTGGTCGTCTGCACGTCAGCCTTGATTTTAGCTTTAAGTGAATGCTGATTGCAGTGCTGAATTCTTTAATGCCATTCATCTTATTTTACACACACACACATTGTGGTTTGCACGTGACCCATCACAATGCAAAGACAGCAATATGTGGAGACGATGACCTGCATGATTAAGAAGGACGTGCCGTCTAACACACAATTCCCACTCGTGCTGCCTTCCAACCAGACCACCAAACCGTTTCACAGTCCAGCAACCTGAACAATTACAGTCTCAAAACAACAGATGAACTGGGCAGACAGCTGCCTGTCAAGAAGAAAAAACTGCCCACCAGCCACATTTCAACTCTAAAAAAGGCACGCATGATGTTATTAATAAAAGCAGAATTTGACATTTACTTAAGAAAATTAGATTTGTGCTTGTCTGTGCAAAAATTACATTACACCTACGATGTTGTGGGTGGTTGCCAGATTCATATTAACATTTTTAAAGTGTTCACAGCAGTTTTTAAACGGCAACGCTGTGCAGTTGTAAGCTGGTTGCTTACTGGACCATGAGAGAGAAGCCCATTTGGCCCATGTCCCTATGATATATTCTGGTACTTAAATTACCCATAGGAAAGAAAAATCACAGATGAGATATCTTTAATATCTCATTTTTTTCTCCTGGACAGTGATAAGATTAAAAGGAAAGCAAATGAACACTTGCTTATCCTGTAGGTAAATATATACATAGTTGAATTCTAATCTAATCACGACAAACTATTTATTCATGGAAAGGTCTAAGACTCAAGAATACATATTTTTAAAACATAAAAAATAACAAAGAAATGTTAATGTTATTTTTAGAAATACCTAAAATTAGAAAATAAAAAAAATATATTAAAAACTTTAAAAAACGTGTATGCTCAATATGTGCAGTGACAGCTTAAATCTCCTGCATCTCAGATATTTCTCCTGAAAAAAAAGAGCCAAAGATCTCACAAATTTCTCCATTAGAGTTTCAGAAGAGACCTCAACAATGTCGGAAACCAAACTCTTTTGTTAAGTCTGCAATCAAAAGTCAATTATTGAAGATTTCAAAATTTTTCATCAAATTTACCCAAATCTGATTATTTTACTATATTCATTTTACAGCTACATACTTTTCATGTATTTTAACAGTTGTTTATATTTTTATTTTTCCTAACCAACATGAGGAGAAACATCTAAGTTCAAGTTGACAACTGAGAACTCCATCAAATCTCAATAAAAGAGCAACATCTGAGCAAAAACATTTTCCTCCGTGTAATTTGGTTTGTCTTTATACATCAGAAAAGTCAATAAGTGGCAGCAACAGCCTGTAAAAATATAAAAATGTAAGTCTAATTGAACAAGAAGGTATGAGAGGCCATGCTTTTGTGAAAAAAAAGAAAATTGCTACAAACATAACTACATTCACAATATAGCATCACATTGTGTACCTTTTTACAATTCATTAAATGGCATTTTTCACTAAGGATCACTAAGAAAAGTAATAGCATGATTCTACTCACTGAACCGCACGATTTGTATATGATTCATGTCCCGAGCGCAAACGCTGCAGGCTCAATTACACACCAGAGATAAATACTCTATGAGCGAGAGTAATAGCCACGCTTACCTTACCATCACATGCCTTGCCAAGCAGCAGTAATTAGTCTATTAAAAGAAAACTGCATTATCAACCAATTTTCAGCCAGACCCCCCTTCAAAAATCAAGTTTACCCGACCCACTTTCTACAATGATGCAATATGAAAAATTACACACCAAGAGTGAAACTTACAGACAATTTCAAGCCATGTGTGTCAGATGCAAAGACTATTGAAATTGTTTTAACCTTGACAGCGATGGGGGCATCTTGTTGAGTGAAGATGAGAAATCCCAGCAGACATCATTATTGTAAAGACTATGAGGAACGCTGAAGGTCACCTCTCTCTCTCTCTTTCGCTCTCTCTCTGATCATCCGTCTCCAAAATAGAGGCACAACCTCTTTCCATAACGGCCCGCATTAATCCTCGGCAGCTCAGAATTTAGATAAGAGAATTAACCCCTCCTACAGCCCCCTGACGCCTGTTTCCCCGCTTCACATTTTGTTTCATGACACAACAGCCCATGAAAACGCTCCTGTGCCACCGGACGGACACTTTGGAAGATTTGCACACCAGCGTTCTTGCCTTGTTTCAACAGCCGTGGGATGAACGGATACTGAGGAGATAAGCTTCGTATAGAAAGAGAGGAAGAAAGATAAACAGACAGAGCGGTTGACATGCCAAAATCTTGACAGCCTTTCAATCACAGGTTGTTAAAGTTAATTGATATGACAGGAGGTTTTCTGCCTGTTTAGTCTAGACGTGACAGACGGAATCAAATGATAGGGATCTACATGGACCTCGGCAACGATACACCCTGTTCCGGCACAGACCGGGTCACCTGCTCTCTTCTCTTTTCTTCAGATTGTAGTTTCTCCCTCAGAGGAAGCAGCAGATTCAGGTCTTCAATGTCACTTTCAGCTGAGAGATTCAGGTTCAACTGCAAGTAAACATGAAGCTCAAAGCTCCTTCAAGCATCGCATCAGACAGAACGTTGACACCTGTTTCTCTGCATTCTTCAGTTGCTTTCTTTCTCAGTTTGCTACAAAAGATAAGGCAAGAGATTCAACCTTATATGAAACAGACTCAAAAAACAGTCACTAAACATACACGCTCAAAAAGATTTTATATGCGGTGATGCCACAGAAGAAATATTTTAGGTTCCCAATGAAACATTCAGTCAAAGGTTCTTGTAAGACCCATTTCTTTCTTATTTTTATAAAGAACCTTTTCTGCAACAGAACGGTTTTATGGATGACAGTGGATCCTTATATTTAGCCATAAATGGTTCTTCAATGGCATCGTGAAGCACCTTCGTTTCATATGAACAAGTATATGAGCGTATACGACCCTGTCTGTGAAAACTAGGCTAATCAGATGATGAGATAACGAGAATCAAAGTTTGATTTCACCTATAAATATCACCATGATTTCAATCTTTGACAAGTCATTACTCAGTTAATATTAAAGATATCAAGGTTATAGTTTCACATAATGATTTTTACATTATGAAGGATGATTTTATGTAGGTAACAGTAAATCATAAAAAAATGACTTCAGCTGGGTTTTCACAGACAGGGTCACATATGTGAATCGCTGAGTGATTTTACCAGAGAACAAAATGAAAGTAAGAAAGAATGAATGAAAGAGAGAAAGAAAAAAAGAATGTTTTCGTTTATTCTCTATGATGATTTTTAATACATTTTAAATACTGTCACATCAATTTCTACTGTATTACACCAAAACACAGTAATGCACTGATGCATTTATATTGAATAATAATTTAAAACACTTTAGTCAAAAGTATTTAAAAGAACAATTTCTTTCTTTGTGCAACAGAATGGATGTTAAAGGTTCGTTATGAAACCATTTAGCCAAAAATGTATTTCAACGGCATTGTGAAGCACCTTTAATTTAGCTTAAGAAAGAAAGAAAGAAACAATATTAAATCTCTTAAGTGTGACATTATTTAAATGACAATTAAGCAAGATTCATTCAGACATTTTACCAATACTGTCTTTTTGTTAATACTCATTATCCATGAAGATTCTCAATACGTTTTCATTACTATCACAATTTTACTATATTACAGCAAAACACAGTAATGATGCATTTACATAATAATTTCTTGTCATTTAAATTGTGTATATCATATAAATAATGTCACAATGTTGGTTTTCTCCAAATCCCTTTTTTCTTTATTCTAAGTGTTCCTTTAAGCTAAACATATGATTATTTCTTTTTTCAAAATGTGACCTACATCATGACCTACATACATTTGTTCTTGACAGGTTTGTGTGATTCCTCCAACGAATCCTCTGCTGTTGTAAGAGCGGTTACAATTAAGTCATTTACAATTAACATCCTCACTTGTGCAGCTTTGCCTCACAGACAAGAAACTGTGTCTTTTTTATCCTGTACTTTGTCTTCGCTTTTAACAGTTATGTTCAGCAATAGAAACAGTCATAACCTCCCGCATTGTGTGCCGAAGAGCTAATTAACCCCCGCGAACCCGCTGAGAACTTATTTTAAACATCTCTGTCATTCAGCACCGGCCTCGGCAACGAGGAAGACGTAACTGAAACCGACAGAAGTTAGCAATAAATCTGCGAACACAGGTGGAACATGTCACACAATATCTGACAACAGCAAACTGAGAGAGAGAATTTCTCTCCGGAGCAGCCAAGCTAAAATACTGCAGAACATCATGCCATTCATCTTCATATATTAGACACTTCAGAGTTCCTCTCAGCTGTAAGAAAGAGATCAGAGGATGCAACAAATAAAGAGACGGAGTCTGAACTGGAGCAGGCCGCCGTTTGACGTGAATTAAATTCACATTCCCCAAAAATAAGAAATAAAAACTGAAAAATGGGTTGAGCAATGGCGCACAATTGATTTTGCCTTGGCAGTTTTTCATAAACGCTCGTTCACTTCTGCACCTTCATTACCTGCAGACACACAAGTGATTTCTTTATGAGTTATAAATTTATGACAGACCGTCATTAACATCTGGGACTCTGGGAGCTGCTTTGCATTCGGGAAACTGTGCTGTTGGTAATGTCATAATCTGTTCTGCCCACCCACACAACAATGTGACAATGGCATTTAGTGCAAAAATAACTGTGGATTAACATGTTACGTGTTAGCCAAGCGAGCCCAGAGGACAAATGAATGCCAAGAGTAACTTTGTTACTGATATCTTTTATTTTCTTAAAGAGAAATAACATGCTGAGACGGTATCGGTTCAAACCGAAAACATAGCCAATTTGAGCTGAGGTGAGAATCAGGTCTCCATTTGTTTTTCATATCATCTCCTTGTTGTGCAAGAAAAGATATTCAAGAGATCTCATTTGTGATTTACACAGTGCTCTGAAATACTTGATTCTGATTGGCCAGCTGCAACATTTCAAGGTTCATGTTTTTTCCGATAACAACTGCTCAAAACTAATAACAAAGGCTCATTCGGGCACAATTGACCTTGAAAATAATTTACTTAATAAATTAGAAATATTAATAAAATGTATGAGATTATATTACAAATTAATAAACCAAATTGCTATTTAAAATCTTGTTTGAATGTCTTGGCAGACGGTCGTGTCTATAGACAATAGAAGAGAGTTTTTCTGGCAGAAGGTTTGTATTTGTTACAAGTAAGCTAATAAAAATTTCAAATCAATATTTTGTGTCCAATAATTTACTCGTGTGGCAAGCTGTATAATAAGCTGGATAATGAACAAACAGCTGGATGTTATCGCAAAATAAACCCTTTCAGAGTGATACAAGACCTGATCACAAAGTACTACAGTACTGTACAAAAATATTGTGATCATCCAAAATATTACCACAGTTTTTAAACATAAAAAGTTGAAATTGCTTAGATTATTTAGATAAGCAATTCATCAAAGTTGTCTTCATGCTTTGGATAAAAGCATTTACTAAATGTCTAAATGTAAATTTAATATACTACGTTGAATAGACATGCACAGCCAATTTGATGAAATAAGGCAGCAACCATTTTTGCATTGCAAACTTGCATTTTACCAGAAAGCACACAGTCCTGCCCACTGATAAACATGCGTAATGGTAGAGGTCAGAAGGTGCCGTGGGTGGCATGGTGAAAATTCTGCAGAGGGAAACTCTGACATTTCCAAATGTATTGTTAAATAAGCTGGCACCGCTGATGGTGTTGACAGCTCATCCATCTGTCTGTTCCGTGGCCCAGAGTGCACCCACAGCCAAGCTCACTTTGATTTCCTGTCGTTGCCATGACGAATGGAGGCTCTTCACGGGGGGAGCTGTCAGGTCAGGATTCACAGCCACTCACAGCGACCCGCACATCTCTTTGTTACTGAACCCCCGAAAGAGTCTGCCAGACCGAGGCACGTGCTACAGGTAATGGGCCGATCTCAAAAGTATCCGCCGAGTATCTCGCACATCAATACTGTAAATCCACATCCTGAGCCAAATGCTCTCCATCTGTCTCCACAGACACGTTTATTGATATGAATTATTCCAGTCCATAGAGAGGTTTTGGATTACGTTCAGAGAACAACATCTACCACAAATCAAAACGTCTTAAATCACTGCTGGTGGTTGTCATGAGTAAAACAGAAACCATCAGGAATCAACAGATAAATCACCCTACTTAAGTGTGTTTACAAAAAACTATTTCTTTGTTCGCAAACAAATAAATTGCAACAGTGGATGTTTTCGTTAATTGAAGCGCTCTTAACAGCGTGAAATCGATGTGCTTTTCTTTGTCTCTTGCTAACAGTTTGAACACTGTGCCATCAGTCACATGACATTTACAGCTCAGATGATTGGCTCAAAATGTTTCCTGACCCGAGTGCCAGATCGTTTACTCCCGGGGCTTCATGCACCAGCTGAGCAATTGTGTTTGAGATAAATTGAAATGCCAATGGATTAAAAACTTTCTCTAGGTATATTACAACTCCTTGAAATATTACAAATAGCTCACTTACTGTTTATTTGTCTGGGTATATTAAACTGGTATAGAAGACAATATTCAAAAATAAAAACTAAATCACACATGGGCAATTCCAGCATTATGGACGTGACATTTTCAGACTAAACTTGAATTATAAATAAATATAAATAAATGTATTTATTTATTAAACAACCTCTTTATATTTTACTAAATTCAGACATCAAAAAATATGTCTATGCACGAGTAATCTATTTAAATGCACAATTTCAATTATCTTATCACATTTATGAGGAAAATGAACATCTTATTATGGACATCTGAAAACTAAAGCCTGACTATAAATTTTTTTTTAAAATGCTTTAAAGAGAACTCACACGAGTATTTAAACCACCAAATATTGACGTCTGATCTATCAGTATGATAAAAGTATGAAACCATCAGTATGAAACCTTTACTTTATAAAAACTTTACTTTTGCATGGTAAGGTTGACATTTGCATGGAATTGCCCATATAACTAAAAAGAGCCAAAAAGAGCTTGTCATGCGCATCATTCGGCTGTTGTTTTGGACCACTTGGGTTTGTGCTTTAACAGGCTACAGATTTGCACATGCAGAGATGCTGGTTTGCATTTCATATTGTAAGGGCGCTGAATTCAATTTGCACAGTTTGAATGTGTGATGGTGAAGGAAATGCTCAGTCACCACTAAAATCTTTTTACAATATTTAACAAACGACTAATCTTCACTTGGAGCTTTCTGGGATTCCACTATGGCAGAAGGGGGAATTTTTTAATTGGACTCTTGACAATTGATTTTAATCTTGTAAATCGCTCATCTCATCGCTGTCCTTCCCGTTATGCCGGGCAGCAAAAATGGTCCGTGCATTATCTGTGATGTCATCACGATGGCTCTGTTGTCATTCTGGATGACAGCCCTGGCCTGAGAGGATGAAATTAAATGACAAACAAAAACACACTGTTGGCTTACAAAGACACACACACGCAGTAATATCACTCCAATTTTCCCGTAATTAGAAAGTATCAAGATGTGCATTTGCAAAACTCGTATGGTGAATCTTTTTAAAATTCCATTAAAAAGATGAGAGTGATGAAGTTCTCTAATCACATGACCACACAGTTCAAGGGTCAGGCTTTTATCTGTAAATTACACTGCGCTGAACAGCCACAAAGGTCGATGGTCACACACACTGATCAATCGATATCTCACCCACAGCTTCAGTAGGGTCATGGATATCATTACCGAAATGAAAGGTCATCGGACTACAGTATCCACAGCAATCACAGGCTGTCACCTCACACCAAAAGTCATTCTGCTGTGATGATTGTATTACAGAATAAGACCACAGACCTTTTCCACAAAGCACATTTATTTTATAAAGCATAAACACAAAATCTGACTTTCATTCAAGTTATGCAAGCGACATAATGACTGGCACCTTATGCAGCAAAAACCTAGCGTTGCATTTCTAATAGCCTCATCTGGTCATGATGGTCTAAATGCATTTCCTCTCTTATCCAACCTAAAGGCCACCAACCAAAAAAAATACAACACACAGCTTTGCCACAAACTGTGAGAGCTCAGAAGGTATGTCTAAAATACAAGACACTGGATCACGCCTACCAGTGTGCGATATGCTGAACGTCTCAGTAAGCGTTGGGATTTGTGCAGCAGGGTGCCTGTAAATCTGCGGTATTACCGTGCTAAGAAGTCACTGAGAGATGAAGTGGTAATATCTTTAATATTTCTTATTATACCCTCTGTTAACTGCCCCCCTCCTAAAAGCTCATCTCACCCTCCCCACTCCCCCCCACCGACTGCCATCTGCAAAACTTCCACATCGGCACACAAACGCTGTGCTCGACTGACATGCCTCCCAATGCCTCTTTAGGGCAGTTAGTTGATCAAACGTGAGTCAGATTCAAACCCCAGGACTCAAATCGTGCAAAACTGTTAAATACAGACACACATGCAATCATGACATGTAGAGCATGTTATCAAGCTGAAATTCAAGCACACACATGCATACAAATGCCATTTTCCCTAAGCACATTATTCACGGTGCATGAAAAACTCAAAACCAGTAACTTTGGAACTGGTGAGTTTGACCCCATAACCAATCTGAGATGGACTCACAATGGACTCCTCAAAGCCACAGTGATGTATGCCCTCTTTATTATGATGTTAATTTCCATAATAATATCACCAGAGTCTCTCAAAGGAGCTTTATCTGTGCTACGCACTATGCTCGAGTCCCCTGGGTGTTAAGACAGGCACAAAAGCTTGGTTTAGTGAAATCTGACAGCTGCATTTTAAGAATAACTTTATAATAGGAACAAAATCACGGTAAAGCCTTGGGTCCATTTGGACTGTGTTACAATACTAAAAGTCATGCAGTGATGCTCAACACTTGCCTTCTTTAAGGAGGTGGGTGTAGATCATCCATAACATGAGAAGGCAGCAGAGAGACGCGCCTCCCCCGGCACAGAGCGCTCGCATCCCCGTCTGCATCCTCACTCCGTCCTGCAGAAGATAATCCCAGCTCCCACCTTAATTTAAGTTCAATGCCAACTGCCTTACTTCCATAGATTTTCACGGAAATGTGGCCGGTGGCGCGCGAGGAGAGAGTTAATCCGAAGCAAATTTAGGACGCGCAGCGTTTTCCTTTTTACGCATCTCATGAAACACATTAAAAATCAGCACGCATTATCAACACATTAACAGTCATTATCGAACTGTTATTTTCCAAATTTAGGACCTAATAATTCAGCACGTTTTATGACTGAAAGCAAAAGCAAACGGACAGAAAAGTCATCCGCGCAAAGTAAACCTGGAATAATTTGGTGCTGTCTTGGAGATTGCGCAAATCCTCTGCGGTCTGGAGAAGTATCCACAGGGGGTGAAATGGTCAGTGGTGCCAGTCCAATGGTAACAGGTCCAGAATGTACGAAAGCTGACTGTAGATGAGCTGCTGGCTGAAGAGGAAGGTTCGCCTTTAGATCTCCAGAAATGCGACTTCCTCAATGTCACTACGACGTTCCCAAAACCGGCCGTGTCATATCACGCAGCGGCTGCCCTGTGGAGTTCCAGAGAACAGTAGTGAGAGGAAAGCATTACACGCATTCCCTGTGATTCGTGTCTGCATTCAAAGCTGAGTTCTCTCTCCCTCTCTCTCTCTCTCTCTCTCTCTCTCTCTCTCTCCTCCCTCTCTCTCTTTTACAAACACACACACACACACATGTGGGGAGGGAAGCAGAGATATAAACAGAACAGCAATTACCAAACTATCAAACGAATTAACATATATAACTAAGATACCTCAAGTTATTTTAAATGATGTGTGTATGCGTGAACTGTTATGACAAGCAGCGTGAATTATAGGGTTGTGACTGTAATTGCAAGTAAACGAGAGTCTAATATAAACACTGTGTGATTGACAGATGTCAAAATGCCATTTGTCACAACTCAGTGGCTTGAGGGCCAAACGAATCGGGTTATATTTCTATCCATTTGACAATCAAACTTAAATACTTTGAGACGCATGCGATTTTGAATGTAAGCATCTTTAAATGTGCATCCACAGCAGTGTTCATAAGACAAACAGACTGCAATAATACAGACAGGATATATAATGAAGACAGGACAGGTGATTTGTTCTGCTTCACATTATGTGCGGACCTCATTATATCCAAAAACATCTGACAAGTTTCCTGCTGGAAAAATCGATGACTCGAAATGTTACAGTGCATTTCTATTTATTTATTTAACACCGAGTACAATTACACGTTTTAACAGCTACATTTAATTCAGGACAAACAAGCACACGATCTTTCAAATGAAACGCAACGGGAACGTCGCGTGCCGGTGCTAAATGCGCAGTTATGCAATACAATACATTACATGTCACAATTAAGCTCCTGAAAGAGAAGATCATAGGTCATAAAGAATATTCACGTGCACATACCTGAAGTGACTCATCTCTCTGAAGTGTCTGACCTGAAGTCACTTTGACAAAAGACATCACAAAAGATTATTAAAACTGTAACTTTTCCAAATTCGTCTGCGACTTGTAAGCTATTTTAGGCGTCTCTCTCTCTCTCTCTCTCTCTCTCTCTCTCTCTCTCTCTCTCTCTCTCTCTACGTCATTCCCTGGGAATATCATGAGGTACAGTTTTGGTATTCTGTACTGCGCTGTGCTGATTCTTTTTTACATTCACGCAAAGCTCCATTAGATAAACACTGTTCGTCTCTTCTGCAACTGGTATGGAAAATGTTCCCTATTCTTAGTCAGCAATGTGGACATGTCATGTTTTATCTGTTGTAAGCATGTACACATTGTTCCCATATAATAAAGGAATAAATTGTTTGCACACACACAAAAAAAATCTATAGGTTTTTTTTACTCACTCTCATGTTCTTTTTAAGCTGTACGACGTTTTTGGGGAAATGTTATGTGGCCTGTGTTTGATCCCCTGGGAACACAGGTAACATGTACACCTTCAATGCACTGTAACTTGCTTTAGATAAAAGCATGTGCAAATTGTACAAATGTAAGTGTAATGTAATCATCAACACTGCATTTAAGTTAAACTGTCTAAAAAGTAATTGTATTATGTATTACTAATTCTTAAAATGTGTATTAACCTTAGAATAGAAAATAACTCTATAATCTAAACAATATCTGTAACACTACGCAAACATGGATATTATGAATTTTAACAACATGATATAAATATTATATTATAAATAATCATATATAAAAAATAATGTAATGTTGTTTTATACTGAACTGATAAAAGTACTGTATATACAGTACTATATTTAATAAAATTACATTAACTAAATAAATTTAATGACTTTTTCAGGAGAAAAGTCATAATAATAACTAAATACAGTAAATAGTTACTTACTGTAGTGATCCGTTACATCAAACACTAAATCTAATGTATAACTTAAAATACAAAAATCTAAAAAAAGTTTAAAGACTCTTTCCTTGATGGTCATTTGAGACAAAACAACTTGCAAATGAATCCAAATCCAGCAAACCTTCACAAATATATCATACAGCTTTCTATATTGTTTCAAAGCGTGCTGGCCTTATCCACTGATCCCAGACCTGCGCGTGCACGTGTTTGATAAACTAAAGCTCTGAAGTCGGTACACACGGGCCATCTGTGCGGCCAATAAAGCCGTGTTTGTAAAGCACGTTGTCAGATTTAGCACCCTGCCGATGCCTCTCCATCTTCTAAATGACCGCCGTTAAAAACTCCCAACTCATATAGAACCATATCAATAATTCAGACTCAGACCCTTCAACCATCAGCCTTCATTTGTGGTCGGACCGCTCCCTACAGCGGTCTCATGCCATCGGCATCCAATGGAAAGACTCTTGGTGATCACAGACTTAATTATCTTATGTTGATGATAACGTTACCTACGATCTGAGAGGGGTGACGCGGGTCACGCTTCACCGTGGAAGCGAATGACTAAAAGGAAGACCTTTGCCACCGAAGTCTATTAAAAAAGACCCTTGGTCATCGTCCCCTGGGCCATCCATCCTTCATTTTAATGGTTTGAGAGTTTGAGGAGTGCATTCTTTAGCTCTGTCGCTGCTCGCCGAGAACCAAAAAAAAGACTCTTCTGCAGGTGTCTGGAGACCCATCGGATGCTTTGAATCGCAGGATTTCATCCATGCCGAGGCAGCATATGGTGTGGTTAACTTTCTTTTCCCTTATTAGCATCCTCTCCATCGAGCCTGAGAGGAAATATAAGAATTCATCATTCTGTAAAACATCATTACTTTTACAAGAGAAGAATACAAGCAAACCTCGCTCTATAGTAATCAATATTTACATGGGTGGCCGTGCTTGTGCATCTATAGTTTTTATCGTGTGATTTTTTTGTTTTACTGCTCGTGTATGTGTTATGCTTTTGTTGTTCTTCCATCTTGCCGCACACACGCAATCTGCAGGTTGACATTTCCTGCCAATTTGTAGGAACTAGAAATGAATAGAATCCAATTACAGTAAATAACAGTTGTGTGGAGACACATAATGGATGCTATTAGTCTTTTCTGCTATGAATATTTGAATATACAGTATATGTTTTTTGTCAGTGCATTAGTGATTCTCATGCAGGGGTACGTGCACCCCAGGGGGGCTTTTAAAAGTTTTACAGATTTTGACTTTAAAATGAAAACAAATAATCTAATTTCATTTAAAAAGAGTAGTTTAAAGTTTATTACATTTTATTCCACAAACAAATTAAAAGTACTAACCAAGTTTAGTGAGGCTTATACTTCTAACAAGAAATAACAGTTTATCAATTGGGTAAGAAAAATAAAGATAATTCATATCAAACGAGTCACAATTCTTCAACCGAATTTGGCTTGTTTTAAGGATTTTTTTGGCAAAACTTGTCTTTCCACAACAAAACAACAATCCGTCCTAATCCATCTTCACAAATGTCTCAGCCAGTCAAACAAAACTCAAACTAAATGCACTTATACACAAAAGCGTCTACTGCTTCAGTATTGATTCTTTTCCATTTAAAAAAATGAATCATTGTAATAAAGGTCATTTAACTAATATTAATGATATCCAGTCGAGTCTTAGTGACGGGCCTGTGAGAGCACACGAGTAAAGAAGGTCAGGAAAACGCTGAGCAACATGATTCTGCTTTGAAAAGCAAACCTGAGTGAAATATATGAAACTCTTGTCATAAACAGAGCAAACAATAGCAATTTGGTCATGATTAAGAGGATTCTGTTTTGGCCATCTGGTTGGCAATTATAAGAATGATCATTTGGACTTTATAATGCATTTATATTGCTTTCTATAAAAGGTTTGTGGTTTACACTGAGTTATGACTTTCATTAGGACCAAATAACAGTGATGTGGAAACAACAGCATCCCATCAGTAATAAAGACACCTCCTGACCTCCATCTCATGTCAGTGCTGACAAACCGCAGAAATAAAGCTTTCAAGGTCAAATCAATATTGTACAAAATACTGTAATGACTGGAATGTTATAATTACATCATTAATAATATTTTTTCTAAAACCTGTTCATGAACACAAAAGAAGAAATGTGGTTATTTGTGTCCATACAATGGAAGTCAATGTTGTTTGGCCAGCAACGTTCTTCAAAATATTTTCTTTTGCATTCTGCAGAAGAGAGAAAGTCATACAGGTTTGGAATGACATAAGTAAATGATGAAAGAATAATTTTGGAGAGAATTATCCCTTCAGTTTAGCCGTGACTGACGGCAGATTTGTTTTAGTTCAATTTGCTTTCTCCTTAACTCAAGTCCTGCCCAGACGAATAAAAAACACATTTTTGAACAAAACCCTTGAAAACGAAGCACACATTAAATGGAGAAATAAAGCGGCACAAGGTCAGAATAAACAAACAGACAAACGAATAAACGACCAAATAATGCAATCATCCATTTTCAGACCCAAAAGTAATGTTGCAGAATATTCCCGCTGGTGCGTATCAAATCTCAGATATTAAAAACTTTTTAGCCCACATCTTTACTCCATCACACAGATGAGATTTTTGTTAATGACCGAGCATAATAGCGTGTGTTTTGAGGACGGCATTATGGGTAATCACTTCTGTTTCTTATCTCACGCCTGTTAACGACAGCGTTCGTTAAAACAGCAAAATTGCCTCTGTCAAGTGCTTCTTTCATTGGAAATGAGCTCTTTATCGGAACCTGCAGCCAGAGGAAACATCATACATCAGCTCCTCCACTTTATCGTATTTTCAATTCTTTCCTCTAATGGAGTTATCTGCAATTTCTCTGCTATCAGTCTGAACAGTGGAACTGAGCTGGTTTGAGGAATGTGGTTTGATTTGCATTGTTTAATAGCTTTTTTCTCTTCTAACACTTTTAATGATTAGTGAATGTACTTTGCGGACAATGGTCGTCCAATCATTAATCTTCTTGAGCTTGTTATTGTGCGAGTGAATAATCCGGTGGTGAATAATTACGCCCGTGTTAATAAGAGTAAATAGGAAGTTCTTTACACATGAAAGAAATACTCAAAACTATACCCATCAAACCCGCCAGAATGAGCTCTAAAACGAGAGGTTTGCTCATTAAAATCCAGCCACTCGGTCGACTGTAATAACTGAGACACGGCCAAATCTCAGCCCTTTCTTCTCCAACTCACGGGTGATGAAAAGAGCCGAGCGACCTGCATTCAAGGTCACGGCGCCATTGAGTTTTTCTGCTCTAGTGGTTCTCGAACTTTTCAGGCCAAGTAGCACCTTTGATCAAATCATCAGAGCGGCCATAAATGATGGTGTTGTAAGACGGCCATCGATCACTTGATCTTACAGCTGAAACACACGAAACACAACAGTAGATTACCATGATTGCGGTCGAAGTTAAACAATTATAAAATGTTTATTTTTTATCATAAAGAACTGGAAACTCCTGTTCTTTATGATAAAACATAAACATTTCAGACCTGGAACAATTATTAATATTATTTTCAAGTTTTGCCTTCAGGAAATCACACATCTAGATATCACTCACAGATGTTGAAGGCAAACAATCTACAGTAATATCACACCTTTTCTGTGTGACTTTAATAAGCACGCAGCTTGAGATCATTAATAACCACCTTTCCTTTCGCATTGCAGAAGCAGAATGTGAGCTGAGCATTAGATGTATATATCTGATCTAGTGCATGTGTGATCGCTGACAATAAAATGATGAATAAAAATCATCAAAGACAATTAACTTAATTAATTTAATTTAATGTCAGCCTCTGAAGAGCAACTATTTTACAAATGATGCCATCAGAAATGTCTGTGACAACCCAGCTGAAGTCATTTTTTGTGATTTACTGTTTTCTACATGAGACAAATCATTCTACAACTCAATCTACATAATGTAAGAAACGGTTTTTAAAAACACAACCTTGATATCTTTAATTTTAGGACCATGTAAAAGACTAAAATTAGTGTTCTGGAAACCAACTATTATAACACAATATACTTGTGCAAAATAATAAAACATCATTAATTTTGATTTTCAAAATCATTTATTTCAGAATTACAAATAAAAAAGTGGAGTACTGCATCTAAAAATCTAATAAAAAAATAATAATAATAAAAATAAATAAAATAAAATAAAATATAATAATAATATTATATATATATAAATATAAATATAAATATATATATATATATATATATATATATATATATATATATATATATATATATATATATATATATATATATATATATATATAAAATAAAATAAAATGTAATATAATCTATCATTTACATCTAAAAATTATTATGTCTAGGACTTCTTTGATGCTTCTAATATCATTTTTAGACTTTAAGACTCTAAGAGCCCGAATTTCACAGAAAGGGGTCACAATTTGCAGAGGAAGGTAGGATGAGAAATATCCAAACACTGTTTTTCTTGTTTAATTATCGGCCTGTCTAAGAAACACTGGTTTAAACAAACCAGTTTAGTGTAGATGAGGTGTTATGTGAAATTTAGCACTGAATCTCTGGAAGAAACCAACAATAGGAATAAATAATGTACCTTGCATTTTTATACCTTTTAACTCATTTTTTCATTACACATGATGCAGAAGATCCACTGTACAGATACCCTGAATCTGTGGAGGAAACAATGTTTTACCTGAAACTGGGAAAACACGTTATTAAAACATTAAGAACCTTCTCTTCTCAGCACTGAGGCAACAAGATGCAAAGATTATTTGTGTGTTTGTCAAAACGACAGTAGCTCACACATTTATGCTAATGTCTCTTATGGAAAATCATTTCCTCAGCAGTGCACGGATACATACTGTAACTGAAGACATTGATTCAGATACACACTCCTACACAATCAGGGCCATGCCACATCAGACCTTTATCCAATGTACTGGGGTATTTATATTCTGTTATGTCCACTGAAATAGTATCCGGGGTCTTAGTATAGGAAAGAAGAGCTAACTGCCTCCAGAAGACATCAAACACATTTAACCTTTAATGAAAAACATGCAGCTAAAAATATGCAACAATGCTTACGATCTGTTAGTGTGAGCAAAGGTTATAAATGATGCTATTGGTGATTATATATTGAGGATCAAGAACACTATCAGGATTTTTTACTGAAATATTTTTCATAGCTAAACTCAATATATCCTACTCGCTTCATAAAGCTTGTTATTTTAAAATGTTCACTTAGGAATTAGTTTGTTTATTAAGCCATTTCCTTTCGGTGACTATTGATTTGTCTCCCAAATTTAGGTGATTTCAGCTTTTGTTGTCCTTGTGGGAACAAAATCTTAGACACAAACTTCACCTTCACAAGAAGACAAACCCAAACCTCAATATAACAAGAAGAGAAACTCAAACCTCAACCGAAAACGAAGACTAACCCAAACCTCACCTGCAAATTTCAATATGAATTGAAAACTTCAAGTTTAAAAATCACACTGTGTACTTTATTTATGAATTATTTTCTCCAAATTAGGACATTCCCAAATGTCCCCAAAGGAAGGTTTTGTCAGATGAGGACAATCTGTCCCCTAACTTTAGTGATGTACTAAAGTTAGGAGAAATTCACCCTAAATGAAAATCCCACAGTATAATGATGTGTTTGTGAAAAACACCTCTCTCTCTCTCTCTCTCTCTCTCTCTCTCTCGCTCTCTCTCGCTCTCATGCACACACAGGATCAAACTTCAGGGTCAAATAAAAACATAAAAAAGGCAAAAATAGAGTCTTTGCTGAGCAGCCAAACAACAGGCAGGAAATTAAAAGAGTTTATAATCATCTAATTTCTGCTCTGAGATCTTTTCATTCTTTTGTCTCATGAAAACTTAATATCAGCAGATCTGCAATTAACACGTTACGATTCATTGAATACTTTTGTAATGAAATATGAAAGAAAATGGTTTGCCTTACACCAGACTAGGGACACTACTATTGTTTGTACTGTGCATTTTAAAAAACGGTTCTTCATCAATGGTTCTTTGGAGATCTTTAAAGCACCAGTACATATGGTAGATAGTTCTCAAAGGAGTTCTTTGTGGAATTTAAATGTAGATGGTACCAGCCTGCTAAATCTTTTGTAACTCCAATTAGACCTTTCATAACATCTTAAATGAATTTGTAATAATCTCTCTCCTAACAATACAATTGGCTCAAAACATCAGGGGTTGCATTTACCCAAACAACAAAAACCAACTCGATCTTAAACACAGTCACGCACCGATCTAGACCCAAAACATCTCTAAGACTTTCACATTTGTGCTGGTGGGATTAACACAACAATCGAGTCACGGAATACTCCACTGGATAAAACATACATGCTGGTTGAGTATGGACACAATAAAATAGATTTTAGCTTTTAACTTTCTGTGAACCCGACTGGAGAGAGAGTGGATATTAGAAAATGAAAAAACGTGAATGAATCTTACAGGCTAAAAACACTAAAGCACTGAAGAGCAGCTTCAGGGCAGAGCTGCTCATGGACACTCATGCAACAATAGCTAATCACATGTGACATTAATAACTTTTTAACCTCGACACAGCAACAAAAACTGTCAGACAAATGCACTTAGACCCACTTTAACAATCATCTTATTACATCATCACATGCTTCTTTTAAAGTTAAGGGTACTCATCTCTGCAAGTGCAATGTTAAATTACAATCACCGAGAGCGTGGGGGGGAGAGAGAGAGAGAGAGAGAGAGAGAGAGAGAGAGAGAGAGAGACAGGGACAGAGAGACAGAGAGACAGAGAGACAGAGAGAGAGAGAGAGAGAGAGAGAGAGAGAGAGAGAGAGAGAGAGAGAGAGAGAGAGAGCGACAGAGAGCGACAGAGAGAGAGAGAGAGAGAGAGAGAGAGAGAGAGAGAGAGAGAGAGAGAGAGAGAGAGAGCCGAGAGAGCGGAGAGAGAGAGAGAGAGAGAGAGAGAGAGAGAGAGAGAGAGAGAGAGAGAGAGAGAGAGAGAGAGAGAGAGAGAGAGAGAGAGAGAGAGAGAGAGAGAGAGAGAGAGAGAGAGAGAGAGAGAGAGAGAGAGAATGAACCAAATAAGGTTGGTTAGGAATAAACTAGATGCCGTCTCTAAACAGAAAAGGTTTTCAGAGAAACGCCAACACTGTGAACCATGTCAAATGAACTCTTATTGGTCTCTAATCTTTTATTCAACCATTACAGACGCAATGACCCCCAACTTCAGGAGAAAAAAACACATTTTCTCAGTAACACTCTATAACTTTGCTATAAAAAAACATAAAACATATATATATATATATATATATATATATCAGATCATTGAATGAAATGAAAGCAGTCACACAGATTTACAACATTAAGTTTATAATAAGGATTTATAATTTAAGTTGTTTTTCAACAACTTGCAATTTTATGTTTTAAACTGTGGGAAAAACAGGTCCTGTATAATTAAGTGTAGAAAATCTCTGTGCTGAACAGGCTACATATATATATATATATTCGTGTGTGTACTGTTTATGTATTCTGACTGTAAAAGGCATTCAAGAGAAGTGGTCTGCGCATTATAAAATCTCACGTGTGGTCTTTTCCCACAAGACACAAAGCCTCTATTTTTCTCTTAAACACTGACACACATGCATTCCTGCAGTCTGGTCTCTGTGGACGCCCCCCTACGGTAAACGCTTTGGTCTCGCTCTCTAACATGCACAGACAGCCTTAAAATTGTTTAGCGCTGCTCACGGAGGTTGCTGGAGCGTGCGCTGATGTGCAGAAAGCAGCACATATACCGTCCTCAGTTCACCCACAGATCACGACACATGATGCTGACAGAAGATCTCTGTACGGGAATTGCTCCATCTTTAACACACAACATTTGCTGTTGTGCTGTTAGAAGTTTTATAATAATCTCTTTAAATCTTACAAGAAACAAGCCAGGATCCTGTTCCACCCTAAAAACCAAAAAAGAAAAATCGTATTTTGCATATAGAAAATAAAGCTTATTTTGTAGGATCAATTAGGGTCTTTTGCATTTTAATCTTTTCTCATTAAGGTTTTTTCTGTCTCTCTCAAATGCACAATACTGTATTGTCTTTAAATATTATTCATTAGTTATTCACAAAATACAAAGGAAAATGTTGTATTCATAAAGTTTACCTCAATTTTGCTAGTGGATCATTGTGTTAGCGGCGCAAACGTCATGGGTTCCATCCTCTGTATAAAAGAAATAACATATAGATTGAATGCAGTGTTGCTTTAGATAAAAGCGTCTGCCAAACATATACAAACATTTATTGGATCTGTTTTTAAACTATAACAGTGACTGACATTTTAAGTTTGTAATAATATATGTAACATAAAGCTTCAATCTCTTTCATTACTGCTGTATACCATGTTTAATGTGTACATTACTGTATATGTTGTTATACCTTAAAATTAGTCTTGACGATTTGTACTACATTAAACATTTCTTCAATGAGGATCATCAATTCAAGCCACCCTCCTGGAGGAATCTTCCCTCCACCATCTTAAGAAAACGTCCTGGAGTCCAGGGTGTGAAACAGATGCGTTGAAGAGCTTGTGTAGAATTGTCAGATTGTCAGGCGGTCGGTCGGGCAAACGCTCGGCTGTCTGTGTCGTTTTCACTAATGCAGCTTCACCCTGACAGCGATAGGAACCTTCTCCAGGCTCGCCGCCAAACCCAAGCTCAGGCAGTGCCGAGCAAAACATCCATTTTTCATTGGGCTGTTTTCCCAGAAAGCAGAGCACTGTCTTTAAAATTGTCCGACCCATGTCGCCTTTGGGAAATTCTGCATTCTTCGAGTGGCCCAGGGAACAGAATAATATTTAAATACAAATTGAACATTTTTTTGTAAGATTGACAGCAGTTCTTAGGGAAGGATAAAAGTGTGATGAGAGCGGAGACACTGTCTCTGAGTGACATTAAATGGACACAGAAGCATTTTTTGGATGTGATTTTGACAGTCCAGCAATGAAATCTGGCATGTCTCATATTTAAATCATGTTACTGCACGCTGTTAGCCTGGGACATCAACACGGAGATAACTTATGGCAAACGTTACAGCCCGTGTGAGCCTCTCTGCTGAACAACAGCTCCCGCGAGCGTCCTGCGGCGTGATGCATTACTGCTTTCCAACACCTGCCTTGTGATAGTGTTTTAGGTAAAGCTTTGGCTCTGTTAGAGACACCCTGATAAGAGATGGCTATCATGCAACTCCTCATGAATGATGAATCCTACACACACACACACCGAATACAGTAAATCGTCTGGGTCTCCAAACTCCCACCCCAAGCCCTGTGCACACAACCTAAAACCTTAAACACACATCACCCGCCCATCAAATATTGTACATCCCATCCCAGTGTAAAAGCCATTATCTCTCTAAACTATTCACCAATCTCTGTTTTGCGCTCTCAGTCTGAGGGTTTTTACCAGCTCACTTCTGCTCATTTGCGAGTCTCTTGGGAGACGATGTCTTCTGCATTTCAGCTGTGTCACCTGCAAACACTTTAGTCTATAATAGTGTCTCTCTTGCCTTTGTAACGTGACTGTGTTCAAGACACCGGGCCCTTTGTCTCTCTGTGGGCTCGTGCTTCCTTTGTTCGGGAAACTTCTTCCATTCGCTTTGGCTTTTGCAAGGCGAGGCGCTCTCGGTAGTTACAGCCTGGAGCGTGTCGGAGGAGTGATTAGTACGTTGTACGTGCTTTTGTTCCAGCAGTCTGTTGAATAGAAAGAAATGAAGTGTTATTTTTATTTCTCAAAGCACAACGCCTCTACGAACTGCGCATAAGTTGAGAGAAATGAAAGTTCAGTCTGTAGATGTTGAGTCGATGATCAAATCTCACTATTATCCTCCACTGACAGAGCGGATAGCAGCATGCAAAATGAATAGTGTGGGGTTGCCTAGCAACAGATTCTGACGATAACCACGTACTGTAAGATAAAAAGAGAACCTGGGTGTGTTCACGTGACAGTGACCCAGCACAAACACATAAAGTGCTGTTATCAACTGCTAAATTATGCCGAGATGGATTCTGGGATTCGAACAATCGCACGTTTACCGGCAGGTTTTCTCAGCCGGATACCGTACTGATCGGCCACTTAAAGCAGTTGGAAATTACAGGTACAAAAGAACATTGTGTGGGAGAATTCAATTCACGGTGTGGAAGGAGAGTTGTCAGAGGTGTTTTAAATGTGTAACTGAGTAAATTTGATGTTTTTTCACAGGATGGGTGGTGGGAGAGAGGATAGGAAATGGTTAGGAGACACAGCTGTCATTTTGCGAAACAGAACACGTGCATTATTTGGCAACATTTTTGCCAAACAAACAAACAAACAACTATAAATCAAATTACAACTTCAACCCTACTATAACTTAAATTTAAAGCTGCTTCATGATGCCATTGAAGAACCATTTTTGGCTGAATAGTTTCATAAATAACCATAAATAACCAGAGATCCTTTTTGTTTCACAAAAAAGGTTTTTTAGACTATAAAAAGGTACAAAAATCTTCTTTTAAGAGCTATTGACTGAAAGGTTCTTTGGGAAACCAAAGTGGGTTTTTGTTGGCATCGCTGTAAAGAACCTTTTGAAGCACTTTTTGAGGACTGCATACAGACAAAACTCTAAAATCTGATGTCAAGGATCCAGAAAATAAAGTTAATCCACAAAAACAAACTTACCACATTATAAATGTCAGCAGATATTTGCTTAACCTCCAGTCCACATCTCTCGTGTGACATCATCACATTTAGACTCCGGTTTCCTGCACATCTCAGAGTTTGACTTGAAACATTTTGTGACTCAAGTCTCATGTTTTCATTCATGTGTCTTGGGTTTTGCCTCTTACAAAATGGATTACTCTCATCATACAGTATTTATCTCTAACCAGCTCCAGCATCACTGAATTCTGAGAGTGAAAACCTGGCATATGGTTTCAGCGCTTAGTATCTTCCAAGTAGTAGATCCTGTTTCTGAACACCAGTTAAGATCTACAAGTCAAAAACCATAGTCAATACTGATCTTACAGTACAGATGTATCCAAATATCCAGTGTAAACCCTAAAGTAAACAGACTTAAAGATACAGTTCACCCAAATATAAAAATCTCATCATTTACTCACCCTCATGCTATTCCAGATGTATATGACTTCATTCTTCTGTTGAACGCAAACAAAACTTATATATTAATTGCCATCATGTTACTGAATCTTTTTATAATCAACACTCCAACTAAAAAAACATCCATCCATCATTAAAGTAATCCAAATCCAAAATAATATTTTGAGCTTTTTTATGAGCTGATCAATACATTGTGTATTCATGTAACATCATGTAAAATTTTAACATTTCAGATCTCTTTGGTTTCTTTGTTATCAAAAGAAATAAACATAAATCCAATATCAGGATTATCAATGGTAATCTTGACATATAAACAAATGCACAGTAAAGTTAACATTTTCCCTGAAATGCTGCCACAGCCAGTAACATTTGCAAAAAATGTATTTTATTTTAGACATTATTAATAAAAATAAATTGGCCGGAGCCAGCGTGCAATGTGGCATTCTGGAGCAATATGTCAATCATCTGAACATCCGTTGCGTCACCAGACATGGTGTTTCCAGTGTAGACAGCTTTGGGAGCAATCTAGCTTTCTTTTGCATCAGTCTTGCCAGACTTGTTTTGTATTTTTGTCATAATAAGCTAAATGAATACACTGTAAAATGAGACCCCACTACAGCTGGGTACTGAAGCTTAAATGAGAGGAAGACAGAACATTGGAGCATTGGACCAATAAACACTAACTAATATTCAACACCTGCCACTGCTGTGCACGACATAATCAGACATTTATCAGATCAGTGTTGCACTGGCTTGGAACGTTATCGGTCCTACAGAGACCTGAGATTTAGATCAGTACCAAAAAAAAGAGAGAGGAATTCACTAAACAGCTGTGCCGCTTTTGCACGTGGTGTTTTGGTGACACTAACCACCACCAATCCAATTTAACCAGGCAATGAAATGCACTGAAATATTACTGCACTGCGAATATTTACATGAAACTGTTCAGTGAAAAACGCCTCCTGTGTACATCAATCTAATTATAGATTGCGGAGTATTCATAAAATTTATTAACCTTGTGAAATGTCACTTACAGTAAAAGAGATGTTTGTGTGCACTTCTCTGCACACGTAAGCAGTAATTTATTAAATTATAAATGAATAAAACTGAGAATAAATCTCCTCTGACATTATAAAAAGATATTCAGACACCACAGTGGTGGAGCGATGATGTACAATATCACATTATAATAATGACTTTTTATGTTTCTGTCCAAAACCTGATGTTGAAAATCTCTCAGATGAACTTTTGACATCCCTCAGGAACATTAACCATGGGTTTATTATAGTAAAAGTGTGGTAATGTTAATGTTTTTAATGTTATTGTTCTGCATCTACTGAATGAATAAATATATTTTTTAGTTTTTTATTTGATTGTTATGATTGATTTGCATAATCACACATGCCATGGTAAACAACTGTTTACTGCAGCACAGCATGGACAATTTGTGTTTACCATGGTTTAACAATGTTTTTATTCTTATTTGAAGTAAAACCACAGTTAATTTTCCTAAGGGATGAACCAGACAGCATGTGCAAATTAACAGCTCTATCAGCGCTCACTATCTGTTCTTATTGAATTCCCTCTACAATTTACTGTTGATTTAGTGTGAATCCCAAAATCCAACGCAAGGACTGCAGAGACAGAGCGAGAGAAAAATAGAGAGCTGAAAAAGTAAATACGACATATTGTTTTCTCTCTCTGACTGTTTGTGAATGCATCTAATGCCATGGGTGACAGTTCTTTGTTTCACATTTAAATAATTTTCCCATCATGATTCAGTTTCAAATATCGGTGACAGTGAGGGATGGAATGTAAATGTGCGACGAAACTCCACCGTACAGAACGGCCCACGCACCTCACCACACCTGAAGCGCCGCCGCCTGACCCGCGCCATAATGGAACCTTTGCTTTCCTTTCATTTACATTTGTTTGAACAGAGCACCTGGCAAGGCACAGAAATCATCGCACAGCGGGGAAACTATTTGCATTGTAGCTCCATTTGCTCGAATAAATTTTTCAGAAAGATGACAACCTCATGCATACTGATACGACGCCTCTGTTCCGCGAGGCCTCCGCCAAACACGTCTTAATCTTCCGCTAGGGCTAAACCGCCCAAACGGACAGTTTGGAAAACAGAGACGAATGCCAAGCGTGCTAAAAGAGATGCAAGTCGATTCAAATAAGCGTCCTCTACGTCTCTTGAGGTTACGACACGGGCCGCGGCGCTCTCTAAATAATGAGACGAGACAAAAACAGTAGAACTAATCTAACTGCTTTAAAGAGTGCAGAGGAACCAGATAAGCGAGAGGTTAGATGAAGCTGAGAGAGAGAGAAAAAGAGAAGGAGCTGATAAGACATAATCAGGCGTGAACACGGTCTACAGAACGTACAGATATAATTTGGTATTCCAGCGAGAGCTCGTGCCCGAGAAGTCAAGGCAAAGCAATCATCATTTGCAGGAGAACGTTCCAAGAGTTCACTGAGATCTCAACTTGGAGTGTGAACGTGAACGCATCAATCAAGATTTCAGACGAACTACGGATCGCTGGCTTTGCTCAGACAAGCAGCAAAAATCCGATATCTCTTGGTGTATCTGACGCAGATCTGTTTAGCTCTTTGTGGTGTGAACAGCACAAAAATAATCTTTGTACTTGATTTCTGATATTTTAGGAAGGGATAGTCGCATCATGACGAGAAGTGTTTGCGTCAACTTACGTAGAGAATATTTATCACCACACCAGCTCGAAACGCTCAGAGAAGACAAGTTTCATATTTATGTAATATTAAAGACCCCTGTGGTAAAAATCAAGTTTTTAATGTTGTTGCAAATGTCTGTTTAGTGGTTTTCATATACTTCAAGACAAATCAATCAACATCAATGCTTAAAATGCAGTTAACCAAAGACTAGAGTCTAAAAAACGGCTTGTTTTCTGCATTAAAACATGGGAAAAAATGAATGCAAACAAAGAATTTTAAAAAGTTTTTGTCTTGTTTATCAGTGCAGATATCTAAAAATATCTAAATAAAAATGCATTTTCTTGATATTACCTCTTTTTTTAAAGATATTAAAAATATATAAAGATATATATTAAAGATATTATTCTTGATTTAAAAAAAAAATGCTAAAAGTTTATGTTTAAAATAAGCAAATATCTGCCAATGGAGTAAGAAAAATAAACTCAATACTTCATAGACAGGTAAAACTTTATTTAAGTTTTTCTTGACAGATATTTTTCCTTGTAATACTCACTTAAATTTAATAATATATTTTAAAATCTTGCTTATGAAAAAAATGCCTCCATTTTTACTTGTATATGACTTTTTTCTGCAGAAACACAAAAGAAGTCAATACAATGGAAGTCTATGGGGATTAAGGTTGTTTGGTTACAAACATTCTTCAAAATATCTTCTTTTGCATTTTTGCAGAAGAAAGAACGTAATACAGGTTTGAAATGTCATTAGGACGAATAATTAATTAATGATTTTCACTGTGAACTCCCTATAATATTTGGAAATGCTTTTAATCCTATCTAATGGGAATAACTTTGGGGTTGTTACCGTCATTCTTTACCATTACAGCAGCAAAGTTACATTTAACAAATTCATCTGTTCAATATAATTGACATGCAAACATACAGCCACCAGGTGCGGTGAATCAGTCGAGCATGTGCCTGTCTATTACCAGTCCAATTGTCTTTAAACATCTCGCGGCCCCACCAGTCCGTCTCGACACCCCCATTAAAGCGTGCCAGAAAATAATGAGCGAGCACAAATGGACCAAGTTCCATTCGCACTGCGAATTACATCATACCAGTAAATAGAGTGACCCGTCCTAATTAGTGGACAGAATAACAGGATTGTAACACTAATCTGGGCCTGTTGCCGTGCGGCGCTGCTGTCATTGACTGAGAGCAAAAACAGGAGCGGGAACTGAAGCAAAAACTATTCATTAGCCATAGTCTCCGATGCAATCAATAACACGCCTTTCCAATTACACAGCTCGAGATCCGCAGGAAATTCCTTCTGTATTTAAAGCGGTTAGCAGCGACTGCTGCGAGACTTCTCCACCAGACTCCCCCCGCAGTCAAATAAACTCCAGTCTCTCTCTCTCTCACCCCTCGCCGAGCTCTTCTTATTTTAATATGTGCTCTGCAAATGTGTTTTCATCTTCTTAATTGACCGAGGATTCAATACAAGCTCAGCTGCGATTCAAATAGCACTTTTTGCTCCCCGGAGCTATAAAAATCTTTTTACACATTTTAATCAATGTTTTCAGAGATACGTCTACGGGAAATGATTAGGATAATGAAATATAAGGCGGCCTGATTAGATCCACTTCAGCACGGATATTGCTAGGTTCGGATTAAGGGGCGACGGATGTAAACATCGTTTGGGAAACCCTCGGTACGCTTGCAGCTATTCAGAAGCCATCTAGGGTACTGAACGTGATGACTTTAGCGTGGTTTTGTGATGTTGCATTGGCAAACTCTGAATCCATTTTCCAAATTACAGAATAAAACGGAAGGTCCATTTCGCAAGACTATAAACAGTATATTATGTATGCCAGAACATTCAGCGTGACTACCGGACACCAAGGCAACGGACAACAATTCTCAGAGGCATAAACTGAGAAGTGTTGTTGCGTCACCCGCCCGCCATCCGAAGACAGGGCCTGTTTGTTTAACTGACACGCACACGAAGCGCACACACACGCTCTTCCCTAACAGTGGCGATAATGCTGTTTACATCATCTCTCACCGAATGGACGGAGACAATCGCAATTATCTGGATATATCTGATGCGCTCGAAAGCGTGCACGGTGACAGCCCCGCGCGTTATAAATAGCCCCTTGTAGCTGGGAAGGAGAGAGCGAGCGGCGCTGAACGCGTGCCATAACAACGCTATGATGTCTTCTTGCGGAGACCCGCACCCCTGGCCCCGCCCCCCACCTGCTTTAGCTGGGTAATGAAATATGTCTGCTGTGATGTATGGCTGCTGGAGAGCTCCAAATCGAAAATTGAATCACACTAACTTAATTTGCGGTCGGGGCAATCAAATTACTTGTTTTGGCCAGAGTATTTCAACCCGGGCTGGCGATGAATTCATCTTGGTGAGAGGCCTGTCAGAGAAAGGCATGTATGCGGAGACCACCTCCAGCTGGAGAGAGAGCCGTGCCGTCCGGGGGGCAGGAGAGATGCTGGCGGCCACCGTGCCGAGGTTATTATCCGCTGCTTGCGTATCCAAACTCTCCTAGGGACGATACACGGGAAATTGCTGTTAGTTACTATAACTCTATATGTTGTGTTTTCATTTCAGAGCCCCCAAAAGGTACTTGGGCACTTGAGCGGAACATTAGATAACAAAATATAGAAGTGTTATTTTACAGGGAGGGATGTTTTTAAACTAAACCTTTTAATAGACTTCAAATGGTGTATAAGGAATATAGTGATTGGTGAATAACATCTCTGGCTATAAGACACCTGTGTGAATGCTGTAATATAATCCAGTCATACATAATGACTTACTTTTATAATTTGTTCATGATTTTTTGATATTTTAAGCATGACAGTCGAGTCCCCATTTGCTTTCATCATAAAGTAAAAAGCGTTCGGGAACATACTGAATTAATTCACCTTTCATGTTACACAGGACAAATAAAATCATTCAGGTTTGGAACAACATGAAACTGAGTAAAAGACAGAATTCACGAGGATAAGTTTGGGTGAGCCACACCTTTAAAAGCAGAACTATCACCTTCACAAACTTTCCAAATGGTTCTTCTGAGCGTTTGCTGAACGGCATCTTCAGAGCGCAGATGGCAAAGAACGAGATGGCCACTTGTTTGCGCCGCGGCGTTGACGCCTGCGCCGTTCGAAGAAAGAAAATCAATCACCGTGACAGACTCATCCACCACACAAACACTCCAACACTCTCTCACCTGTCACATCACGTATCACAACACAAGTGTCAGAGCCGCACACACACACACACACACGCGCTGCGTTTCACTTTCATCGTCTCAGTTCTTCTCTCTTCAAACCATTTATCAGCAGTTTAAGGGTTTCTGAAGGAGAAAAAGAGAATATTTGAAACACGCCACGTTTGAAACTCTAGCGAGTCAGTCTAGCCTGAGCTTAAGAAGAAGAAAGGAAAGGAAATTATAGGAGTGTGCACACGAATACACACACACAGTTTCCAAAATGCAAATTTAAATGCAATAACATATTCCCTCCACATTCAACAGCCTGTTTAAATATGCATTACCTACATCATAAAGCATGTTTAGCACCTGTCATCAACCATGTGATCAGGACATAACCTGGTAAGATCTCGGCAATCTTCAATAATATTTACAATTTTATGAATGCAAACATTACAGGTTTAAGTTTGCAAAAATAAAAGCATCCAAAGACAAAATGATTTACTCACCTTCACGTATGATTTTCTTTCTTCTGTGTATTCTGCATTTGGCCGATTTGAATCATGGATGACTTGTAGTTGTAGATAAACCCGACACAACATGTTCTGAATGCACCATACAAACAATAACACAAATTACGCTTATGCATTTGGGAGATGCTTTTATCCAAAGTGACGTGTTTTTTTATTATCAGGATATTATTTCCTGGGATATGAATTCATAACACAATGTTCTACCAATTGAGCTACAAGCAGAGCAACATTGTTTAGGTCTCCCTCAAATTCTGGCATTATCAGATTTTGTTGTTGTTTTTCAAAAAAAGTTGCTTGGCCTTCATGTGCAAACGATTACATCTTTGGAGGTGTGTGCAACATATGCTGATTACAAAGCATGAGAAGTGTGTAGGAGGGTAAGGCTAGAAGACAAGTGTGAAAAATCACAGTCCATCTGTGAGAAAACAAAGAGGAAAAAAACTTGTGAAAATGTAGAATCCATACAATGATTACAGAATAATTGTGGAATATTTATGTTTATATATTTGACGGATTGTAGCGTGTTAAAAGTGCAATAAACTGGTTTCTGTGTTTTTTGGGAATACATGAACAACATATAAAGTGATATCTGCAGTAATTTAAATTCACTTGATAATATAGTGTCACCCATTTAATTCATATAGATTTATTCTTATTCTGCATTTTACAGAATTAAATGTCATATACAGGTTTTTAAACAACATACATATGATGAGGGAATTTTTCATTTTGGGTAAATTATTCCTTTACCAGCACATTTTTCCAACATGCAACATTAACTTTTTCCTGCACGTTAGCTTCCAGTCATGTACTGTAAAACGCTTGACCTTGATGTCTAGACCTTATGTACAGGCTATGTAAAGAACACAGAACATTATTCTCTAATGTGTCTTAATGTCCGTGTTCTGGGCCATGATCAGTGACTATTTAAAGGCAACAACTAGACTATTATCCATCCATCTGCAGATAAGAAAGAAAGAGAGAAACAGGGCGAGAGACACAGGTGGGAGAGAGAGACAGAGAGCGTGGGCTGAACTGTCACTCACTGATTAGCTACTAGATGGGAACAGCAAGGAAATGAGGATGTAGAGAGTGTGTAGAGAACCATCAATGACCTTTCAGCTTTAGCTTTTACTCTAAAGAGAGAGAGAGAGAGAGAGAGAGAGAGAGAGAGAGAGAGAGAGAGAGAGAGAGAGAGAGAGAGAGAGAGAGAGAGAGAGAGAGAGAGAGAGAGAGAGAGAGAGAGAGAGAGAGAGAGAGAGAGAGAGAGAGAGAGAGAGAGAGAGAGAGAGAGAGGAGAGAGAGAGAGGAGAGAGGGAGAGAGGGAGAGAGAGAGAGAGAGAGAGAGCACTTCATCCATTATTGAATTCCTGAATCAGCTTCCCTGAATAATGGCACTCCGGAGGAGGTTCAAAGTAAAGGACCTGGAAGTAACCACACTTTCTTTCTCTCTCTCTCTCTCTCTCTCTCTCCCCCACACTTCTTTGTGCCTTTCAGCACACTTGAGACTGTGAAAGCCACAAGTGCCTCTGGCTACATCTAATCACACAAAATCGGGCACCTCCTTCATTACCGGAAGCACCCGGATGCTGTCATGGGCTTTTGGGTGGCACTTCTTCAGCACTTGCCGTGTCCCGCTATGATCAATATTTCAGTTGTAGATGGCTCCATGAAGAGACCTCTCGCTGATAAATATGTGCATAGAAGAGTCATTCCATGTCTCCAGCTCCTCCATCACGGCTGACGGATGAGAGTTCCAGTGCAGGTCGAGGGACTGTGGAGCACGCGGTTGCAGGAGAAGTAATATTTAGACAGATCACAACAGTCCACCTGCAAATTGGATTGAGGATGAGAGCAAACCAGGTGGAAAGACAGAGATGGAGAATGACAGAGGAAAGCGGGCTTGAGGCTAGAATTAGCAAAGCTAGTGTAGCGGGTGGAAGAATTCAGTGGCTGGTTTCTTTAAGTGTGTAAGTGAGTGTGTTCCTGTAGCTCATTTGGTGATGCATTGCATTAGCAAAGCAATGGTCGTGGGTTTGAATGCATTTACATTTACATTAACACATTTGGGAGACGCTTTTAACCAAAGCAACTTTTTTTATTAATATGTGCAATCCCTGGGATCATACCCTTGCCATTACCAGCGTCATTGACCCGTTCTTCTACAAGAATGCGCTGTTAGTCGCTTTGCATTTGTAGATTAGAGGTGCATTCAGTCCATACATGTCTTTATCAGTATGTTTTATTCCCTGGGATCAAATCCACTGCCTTTGTGTTGCTAGCGCAATGTTTTACCAACTGAGCTATAGGAATGGGCAGCTCAACAGCTTTGGATAAAAACAGCTGTCAAATGCATAAATGTAAAAGCACAAGAATCTAAAATAAAGCAAGAGCAGGTCCACACCGAATCCATGCCTGCACATTTCTGTGCCTGTGATTTACACTGAAGCGTGCCACATATTTCTCTCCCCTTGCTTGTATGGCTAATTTAAAAGTGCTTCCGGCTAAAAATAAAACAGTAGCAGTCATATTTGGTCTCAAATCACTGCAGAAAATGTGAAAGTAGTCTGTCTGGACCTGGTCATGCTGTACTGTTTATGCAGTAAGAGCTAAAGGGCATTGATGGGCATAATAATGTCCAAAATAGACCTTTCACTTGACTGTCTTATTGCTTTCATTGGTTATTATGTAACAAAACCATTAAAGACACTTATTTTATTTGGTAAAGCATTGCATTAGCAAAGCAAAGGTCATGGGACTGATCCAGCTACACGCTGCAAAAATTATTTGCTGCCTAAGTACACTTAAAACAAGATGAGTTCAAATGTGTCTTTAACTTAACACAAAGATGTGTCTAGTAAGGGACAACACATTAACTCAACATTTGTTGTTCCTTTTATGTATTTAACACAAAATGACATATAATGTGTTAAACAGCATAACACAAAATGTTAACACATCCTTTTTAGAGTGTACAATCAACTTGGATTTAGAAGTCATTTCAACTGTTTTTACGTTATTTCAACTCATCAAATCATGTTAAAAAAATTATAACTTATTTTTATTGTTAAGTTGTTGCACCAGACAAAATGTAAAATAGTAAGTTGAAATGACTTGTTAAGAGTTTGGATAAAAGCTTCTACAAAATGGATAAATGTACATGTGTGTGACATACAAACTAAGGTTAACAACTGGGATCTATGCAGTTGTTAAAAACAAATATAGGTGAAGAGGATTTGAAATATACCTGAGAGAGTTGTGCATTAGCATTAATAGCAGGTACTTGGCAGTCTCTGAAGAATGAACCTGGGATGCTTTCTGGATATGTGCACCTGTGACCAGCTAATCCTTCGCCGTTGGACCGTAAACACCTACTGTTAGGATAATGAGCGATATTACCTGAGAAAAGAATTGTTTAATGTGGTTATTAATAAAATATTGCACATTCATACTCCTTTCCACCATTTTATAAAAGCCACTTACAATGATTTTATCACAGTTAAGAGGGTTAAGCGCTTCCTGTCACGCCTAACAAGGGCCCTTAACCGTGACTTATTGCGTTATTCTGTCATTTGGTTATGTGCAGTTACCTTTGTGAGGAGTCCTGCCTCAAGCAGAAGGCGGGAACTGACATCCAAAGTCCGACCGCTTCTCCTAATACAAAATGACTCATTTAAAAATCTTCTCATGATGACGGTGGACCACAGGCCCAAAACACTTTTCCTGTCAGACATCATTGTACTAACCTCTACCGCATGTACCCTCTCTCTCAGTAGACTGGACCTGGTTGTCTCCACGGACTGCTTGTCACACAATATCAGGGCGTCTATGAAATCGCCCCGCTGTCCTTTTGTGTGAGCGTCTCCGCTTGACGATATGGATAAAAATAAGCTGCACTAAATGCTGGTTTTACAATTAGCGATTATGACATCCCATAACTCCCCGAAATTTGTAGTATCCCGTCAACACCTTGGTCAAATTGAATAATAAATGTTTAATGCTGGTTTGGTCGCAGTCACTCAACAGTCAACAGACTGTGGCTGTGGGCACTGAGACGATGAGGTCATTAACCCTGCCATTTGCTTAACAAGCGCTAATTACAGCTGACATTTCCACAGGGCACTTCCCGAACTGGATTCATCCAAAGGACACGGTCATTCTTCACACACACACACAAACATTTGTTTTCCTATCATAAAGGGCGACTTTCTATTGTTTTTATACTGTGCTAATGATCTATCTTCTAACCCTCACGGCGATCATTTTGCATTGCTTCGCTTTTAATTAAGACTTTTATTAATCTGTTTTTCTTGTTAGGGTCATTGGCTACATTTCAACAATAAAATATGTTAAAAAGGCTTCTTCACAGCAATGCCATAAAAGAAACATTTTTGGTTTCCCAAAGACCCCTTTAGTCAGATTTTTTTTATTCTTTTTAGAACCTTTTATGCAACATAAAGATTATGTGGATGTTAAGTAAGTAATAAGCTACGTAAGGCTGTGCTTTTTTGTAAATAAGCAACTTTCATGAAGTAAAATCACTGAAAGTATTCTAAAAACATCCCCTGAGCAACTGTGATATATGTTTACAAAGCGTTTTATAAAGGTTTTTAATGGAACCAATCAGCTCGATTTTAGAAACCAACTGTTTTTTTAAATTGCCACAAAGTATACCATTTTACTCCTCTTTTTTACTGATTTTACTAATCTTGCGAGGACATCTCGTCCCCACTAACCAGATAAAACCTTCCCTCTTCAACACTCACATACCAACACAATAATAAAAGTACAACAGAGTACCAATCGTTTAATAGAATCCAAAATCAAATATACAGCAGAAAACTAATATTTCCTCTTTTTTTGTTAAGGCTAAAAGCAGCGTGGACTACAAAAGCACTCATTAAGCAGAATCCACCGTAATGACTAGAAGAGTTTGGCATTTTTTTGCAGAGAGTAAAACAAGGTGAAGCATAGCGGCGGCGTCAAGACGCACCGTGAAGCCGTTACAGAGACTTATTTGCATTGCAAACTGTGAACACAATCGGAAGGCGATGAGCTGAATAAAGCACAGCACTGTTCTTTCACACTACACGTCTACATTATCATAAAACAGCACCCGCCCAAAAATATTATTCTGATGAAACACGCCACAAGTAGAATGACTAATACAGAGAAAAGCACCATTTCTATTTGCAGACCAAAGGCAAATATTTGATCCTAGAATTGTAGGAGTACATTTTGAAAAGACAAAAAGAAAGGAAGCCTATCTTCCCAACACAGTCCTGATAGATGAAATGGATAAAAGAAACAAGTAATAACGCCAAGCAGGAAGCCAAAAATGGAGAGAGGAAAAACAGGAGATCCCAGGACAAATCACAGGAGGAAGACAAATAACTTAAGACACAGAGGACACGTCTATAAATAGACATGCGGCTGTACCGGCAGGGCACATACTTTTCCTTTTTCTTTCTTAAAAAAAGAACACAATAAACAGATGAAAACAAACAACAACAACAAAAATGTAAAATACAGTATCAAGTCCATCAAGCACAGAGGTCTTGTTCTGTGTCTCAAAACAATATCAATTCATGAATAACATGAATAAGATTCTGGCTTCTTGTCGAGAAGCCAAAAGCTTCCACAATATGATAACACTAATTCTTGAAAACAAGGTTGGATGTAAATGCATCAAAAGGCAACAGATGTAATACAGACTTTTCTTTTACAATTGACATTCATGATAAAAGAAGTACACAATTTGGAGTCAACATGAAACTTGCAATCAATTTGATCATAATGTATTTTAATTTAAACTAAATATTTGAGAAGACACTGTAGATGGGATTGGATTGTAAAAAGTGAGTTTTACATACCAGAACAGAACAAGACACGAACGGGACTCGGCTCATGGACAATCAACATCCAATTCTGAGAAGGCTTTTTGACCTAGACGTGAAAGCTAAAGATTAAATACACCACTGAAATCATCTCAACACATCGCAGTGATGATGCTTTTTTGGATCTTGGATCATTTGACATTATTGCTAGAAACTTTTATTACTTAAACATTGGATGCATTATTAAAACCAGTCGCCTAAAATCATGCTTAAATATCTACTTGGCCTTTCTGTTTTGTTCATTATTTTCACATCATCTAAGAAGGAAAGCCATTTTAAACCAAGTTCTGGCACTTTTGTTTTGTTTTCTAATACAAATATCTAAAAATATTACATACATTTTTAAGCAAATGTATTAAGTCATATTAAATCAATTAAAGTAATCATAATAAATCAAATACAAGTAAGTTTATGGCTAAAACAAGTAAAAATATATTCGCCAATGGAGTAAGAAAACTAAACTTACTAAAGTAAATAACTTTTTTAAAGAGTTTTTTTCTATCCCATTCACAGAAATGTGTGCTTGTTTGAAGCATTGGTTTTAATATTTTTTACAGACAAGACTTAACATCTTTTTGATAATACTAAATAATAAAAAATAAAAAATAATTTTGACTATCACAAAAATGTATCCTGATTTAAGAATGTTTAGATATTTGTACTACAAAACAAGACAAAAACACCAAGTAAGAAATTCATTTCGTCCCATGAGAAATGGGCAACAGACAAAACACAACCAGATGTGTTCAGATGCTCAAAAAGACGCTCAGAATTTGTCTAATATATATTGACTCCATATTAAACCTACTCAAAGCCGTAACTTAACCCGCACCTTCACTCAAAACGTACCACATCACAGGGTGGTAAAATATGACCCTTTCATGAATAATTACTGCCCCGTCTCCTCTCCAGGGTCAGCATTTCGACCTTCTCAAATAAGTTACGGCACTTTAAAGGGGTGATGAGAAAACTAATTATCATCTCTGGGGTGAATATCAACTCATTAAAGTATGCAAAGACATAATCTAAAAGACAAGACAAACGCAAAGAAATAAAATACATTCTAGTTCACATGAAATACAGCGCGGCACTGTAAACGCTTCATTAAAAATAGATTGTAACAGCAAGACCGTATAGTGCAGGTGGTTTCAAATATCACTGACAGATGAATAGGTACAGCGAGCTGACAAATGTACATTACTCGAACGCTTCACATCAGCAAACTTGCAATTCCTCCACGACGCCGAGCTTTTCTGAAACCTCTCTCTAATCAATACAAGTCATTCGCTTCAATAATTACATCAGAAAGACACTTATTTCATTTATTATTCAGATTATCCATGCACGCTTTTGGTCCTTGATGATTGCCACGTTATTCGAAACGATTACAGATTTTAATGATTTTTTTTGTTTTTGCAAAGTCAAAGAAATCGCTTCGCATTACGCACCAATTTATAAAGATCGCACTTCTGCTCTCAAAAGGAATGATGGCGTAATTGAAGATTCAAATTAACTTTAACAATTAATCGCCAATCAAAATGTATCAGCTGGAGTTAATAAATGTACCGCGAGGTGAAACGCGGGTTCACGGATAATCAAATCATCTGCATCTGATTAGCATAAACATCTGCATAAATCTGTTGCCCTGGGAGACTGAACGGATGTGCCAACAGTTGGGTTACTTTTCACAGTGATCCGAGACTAGATTTACTGTTTCTCCAACAGTACTTAAGATTATGATTTGGGTTTGGGCCAAGACCAGCTGCTCGGAGCGTGGCGAGACAGGATACCTGAAAAACACGCTAGAGAAGCACAGCGCTCAGTTAAAAACAAGTTCGTACTGTTCATCTGACCTCATATCAGACTGATTCATTCTTTATAAAGCAATATGAATATTTCACCACAGTTCTGTGCTGAAACATCAAACCTCAGTAGTCATCCAGCTAACGATAAAACTCTAAAAAGTACCAAAGAATTGTGCAAGAGGGTCATATGCAAACAATGCCAGAAACATTTGGGCTCACAGTCTTCAGAGCCTAATAAACACAAAAACAAAACGTCAGTTATGATGGATTCTTCGAATTGGTCCGAACGTCACGTCTGCCTGCGTCTCTTGAATAATGGCTCTTTGAGGCTGCCGTAGTTTCGTGTATTGCAGATCTGCGAGTGATTACGGACGGGAATCGACCCATGTACCTGCCTGTGGTACGATCAATGTGGCAAAGAGGCCAAGAGGATAACATTATGGTGTAATAACACAAAACATGAGAGCATGGTCTGAGATTCATAAAGGTGGGATGGTTTCTCCACATCAGAGGTAATAATTCTTTTAAAGAAGAAAAAAATTCAAGAAGCCACATTTTCCCGTTTTAGTTTGATGCTTTTGTTGTCTTAGAGCTTGGCGTCCTAATGTCAGTAATCTTCTGAAATAATCTGCAGTCACATGAAACTGACGGCTTACTGGGAGATTTCAAAAATATCTGGTTTGTTCGTTGTTTACTTTGTCTCATTCTTGATCGTGAAACGTAACAGACGGCGACACAAATTTGACGTCATTGGACCGAATTGGTGAGCTCTGTGTCAGATTAAACCGAGCGACTGGACAGATGCCATTGTTAGGTCAGATCATTGTCTGGCTTTTGGGGGTCATTGTGCTGTCCAGTGTTGTGTTCTCATCTCTTGTAGTGGCTTGGAGCGTCAGCGAACATGTATTTGAGTCTGTAGGCCTCAGCCAGAAGCAGCCCCACCTCCTCGTTGCCCCAGTGTATTGTGGGAAGGTTCTGCAGGAGCATTAGCAAGCTCTGAAAAGACATAAAAAACACATTTTTCAAAATGAAGGATAACTGGACAATCATTTAACGACCGATTTCTGCAGACGACCACCATGGAAAATACAGTGTTTCCTGTCTGTAATCTATTCTGTGACACACATTTTACTGTTCGTCTCAGTTTGTCTCGTAATCATGACATGATTATAATGTTAGAATAATGTGATTCATGATTGGCACTAGTCTGAGGTCGCTCCTGCTTTTGTGTACGTGCGTGTGACATGCGCGTGTGCACATGCAGAACAAAATCTATCGTAATCAGCTTTGATCTGAATCTGGGTTCAGGGAATTTAGATGAATGCTGCACAAGAAAAACTGATTTTTATCTAACTGGAGTACATTTGAACCTATTGGGAAAAATAGAGCTATATATAGAGCAGTCCACATGTATGGACTGTATGTATGTATGCGTACTGTATGAGCATAAACTAGGGTTAACTAATCCAAGTAGCTCTTAAGCATTGTGTTAACAGCACCAAGATCATGGTGCCAATTCCAAAAGACCACACATACAGATGTAATGTATAGCTTGAATTGGATAAAAGCATCTGGTAAATGCATAAATGAAAACCTAACATGTTAACATACTTGTTTTCTCTCTCTCTCTCTCTCTCTCTCTCTCTCTCTCTCTCTCTCTCTCTCTCTCTCTCTCTCTCTCTGTCTCTCTCTCTCTCTCTCTGTCTCTCTCTCTCTCTCTCTCTCTCTCTCTCTCTCTCTCTCTCTCTGTCTCTCTCTCTCTCTCTCTCTCTCTCTCTCTCTCTCTGTCTCTCTCTCTCTCTCTCTCTCTCTCTCTCTCTCTCTCTCTCTCTCTCTCTCAAAACTTTACACACAATTGACAAAAGTGTTTCACGCGATCTTAAAAATGACCTTAAAAATCTTTTAATCTGAAGGTGTATATTTCAGTGTTAATAATTCCCACAGGTACAATAGTGTTACATAATGGTTTGGATTAGTTTACTGCTATTCTGAAATCTAAACAACAGTGAGTAAGTATGGTACTGTATATTCACATTCACATACATTCATCAGTGCGTGAGTTTCTTGTAAAGCAAACTCATGACCTTAAGAAAGATCATGCTGTGCACTTGAGCTACTGGAACCCTTGAGATTAATCACTATTACTTACATACATTGACAGCCTCAGTATAAATGCTTTCGCTCAAACAGTTGTCCATCAAACCCTTTGCTGCACAAGCTGACAACAAGGCGAATTATAAACGAGTGTGGAGAGGCAGAGCGAAGCCGCAGAGAGAGAGAGAGAGAGAGAGAGAGAGAGAGAACGGGCTGTATAACACTACGTTCTCATTTCATGGCCGCTGAGGTGTGGTGAATGCGCTGGCCTGTGAAATTTAGTTACAGAAGAGCCTGCTCCACTGGAGGGCCAATTATTCCGATAGTCTCTGAATAAGTGACGGCCAGGCCACTTTCCAGTGACGCGTGCATGTGTGGGAAACGTCCAGCACGCGGTCACATTTACAGCACAGTACCTGAAAGTCCATCATGGAGAGGATCTCCTTTCGCCATTTGATGAGGAAGGCGGCGCACACGTACAGGTGGAAATGGGAGAAGCCCTCTGACTCCGCCTACAAATTAAAACCACACAGAACAGACACGCTTTAGGTACAGGCAGATGCTCGTTTCAAAGTACTCTCACAGCAACAACCCTCATAAAAGTGCTCATCACTTCCTTCTGCAGCAGTTAAAACCAATTAAACCAGCAATGAACAGCCCTGAGCTTTAACCTGTTAGACAAAATATATTCTGTCATTATTTAATCACCCTTATATGCATAAATTCAGCGGCACATAAAAAGTTTGTACAGTAGGGGTGTGACGGTACATACATTTATCCTGAACTGTCACAGTATGATGTCACAGAGTAATAAAAATACAACTATTAAACTATAGTTACACATTTACCACTTTCCTTCTATACCAGTCAAAGTTTAAAAATAATATTTTCTGTATAGTAAAACTATAATAATTAAGAGAAATCCACCCAAAACAGTCTTACTATACTTTCACTATAGTAAAACCATTGATTTTTTTTTAAGTGATTTGTATCATTAGAACAATATAAAAATAAAAATATTTGAACTTTACATACTTTAAAACATTAGATAAAGAGCACCGTCTACCTTGGATGGATCACAAACATCACATATATTTCATGTTGTACAAACTGTAACCGATGTACATACTGAACCGTGACTTCAATGTACCGTTATACCCCTACTGTACAGTTTAATAGTTATAGCAAGCAATAAAACACTTAGTGCATGTGCTACTTCTGCACCACGGCTCCAACAATTGCATCTTCCTTGAGCCAGAAATTAAAAAAACTGTTTACTTCCATCATGAGTAATAAGGGTTTTAAGGCAACGCGTATTATTCATTAAATTATTCAGCTAGCTCAGAGTTGGGAGCTCCTGATGTAGTTTTAGCATCTCTGTAATTTATAGGATTGAAAATCAGGTCATGTTAGTGATTCCCATTGTGTCTAAATAAGACACCACCCATTCTGTCTCTGTATGCGTCCTTTACTCTCCTCCTGCAACTTGTGTTGTGTACAGTGTGGTACATTTAGTCACTTGAGAGGCAGCGAGTGGTTATAAATAGCTTTGTTTACTTTGTTTCTACTGAAAGTGGGGGAAAGAGAGAAGGGAAAAGGAAGAAATGACAGAGAAACAGGAGGGAGGAAAAGAACAGAAGTTGGATTTTGTCACAGGATTTAGAACCAGCAGCGATCGCGGTTTTGGGGGCTCAGGCGCTTCTTAAATCACGGTCCAGATGTACGTTTCTGGCCCGTGCAACAGAGGTCGGGCTGTGTGAATGAGCGACAGAAAATTTAAGGGAGCATCTGACAGCCGGCCCGTCATGTAACCCAGCCAACAGCGCAGCTCTGGGCGATAGGATGTGAATGGCAGGCGCGGAGGGATGAATAATTCTTAATGTACTGACAGATCAGGGATGAATTCACAGTAAAATAACCTCATATATTTCACCGCAGTCCCTGTTTTCAGCAAACATCCCAGATTTTTAGGAGTGCTGCTGACAGGCGCGAGTTAATCGCAGAGTTTCAGGTGGGCTGAGATGAAAGAGGGGGCTTGAATCGCCTACGGCTACAGAAGTGAGAAAGTGTGAAAATGAATAAAGAAAGAGAGAGGGGGTTTTGAACATGGTACCACGATAATACTACGGATGTGTAAAACGACAGATTTTCAAAGCCGACTGATTTGAGGGTTATCTGAACGTTCTTGGAGGAAGCCCTGTATTAGGTTAGTGTAAGATCATGTTCACCAGACACCATCAATCACATACATAGACATTCTGACATTTTCATAACAATTCAGTATATTGAAATTAAAACTAAGTATAACAAATACTATCATGATGTTTACATTTGATCTCATTACTATAATGCCAGGCAGGGAGTATGCTTCTAAATATTTTCAACATTATTAGTACTGTTAAAAGACGTTTTTTAAATCTTAATGGTAAAACGACTGTACTTTAGGTTTTAAGCACAATGCTAATACCATGTTGATACTGAGGGTTTTGAAATCCTTTTTTTACACACCAGTCAATTGGGCTACTATTTTTTAAGAAACGAACCAGCATAACAAAGTCACAGCTTTTAATATATAGAGTATATATTAAAATATCTATTATAAAAATCTATATTAATATGAATAAAATTACATAATAATAATAATAATAATAAAAAGAAGAAGTAAAATATTTATTTAAAAATCTATATTAATATTAACAAAATTACATAAGAATAAGAATAAGATCTAATTATGACAAACTAAAATTTTATTGAAATTCATGAAATTGATTTTCCTAAACAATTTTTTTTTAATGTTAATGTTACTGTAATTTATAAAAATACCTAAAATTAAAACATTGTTTAAAACACTTAAAATGATAAATGTTAAAAAATATGTAATATCTAAAAATGAAAAAACATGTGTATACTCAATTTCTGCTGTGACAGTTATCAGGTTAATAATAATAATAATAATAACTATTAATCACACTGTGCCATGGTAAAGAATGTCATAATAAAAATACTATAGTATTGTTTGAAGTATATTATCATTAAATATCATGAGCAAAATTCTTTGCAGCCCTTTAATTTTAAAAGTACAATTAACTTGGCTTTACAGGACATTTTAACTTACTGTTTAATAGTTTGGCCAATAGTTAGATGCTTTAACTTACCTTTAACTTCATTTAATGACTTAAAGCAAGAGTTTTAATGACTTGTAAAGACAAGTTGACTGTACTTAAAATGTAAAGGTAGCAGATAATTTAACAAATATGGTAATGATACAGTTTTATGGTATTTCTGTGCCATTTTATTACAGAGACAGAAGGGAGGCTAGAGAGACCAAGCAAGAAAGAAAAAGAGGGAGTAAGAGGAGTGATGACTACACAACAAAAGCAGCTGAAGAAAGAAGTGTTAGTGATTAAGTCTTTCATGCGATGAAGTTATTCACAGCTGAGCATTTCTCCCCTCACCTCTCGCAGAAGCCCATCTCACTAATGGAGAGGACGTGAGATGCAGATGCTTATGAACATCAGCCAGACATTAACATGACTTTCCTTTTTGTTTCTCCAGCTCATCCTCGCTCTCTTTCTTCATTTCATTCGCCATAACCGCTCTCTTTTTGGCCGGAGCTCTTTGTGCTCGTCTAATTGATCTTGAGGGTTGAGTCTTTGTGCCAAACGTGCAATTACAGCGGGGACCAGATAAAAGCGCTTCATCAGAAATCGAGGTTCTTTTCTTTGCCTTTAGCCTCATGTGAGTGGACAAAACAGCTGCGCGCCGCCTCTCACTGGACCTCGTGCGGTCAACGGATAACTCTAATGACTGCGTTCTTTAACAATTAGTCAAAAGGATATTATTCATAACTCCAGAACAATGGCGGTTTAATAGAAAAATTAAAAAGTTTTTAAAAGTCAGCAAATTTAACCTTGTTATTTTATTGCTAATTTTATCATCAAAATGAAATTGTTTTTCCGCTTGGGAAGCGACTTTGCTTTTCTGCTAACGTAATCATGCGAGGAAGGTTAGAAAGCAGGGCAGGTCACGTGCAAATCCACGTAGTTTACCCTTCAAAGCGCACGTGTCGCGCCACAATCTCTCCCTCGGTGGCACGATGGCCTCATTCCCACCCCGCCCTCCTCTACCTCAGCAAGGTGGATAAATGTAGCGGTTACTGCCTGACCCGACCCTGACCCTGCTGTGAAAAGGCCTCGGGAAATAAACACTTTGAAAAGAAGGAATTGAGAAACAACCCGAGAAGCTGTGTGGCTGTCAAGCTGTACGAGTACGAGAGAGATCTCTGTTTTGATTGATTAACCTCTCTAACCCGATGTAGCTATCAGGACGAGTCAAGATGGTACAAGCGGACACTGAAAACTAGGCGAAATCTAAAACAATTAATAAAACAAAAAAATGTTATGACATCGAAAAAGATCAACACTATTTCTAGGTCGCTATGTCTTAAAATCCATGTTAATTTGTGTGCGTCAATGGAGGCAAATCAGTCTGACCTTTTGCATATAAGATGCTGTTTGAATCACTCCGGATAACATGGATCATCAGGTTTCATGCCAGCTCGAGTGAATGATGTCATTAAAGCAAAAGGGAACATACTATGAATACTAAGTATATACTGAGAATACTACGAATACTAAATACCAAATTTATATTCATTCTATAATTTAACTTTTCGAGTTAATAAGTTGATAATATATTTGTCAATAAACGTTTAAAATTGAGAAAAATGCAAATTCATAACTGGACTATGGAGGTTATAACGTTAATGACGATGACTCTGCAGCACAGATCTATTAAATGGTTTGGATGGGCTGTAGAGAAAAGCTTAGTGTTATAGTATGTCTACACAATACATCCAACTTGGCAAGAAAACGCTGCTTTCCATAATATGTCCCCTTTAAGGTTACTTAAGGGAAAATGGCCATCGCCAGCATCCGCGGGGAACAGCGTGCTGACTCATAATGAACAGAGGACAATTATGTGCGTGCAAATGTTCCCCATTCGCCATTCCCTCTCTCGTCACCTGACAAGCAAACCCCTTTATCCAATAAAACCTAACTTGTGGGAACAGATGCACGTCAAAACGGCGAGCGAGAGAGATGAAGCAACAGATAGAGAGAGGCAGATATAAAGGACAAAGAAATGAGCAAGGAGAGATATCAAAGCAAGCCTGAGACATTGAGAGGACGTGCGCACAGAACATCAGATGAGCTGAAGATTCGCAGGAAAGAAACACTTCAAAAGAATATTAATGAATGACAGAATACGACCAGTTCAGATCATCTTCTGCTGTTTTAACAGAACAAGTATCATTAGCATATAGTCTTCAAGGACAAGTTACTAGAAAAATACCATTAAGGAGAGACTATATTGCATCCTGTAAAGCCCTGGAGCCCAAAGGTTAAGGGTGAAGAATCGGTGATCAATGATAAATGAATGATTTATTAATCAATTACCCTTTCTGTACCGACTACCATTTGTTCGATAAACATTCATTTTGACTCTTAACAAGAACAATATACGTATTCGTACATCAGGAAAAACAACTTGATTTACTATATTTTAGATATTAGATCAATTAATTACAACCAAAGTAGTGATGCTCTATTAGGAGAACATTCACAATTGTGTCCAAAAGAATATAAAATTGATTCACCCTCATCATGTTTTTGTGAAACATAAAAGATGATATTTCTTTGTTTATACAATGGAAGTCAGTTATGAACTTCAAAATATCTTCTTTTGTGTTCTTAAGAGGACAAACTATCCCCTTAACCCCAGTATACTTCAAGCCGATTTGGATAAAATCATCAGATAAATAACAACCTTGACGTGTTTTGGACATTTGGTCGCAGCAGTACCTGGTAGGTGTCCCACAGTCTGATGGTACAGCGCAATGGCAGCTCTCTCATCAGTAGATTATTCATCCAGCGGAAAGCAAACTGCAGATACTCCACCTCACACTTCTGAAAGTGCACATGAACATCCTCTGTGGGCAGAGAGAAGAAAGCAATGTGGGATTATAGCCGTCGGTGGTCGTTCTACAAAGTGCGGTACTGGGAATAGTCTATTGTAACCCGCGTATGACCTTGATTGTTCAAAGAAGCACTCCGGTCCGGAACTAAAACCCTTCGGCTATTGTTGCATTCTCTCCCCACCTGTTTCACTGAATTAACATTATAGACCCCCAACATGTGTGTAATTATATTCGATTGAATCGAGGGAGAGAGAGAGAGTTGGAGTTCATTGAGAGAGGGATTTCTGATAAGCTCTTGTTCGGCTTTTGAACAGAATAAGAATGGCTTTCCAAAGTCGGTGCCTCGAATGGACTACTGATAGATACTGAAGGAAAAAATGTGATAGCTCTTCAGAAGTACACAGAAGTGATGTTGGGCATAACACTTAAAAATTCGTTTTAATAATGAATTATTTTTGTAGTGTTACATCATTTCGAAAATCAGATTCTCCTTGAAAAAATAAAATACAATAAATAAAAGGCCAGTTCGTTCCAAGTCTCATTACATTAAAGTATTAAACAATATTGTTCTAAAATAAGTTAAATGAAGTCTTAAGCAAACTGTTGTCCACTTTGCTAAATACACTTTTAGCATCCTGGTTTATTACAAAAAAATTTAAACTTTATCTGACACTAAAGATTATCTCTGATGCTGACAATTCAAAGCAATTCATTACTTAGTAAGAACAAACAATGCAAATTAAATTGAACCAAAAAAATAATCTTTCATTTAAATTTAAATAGAATTTGTGCATGAATCTATTTAAACCAATAAAGAGAGTTCACCCCAAAAAATAAAATTCTGTCATTTGCTCACACCCATGTCATTTGTATTTGTAAAAATTTGTAATTGAAAATCTGTATTTGAAAAAAAAAAGATATTTGCAAAATGTCTCTTTGTTGTTGTTTGGTCACCAACATTCTTCAAAATATCTTCCTTTGTGTTATGCAGAAGCAAAAAGTTGGACATATTTGAAATGGCATGAAGGCGAGTAAATGATGATTTTTTTTTAGTGAACTAACCCTTTAAAAGATGCTAAATATACTGACTAATGTGTGATAAATGACATGTTGGATACTGTGAATGCTAAACAGGTGAAGCACATGATTAACATCAGAACCGTCATGTGTTTATTCTCACATGACTAGTTATCTGAACGGCATCAAAGCTCATTAATCAAAGCTCAATTACGTTGACTTTCTAAATGAAAAGGCTTAATTTTGAAAAGCACATTTGGAAAGAACATGTTTTGATGCTCACCCTGTCTAGTGTACATCTATCACTATCTTGCCCACTGAAACAGGAATGTGTTTCCCCTGGGCTCCAGCCACTTCATTTCTCTTTGCTTTCCTCTCGCTTCCATTCGCCTTCACACCCTAATCGCAGGGGCTTATGGGGAATTGATTTCTCTCCTGAGCTCCCCGGTGAGACTGTGGGTTCTGCTATTGCTCACGGTGTTTGCGGATGCTGATGGATGGAAAAGAGGCGCTCAGCGGCTTTTACCGAGAGGCTCAGTGTGGGCCGGTCAGCTTATCACACCAAACACCCAGAACAGGGGAAGAGACGTACAGATGGCATTAACACTCTCACGGAAAAACAGGACGAGTTTGTGGCGTAATGCAAAACGTGTGATTCCGGGAAAGAGAGATGGCCAAAAAATAAAAAAAGCATTTTCCCAAGCACATAAAAACAAGATTCCTGAATTTTTCGTATGGTTTAAGCTACTATTTATGGTTATGAACAGCTAGTTTACCTAGTTTGCAAAGCGTAAAACAAACGTTCATCATTTAGGGACACCAAACGTTCTAAAAAAAGGGATGTCACACATGGTCAGGTCTGGAGTAGTTGATGACTGCTTTTGAGTTATTTTTAAAACCCCATTAAAAAGTTCACAACAACAAAAAACTAAAAGTACAAGATGCTTTGACATCTTTGTCAAAAGGAACGAGCGCATACTTAAAATGTGTGATTAATGCGTGAAGCGACTTTTCAAACATAATTGCTGCTTTGTAACCTAACCATGCCAGAACAAACGTCAAGAACATTTTAAAATAAACATTTTACCCCAAAAACTTTAATCAATAATGACTCATTCCCCCTTATATTGCTGCAAAACAAAATGAGTATATTTAAATGAATGTTCATGCAAAGAATGACATGAGCTGTATGATGAGATTTTACAGTGAACTGTTCCTTTAATTCCACCCTGTGTGAGCGAAAGAAACTGATAAATGACGATGTTTGTGAACATGATCTTCCTCACCATCTATTCTGCTGACAAGCTCCTCCAGCGCCTTCACTTTAATCTGAATCCCAGGCTGGGCGAACGTGTAGTTGTCCTGAATGAGAAAAACAAAGGTGATATTTAGAACACAGAACAATTTTTCTGTCACTCTTTAATGCCTCCATACGTGACTGGAATCAGGACTTAAACGCTCTGCTCAACAGAAGCATTTTAACACGCTGCTTTGACCTCCACATGAAAAGTGATGTAGATGGAGTCAAGGAAGGGTGATTTTATGAGGTTTCTAGGTAGCAAGAATGAACACGATGCAAAAAATCTTAGATAGATAGATAGATAGATAAATAGACAGATAGATGGATGGATGGATGGATAGGTAGATGGATGGATAGGTAGATGGATGGATGGATAGGTAGATAGATAGATAGATAGATAGATAGATAGATAGATAGATAGATAGATAGATAGATAGATAGATAGATAGATAGATAGATAGATAGATAGATAGATAGATGGAGATAGATAGATAGATAGATGGATGATGGATGGATAGATCTGTAGTCATATGTGTAGATGTGCAGGCACTGGCACTGGTCACAAACACAATCATTAGAGATTTGGTAACCTAACAACAGCTGAAATACCAGCGGTGCTGTGGTCACATTTATGGCTATTTCATAATCATGTATAATTCTGTTCCTCTTCCGCTGTGGGTCATTAAGGGCCACTGGCCATGCGCTGTGCTGTGATTTGTGTTTTTGCCCAGGGGGACGACCGCACGGGAAGACACATTCTGTGTTCTGATCCATATGTGAGTTCTGCCCTTCAGCCCGTTCCACTCAACCAATGAGAACAACACAGCACGGCCCACGGGACAACCTGACGCCGGCCTGCATCTGACCTTTGCTCCCGCCTGTGGATGAATGCCTCGACACGCTTGTCTCAATCTAACAGGACGACTTTCTCTAGGGAAAGATCTGCATCCACCAGCATAAACGTGCCATCTCTCTCCTCTGAGCGTTGTCTTAATCTCCAGGGTTTGTTTTTCTGTTCATCACAGCTTTTGTTATTGCATTGTGTTTAACTTTGCTTTGTGCAAAAGAACAAAAGGACATAATGACCACTACAGGGTTTACTTTGACTACACGGACACAAAGAGTGATGCTGGCTCGGTTTATTCTGTTTGTATAAAGGTACCTCCCCTCAAGATAACTGGTTTCAGATCAAAGGCACAATAATTATGATGTCATGTCCAATGATGTAGTGCAAATTCATGATGGCTTTGGAGATAACCGAATGACTTCAATATTTATTTAACAGTAGAACCACAGGTCGTACAATTAATAATGAATCCATTTCATTCTGTCATCCGCTCCACCAGACGGCACAGGCTGGATGTAAAACACATCTATTTAGCTTTTTAAAAAGAAAATCTTAGGCATCCTAGTCGATATGATGCCTTGTGCACAGCCACGGCCTTTACCCTTACAAAAATTAACTGTGGTTTTACTATAGTACAAGTGTAGTAACCATGTTTTGGTGGATTGATCACCATTTGAACAACCACAGTTTTACTACAAACATCGTGGTTAAACTATGTTTACTGTAGTAAAACCAAAGTAATTTGTGGTTACCACGATTTAACTATAGTAAGCATTTTTTTGTTTTATTTGAAGTAAAAGCATGGTATATTTGTGGTTACACTGTTTAACTAAACATGTTTTTTTTATCTGTAATAAAAACATGATTAATTTGTGGTTAACATGATTTAACTTTAATAAATGTGTTTTTCTTTATTTGAAGTGATATCAAAGGCAGGTATCTGTGGTTACAGACAAACACGTACCTGAATCCCATCCAGCAATTTGCTCATGCACCAAAAGCTGTCCGCTTCAATGTTTCGTTGGGTATCCAGGGGTAAGCTCGCCATTTCAAAATTCTCAACATGCTCCTCTGAGAAAAAGAACAAACACAAAACAAACCATAGTTACTCATCATCATGTAAAAGAGTTAAAAACTGACTCACTTACTGAACTGCAACCTATTACCTTTGTCATGTCAGACACAAAATGAATATGAGAGCCGCTACGGTTCCCACCTCTACTTGTGTACTCAGCAGTTCACATTTTTCTGCCGTATGCACGGACGCCACAAATCCATTAGATCATTAGTCGGCAAAGTGCATTCTTTATTCAACACATTCATCAGCTCCGTCCCCCGTTCCCGTCTCCCTCCGCAGGCTTCCCCCTCGCAGCTTTGACCTTTCTCCACTCTTTAAGCAGTATGTGCTAAATGACGCTGATACACATATTATGCCCCTGAGAGCCAGACCTGGCAGAAAAAGACTTCCGTGTGCCACTCGCCACACGACTAATGTACTGCTCGCTCTCTCAATCTCTCTCTCCCTCTTTTCTTAATAAGGATGGAGGGAGGTTTGGGGGAAGACAAGGAGCTATTTTGAAGAAGCATTGAGTAAAGTGAAAGAGAGATAGAGAGAGAGCTCTAGGCATGTTTGCATTCAGCTTGTGTGCTGCCAAAGCAATTCAGTCAATCACGCGACTGTTATTGCGGAACATGAGAGCTTGAACAGAAGATAAGACGAAGGTCACGTACAAGGTTGAAGCTACAATGAAGAAAACATGCTCGCGATCAACCGTAGATATTCGAGTAAAGCTGAGAGTTTAGGGAAGGTGATGTGATTTTAAACCAGATTCGGCCTGACTTGGCCTTTTTTTATTATTTCAACTCAAAGTAAGTTTGAACAAATAAACAATTTCAACTTTTTTTATTGGTTGAAAAAACTTGAAATAATGTAAAAACAGTTCAAATGACTTATGAAGCCAAGTTGACTAGATTTTTGAGTTTTTTATAGTGTAAAAACGTATTCAAGTAGTTTAGCCGGTAAAGCATGGCAAACTGTAAATATATATATCTTAAAATCTAGCTAAACACATATGATTAAAGTACATACAACTATTAGTTTTATGCATTTAAATAACTGCTGGGGAAGCTTTACTTTTGTTGCAGTTTCTTAAAAGTTCAAAAATGGGAGAAGGGTGATGATCACTTCTTTTCCTCTGTAGCGTTATGGGTCTTTTCACATCCCTTACAAAAATCAACTATGGTTTAACTATAGTAAAAGTGTATGTTTTTTGGCAGACTGATTAGCATTTGTATAACCAGTTTTACTACAAATATCATGGTTAAATTATGGCACTGCACAGTTTTATTTGTAGTAAAGCTATGGTTAGTTTTCATAGGGGGAGTTCAAGAGTTTAACATTGGTATAATATTTTCAATGTGCTACCATTTGGATAGTACCAATCAAAATTTTGCATACAGCATTAACATTAAAATTATGCAAATTATGCAAATACAAAATGAAGCATTTAAAACAAAAAGAAATTGTTAACACCAGTTCAGACAAATTATGAAACGATAAATAATTGATTTTTTGGCATTTCAAGAGATGCCGAGGGCATTGGACAGAGGAACGGCTGATCACCTCTCGGCTCAACCTCTCCGAGAGAAAACTGTCAGTAAACCTCTGCATTGCAGCAGGAGGAACAGCTGAAGTGGGCCGGGTGAGAGCCAGGGTGGGATTCAAGTAAAAAAAAAACGGATTGAGAACGACAGGAAAGGGCTGGCAGAAAGAGAAACTGGAAAAGCGAAGTAAATAGCCCTCTTTGACCACAAATGAAGCGTGCGGTGCCCTGCCGGTCATGGGCCGGGCCATATGTCACTGGCCACAGCGCTGGAGACTTTCCTGATCCATTTAGCTCTGCACATTTCCACATCACTCTAAAGTTTCACACACACACACACAGTGGGCTGCTGTATAAAGCTGCTTTAGGAAATGCAGGGAAAATCCTGTTTGTGCCATAAAAAGAGGCTTTGCTGCCCTGTTCCCTCACCCGTTAGGTAAAGGTGTCATTGTGGTGTGGTTGTGACACCTCTTATGATTTCTGAATGATCTCTCGGGTCGTCCCTCGGTCACCATCTATTGAGCATTAAATGATCCGCGTTATACAGCTATACAGTTATACAGGACGAGACACTTTTCAAGTCATATGCAAGATATAGAACAGCTGAATGTATGTAACAGCTGAAAAAACTCTCTCGGCTTTTACTAACCTGTATGAATTACTTTCTTTTGTGAAACACAAAAAGAGAAACTCAGAAGGATGGATGGGTTGAAATAAGCTAATGCAAACAAGGACTTGAGCTTCAAACAGTACTGAAAAGGATCAAAACAATTTAATAGAGTTTGATTTATCAAGGAATTTGTAACTATATTACGAGGTGGCTATTTCATATGAATTTGCACAAAGTGCATCATACAAAAATGAGAGATTATTAAAAAAATTTATATTAATGAAGCTTCACCGTCACTGGCACAAAAGCAGGTACCCCCCAAAAAACCAGGAGATAATTCAAATTTATACAAATTTGCCACCTAGTAAAATAATTACAAATAGCCATGAGAACCTATTAGTCTTTTGAAGACTTGGCATAAGGCACACAAATCATATAAACCACTTTGATTAAACTTTTATGCTTCATTTGTGTCTTTCTGAAGCATAAATGTTTTGCATAGAAAAGATTCTCTTTCTGTGGTCCAAAAAAGACATACGAAATGACAAGAATAAAATTTATTTAGGTGACCTATTCTTTACCTATGGCAAATATTCCTATGGCAAGAGTAAATATCCTGGAAAAAAGTATCCACTGCGATAAATAATAAATTCAATCCTCTACAGAACATCGATGCGTTTTATTATTCTGCTATAAAAAAGCAACAAACAACAAGAAGCCGTGCATCACAGATTTTACCCCCTAATCGTGATACAGCCAACGGTAACGTTTGATATGTGGCTCATTGCACAAATTCAACATCACAACAAACTTGTCTCAGAAAAACTATCAATTTAACACTAAAACTGCGACCTAACTGCGCAAATAACGGCCCATAACGGAGGAGGCAATAAATAAAAAGGTGAGAATATCACAGATCCTCAACCGTCATAAAAACAAATGTACGTGTGTGTGTGTGTAAGAGAGAAAGAGAGGGAGGGTGCAAAAGAGAGATACAGAGAAAGGGTGAAAGAAAGAGAGAGCGGGCATTGATGCTTTACAGAGCAGATTTCCCCGCTGTCCTCTTTGCTGTCAGGGTAAATGTGATGATTTACCCTCTGAGAATATTCTCTCGCCCAGTCTCTCTCTCTCCACTTCAAATCCTTCGGCGCATCAATACCAACACTTTAAACCGAAGGGCGCTGTGACTCTCCTACCTGCTGGCTACTCTTTAAAACACTACTCGCTGATATTGAGCTAAGCGTGAAGCGCCGATACTCTCGTCCTCACGCTCCCTCTCTCTCTCTCTCTCAGAGGACGGCCTCTGCAGAAAGCTAAAAAGCGCGCAGAGGAGCCCTAGAAAACCACCGAGGCGTGCCGTCCAAGAAAAACAGCGAATGGTGAAATGGAAGTTGGCAAAAACGGTGACTTTTAAGGGCAGATGAAGGCGCTAACGCCCGCCTTTCGGGCCTCGTGGGGAGCACGCCTGGCGGGTGTCAACTTCTCTCTTTTATCTCCCGTCGACAGCGTGTTGGGATCATGAGGTTCGTTCAGACGCATCGATTGGCGGGTCGAGCCCCCCACCGTGAGCTCGGCACCCTCGCAGGCTTCTGTAAACACTCAAATCCAGAGGATCAATGCGGCTCATTCAACCTGCGGCATTGAGTCGCGCTCACACGCGGCAAATCCCAAACACGCGAGCATTCACAAATAAATTAGAAACAGAAAGGCCCGACTGAATGAAGCGAAGGCTTCGGTATGAAAAATCAGCTTTTGGGTAAATGAGCTTTGTGAAGAAAAGAGGGATGAGGGGAAGAGAGAGAAGTGTGGGCGAGCGAGCGGGGAGAAAAAGAGAAATCGATTGGTGATCCAGGTAATCTGTGGGTATGTCCTGGTGTCATTGCAGTAGCAGCACAGCGGAGAGATCAATGAGCCTGCTGTTGTTCTTCTGTAATCCTTAACTATCCATAAGTAATTAACCTTCAGATGAGACGACAGGAAATAAATACGGAAGGGAGGGGCAGATTGCTGCTGGAGAGAGAATAACAATGAGAAGCACACAGTCTATTTTCTCTCCGACTATCTGTCTGTCTACTTGTCTGCCTCTCTCTCTCTCTGTGCTTCTATATTGCTCTTCCTTTCTAGCCGTCTCGTTCTCTATTAACTGTCTTTCTCTTCCCGTCTATCATTGCTTTTGTGTGCATCTGTCTGTCATCCCTCTCATTCTGTCTTTCTCTCTTCTTCTCTATTGCTCTGCTCGTCTCATTTTCTGTCCATCTTCCTCTTCGACTGTCCTTCTCTCCTGTCTCTCTTTCCTTCTTTCTCTCCTTGTCTTTCTATCATCACTCTCTGTCTGTCTCTCTCCCCAGCTGTCTTTATTTCTCTTTTCATTCTGTCTCTCTCTCTCTCTTTCTTTCTCCTTGCTTACCTAGTCTGCCTTTTGTCATTCCTCCAACTATCATTTTATTCCTGTTTATCTTTCCTTCTTTATCTCTCTGTCTCTCTCCTCCTGTCCATCTTTTCTTCTTTCTCTGTCTGTCATCTGGTCTGTTGTTCTCTCCTTCTCCACACCCGTCTCTCTCTCTGTCCATCTGGTCTTCACAGTTTCTTTCTAATATAATTAACATCCTTTATTTGTGCATCTGCCATTTTTTGTCTAAAGGTTAATTTCACCTGACAGAATATTGTCAGTTTGTTTTCATTCATATAACCATTTTTCCACCCCCCGTCTGTCAGTCAAATGCTTGTCGGTTTACAAGCCGCAGACTTTGACAAATCATAGACATCAATGCACTATTAACCAAGCAAATGATCAGCATCAAGTGGGCCGTCTGCGCCAAGTGTAAAGCAATGAGAGACAGACAAACAGGTGGGACAGTTACTTACCTACAAATTCAGAAAGGAAAACCACAAAAAAGGGTGTAACCAGGTCATTAATGCCCTGCACGTATCCGCTGGCCGGGTGACGGATGGCCCAGATGAACAGGATCCTTTCAAACACCTGAAAAACAAAGAACAGTCCTCTTAAACTTCACAAATTGATTCATTTCTCGTAAGGGCTGATTATCTTTTTAGAAGTTCATTGTTGCCTAATTTACACTCTTGGCAAAGCAACAGGTCCACTCAATCAGAGATCTGCATCTTCAAACCCAGCTGCGTTTGAAGGGCTCCGCTCTTTCCAGTCATTCTGAACTGAAAATGTCTTGTAAATTCCCATTTAATAGTTACATTTGAATTGGCGATTTAAAGAAGATACAGACTCACAATTTAAATTTTAAAATTAAAATAAAATGAAATTTCAATAAAGACATAAAAATGCAGTTCAATTTTGAGTGCACAAGCATTTTACACTTACAGATTAATAGATTTTGATTGGCTGTTTATGATTCATCATTCATCAAGCTGCAAAAAAATGCTGAAAGTAATGTCAACGATATCATGCATCATATCGTTGTCATTATAGTTGAGATGTGGAATCTGCTATTCATTTAAATTTAGTACAAAGGTTTAAAACTTCAAATCCAAAAAAATAAACTTTAAAAATCTGTTATAATGGCCATATTTAATAGCAATGGTCAACTGTTTAGACAGTATTAAATATAGCTTAATTTAAAGACACACTTAACAAAAATAAATATGCAAAGACTGGACTCAATGCACAGACAATTTCAATTGACAGGAGCAAAATTTTAGTTTTAGTCAGTTTGTCAACATTATTTACCAATATTAAACATGTTTCAAAATCTTTGTGAGGGCAGTTTAAATTCTTTTTAAGCAATATTTATCTTTAAATATAAAACTTTATCTGCCAACCTGTCACCGACTGAGCCCAAGTGAAACAGATCCGGTCCGACTGGGCATAATCATTCATCATTCATAACTTTACAGAAATATGATTAATTATTTGAGGAAAAAATTTATTCTTCATTTAAATAAACAAAATTTCAAGTCAAAATTATTTGTTATCATAAACTAATTTAATGTCTTTGTTGCATGACCGTGTTTTTCTTTCAGATTAAATATATTCATCTTCCTGTCACTTTAATTTAAAAGACAAACAAATCCAGCTCAATTTTCAAACTCTGCCCAACCTTGGCACATTTTTTTCTACCCTACAAGCATATTACATTCTTGAGTGTTAAAACACCACAGCACCCCCTGCTGGTACGACTGCAATGACACAAAGCTCAATTACAGCCATACAAGCTGCGTCTGACTGACACAAATGAAAAATCTATCAACAATAGCAAACTCAGCTTTGTGAGCGCATGAGGCGTGCGGTTCTTGTTGCCTGATATCAGTCCTTTTGTGCGCCGCTTGTGGGCGTCTGATATGCGGGCGTGAGACACAGGTGTTGATGCAGAAGAAGATTATAACTCACCTCCTGCACCAGAGGCTGCTGGAACAAAGGAATCAAAGGGTTTGTCCTCGGGATATCGATGTGAATCTGTGGAAACACACACATACACACATACAGGTAAACTCCAACAAACACCCAAACAAACCAGTTACCGAGTCTGTGTGTCAGAAACACGGGTGACCCGGGTGAAAATGAGAAAGTAAATCAATATGCCCCAAAGCACTAAATTGAGTTACATGTGCCTTTTTCCTTCCAGTAAATGGAAGAAAACCATCAGGGTCCCAAACCGCACGCGGTATCGATCCGGTTCGTAACGAGCTACGCATGAAACCTGAATGAATTCTCTTTGAAAATGCGAAATGCCACGTTCGGCTGGCGTCCATCTGGTTCTCTGTTACTATTTCTACACACAACATATCATTTAAAAATGGCTCTGTGGTAATGCAGGTCACCGGACGGCCACCCGAGTGCACTTGACTTGTATTCACCACTGTTCCCTGCCCTGTGACTACACTAAAAGGTCATTTAATGTTTCTCTCCAGACAGCCAGGGGCCAGTCCAACAGCTTCGTACCACCATATAAATCCTTTTAAAGGTCTGTGTCCGATTTGTACTGCAGTAGATGAAATGAGAGGCTAGGAGCGAGCGGGTCCTGAGAGGAGAGGAAGCTGGAAATAGCAATCGACTACCAGTACTGCACCATTAACCTGAGTTTTACAGCCCATAAGCATATTGATCTGAAACCTACAACATCTGGTTGTGTTACCACAGCTATCCGTAGCTTTCTGACAGGTAGAATCTTGTGACATCGGCCTTTGGGGCCTGATGCATAAATATATGAATATGGAATCAAAAAGAAGTTGGAAATCAGAAGCTGGAATGGCATTGATATGTATGGAAGTAGGCACTCACAAATGTGTTATCCAGGCTTTATGCATAAAATATGAATTTGGAAATGCATGCAAACAGAAGCTGTAGATTGTTAAAGGACGCTCTGCTTTTGTTAGACTTTCCCATCTTGTGTTTTTAATCATAGAGAACATTTTGTACTCTCATGATAATTTCGATTCCCTAAGGCCATCTGTTTGGAATCGTGTGAGAAAGTGCAGAAATCACTCTTCGAATATATAAATAAAGATCTGTGTGGTACACTTGATTCAGACTAGCATAAGATGGTCTGGCAGGTTACATTTTATGATGACAGGCCCTGCTGGACATGTTTGGTTGTATAACCTGTCAACTGTCAGAACAGGTCAGATGATGAAGTACTTACAGCACCATGCAGATGCGGTGAATTGGGGTGGTGAATATGTATATGTGAAGAAAACATTACGCTTTGCAAAGTAAAACTGATCTGGTAACACTACAATAAGGTTGTATTTGTTGTTGTTAGTTAAATACATTAGTTAACATGAACGAATAAACAATACTTCTACTACATTTATTAAATCTTAAATCAAAAGTAATGCCCAATAAACACATAAACAATTGCATTGACAATAACTACCATTTTATATCGTTCACTGTTAGTTCATGTAAGCTGATGCATTTTCTATTGTTAACAAATGAAACCTTATTGTAGTGTTACTATTATTTTCATCCAGAAACAAATCTTGTTGCAATCAATATCTTTGCAGTTAATATATTCATGCTTAAAATGATACATTTACCTAAAAAGCAAAATTGCACAAGCACAGTTTATAAAAATGTTTTAAACTTAAGTAAAAACAGTTTTCCAATGAGGTGAGAATAATACACATAATTTCAATATACATTCTCTGAAAAGCCTTCTTAGAAAAGGCTTAATAAAATGATATTATAATTGTGCTTCTCAAGTAAATGTACCTGGTTTTAATAACGTCGAGATATTTTTCTACTAAAACACAAAGGCACTGATTAAAAAAGGATTTTTAGCATGTAATATCTATCTTACCGATGCAGATGACATTTGTAGTCTGTTTTATCTCCTAATCTTGAGTACCATTAGTGTTTACTCATGAATTACAATCATTGTGCCTTTGAGTACCTTAGATAATACAGAAAACAGTCTGCAAAATAACAAAATTATTAGCAGGGATGTGCTAAAAAACGGTTATTAAAACCTTCAGGTCTTTAGAAAGCCCTGTGTGATTTAAGTCATAATTACCAGAAACGTGAATTTCATAAAGATACAGAAGCGATAAGTACAACCCATCAATACTGACATATTCAACAAATAAACAGGTTAAACTGTTCATCGCACAAAACTGCCCTAGTCCTCACAATAAACACAACAGAACATGAATAAAAATCAGAAAATTGCTCACAGCAGACCTATTGAAGTCCAGCAGTAATTGTGTTAAAGTGTATGGCTAAAAGTGGTGAATGTCTGGAACGCAGTCATTTGATGGGTATAGTGCTTTAAAGAGGATGAATTTAGAGAGGTAATCTTTGTAATCTTGCACACGTTGCACTTTGCGAGGCTCGTCTCCACTTTACTGATAATTCACCCACACACCCATTTGTTTTTTAACATCTTCACAGAAGAATTCAGCGTTCTGACAGTCTCGTTATATTTGTGACAGGGGTTTTCAAAACATACATTTATTCAATTCATTAATAAACATTATATTAAAGCTGCAAGCCGTAACATTTTTGGTTAGCGAGTTTTTGTCATTTTTATGTACTTTTCCATATTTTTAAGCCGTGTTAAAACTGTCTCCTTACTTTATTCGCAACAGTAAACTCGGAATAATGACTTATAATTTGAGATGTCGAGTCCGGTTTTACTAGAAATGCACAGTCTGACTTTAACACATGTAGGGGGTGTTTGGTTGAATTGATCTGAAATCACTTTAAAGATAATTAGCTATGCTTAAAGAAAGATTGGGGCATTACAAACTCCATTTACAATCTTAAATCATAACATCTTTTTCATTCATACTCCAGTACAAAGTTGCATTAGTCGTTATCAAAAATGCATTAAGCTAATACTTCATCTCATAGAACGCACAGCAGCTTGTTTTACCACCAAATTTCCCTTTTAGGATCAATAGTGTGTCTCTAGCTATCTGTCTACAAGACAGCAAGTTATCTAGTATTTGCCTCTAGCCTTCAAGAATTAGACTAATTCAATTAAAGGCCGGTGATAAATACTACTTTTAAATATAACCAAACAGCATTTGTTTATGTGGTGACTCAGGATGGCCTGGGGCCGTGTTTTACTGCGGTTATTCTGGACCGAGAAACACCAACTTACACCGGGCGAGACCTTCAGACTAACAAACAAAGTGACCAATCCAGTTATGGAAACTTCTCTTAGGTTATGTGTCCATCAAAGCTTTTTCTAAGGTTTCCAAAGGAAGTGCCACGCTTTGTAAGAACGCCAACAGCTGACGAGCTTAATGTTTTTTTCCAGTTAATGAGAATTAAAAATGTTTAACTTTGGGTAAATTCTGCACTGGTCAATGTCACTTTTTACTCAGCCATCCAATCACAGTGCAGGAGGGGCGGGACAAAGACCACATTAACAAACTAGCACAATCTACTTGTAAAACAACTAAATAACAATGCAGAAGTTTGTTCTTTTTGTTCTTCGAGTACCAGATGACATGCCTGGACAACCATCATATTATTATTATTTGTTGACTAAAAAACTATTTGTGAATTCTAATCAAATTATTAAACTAGTGCATTACTTTCTCAGATATTGCATATCAAAGTAATAAAAAGCGCCCACAGCTGGCATTTTCAGAAGAGTTTTCAGCTGCTTGAAAAGCTTTGGTGGACACACGGCCTTATTTCTTAGGCTGCTTTATATAAAAAGTGTTTACTAAATGAATAAATAATGATCTAAAGTGCCAGAAAAAAACTCTGATCTGATGAAATGAACCTAACAAACATGCATCAAATGCAATTCTTCTTCTAATTCAAGTGCTCATCTAACAATCACCTTACAAACGTAACTTTTAGATACATCTTGGGATGCCAGTCAATTGAAATCTCTCTCCATTCTGACCACCCTCGGCACCTGCCATTTTGTTATTTGGCGGTCATTAAATGCTCCACGGGCGATGGGTAATAGATTGGGTTGAGCGTTACCTGTCGATACGTGTCTCTGTGGTTCTCATCTGTTCTGGAGTTGTAATACTGCTCAATAAAGGCAAAATATTCCTCCCTTTTCCTCTGGAGAACCAGATCCCTGCGTTCCTTATTGGCAGGAAGGTAACCCTGAGAAAAAAACAAAAAGTGTCAATATAAAATGAGAATATCCAAATGGGATATTTTTGTATGCCCACTTTCTCCATGTCTTCCAATCCTGCCCTGTAACCAAACTTATAAATAATGCAAACCAAAAGATATTAAAGCATTATGTAAATTCTGCAAGAAATACGTACCGTTACACAAAAGAAAAGCTTTTTGTATATAGGTTGTATAACATATAGGTTAGGTAATTTCAATGACCTTCCTATACATTTTGTAAATGCATATATCATACATCATTGTTTTCTTTGCCTTTTGTTGTGTTGCTTATAAAAACGTCTAACAAGAGAGACCATAAATCTACAATTACACTTATGTAATGTTGTTAGAAGATGTCCACAAACCACATTATTGACAACTAGATTTTTACATATCTGGAGATATCTACAGCTCACACACAGTTCAACACTTTTGTTCAGAGGTTTCCCTAACCTTGGATTTGATCAAAAGTAATAGCGAAGAGATGGTAGCACTAAGAAATGGATTTGTCAATATGAAACACACAGTAAGCTAGACTTCATATGTCAAGTATGCCAAGCTCTGACAGAAACATTAAACTTTTAATCAGGTAGCGAGTAAACGAACACGTCGATAAGATGCAATTGTGCAAGTGCATAGTTAGTAGCTACACAAGAGTCTCTAAAGAGAAGACAACAAGTGTAGGGTGTTTGTAGAGGAGACATGTGGGCGTCAAAGCTGTCAGTTCGACGGTTTTCAGGGTTCTCCTCCATGTTTCTGAAAAACTGTGTTCTTAAAACATCCTCCCCCCTATTGTTTTTCAACTCGTTTTAATGAGCACACACAGAGTTGCCAACTGCTCGAAATACATAAATAATAACGTACAGAATCCGACTCTCTGTTCTGCACATGTCTGTTGCTTCAGGCGAGTAATAAATGCATAAAAACCCGCAGCCCGGCATCTCGTTTATATCGCCGGCTCTTTAAACTATTAAAACGCTATTAAATTTTACACCAGAATCAAAATGATCTTAAAACAAGTTTGTATTCTGTACCACAGTGTGTTTTAAATATATTTTGCATTGCTTTTGCATCAACCTCAAGTATCATGTTACTGAATGCAAGATGCAAACACAAACATGAGGTTTGTCTCGAAGCACAGTGACACAACATGAAAATAATGCGGACCTACTTTATATCCCTCTGCTCAAACATCTAAATATCAGATGCACTTTGCAATGGTAATCTGCACATAAATAGCTAAAATGACACACAACTGATCACAGATTAGCAGTCTTACAGTGCACATTTACCTCTGTAACATAATACATGTGAATTATTCCGTCTAATCCTCAGCAAACACTGGAAAAGCTTGAAGAAGCCGGTTTTGATGTGCTTGTACAGCTTAGCCTGGAGGTGTGTGTTATTGACTGTGTAAGCATGTGCCAGAAAGTCAAATGAGGATTGTAAAAGCATTCTCAGAGCATCCTTGCGCAAACGGTCATAACACCGTGACCCGCTCGGCCCGTTCTATGATGGTGTTTGCAATTCTGCTGACATAAATTGCTCGCCAAGGGAAATAATGCAATACAAATCAATAACAAACATTAAAGTGAGAGCGACACAGAAGTTTTATAACCTGATAGCCCATGCAGAATGAAAAAGCAAAGTTATAGCAGACGTCGTGCAATGCATGCTAACAGTAAATATACACCAAAGGGTGTTTTTTAGATGGATAGCCGGTTATTAAATTGCATGCTGTAACTTATTATATTATATTTACCACAATAATTTTCCTGCATTTTGACTTCAATTCATAACTTTTTAAAAATATTAAAAATAAACTAATCACTTATTAAGAAAGTACATAAAAAAGATTAAAAGTCTCTTTATTTGCAATGGTAAGCTTATACTATTAACATTAATTATACATTCATATAAATATTATTAAATATTAAATAATGATATTATTATTATTATTATTAATAATAATAATAATAATAATAATACAAGCTGAGCAGTCAGATATGATTCAACTTCAAATGTCAGTCTCTTTTTCAGCTTTAGTTTTCCCTTAATTTCCATTATTTTCTTTCTTTTCACAGTTTGAATAAAAGTGGTAAATGTAAAAACTAGAAGTACTGGTAGCTACTTACTGATAACAGTCTCCAGGTGACCGGCCGAACTTCACGTGGGATACCTGACCAACTGTGCTTTCGTAACTCATCTGTACAAATAAACAAACAACATGCGTTACATGCATTACTAGAGCATTACACGCATAACACATTTAATCAATCATGGTTTCAATTCAATTAACAGTTAAAAGCATCAACAATTAATCTGTATGCCGTGATGGATCATTATCCAAGATGTACTTCAAACAAACAGTCATCTTTCATCACAGGACAAGCGACACTGTAATTTACAGTTCCACTTCTATAGTCAATAAACAATTATTTTTAATTAACAAATGCAATCATACTTTCACAGCTATGGCCCTGTGATCTACGATAACTCCAATAAGAAAGTTACGGCTGGTAGTTGATCTGGGCATCGATTTTAAAATTGATGGCTAAGAGTACATGTGATCGAAGAGTGGCTTGGGATGTCGAGAGTTAAGTCTTAATCTTGTTCTTTATTTTTCTTATTTAGTGAAAAGTTTCAAGTCTGCTATTCTAGATGAGTTGCTTTAATTTTGTTGTTGTTCCAAAGACAACATCACACAGCAGGTATTAGATAATAAATCAGTGAAGTGTGACGTCTACATGAGGATTTCGCTTTTCCAAACTTCTGTCCAGCCCTCGGGGTCATCGTGATCAATAAGCGTAAAAAACAGTTCTCACCATATCTGCGAAAACTGAGAAACAGCTGGCGAGATGGGTCATTTCGAGTTAGAACAAACACAAACGTGATATTAAAACGCTCCTGAAACACTAATAGTATTGGACACCTGCCAAGCGTAATACGATAGCGAAATGATGAAAGATCTCAGAAGCCATTATGAACCCCGGATTCTGCACGCAGAACACCCTCCAACTAAATCACAAGTACATTTTTCATAAGGCGATGCATAAGCATTATTTTTCTTCAATGACGGATGAGCTTCATTCCCTCGTGATTTCAGCCTGTCACTCAGGATGCTGGGAGCGTGCGGAGGACGAAACTTCGTTATGAAGCGTGGAAGAGTGAGTTTCTTTGAGACCGTCATTATGGTATCTGCGGCACAAATGAGCAAAAGCGCACGCAGAACTTGTTTCCGCTCCGCCGGCTCGCAGGTGCGCTCGAAGACACGAACGTTGGACAACACGGAGCGAACAGAAGGGCTTCTCAGCGTGAATTCAGGAAGACTGGAATAACACCACAGACGAGATTCGTCCAACGCCATCCTACCTGGCAAAGAGATTCGGCTAGAGGCGGTGAAACAGACGGAAGGACATGGTGCTTTTGAGATGGTACAACAAAAGGACTTTAATATCTTAAAATCAACCAGGGGATTAAAAGCAACCTGAGAAGTGGGAAGAGACACGTGCTAATCCCTACCAGCTTGGCTCATGAATATTAATTAGGCGAAAGTATATTTTGCTGAAAGACAGGTTGTAAGCGCTAAGCATGTAAGATTACCGTTTAACTACCTGCACGTTTGTTCAACCACCAGTTGGTCAAAACAAAGACTATTAAACTTAAAACATATTTCAGTTTCAAAATTTCTCATTTTTTCTAAGAAATTTCAGGGGTAGAGTTGCCCAACCAAAACAAGTAATTTTGACTGTGTCCAATTAGAAAGACACTTTAATGCTACAACAAATTTAGCGGGATTCATACGTTTTATTTAACTTACCCAGGTCCGTGTTGGGGCTGGCAAGCAGCTGTTTAAATTTATCCAATCGAGTTTTCTCCCTCACTGTCATGGGTGGAGCTCCTGAGGCGTTTTGGTCCGAAATTCGGGCAACCAGCGGTATGACAGGCCGTACGGGCAGTGACTGCTGTTTCTGCAGGGTACTGCGTGCTGCTTGAGATAAAGAACAAAACAGAAAGATATATAAACTGATCCTTATTTATTTAAAATCATACCCAATGGACATCTGAACACATTTGAAATTTATGATTTCACAGTAGCTAATTGCAAACCTGTATTAACATTCAGCTGAGCATCACTGCTAGACTTCACCACCCTGCCATTGGCTGAACCGCTCTCAACATCCAGTTCATCTAGATCAGGCTTTGTGCCGATTGGTTCCTGTCTGTCTGGTGGGCGGGACTGTAGCTCTGCGTCCTCCGGGGCTTTGGAGAGTTTGAGCGACGGAGTTTGAGGAGTGGATCGTGATAGGAGAGGTGAGGATGAAGGCTGGTTGAGACCGAATACACAGTCATCCTCTTCATCATCAATGTCCCACGCATCATTGGTACTCCGTGCAAACTCATGGAACGTTGATGCCTTTTTGGATTTAGTGTTTACGCTGCTGGGTTTTGGAGTGTCTTTAAATCTGAAAAATGTTGCAAAAAATAAACATCTTATGAAGCTAGATATATTGCACATAACACAGCAATAAGTATGGTTTAATACTATAACCAAAAGAAAACTAAGCAAAAAAAAATGTCACCAAAGATGTGAATATTGCACTCAAAACATGTTTGCTGATAGAACCATAAAAGTAAAAATGAAAATAATGACCAGACAAAAAAAACTGAAGGACGAATGCTTGACATTACAGCTAGCAGCACTTACTGACGGTGTCTCCGTGGATCCAGAGGAGGATGCTGTGCTCCATATACTGGCTGTAAGCTAAGAGAAAGAAAACCTTATGTGAACTATAAAAAGAGAGAACGAAAGTTGGCCGACAAACACCCGAGTTTGAATAAATCTGCTCATGACTTTATTATTGTCATCAAAATTATGATGCATGTCGCCAACAGAAGTCCAGACAAAGACAGAAAAGAAAATACATCACGTAATAAAAAGCCATTAATAAAAGTCTACAATATTAAAGGCATTTGTGAGTTATCACACAACTTCCAGCATAATGAAAAAGTAATTCCAAACATTGCCATGCTATGCACAATCCTCAAGGTAACACCAGGCAATCGGTACAGTTATAATCAAATGTACCATCACAATAGTAAATGTATTATGTGCAAATGGGGGCGCACAATAATTGGCAAAAGAATGCACAATGCATTTAAAGCACGGCTCTCATCCGTTTTTATGCATCTAGGTTAAATAAAAGGTAAATTACCTCCAGATATGCAAGCAAGCAGCGTGCATTTGCATTAAATAATGGGTTGTGAGCGAGGAGCATATTTAAGAAAGTGCACGGTTATCTTATACACATAGTGTTTCTTCATCTACACACACACCCAAAGGGCTTTTTCACACTTCAATCTGAATATAAAAGCTAAAACTGTAAAAACAAAATGCAGAAAGGAAACAATAATTAACATCAATTAAAACTGATATATTTACATGCCTTTCTACAATTGTGGCTCATATTGTTTGGCAATATGAACAAGTTAGATGTCTTGAGAGACATCTGGTATCAGTTTTGCACACTTTGCCAGGGGAAATGGCCACACCTCTTATCAACACATGCCACGCCCACTTTGTGTAATCCAGCAACAACAGATCCACCCAAACAGGCAATTCAAACCCTGTGAGATCACAACCACGCCCTGAGAACAAGGTCGCTTCTGCTCGACCCGCTATCTTTCTCATCTCTATGGGGAATTCCATCCGTTTTTCAGCATAATCACTCTCATTGTGCTCTGTTTACAATACAACTATTTTACCAGCTGTCTTGACTATCATGAGAACTACTGTATAACTAAATGTGATGGGCTAATTGAGAAACCAAATCATTAGTTTTAAAAAGTATACTCATGAGACCAAATACACAGTGAGTAGGATAGAATCTTTACTTCATTGAAAAAAACAAGATAAATAAAAAATACCAATAAATCTTAAGAATCACATTCCATAGAAACAACTGGCACTATAAAATACATTAATAAATTTAAAAAAACTGTACTGTATCTACAACTCATGGTCTAAAATAACTAAAGTCAAGGTTAAGTTAATAAGCTTATCAGAAGATAAAAACAACACATGATTAATAATGATAATGTTATCTTAAAGATAAATAAATATGTACAGCAGGGTTAGTTAATTAACAATGACTCCATGACAAAAATGCTACTCAAAGTACTAAAAAACATTACCCACATATATTTATATAGTTTTAAAAAAATGCCATTTTAAACATATGAAAAGCATAACATATGAATAGATAAGAATCTATTCCAGTTGCAAATATTGCAAATAAATGTTAATGTGTGACACTGCTGTACACATGCATGATAGCAGTAATGATAGCAGAACACTGACTGCAGAAGAGTTCCTCTTTATGACAATTATGCAACCATCTAACGTAATATTCAAACTGTCCAGTCATCACAAGTGCTTTGATCCAAGTCATCATCTCACTCATACAGAGAATCAGATCAACTGATTTACATAAAAATCCAAACAATCTGCAACATCAACAAACTCTGTCCAGTCAAAACAAAAGGTCATTCATCACACAGTAAGGACACACAGTGATTGAAACTTGCAGATAAAGCAAAACCAACAAGCCAGCTTTGGCAGTTTTTATCATAACACTGCAAACTACAATTGCAATGAAATGCAGTTGTGTTTTTACATACTTTTTTATGGTAAACACTGTTTTGTGCACCATTACTATTGTGTTACTTCATGGTTTGATTAGTTTAGTATGTGGAGAAAAATCTAAACAACAATAAGTGTTTTTGACAGGTACTGTATATGTGTCAGAATCCTTCTGTCACTTTGTCTTGGCCAATAACATGTAACCATAGTTTCACTTTGGTAAACATAGTAAGGGTTGACACCCAACCAAACCCAAAGCAACAACTTAACCAAAAACAACAAACCCAAAGCCACACAATAACAGTGTTATACAGCAAATAAACTGGAAAAAAAGGCGCACAGACTCTGAAATGCTGTCTAGACGGGCTGTTCACTAGATGACAGCCTTAGGGTTCAGTTAACAAAGCAGGTGGTCTGAGCTAAATACTAGACATATAATGACTTGAAAGTCACAAAATAATGTAGACAAACGACTTTAAAGAAGAAGAAAAACACGATTAAATTCACCTTCCGGGAACCTTGGCGTTTCTTCTCCAGAAATGTATCCTGTTGTCGGTGGCCATGGTAGGAGAACGCCCGATTCTCCTCTCTTTCAAACCGCCATGAAATCCAAAAACACGCCGGTCACCGACATATGCGGATGTCCAACGGCAATAAAGGCGTTATTTGTTTTGTCGACACGCGTGTAACTTTGCTTTGATGAGTTACTGTTCGTATTTTGTCAACATAAAAGAAACTCACAGCTGTTCTGGATGGACGCCGCCATCTTGGAGGTGCCTGAGATCGCGCTGTGATTGGCTAAAATGAACAGGTGTATTGAAGCGGACCAATAAGATTTGAGCTTTATTGGACGGCGTCGCATAATGTAGTTTTGACAGTTGTCATGAATATTTCCTGAGTTTAATCCTTTAGCTGAAACTGATGATTAATGCAGTGAACGATACTAGTTATTGCGATTAACTCAGTATTAGCTACCACTGTCACCAGAAAATAAGAAAAAAATTCCTGGAGTAGATTGTAAATAAATATGACTGTTTTTTTCATAATATACAGTAAATGTACCACAATATATGAATGAAGACCAATAGAAAAAAGTTATTTGTGTGTTCTTAACCCCAATCAGTATTTTAATTCCAGGAAGTGTTTCACATATCATAATTTGTGAAATAACAAGAACTATTTAATAAAGTTATTTTATTATTTTAAATATTATAGCAAACATTGTAACATTGAGCTAAACTCACATATTTACTACATGCTGTTGCTTAATCTGAACACTAGATGGCAGTAGATACAAATAAAACCATGACCCTGCAAATGATATGAAGATACAGTTTTACGAGTAGACATTTGTAAAGACAAAAATCTTCTAATAAACCCTGTTATTGTCGAAATACAAAATTATCAGCTATGGCTTAATTATTATCCTTATTTTATTATTATTATTATTATTATTATATTGTTGTTGTGGTTATTTAGCCCTTATGTCCTGTTGAGACGGATTGTACTATGTTAAGGGTCCCAGGGACCACAAAAAAAGTAATACATTTATTACATTTAAAAATTGCAAATTCTTTCATTATAAACCTCCAGCCGAATCAAAACGCAGCACACAGATATCACCGAAGCTATATCTTTAAATTGCATTTATTTATTTATTTTACACATAAACAGCAGCATTGTAACATTTATGTATTATATTATGTAATACAGTAATATATTAAAAATAGATGAGTGATGCGTGCAATCGTAACAAAGGTTTACATAATTACAATGAATATAAGTATACTTCAAAAAATTAAACAATAGCTACAGAATCATGAACAAATGAATTTAAATGCCCAGGGCAAAAGTTACGTATGCTAAATATCCTCAGTGGAAAGTTGGAAACTATATTTCCTGTGAACTAAGTATGGAAATAAAGCGCTTGTGATTCTAGGAACTCATTGACACAAATAGCTTCACTATTGTTATTCTACAAGGGCCCTTAATAGGGAAGAGCTTCCTCGACATTCATATTATAACACTCTTACAATGAGTCCCAAAGTTTAGAGAGTTCATTTCATATTGCAACTACTGTGATGTTGACCTTCAACAATCAGCACATTTTTCCATTTACAACGTCTTAGAAAGCTGATACGGAAACGTCGAGGTTTTTATCATGTTTGTGTCAATAGTGCACGTGGGACTGAGTGTTGTGGGTGTGAATGAGTTCACTCTGCTCCTGTGTTTGCGTTAGAGACCCTCTCGGTTAGAGAGGCGCCCCTCATTACCAAACTTCCCTTTGAGCTCACACACTCAACATGAAACAAACAGATGAAAGGTCACGCTGCCTGCATCCTTCAGGAAGGCCTGGCATTTCTGGAATGCTGCTCTCTTTTCCTAGTAATTCCCTTTGTGTGTGTGTGTGTGTGTCTATGTGTGTGTGTGAGATGGGGTTATCAAGTGCATGCACCGGTCAGGTCTCTGTATCTGGTCAGCAGCTTCTTGGAAAGACAATATCCTGCTACAACAACATAAATGTAAAATTAAAAAAAAAAAACTCTACGTTAGCACTTTAAAGCCCACCCAGAGAAAAATGCTATTGCCATAGATCATTTTGAGATCTCATTTGTTCTTAAGTGTCAGTATTGCTGCAGATTATTTTTTAACATATATTATAGGCTTTAAATATCGATCTATAACAAATAATGTGTTTTCATTTGGTTTTGAAAGTATTTGATGAGCTCATACTTGGTATTTTTGCAAATCTGAGTGTACTGACACATTGTTGACATGTCATTTGGTCTAGAGTAACCCTATGTGAGGTTACTTCATGTCAAACATCTGAGCAGCAGGTGACCTCAGTAAATGTCTGACCGCTGTTCAGCAAAATGAGACTAACAACATAATATTATCATAATGTTTTCCTTAACATGCTCACACTGGGAAACACAGTGGAAAATAACTGCAGACTAAATCAAATTCTTCAGTTTCAGTGTTTTCTTTCACACAGCTCCTGCTACACATTAAAAACTTTGGTACAGAAAAAACAACATCTGCAACCTTTTGTGTGTTCCTACATAACCATCTCAACTTTAGCAGATTTTTTCCTCTTTGTCTCAAAGTCTGACACAGTATCACTATCCATAAGGCGCGTGAACTCAATAACTCCATGCCAACAACAGTCTCTGTCTGAACCACCCACAGAGAGGAGAAAGTGTTAGTCACTCACTCCGTCCGGCTCAAAGTGTTTGTGTGTGAGAGTAAGAGACAGCTTAAGACCGAATGCTGCTCACAGGCTGAGAGTTATACAAGAGGCCCGGTTGAGCCTGGCACAGCCGGCGGATGCTGACGGTTAGGTCAGTGTAGAAGCGCAGGAAGTGGGTCATTGAGGGAAGGAAGTAGGTCAGAGCCGCGACGCAGTGACCGGAAGAGCAGAGGAACTGAGGAAAAGCTGAGGCGCCCTGCATGACCTCTTCAAAGATGTTGTGTATTTAGAGTCATATGAGCGAATCAATGTTTCATAAGGGCTGAAAATGCTGGTCTTTACCTCCCTTGGCAGTAATGAGATTAAATGGAGAGCATGATGTCGACTTTTGCATAAATCTCCTGCTTCTCTGATTTTTCTTCAGAGAAAAAGATTTTACTGCTTAACTGGTAGAGCTCATCCTGGAAGATGCTATAACTTACACTTTACACTTTTTGGAGGAAAAAGCATCTTTCTTCTTTGACAGCTATTTAAAACTAAAAAGAATATATCTTTACCAAACTTTTGACCTTGGCCTTAAACATTATTTTGTCATCTGAACATCTGAAATTGCTAGCTGTGAGAAAGCAACATTTGAGTAATATTTACTGAGCATTACACAAATCTTGCTCTGTTGTTCTGATCAAAGTGTTTGCGGTTCTGTTGTGGGTTATGGTGTAATACTGGGCAGATCTAAATGTGTCAGACAATTTATTTGTACTTGTAATCACTTTTACTCACCATACAAAACACATCATCACATGCACAGCACGTGCAGATCTGATGACTTAATAGTGTGTACTTTTCAGTCCTGTCTCACGCACAAAGTTTTAAGAAGAATAAAGTTCAGACTTCTTGTGGAAGGCTTGTCACTGTGACCAAAGGTTTCTTAGCGTCACTGTTTATTGGATGGTGACATTTTGTAGTGTAACATTAATAATATTAAGATCACAGTTACTTCCTGTCACTTGCTCTCCACGTGTTTTGTGTTCTTGTTGAAGAGTGACCACCATTCAGCGACACATGCCTTCCTCGTGTGATGTTGTAACACAATGAATCTGTGCCAATAAAGATGAACAGGAAATCCTTTAAACAGTACATCGTCTGCTAATAATGCCAGTAAGGGAAACAAAGCAAATATCTGTTACAAAATCTGTGGTATAATAAAGTTCATGACATTTCATCACGTGCCGTTCAGAACCGAGTGTTTACATGAGCATTTTGTCATCCGGAAAACCCATATGGCCTAGATGTACGATGACCCTAGTAAGTACGCTAGGTTGCCACGCGTGCATGATTGACAATGGCAATGGATATGAAAGAATAAACAGTGTGGTAACTGCAAACAAATAATGCTAGAGGTTTTCTCAGAACTACTTTCAGTTTTCGGAGCCGTTTTGTGCCATTACGTTAAACCAGCTGTGATTTTTGTGGATGTATGAACTTAGTTCCACTTAACACAGGTGTCGTGGCAGAATAAACACAGGTGTAATTTATCACATTAATATTGTGCATGTTTCTTTAAGTCTGAGAAGCAGAGAGAGTTTTGTTGTTCTAACACATTATTAATATAACATAAAATAATATATAATATTTATTTTTCAATTCTACAGATTTTTTATTTTTATGTTTTTATATTTATTTATATGCTTTTTTCTTATTATATATAATATTACATTTTTAATATTTATTATTAATATTTATTATAAGTATTTATTTTTTGTTAATTTTATATTTATAGGTAAGCAAACATTCTTTAATTTCTTTCAAATAATCTTTCAAATAAATACTTGCTTTGATTTTACTACCTAATGCAAAGTCACTCGTGCATTTTTATCGTGGCCTAACCGTCCCTTTCTTTTTAGTCACATAAACTCGCTCACCTGCCGTATTCACTTTTATGCACCAGTATTCATTCACTACACGAACCACAAAAACATGGAACGTCTTTCCAAGAAATGTTTGTGTCATCTTGTACCCACAACAGTGAGGAGCCGTTCATGCATCATAAAGCTGAAATTAAACCCTTCTTCTACGAAAAGAGATCATGAACTATGTATTTTGTCTGTCCTGTTAAATGAATGTACTTGGTGTATAATTTGTGTAAAACAGGCCACCTATCATGCAGAAAAAAGGAAGAAAGTGCAAGTATTCACTTGTCCATATCTGAGTGATTATAGGCCGGGGAATGAGGAAGTGATGCACGGCTTTACGGGAAGCCTGTTAGGAGGGGCGGATGGGAAGGCATGGTATGTAGGAGGTCTTACGACAGATGTGTGAAGAGATGCGCTCTGTTTGTAAACTCTAGCCGTTGACTTGTTATGAAACCTCTGTTGAACATTTTTGACAGGCTTGAAATTTTAAAGCTCACTGCAATAATTGCAACAGGAAACAGTTGGATCATTTCTGAATCCACATGCACTAAACTGACAATGTCTAAAAACCAGTTCTAGTGGTTATAGTTGTAGTTAACACGTCTAGTTGAGTTATTCGTCATGATTTGTAGCTAACAAAAATATGTTCTAAGAATGTTCTGCTTTCATTCCCATCAGTGTTACATTCCACATTTTCATAATGTTTTTAAAACGTGTAGCAATGATTAAAATGTTCTTTGAAAGTTACTCCAAAAACATTCAAGAGAACTTTTAGAGAACATTTAGTGTAGATAGGGAATGTGGAAGAGCTACAAATTTGTTTAAATATTTAACCCCAAGTGTGAAAAATATCACCAATTAATCCCAAAAAAACACTAACACACTTATATTTAAACTTATTTCCAATTTATGCCAATGCATACACGAGCATATCTTTAGTTTAAAGCGATACCACAAGTCATACTCCACCATGGGAACTGACTCCAGCGGAGTTCCCAAGTCACTCAAACTCAAATGAGTAATTCTGTTTGGGAAGAGGACACACGGGACCGCTCCAAACCTCAAGCTCGTCTTATCCCTCATATTTGTCCAAACTTGACTGCCGCCACACAGCTATTTACTGAAGCATGAATCACAAGGGTTTCGTCAACAGCCATGTGTTTGCCGTGGCAGGTCGGGATATCGATTCCTTTGATTTCGCGGCGTAGATAGACAGGAATGTTGCCGAGGATGGCACGCCCTCTGCCCTCGCAAAACTGTGTTTGCTCTCGGCCAGTAACCTTTAGCCTTAATGGCTGATCTGCGATCAGTGCGCTGCACTTCATTGCTCAGAGTTAAGTGAGTCAGAGAAAAGAATGCTGGGTTGCTATTAAAGAACCCGTTCGCAAAGGCCTGTGAGAAAGAGAAACAGGTACGAAGAGACTGTGAAACAGAGTCAGTTTTACTCCTAGCAACACATTCCAAACCGAGCAGCTCAGAAGACTCTTGGAAACACAGGAACAGCGGCCTGAATGCAAACACTGATCTCACTCCCACAGTTCTTTCACACACACACCTTCTAATACAGAGACATACTGTGCATGCTAATATTTCCCCAAAGGAAAAATTTGTGATGCTCTTTCATAGCTGAGGAGATCTGATGGAAATCTCAGTTGCACTTTATTTAAGAATCAACATAGTCGCAGATGTTTCTCCTAAAAATAAAGAAGAAATAAAAACAGAAACAAATGAGACCATAAAGGTGTAAAATAAATGTAGATTGTATCCTTTAAAAAAAAAATTCGAGTTTATATTAAAGTCTTTAATAATATTGACTTTTGATCACGGATGTGACAACTGTGAGCTGTTTTTGACAATATTCTCTTCTGAAAGAGATTTCTGGATGGAGTTTGCTCTCCATTTAGTTTCATTATTGGAGAAATAATTGAGATATTAACAAACCTTTTTATGGGTTATTGTGTAATATTTCTCCTGATAAGGAAGACTATAACAACCTTTCTAAACAGCATATAATTTGTCAATATTTAATAATGAAGTCTGATTTAGTAAACTTTCGTTTTGTGCACACAATTACACATGATGATTGTTCGGTTGAATATTGGATTTACAGATCAGCAGCCAATCACACACACAAGCACACACATGTATGTGAAGCACACAGGCTTTAATCAAAGCGAGGTCACAGTGACCTTGCCCAAATCATTGTGTGGCAGAAACTCTGAATCAATAGCACTAATTATACAGGTGTACAGAACAGACACACCTGCAGCTGAGAGCAAACCAGACTGCAGACTATTTTGGTTTCGAAAAAAGTAACCGTGCAGTCTTATCAAGATTCTCACTCTCAGTTTCCTTCAGTTTCATGAGTTTCAATTTGTTCAGATGTGTGTGTGTGTGTGTGTGTGTGTATGTGTGAAGATTACTCAACAGATCCGGTTCTTTGAAAGAAAGGCGAGTGAACATTGAGCCAGCTTACAATTTCCCAGCAGTGTGAAAGAAGAGCTAGAAAGAGAGAGAGAGAGTGAACGGAATAGCAACTAGAACCCAAGCAGAGGAAAATTCAGGGTCAGTTGAGTTAATGTTAGATTAACAGCTTTTTCCACTTGTTAAGCGGCTGCTGTTTTGGTGGAAAATATGTTTTAAGATAAGTAATGGTTAAAGGGACAGTTATACCCCAAAATAAAAATTCTTCATTATTTATTTACCCTCATGACTCATGACTTCTGTTGAGCACAAAAGAAGATATTTTGATTACTGACATTTTTCAAAATATCTTCTTTTGAACTGAATACTGACACATGTTTGCAAAATGGATTGCTGTGAACTGAAGGCCAATGAAAGGCTTATGCTTAATGATATAAAAATAAAACAAACAATATATTGACTTGTAAAGCCGCTCTCTTCAAAGCATTCATTCAATGCCATTCATCCATGACAAAATTGAACGATGGTTTTGAATGCAATCTCCTTTACTCTTTAATAATAATAATGCTATTATGAAAAGGAAAGCACAAATTACGCTGTCAATGCTGCACCTTTTAATAATAGGACAAAGGTTACAGATCAAGCAATGTTATTAATAGTACCATAAACATGTGTAGTGGCTTTGTCAACATCACCGATATCACATCATATACATACTGTACTCTGGCTGTAGCACCGAATGTTTTCCAGTGTGTATCTGTTTTCAGATTCAACATTCTCCCTGCGTTTGTAAATAGTCGGAACATTTGTACGGAAACTTGCGCGTGTTTGTACTGTTTTGTGGTGCTTATGCAACAGGGCCACTGTGATTCAGCAGTCAAATGCTCTCTATAGCTGGAGAGAATCACTCATATATTCCAAGCATGCAAATATTCACCAGCTATTTGAATCCAGTTTGCATGAGCGGCTCACGCTTACTTTATGGGAGAGCCGGTGTACATTAACTGGTCTTTCCATGGAGTAAACTTCCAAACTAGGAGTTTTCATTCGTGTATCTGTCAGAGGATTTGCTTAAATTGGGTGTTCCTGTAGCTTATTTGGTATAGTTGCTAAAAGGTTGTGGGTTTGATCCCAGGAAAGATGCATACTGATATAAAAATCTATGAGTTTGCATACATTGCATACAGTTGTTTTGGAAAATAAGTGTCTGCCAAATGCATAAATGTAAATGTGTAAATAACACTAAAAGCTTTTCATAGTCAAGGGAAAATAAATGACACTATTTGCGTTCTTAAGATGCGTTCCTGCTCTTTTTCAGAACAATGAACCTTTATTTTTAGCAAAGCACATCCCACACATGCTTTGTATCGACTAATTCAAAGACTTTTACTCAAAGCTCAAAGCAGGACGTGTAAATGAATCAGACTTTGTTTCTATCTGAAAACACCTCTTGACAGGCTTAGTTGTACACCCCTGTGAATGCCAGTCAAATCCAAAGCAATAATCACCCTCTGATACGGAGCACCTCGGGTCATATGCATTGTAATTCATTTAGAAAATCAACTCTGAGAAGGTTTTGTGAGAGGATTAATGAAAGGCTTACCAGGAACGTTCCCTGACGGTGTTGTGTTTGTCCTTATAGAGAAGGCAGCAGTTTTGGACCTGGTGGGGGGTTCAGGTCAGGACGCCCCATGCTGTCCTGGGTCATTCAGTACATCACGGGACTAACAGTTTTAACAAATCCCATTTATTTTTGGAACAGAGATTTAACAATGATGTAAACCTTTTAAAACAGACATACTAAGAAATTTTGATTACTAGATTGTTTAGATATTTATGTGTGCTTCTGACACAAACAACCTACTTATGTATGGTTCATTCATCTTAAAAATAACAATCAAGTCGTTCAGTAAACTCAAACTTTAAAGTCCAGCGTAAAGGGACCTGGACCCCTGTGGCCATAATATCCCCAGATTAAAGATACACTATCAATATAAAACGATAAGAATGTTATTAAACTAAGTTAAGTGGATTTACAGCTAATGCCAATGCAATCTGTCTAATTGTCCAAAGACATCTGTTTGTTATCTGTTAAACCATTTTATAGCCTAAGGGCTATTAACTGATTTACTGTGGTTGTGAATTTGGGTGCGACTTTGTCCAGCAGTGAATCATACAAGGAACACAAAGGTGAATGTTAAAAAAATATTTATTAACAATCGTGTAAAAAAATAGCTTTCTAAATTTACATTGCTAAACCAAAGACAAAATCCAGGTTGCAGTCATGCCTACTAAAGGTGAAGGAAAAAATAAACCAATCGTTCCTCAAACATTCGTGAGGTAATTTTCCTCCAACATATGCACAGCAGACAGTTTAAATGAGGTGACAAACACAACAATACCAGACCGGTATCGTTCACCATCAGTAGACGTTCAGTACTCCATGCATTGAGAAACAGAAGTGCTTTCGAGGATTATTTACAAACATATGTACATATCTTTCTCCAAAAAAAGGCTTTAAATACGGTAAAAATACATTTAAATAACTTGTGGGCCCTTCGGTGGTGGAATGAGAAAAACTTTGCAAAACAAGTTTCATCTATAAATAAATAAATAAATAATTCCACTTCGATCTTATTTTAAGACACTCAAATAAATAATTTACACGTAAGCCTCGTCTTGGAATCAAGTTATTTGACCAAGTTATTACATATTTACATTATAAACGACAAAATAAAAAAGCAGATGATGTAGTCTTCTAGGTTATAGTTGCATTGCTTTGTGCATCTGTGATGTGAATAAGTGGTAGTTGTTGAAGGTTACTCGGTGCGAGGAAAGGAACTCAGAGGGTTAATTGTTAAAGTGAGGTAAGACTTTTCATTCTGCAGAGGTTTCGTGAGGTCGATTTGGTTACTCTGTGACATATTAGAGTAAGACCAACAGTTACCTGCACAAAGCAAGTAAAGTGGAAGCAAGAAGGTAATAAAAGACATCTGGTTAAGGAGTAGAGTGTTACAGTGGCTATTACTCAATTCAAGTATTTCCACAAAAAAAATAAAACAAACCCTTGATCTTGCACAAAAGGCACTAAAATTATTAAGCTCGTCTGATCTGCTTCTGTAGCCGCCCCCTCACAGCAGATTGGCTAGCCCTCAACACAAGCGTGACTTATCTTGGTCCGCCCTGCTTCACCGGTCGAGATGGGCTTCTCAATCTACCCGTGTCTGACTTTAACATTGTCATTTGGTTCCAGATGTTTGGGACCCTGAGCCACAGGTTAGCAAGAGACAAGACCCAACAGATCTCTCTAAAGGTGGGCCTCTTCCTTGAATGGCCTAGCCTAGAACGGCCCCAACTCACCCAGCAGCAATGCTCAAAACAAAAGAAAAACATGTTTTTTGCACTGCTCAATCCAGAGATCCCCTGGGTGGTTTTCTATTGTAATGGAAAGTGTCTGCGTGTGCATTCAGATAGAGTCATTTGCACACAGTGACGGTCGTGAAAGCAGCAGGCTGATGCTCAAGGCTGATGCTGTGGAGTCTGATCTCCGTGCCGTCCGTAGATGGCGCTGTGTTCTGCATCCACGGGTGGTTGATTATGTCCTCGAAAGACGGGCGTTCTGCAGGGCGGAGGGCCAAGCACCACTTGATAAGCTGCTGGCACTCTGTGAACGACAGGATAAGAGGTTATAGCGCTGCAATAAAAGCATTAACATGCTAGAAATCGGATGTCATGTGATCAGCGGGTCTTACCTGTTGAGATTCTCCGCCTGAACAGAACCTGACCACGTACAATCTCTTCGTCTTGCTCGAAGGGGATGTCCCCGCAGACCATGTCGTACAGCAGAATGCCCAGAGACCAAACTGTGGCAGATCTACCGTGGTAGCGGTGAAACTTAATCCACTCTGGTGGACTGTAAACACGAGTACCTGAAAAATACAAAGTCAAAACATTCATTTAAATGCTCTCGTTTGTAAATCATCCATATTTACTGCCTGAAAGAAAGGACTATAAAAAACAAACATTGTAGTAAAGAGGTGCAGCAGTAAAGGTGTGTCTTGTTTGAACAGTATTACTACAGTCATGCGCTCAGGAGTGTGACAGGAGGCGCTCGCATGTGTGGAAACTGGTTGCCATGTGACTTGTGTTTACAAACTTTGAGTTGTAGCAGTTCCGTTTCCCACCGGCGGGGGCGACAAAACCACAACCCATTGAATTAACATGATACAGATCTTTCTGGTGGTTTTATTTAGCTTGACACGAGTAGTAAACGACGAAAAAGGGCTTTATCGTTATATTTATCAGCCAATCAAGGGTCGGATTGCTTTGACAGGTTCTTTAAAAACAAAATATATATTTGTATATATTTATAGATTGGGTTTAAAAACCAATTTCAACCCAATTTTATATTCAAAATAATGTAATATTCAGTATAATAATATAATTTTCACACACCTTGAACATAAATGACTTTAAAAAGCAATCGTTTAGATTTTAAATGACCGTAAGAACCCACACGTCAAGGTCACGCAAACGGTTCTTACCGTCGAAATCGGTGTAAACGGTGTCTTTGAGCAACGCCCCCGATCCGAAGTCGATCAGCTTGAGATCGCCGGTCCGCAGATCGATCAGAATGTTCTCGTCTTTGATGTCGCGGTGCACGACGCCACTGGCGTGGCAGTGACGCACAGCCTCCAGAACCTGGCGGAAAAAGTTCCTGGCCAGCTCCTCCGGTAACGCGCCCTTCTCTGTGATGAAATCAAACAGGTCTTTGACGGCCTCTGGTCTCTCCATGACGATAATGAAACTGTCCGGTCGCTCGTACCAGTCCAGCATCTTGATCACGCCACGGAATCCAGTACCGACTTTCTTCAACAGGACGATCTCCATAGGGACACGAGCGCCATTGGGCTGAAACGGGGAACGTGGTCGATTAAACGACAACGCCTTTGATATACTATAAACGATGTTTCACATACAAAACAATATTAAATACTCACCAGTTCTCCCCATTCGGTCACGCGATCTTTTGCAACATGCTTAATGGCAACCTAGAAATTGTAAATAAAACATTATAAAACACTACACTGATACATTTATGTACGTATTTACGTCTAATACAAATAACTAACGCAGGAAACATTACACAAAATGTCAATGTCGTCTATGTAAATCAGGTGGAAAAAATAGAAACCTACCGGCGCGCCATCAGCGATCCTTAAACCAGCATACACCGTCCCGAAACCACCGCTTCCCAACACAGAGCCGACCTGATAAACCTTTTCGAAAGGCTCTTTCTCCTTAACTGTAGACATAAGAGACGATACATCCATAAGAATCAATATAACACACAGAATTATATAATTATGTGGAAATCTGACGCACGACTGGCGCTATTCCCAGCAGCCCTGCTGACGCGAGCGAGCGCGAGACCATAACACACGCACACACACGAGAAAACGTCCTCTAACCTTGAAGCTGGATTTTCGCCGGCATGTCCACAGTGGAAATGTGAGCAAATGTGTTGAATTTAGACAGAAGCATCTTTTGATAATCCGTAATGGGAGATGTTGTCGATAATTCCAATGTTGGGGTCGAAATCCGTCGTGTGGAAATAGATACAGGGAAGGTCTGTGTCAGGGATCCACGTTGTTGGCTCGGCTGTAGAAATCCCTTCTCATCGAGACACGATGGGTTTTGATTTCCAAGACCTAAAACGACCGCACGATGTCTATTCCAGTTCGGAATATACAGTTCACGCGAAAGCAAAACAAAAACAAACGATTTAGGTCGATTCGATATAAATATTTATTCTGAGATGCGCGGCAGACACTAACACCCGGCTTTCTAAATCACGAAGGAGGGGCGAAAACGATTATATACCAGTAGTAAAAAAGGAGGGGCCGCTCAATGTACGTCAGCCCCGGCCACGCCCATAAACATGAATCAGCCAATGAGTAATACGCCTGCCTCTGCAGAAAAAGGTCAATCAAATATGAAAATAAAGAAAAACGTAGCAGGGCTAGACGACGTGGCGGGAATCAAAACGCGCCAAATAGTCAAGGATGGGGCGGAGAATGATTCACATGGTGAAGTTTGTACAAAAGCCCTCGATTCAGATATGAAACATTACTTTGAAGAAATAGATTCATGCTTTATAAATGCAATCTTTCAAAACGGATGCTTTATGTCACGAAATAATTGAGCTGGTTTATTTCGATAAACGTTAAAGGAGCACGAGTTTTAAACATGTAAACATTAAATTATCGTTCCATTCGAGCAACCTATATATGATTTACATGAAGTCCCCCTCTGTCATCTCATCCAAAAGTATCTCCATGCAAGAAAAAGTGTTATTTTACATCGTTAGACAAGGAATGTAAAAACTTTTGCAGGGTTAGTTTTCTGTTACGTAATAAAACATAAGTACAAAATAATGCATACAAAGGCGCAGTGAAGTTACACAAATCTAGTATGTTGTATATGTCTATAAGAGATGTTCTGCAGGGATACAGTGCAAGTGTACATGGCGCATGCGTCAACTCTTTTGTGTGTTAGTCATGTGAAGTAGGTCTCCAAAACTTATATGAACCGCGTGCACTACATTACCTCATTAATCTCAAATTACCGCGCAAAGTTTTTCTCCCCTGTTGGCGGGCAACAGCTTTTATTTAGATAGGGAACAATGCCGGTCGCTATGGAAATGAGGCGCATACCAGGCATTCTTTCAAATTGGGTGGCCGGTTTGAAACTCAGCAGCAGGATGTGGGAAACTGGAGATAAAAGGCTTTCAGGGGCACCCCCACCTCTTTTGTGCTGTCTTTCCCGCGCAGATTAATGTGACAATGACACTTGCTCTCCCTGTCCTGTTTTCCACGCCCTTACGTTTTACGTCTAAACATAAACAATAACAAAAAGTCTTGTGTTAGCATTGGCATGGGTAATGCTTATGTTTCATTTGCATATAATTACAAAAATACTGTTACAAAAACATGTTTTAAATAGCATATAAGTATTATATTTTATTATCACTTTTGCCAAAACATACATCCCCTTGTATTGTATGCCGCAATGCAATCAGATTGTCTTTCAATATTTAGTATTATAAACAAATCATAAATAATATCTGTCATGATCTACCATTTAACCAATTGAAATTCCATGATACAGATCTATCTGTTGGTTTTATTCAGCTTGACATGAACATTATATTTATTAGCTAATAAAGGATTTGATTGCTTTGACAGATGTATATTTTATAGACCCAATGTCATATTTTATAATGTTAGTTTTTGATTCTGACGATCGCTACACAGCATTTACCGAATGCACTTTTATGTGACATGGTGAGGTCATGTGCTTTACTATTGTTTATGTTTCACATATTTAAAAACATTGACAAGCATACAGTGTGCAGTAAGCAGAATGCTAGTATTCTCTTCCGAAGATAGCCAGTGAGTCATTAATCTGAGTGATTCATAAGTTGCAGTGTTTGGCTTTTGTGCCTGCGTTTCTTTTTTAACCAGAATCCTGTTTTTGTTCTGTTCAATCACAGCGTTCGCTTTTCATTTTGATGACTCAGAACTCTTTTCTAGCCGGAAGAAAAGAAAGCAACTCAAGAAAATCACACAAATTTAACATTAACACACTGACAGGCAACCAAAAGGCTTTTGATTACCATCAGGTCGTTTTAACATCAGCACAAGCATGAAGTCTTTTATGCATATCAGAATAATGTACATCACCACATGTGCATTAAGTCGTGTACATTATCCTCTTACAATCCACCGGTAGCCCCGTCGGGACTTACTCTGGTTGATTTAATGGAGGTTGTTTAACCGCTGGTACCCTTTATAATGAGTCACCTCTATGCACTTCAATGCTGATTATGGACCGGCCTTTAGTAAGAGGCCCGGGAATAGAAACGCAGTGGGGGTCTATGTAATATAAAGCTGTACGACAGCACTGACGTCTGTGGCTGCGTGCTCAGCAGAGGAGAGAGTGACAGCCGCCCGCTGCCCTGGCTCATCTGACACGGCCTGCGCTTACTCTTTTTTTAGCACGGGATGATAAAGACGACTCGGGTGCCAGTTTGAAACTTCAGACCGCATTCCGCCTGTATCTTTAAGTGTGCACGACCCCCCTCTTCTCTGAATTGGAAAGGAGGGGAAGCATGGGAAAAGCCACGAGTGGACATCAAAGCCTGGGGTGATGGGGGAAAGCTACTGAAGAGCAGGGGTGTGCACGGGGGTCGACCTTTAATGGCAGTAGAAACATGAGGTCAGAGGTCACCGACATACCTGTTCAGCATTCCTCGGCCCTCCTTCAGGAAATGACCCTCACTTGTCTCAATTTGTGGGGTCCGTTGGAGGTATAGCCTATAGTTTAGATGAAATTGTTGTCTGTCAGGGCAGGACGGGTAATTAAATGAGCTGTCTCGGCTCATGGCGTGTTTGTTTGATGGGTCCGGGTTTGATCCTTAACAAATAACATCAGTCAACAGTAGTAGATAGTATGATTGAGCACACATCAAAATAAACACTATGAATCATTGGTTAGCTTTAACTTATTAGCTTTAACTTCCCCTTAGGAAAAATCCCTAATAATATCTTGTTTTTCCTAAACAAAAATAAGATTAAAGAGAGACTTTTTTGCTTGTCACATGTTCTGCTTTGGATTTTAATAAATGAAGGTATATAACTTGTAAACATATGGTTGTAAAGTGGACTATTTGCGTATTGTTGACTCCTGAATGATAAACGCTCTTTCATTTGTAAGTCATGTTGGATAAAGCATCTGCTAAATGAAATGTGATTTGTGATTTGAAATATATTTTATATCTGTAAAATATTAACTGAGTAAGGCCATGTCAAAATATTAAAATCAATGTTTAGAAAGCCAATTTCTGGCATTTTTGTGTGCAAAGTAATATAACCTAGTGTCAATAAAATCATTAATCTTAGTATTATGAATGAAAATATGAGTACTGCATCTCAAAATCTATCACATAATCTGTTATTTACAGAAATAAACAGTAACACACAGCATATTTTCATCATTTTATGGCTTTGACTACTCTGATGCTCCTTATCCCATAATTAGATTTTGTGACTAGTCTGGATTTCACAGACGGGTGCACAATATCCATTATTTTAACTGAATATAGAAGATTCGCTGTAGGAATGTCACTGTTTTGTGTCCCATACAGTTTCCTATCAGCATTAACACAAGCACTAGATGGCCGGCTGACCTGCATCCCGTATCCTCTCACTACTGTAAAAGCAGCAAATTGTCCTCTGGTATGTGACTGAAGCTGGTGTCAGAAAGAGAGAGTGTGTTTGTTTGTCTGCGTGCTTCCGTAAAAGAAGCATGTTTATCTGGTCAACACATCATCACAATCCTTGTTCAAAATAAACCTCCATCTGATGTATCATCATCACCACGTGTTTTTCTACTCTGCTTTCCGTATGATTCATTACCTCATTCTGTTTTTGTGTTTTTCTCATTTTTAGACAAGGGGATTTTTCCGAGTCATTTCCTCGTGATGACTGCCGGACCACTGGACGAAAAAAAAAAGAGACTCGACCTCCTGGTAAAACCCCACACGGGCTGGAGGAGTTCTGAACGCTTCCTCCTCATTTGCATCACGGATGAATCCGACTGTTGAACTGCCCTGCCAAGCGACGGCCAATCAAATTGTTTGGCAACAGGAAGCTTTCTGACCTCACCGTAGAGAATCATTGTTGACAATCAGTTTCTGCTCCCAGATGGAAAACAGTAGAGTCTGAACTAGATTCATGTTTTTTTCCTTTTGCCCTCATTTTATGGTTCCAATTAGGGTGTTTTGGAGATTTTGACTGTTTTGATAAAAAGCAAAGCATCTTTTTTCCCATTCTGACCCGAGACTGTGGTGTATCTTTAAAACATGATGTGCAAACTATGTATTTTTTAAATTTGCTAATCTTTGGGTCACATGAATGGACGTGATTTTTGGAAACTCTGTATACTTAGACAAATATCTGGTTTGTTAGATGCATTCTTGTGCTCAAAAAGTGAGTTTGCACAACGGTATGACACAGATTGCAAGAGTTTGTTTAAATTTTAATTTTTTATTAAATGTGACTGTTTGCAATGATGTAAAAAGGATTTGTTTAAAAAATGCAGTGAGCTAATTAATATTCACAGACAAAAACAACATATGAGCAATTCTAGCATTATGGACGTGTCATTTTTAGTCAAAACTTCAACTGTAATTAATTTGCATGTGTTCAGTTATGAGGAATATGGACTGGATGTGGCAATTCTGAAAACAGCACTTTACCTGACTATGAAAAATCATGATTTAAACACAAACAAATGCTTTAAAACTTTCAGAGAGACATCACATGAGCATCTGAGCTATCAGTTTGATGAAAACTTGCAAGGTTAACATTTGCATGTAATCGCCCATACTAAAAAAACTAGTAAATAACTAGTTAACCAACAGAAAGCATCTAATATCAAAGTCATGAAATTTTCAATTAAATGCAAGTTCATAGATTTCCATTTCATGATTTGAAATTCTATTTAAATCGTTTCTTTTCGCTCAATGACAGTGCACACGCATGACAATGTGCCTACGTAACTAATTTTCCTTTCCGGTACGAGGGAATCTCCTGCAATGTTTACATTCCCCCAAATTTTACGCCTGATGGAGCGTTTGCAGTTCCTGCGTGCTTCTTACACAAAGGGTGTGAGATGTGTACATAGTCAAATGTACATGATTGAAAAGACTGTGTACATCAATCTAAAGGGCGTTTCCCCAACATGGCTAAAGTTCCTTAAAGTCAAATCACTGATGTTTCTCAGGGCTAACAGTTACACCCAGCAGTCAAATATACATCAGCTCGAGAGTGTGGGAGCTGTGTGCTCACGGCTTAAGAAAACTCTACAAAGCATTATTATTGATCCGGGATGAAAGATGCAGCCATTGGTGACACAGACACACACCATACAATCTTTTATTTAAAGATACAAGCCTTCATGATAGACAATTGATCGGGCTTCACAGACGTAGGGTGCTATGGAGCATTGGAGATGTTTGCGGTATTGATTAGCACCGGCGGGGGTCATACGCTTCAGTTTTATTTGCCTTTGGGAATCTCATTTTGCTTGAAGCTGTGTTGACCTTGATGCGAGTGAATAGAAAGGAAGAATATACTGCAGGTAATGAAGCATAAAATGCCTAAATGCTGGTGCGGGGTCAGAAGACTACAGGCCTGTTGACACCAACAATCAATGGAAAACGCAAAACAAACTGCAGAAGGGTTTATTCATATCCAGAGCAAAAAACTCCAATCACTCACATTTTAAAGCATATTCCATCTGACAAAACAAAAAAAAGTTTTGCTTTATTTAAAGAATAAGGTGGAGACTGTGCTAAATATAATTTATATATTTTTTAAAGGAATTTTAGGGGAAAGGCCTGCATCCTCCATCTCATTTGCATCTACATCTGATAATATTTGAATTAAATAAAACTCAATTTAGTCTCCTGATGAGTCTATGACACAACAACTTTAAGGCAATGCAATTTTTGTCTTGTTTGATATATTTTCTCTTTACTATTAAAAATAAAGGTACTTCAAAAAGTTGTTGATGTCATAGAAGAACCATTTTCAGTTTCCCAAAAACCTTTCACTCTGCGGTTACTAAAGGAACCATTTCTCTAACTTCTTTATAGTCTAACAAACCCTTTTCCCTACAAAGAACCTTTTGCGCAATAGAAAGGTTCTTTGGACATTAAAGGATCTTTAAGGAACCACATAGCCAAAAAATGGCTCTTCTATGGCATCATGAAGTACATTTATCTTTAAGTGTGTTAGAGGCTTTTATCCAAAGCGAATTACTGTGCATTAAAGCTCATACAAACATTTTAACAGTACTGTATGTGTGTAGATGAACAGCAGTTGCCACTGCCAGATTATTTTAACAGTGGCAGTAGCGCACGTGCCCTGCTCCTCTCGCTTCAAGAGTCGTCATGTGATTCTTGTGATGCGAGATACAAATAGTGTGACACAGATGCTAATTCTCAATGTCAGAGTCTGGCTGAGGTTTATGACAGGGTCATTCAGATGAGTCAGTCGCAGACCCACATGCGTTGAGCTCACATGCCTGCCTGACACACTGGGCTTGATACTGGAGAGATGAACTTCCAACTATGTGCTTCTGTTCCAAACTCGCCTACAGAGAGTTTTTACAGATTAACACGATAGTAGATGAACATTGTGAGTATTGACTTAATGAAGAGCTCATGTAGATATTAAATGTTTATCCGAAAGTTAAAAGGACATATGAAAGAATTAGCAACATTTACATTTATGCATCTGGCAGATGTGAGACCCTTGCATATTTAATGCAATGCACTACCAACTGAACTACACAAATAGTGTTTTGACATATTGTAGCTGTATAAATATAGCTTTAAAATTATTATAGATAATAGGGCTCATGCTATTTGGTTGAGAAGTATTTGTGCTCATAATGAACATAGACAGCATCTTAGAACAGAGATATAATAATATCATCTGACGCTTTAGTGGAGATACATATGACAAGATTATGAAATGACTAACTGTAAATATTTGTAGTTATGCCCAGCTCATTAAAAATCAGTTTTAATAAAAAAAAATTATTAAGTCGTTATTTGTCAAAGGAGAGATTTTTTTATCTCTCCTTAGACAAATCTGAGAAGCAGGAGATGCAAAGTAAAAGACTTGATTTCCTTTCCATCTAATCACATCGAAATAATTGAGATTGTAAAGAGATCTCATTTCTTCTGTCCTTTTTTTGTCTCTCAGCATTGTCTCCAAATCCCTGTCCACTTACAGCAGATACAAACAGACAGCCAGCAGGCTTTTCTATCAATAGCAGGTATAATTACACACACACACACACAAGTACAGATTTAGCAGTTCCTCTTTTTCCTGTTGTCCACCGACCTCTTTTCCTCCCACCCACTCGCTTTCCTCCATAACAGTGCAACCGTTCGGAAAACAGAAGCGGCCAGAACGGAACAAAGACGTAGGAGCGCTGGAAATTAAGCCTCGTCCGTGTTTACATTCATGACGGTGGACGTCACAACCGGAACACGCCTCACAGAACGTGATAGGAGAGCTTCTGTTTACTTATTAGTGGCATGGAGGATACACATTAATCGAGGGGGGGGGTAACTGTACTGGAAACAAACATATTGTTGATGGGACCTTGGCATTGACTGGGATGGAGATTGAGAAACTTGATCTGTTAGCAGACGTCAGGGCTGATCACCACCGGCTCTGTCTCTGCTCAACAAATCCAGCCGCAACACCCGCCGTCATCTCTGTTCTGCTGATGACCTCACGGTTACCAAGATGGAAAACAAAACAAATGGCTTTTCTTTTGTGATGTCATCGTGAATAAATACCCACCCAGCCCATGTAATATTAAAGTGTGTGATATATTGTCTCCTGCATGTGATTATGATACCTGTATAATTAGATTTCCTGGTTTTTAAACACATCTACTCATAATGTTTCATAAGTCACAGAAGAACCATTTAGTCAATTTCATTCTTAGTTTTTAACTTTTTACTGCAAACAACGTTTTGTTATACAGAAAAGTTCTTTGGATGTTAAAGGTTTTTTATGAAACCAGTCATCCACCTCTCTGGCATTCTGAAGCACCTTTTTACAAAGTGTATAAACTAAACAGTAGATAAATTACATTTTTATTTACACATGTGGTACACTCTTTTACATTTGATCAGGATTTCTGTGATTTATGCCTATGACCTTTAGACGTCTAACACAATTCTCAACCTCATTTCCACATTTAGTTAGTGTAAAATTATAAAATAACAACATATTCAAAGCCCCACAGTGTCACAATATCAAAATCATATTTGGGTAGTAAAAACTTGACATGAACTTAAACTGGTTGCAACTGTATAAAGAAAAGAAACCACTTTGTGAAAGCAGGATAGGAAGGTTTAAGAGACGGTTACATGTTAGTTTTGCTGCAGGTACTTGTGGGTTATGTAATACGCTTCAGCCGCTGGAGAGATGTAGAGTAATGTGGCACTCGCTCTGGGGTAAGTTCCTCTCGTATGTGAACATTCCTCTTCCACCTTCACAGCAAGTTTGATCAGATTCCACATTCCAACACTTTCCAACAGAACTGCACAGAGAAACACAACAGAAGAGATTCAAGTATTGATCATTCTCGTTCTCCTAATGCAACCATTTATTGTGTGAAACTGAGTATTTAACTCCATTCAATACAACACTTAACAGTAATGCATATTGTGGTTTGTCTGTAGCTTTAAACTCCAGCACAATCTATATTTTTAGTTTTTAAGGATGATATCATAAATGAAAGTGTATAAAATTAAATAAAAATTAATTTTTAATAAAACATAACCAAACTTTTGTATTGTTAAATTCTAAGAGTCAGAGATGGTAAAATAATCACGTAAAATGTAAATATGTTGTTGTTTTATAAGCAAGAGCGATTAACATGTCAATCCAAAAATAAAAGTGTACTTAAGTCAACTTAAGATCCATAATCACCCCTTCACCTTTCTTTGTGATCTTTTATCAAAATGCAAATATCTGCTCCACCTCTAAAATGACTTTGCTTTTCAGGTCACAAATCTCTTTGATTTTAAACCCCACCTCCTCAAACACCTGGCTCTGTTCTGGTATGTAACGCCTACTTTTCACAATCCTGTAAAACTTTGATGGTTAAAACCTTCATTTTCTTGTGTTGGATACAGGTCAGTTTACAGAAGATTGGGTGACAGCACATTAAAGCAAATACTTATTACACTTGGTATGCAAGTGTAAATATATTAAACATGAAGTACTGTAACAAGCGCTGACATTTAGCACACAAGGAGGGGCTTTAAAATGAGCACACGCACATATTACATACAGTACATGTCTGTGGACATCTTTCATATATGTCTCTCTCTACAACATTATCCCACTGTGGCATGCTTAAAAGGTTATCTAATTCAAGTTTACATTGCTTGTCAACACACAGGTGAGTAACTGCCCGGTCACATAACCCACGTGTCGTGCCGCCCCTCGACCCAGAGAGGAACTTGGAGCTTAGCACACTACAAAGGGTGTGTAAAAGAAAAGGTCAGTTAGGAACAGTGTGTACCGCAGTCTTATATGGTCTTACATTAGAGAAATGAAGGTGCACTGAAGACTTCAATCCAAGTATGGAGGGAACAGCGTGTCCATGATCAGCGCTGAACTGATAGGAGGCAAGAGCATGCCATCAATTGTCCACTTGAGAGAGAGAGAGAGAGAGAGAGAGAGAGAGAGAGAGAGAGAGAGAGAGAGAGAGAGAGAGAGAGAGAGAGAGAGAGCAAACAAGTGACTGGAGGGCAAATGTACATAATAATACTCAAGAATTCATAATGCATAACTATTTTACAAGGTGGCTATTTCATATAAATTCAGATAATCTCCTTTGTGCCATTTGCTTTCGTGCCATGGACTGTTAGGTTTAGGGGTAGGGCTTCGTTATTGCTATTTTTAATATTCATATGCTTCTGTATAATTTACTTTATAGACGGTTTCAATGGCAACGACAAAAACAAATAATACTACCAGGCCCAAACTTAACTTTTAGTAGACTTCCACTAGCCAGACTAATAAACAAACACCGACAGGAAGTTAACTTCGGGTCAAGCGTGTGTCCGATAAAAAAGTCATGAAATAGTCACCTCGTAAAATATTTACGAATTCCCTGCTGGTTATTTTCTAGCATGCAATCCATTTTGAAAAATTGTTCTGGTTTCAACTAAAAATGACAAAACTAAACTGGGTTGCGAACACCATTTCACATTGATTTAAGGAAAGGCTTTTATTTAAAAAAACAACAAAGAACTATCCTTTGAGGAACCTTCAAACTTGAACATGTGATACAACAAATAACAAACGAAAAAAGGAATCAGCATAATCGCCGTGAGAAAACAGCCCTCACAAACCGCTATTATGTCCTTCTGGTTTTCTTACGCTATCTTCTGAATGGTGCCGTTCTCACCCTTTGCTTCATTAAGAAAAGACTGCATGTTTAAAAGAAGGAAGTTTGGTTGTAGCTGACCTTTAACCAACAACAAAGATTCCTCAGAAAGGAACCATTAGCTGATTCACGAACCAATCATTTTCCTATCTAAACACTCACCCTCCCTATCGTCTGACAGGAATGATACAGTGTCCAGAGCAAAGCTCCATTAGTCATTTACTGTTGCTCACTGTTATGGGAAGAGCATGTGTACTAATATCTCTAGAGATGCCAGGAAGCTGACATCTTGCATTGCTATGAATACCTCTAACACTAAATGACCAAATTCCAACAAAACCCTCTTTCTGCAGAAATCTCTTTGTGAAAACTTGCACTTATGACTTCTCTGACCCTGTACCGGCAGGTATGTGTTACATAAAATTTGAGGACAGGTAGAGAAGGAGCTGCGCTGCAGGAGTTACGCAAAACCCTGGAGGTTTCCGTACAAGCGTGCTGCATTAGCTATGCCGAGCGCATGTCTTCTGCACTGCAATCTGGAGCCCTGCATGGCCTGAATGCAGCTATTGTTATCATGGCATTTCATCGCAACAATTGCAGGATCGAGAAAAGTGGCACAATGCGGCGGTGCTGATTTATGCGAATTGGAGCGAAGAGAAATCAGGTCAGATATACAGCACAGCAATATATACAACACAGACTTCACAAGTGACACAAAAATTGCATGCGATCGCAGTGATAAAACAAAAGTAACATCAGCAGAATGAAACTTCCAAAGAGAAAATATTTGCATAGTGGCCTTGCGGTTTTTTATTGTTTACTCTCACTCAGTGATAACTTTTCGGCCTTGGTTTTGAATAATAAAACTAAAAACAAGACAGAATTTAGGCATTAAAAGGGAAGAGAGGGTGAGATAAGTGTACTGGAATCTAAGACAGAGTCACGGTGACATACTGACTGACTCTCTCATTCACACCGACTGCTGGTTTTAAGGGGGAAGTGACTTTATTATGGTCTGAACGGAGGGAAGTTCACTAACTAACCCTGTAAACACTGTTAAACAGCTGCGAGGGGCACTTAGCTACAAACAAATGTTTTATCCTGCACAAAGACACATGTGTCGGTCAGGACTATATTAAAAGGCCATTATGGTGTAAGATAGTGGGATGAGTCACCTGGGTCAATATGGATGGCAAACACACACACACACACACACTGTGTGTGTATCTCTCATGGTGACGCACAACTCCCTACAGTAGATACACCAAAACAAACAGAAGTGCAGGCTTAAGTTTCCAATCACGAAAGCATTCGTCATTAGATGACAGCACCTGTGAATTCAAGCAATCGGCATTAAAGCTGCCAAGAAATATCCGGGTTATATCTAATTTGCATCTATAAACTAAAGCCTATGTTTAGAAGCAATAAAATCATAATTATTTTCATGACAATTAAGCACAAGCCCAGCTCTCATCTCTCAGTGGCCTAATGTAATGTAAATCATTTTCACATTACTGCTTACATACTGTATAATCATGATTGTAAATTGTAATTAAATTGTGCGTAATTGTGCTGAATTTAATTCACACTAATGTATTGTATTTGCATGTGTGCATTTAGCAGATGCTTTTATCCAAGATGACTTAGAAATGAAATATTACAATAATAACAACACAAAAAAATATAGAAATTTTGGGGAAACGTTGCAAAGATTTTTTTCTTTATGCAGAATATATAATAAAACTAAAAATGATTAATATAAAAATAATTATTATTTTCATTTTGGGGTAAAGTTTGACCCAGAGATTTCTTTATAAGACTCATTTCTTTATATAATATTTTGATTAATTCAACAACATGATGCAAATAGTTTAAAAACCTGTTAACCGTCACCGTTTTACACTTTGGTTATTTCACTTCAATATTTCATAGTTGAATTCTAATCTAATCATGACAAACTATATATTGATGGAAAAGTCTAAGACTTGATGAATTTGACGAATTGTCATAACAATAAACATAAAAAATATAAATGTTAGTTATAAAAATACCTAAAATAAAAAAAGATTTTAAAATGTTTAAATGTAAAAAATGCAGTGCATGAAAGAAAAGTGGCATGTATTACATGTGTGAATGTGCATGCATGAGAAAGTATGCATGGTTTACAAAGCTCCTGTAGCTTACAAACAGAATCCACCCTCGGGCTCCGCTCCACCCCAAACAACTATTTTACTACTGACTCTTCATGAAAGAGAGACACAAGCTAATCAGACAGATGAACAAGTATGAGACAAACATCAAAAACACACGCACATGCTGATGCATGTAATGGAACGGCACAATGAAATTCCACACCTGAGAACGCACACATCACAATTCATCTGTCAACACCTGCATGTGAGCTTATAAAAACACCATGAGCCAATAATGCCTTTAATAAGGTCTCGCCATCGTTTCAAGTGTTCCAGGTTTGTTTAGGTATAATGCTATTCCAAAGAATTACTATCTAGAAAACTAAGCACATTGTTTACAGTTTATTCAATTGTTCTTAGAGATACAAAAGAAATAAAACTGTCGTTCATTCGTTTGGATAGCATGGTGTTCTGAGTCACACCTGAAGGTGTGGTCAGGTGAATAGATGTTTCAGGGCGTCTTTTAGATGGAGAGATGGACGAATCTTCCCAAACGGAACATTTGGCAAACGCTGGCATGGATCCACCAGGGTGCGGTGAGAATTTGCACAGGTTGGGTCATATATGTCAACATAACATAAACTATCCGTGTTGCTCAATGCACCAAACAGAGAATGTAGTGATGATACTAAGGTTTGATGTACATAAGTAGTAAAGACATTGGATTAGGAAGTTGTAACCTGACAGGTGTAGAAACACGTGAGGTTTGTGAAGGTGGAGAAATTAAACACTGTGACCTACCCACATGTTGCTCACGATTGGCAACGTTTGAATCGGCTCCTGAAATCCTCCAGATTCCTGATGTGATATCCTGAAAAGACAAGGCTATAAAATTAATGACCATTCATTCATTCTTGATACACATTACATATATGTTTTATTATTGTTTTTATTTGCACAACTCTCCTCTTCATACACGTCTATAAATTTACTCTTAAAACATTGCATATATTGCAACAACCTATTTTCTGAATATTTTAAAGGACAACACCATCAGAAACATCCCTTGATCTGGTAATCAAGGGATTATTGTAAAATGACCAATGCTTGTGGATGGACTAAAAAACCCATAATAAAATATAAAAGATGTATAACACCCAAAATAATTCACATAAACCTAAATAAAAGTTTAAATTTAATGCTTTATAATATTTTATATATTTCTATATCCAATACATTCATATTACAAACAAAACTACATTTACAAAATGTATTATTGTTAATATTTTCCGCTTATTTTGACCTTTTTTATACTTTCATAACATCATTTTATAATACTTCAAATTATGAAACAATTACAAAACAGGTTAACAACAGTCACAATGTTCACAGCAACACAGAAAAAGAAAATAGCAACATGACTGGTTTAATTATTAACCGGCTCATTTCAGGTTCACCTGTACAATCACTTGTTTGTCACACGTCTCTATTTTGGGTGTATGAAATATCAACAATGCCCTCTCTCTGACCTCTCGCTCTCTTCTACTGGCTTATAACCAATAAAGATTCTGTGTAACCAAACCAGCATGTAAACATAAGCCGTGTCTACGGCAACAAAGCGAGAGGGACACGCGCACCTAGAGCTTTGTTTACATCCCATCACCTCTGGTGCTCACTTAACAAACACACACGCACGCACACGCACAGAGAGAGAAATTCTGGGGAAGTTGTGACCCTTGTGCTTGTCTGGCATATGCATCTCGTGTTCCAGAGAAGCAAGTGAACGTTATGTAAAGAGAAAGGGGGGCTGGTGTGTGAAACACGTGACAATGGCTTCAGGTGCCCGTTACCTGTGCGGCATTTCAATGGAAACCCGTAGGGGCCTCGATTCCGTGCACAGTTATCATCTGTCACAAAGATTACACGCTCCATGTGACTCCACGTCTGGTGCAAATATCTTGTGGATGTGTTTCCACAGAGAAAGACCGCAAAAACATTTTCCCTTCAATCAATAGTGCAAACGGCCAAGGTCAAAGACACAGAGAAGCATTCCTGGAAAATGACAAAAAAAAAAAACATTATTACAATCTACTTTATTTACTCAGGTTGGACTAACAACCTGCTTTAACCTTTAGTTGTCCTTTCTTTTTATGGCTCTATCTCTCCCAGCTCTCCATAGGGCGCGACACGGACCGCCCATTACTACAGTGTCCCGGAAGTGTTTTTCCATAAGGATATCAAATAATTTCTAAACAAAAGGTCTAAGCCATGAACCAAACAACAAGCTTTAAGATCATAACATTGAAACTTGATACAAACTGGGAAAGACGAATACAGAACCAATCATGAACGCATGATTAATCTAAAAAATAAAGGTGCTTTATGATGCCAGAAAATCATCATTTTTGGACGAATTTCACAAAAGGTTCTTTGTAGTGGAAAAAGGTTTTGTAGACTATAAAAAGGAATAGTGCTTTTAAGAACATTTGAGAGAGGTTCTTTGGGGACCAAAAATGGTTGCTGTGAGGAACCTTGTGTATCACCTTTATTTTCAAGAGTGTACATCAACTTACAGTATCTGGTGAAAACAATTAAATAAATAAAATAAAAAATATTCAATAAAATCATAAAAAATATTATTAGAAAAGAAGTTGTATAAAAGTACAGTGAGACTTCTTTTGATCCAACATTTAAATATTTCGTGTAAATATAATTAACATCTGCTAATTGAAGTTCATTTCAAAGCATACTTCATCGATTAACAACAGTTGAGCTTATGTCTGTTTAAAAGGCTAATACATGACTGCAAAAAAATCAATATCTCTGTTGTGAAAATGGCCAGGATTTTCACTTCTGAAACCGTCTCAGTGTCGTCGAGTTTCTCACTTCTTCTCACACTCCATTGACCTCAGACCAGAGAGACACAGCGGTGGCAGTCAGGAGTTCCCAGAAAGCATTGGTAGGTGATCCATTATGAGCTGGAACCATGAGCATTCTTTCTGTAAGAGATCATTTTCCCCACAGTGTCCTCTCTTACCTCCACACCCTCCCTCTCTCTGACCCCGCTCAGCTGTCTCCACAACCAAACTCCAGATAAGCTGTTTTTCTCAGAAATATGCTCTCTCTGAGTCACCGTCTCTGAATTCCAAGGTTTGGTGGAGTAGCTCACATTCCAAGTGATACTTCTGGGTGTTGCCCAAGTACATGAACGCAAGGAATCAATTAGCGGGTTTGGGTCATTCCTGCTATACGGTACGTTCTCATGTCCCCATCCAATATACTAAATACAAATTATTATTCTTTATAAATATCATTCACATTTATGCATTTGGCAGATGCTAAAAGCGACTTGCGGTGCATTCAGGCTAGACGTCGATTACTAGACGTCGAAATCAAACCCATGACTTTTTGCAGGGCTAACGCAATGCACAAGAACACTGTATATGCACAAATATGCCAATTATTACGTTTCATTTGATCTTTTATTACAACAACACATTTTCAAGGCAAAATAGGGGTGAATTTTCTTTCTTTTTATCACTTTTTTTGCCATGTTATCTGGTGCTAAAATGAACAACTACACAAATGCTGGGTTGGTTTAACCTACGGTTGGGTCAAAAACTAACAAACCCAGTCGGTGGGTTAAATAATGTATAGATTTGACCCAACCATAGATTGGAACAACCCGGCATTTTAAGCTAAAACAATTCAGCATGGGTTCATTTATAACTCAATGATTGGGTTTGATTAGCATTTTGTTTTGTAGAGTTTACTGACATACTTTAGATATACTTTAAACGTATTATAGTAATATCAACATCCTATATTACACCATGTGCATTTTTCATTTAAGTAAAAAAAGGTACTGTAACAGGAATAACCTGCTTAAGTTAAAATAATTTGACTATTTGAATGAGAATTTTCATATTTCACTGTGACATCTTTTAATCTGATATTATCATCACGGTGAGTTTCGGTGTGTTTTTCTGCCAGGACAGACAGACAGACACAACACTTACCGCTCCTTGTGTTCAAACAAAAGGACGACTGCGTAAATTGGCCTAATTTAGCTAATCATAAATGCACACAATTAAAAATCTGTTAATGTGGCTGAATTTACAATACACAAAAGTGATATTTTAACATTTCACATCTGAAATTTGTCACTGTTGTTTACATATATTTGGACATACAGTAACCGTCTGTGTTTACATTAACAGCTGTGGTCTTTAGGGCCCCTAAATTCTAGTAAGACACTGAAGACATAAGCAGATGTTTCAGACAGCACTTGTAAAACTGTGTCTTTGGGGACAGGCTTCGAGTTAAAGAGTCTTCACCTGAAATAGCTTATTATCGGCTTCCCCGTGGTCACTCGGTGGAGTCTATTTGGATCTCTTGTTGTCAAGTGCTCTCTCAAAAGATCCTGCTGGGCTTCTGCTTGGTGTTTAAGTCTCTCTCTCTCTCTCTCTCTCTCTCTCTCTCTCTCTAAATGCATTACGGACACATCAACATTTCCATCTCTGCAAAGAAACAGGTCAAATCATCAGCAGGCTTTCAGAAGTCGTGTCCTCAGCTCGGGGTTATCGTGTCAATCAAAACCAGAAGGCAGCACCCGACCTCATCCTGTTTCTCACACATTTGAAGAAACTCTCACCGCAACTTTCATAACTGCAAACATATTCAAAACAAAAACACAGCAACAGCGAGTTTCAGGTATCGAGTTGTTTGAAGGGGAGTGTGGGACTATCAAACTACTGCGAAAACAACCAAATGAGACGACACGCCCAGATTTTTATGCACACATTATGTAAATAATGAAGAATGTTAATTAGCGTCTGATTTATTCTAATTTGATGTATGATTACACAGCTAAGCGACAATATTCGTCAAATAACAGTCACTTCAAAGGAGGTTAAATCGTAGCGGCGGAACTGTGGGAAACGTTACTGATGAGCTTGTAAAAGCAGCGTGACCTGGACGTAAGGTGAACGCAAACCAACTGCAGACTCCTGCGATTTTATTGGCAAACGCCCGGAATGTGCTCAGGGCGAGCGGCCAGGCCGCATTAACAGATGGACTGCTGACTTCCCAGAATACCACCACTCTGCGAGTCCATTCCGGAAACGGCCCTCGCTCTTTATCTGCACAGGGGATGAATTAAGTGCCGTGATGTGGTTTCCTCTTTATCACTCGCTCATCCTTCAAAAGCTGAGACATCTATCCTTCCCCCCAGAGGGTTCATGCCAGATGTGTACAGCTCTTTTCTAATGGGTCCAGGCGAACCACTCGCCACATCCTCAGAGTCCACGCCAAAACCCCACGTTGCCTTGCAGATGAAGAAATATCAAGTTGCAGAATTGAAAGGAAAGGCTAAACGCTGCCAATAAGCTGATGGCAGATGCAGCACAATGATGCAATGAATCATCAAAGTAAATATAATGATGAGAGAGCTTTCATCAGTTACACATGTGCTACACTAGCTGTGTGATGTCACATGATGAATACTGCAAAACACGTCAACATCTTAGTAACAGTATTTTTTGGTAAAGCGTCTAATGTACCCATGACTTTGTAGACACCAAAAAAATGCACTTAAGATATCTGATGCAAAAGCCTCTAAACGCCACCTCCGTTAAAAATGGCTCTATATACCCAATCTGAAATATCCATTTGTAGGCAAAAACCATTAAAAGCCTGATAAAAAAATGCTCATTTGAAAAAAAAATTGACTTCATTAATAAAATTCACTTTAGTGTGTCAGTAAGTGGGGAATTATCATTATATATTTACAAACATTAACTGTATTATTATTAAGTTTTTGTATGAACAAAGAGTCTTTAAGAAAAATAAGTATAAAGGATAAATGTCCCCATTTGTAACTCTAACAATGAATATTAATCTCTCTTATGCGAGTTGTATATTATTAACATTTTTTCTACATTTTTGCCGTCACACAATAGGACACATTTACATATAAAATTGTCAACAAAAGCCACAAATAAGGGCCATAAGGGTCAATTTTTTAAAGTTGATTTATACATGAATGCTGTTTAAATAGGCTTTTCATTGATGTATGGTTTGTTAGGATAGGATAGAGATACACCTATTTGAAAATCTGGGTGCAAAAAATCTAAATATTGAGAAAATTGCCTTTAAAGTTGTCCAAACAAAGCCTTTAGCACTGCATAATAAAAATAATATTTATGGTAGGAAATTTGCTAAATCTTTTTATGCACAATAATCTTTACATAATATCCTAATTTTTTTTTTACAAAATATTAAAAAAAATTGATCATTTTGACCCATGCAATGTATTGTTGGCTATTGCTGCAAATGTCCCCGTGCTACTTATGTCTGGTTTTGTGGTCCAGGATTACATTTGATTTAGTTGGGAAGCTCGGTTAGGAATGTTGGGAACACATAGAAATAAAGGTCTTCAAGGCGTTGTTGAGGAAAGTATGCGGAGGTGTCAGAGCTCTCAGAGCTCATTCTGTCGTCTATCAGGAGCGGCGTGTTCTTCAGCAGACAGCAGGAACACAGTGTAAGAGATGAGCTCTACAGACACCCACTTCACAGCTCTGTGGATGAGAGCAGGAGTGAGACACTGTCTCGTGGTTTAGGACTGCGTCTGCTCCTCATGACACACGCACACACAATCTGCAGGCGGACCTGAAAAAAGAGGAACAACAATGATGAGACACAATGAATATAGGACAGGAAGGCCAAAGCCAGACAGTCTTATACAACCCCAAACCACATGCAGAGATTTTCCGCGTGTAGACGAGAGACCGCAAGCATTCTGCATGCAAACCGTTGACACAAACAGGTCAAAGACGTTTGCCGTAGAATCCCGACCCAGACGTTAAACCTTGCGCATTACACATCGCTCTCTCTGACTCACATCTTGGCAACATACAACCAAACACACTGTGATTAAAAACATGCGGCGGTAGGGAAGGACGTGTCCATGCAGATTAAAAAAAGGGACGGCAAGTTTTAGCTCATCCGATATTCATCATGTCTACGTTACCTCGGGTAAATCCATTTCAACTCTTTCCCTCTCGTGAACTCGCCGCCCCAGACTTGTGCGTTTGGGGAGAGATTTGGCAGCTGTTTGAGAGCCGTTCTCTCTCTTTGTGAAACGCTATGAAGCACATTCCATCGTGTCTGTGGTCAGACGTTGTTTTTATCAGCGTTTGGAGGATGAATAGCGGTGCATGGGGTTGTTTGGGTGACTGGATTTTGTGGGATCTGTAAATAGGGGAAAGTTAAGACACTTGTGACACCCGTCTAACATCACAGACGGAGGAGCATACTTTCGTTATGTTGTTTTTATTGCCCTTGCAAAACAATATTTGTGGTGTGTTTGTGGCCACATGCACACTACAAAGGGTTACATTACAAATGCAATTTAACCAAGACACATTATTTCAGAACACAGTTTGATGCAATTTTGATGAATCTGATCTTCACTGTTTTTCACAAGACAAACATTTGTGGTTGCAGCAGTGTTTTGACAGCATGCTACTTCCTACTTCTGTGTACACTACACTACAAACAGGGAATGATATAACTAGTGTCCACAATTCAACACATAGTCCAGGTCACTGTAGTAACCCAAAACTACTATACTTCAAGTTCATTTTATTAAGCATACTTAGCCATAGCTCAAGTGTATCTAACCCTCACTTTATCTAGTATAGTATTAGTACTAGTATATTTTTAATCAGTGTACTATTTCAATACTACTTAAAAACTAAATTAGTCCACATTTTTGTAGTTTAAAAGTATATTTTAATAGTAAACTTTAGTAGTCAAACACAAAGTCCTAGTGGTCACATCCCTTACAAAAATAGTGTACTTCAAGTTCTTTTTATTTAGTATACTTGGTCAAAGTTCAAGTATATTTTCAAGTATACTATATGTAGTATAGTACCACTACTAGTATACTTGTATAAGTGTGTTTCTATACTATTTGGAGCTAAATTAGCACATTTTTAGTTTATAAAAGTATACTTTTAAAGTATACATTTAAACTTTGAGTTGACAGATAATTTACAAAAAAGTAGACTTTTAGTTTAAAAGAAGTATACTAATAACACTTGAATAAACGTCATTTTTGTACGTGATTAACTTGCTCCACCTCAAATAAAACCAGATACAGTTATGAATGGTGACGTATCTATGGTTAAATCAATGTCAAACTAAACATAGCTATCAATCAACAATCAAACCTATAATTAATAATCACACGTCTCTCTTAATCCCAACCGTCTCTGAACTTCAGTTACCTCAGAGGTAATGGCAACACCGCAGGATTTAATGCGCTCCTATCCTCTCTAGAGTTCCCACCAAAATAGCACTCAAGCAAATGGGTATTGCTTACAAAGTTAACCCTTACACCGACAATGTCAGAGCTCAAAACACAGCAGCCCAAACACGCTTGTCTCTTATTCTCAAACAGCTAATTCTCTTTACAGTCTCTGGCTACACATCCAGCGCAGTCATACAGTCATGACCCATTTTCACATAACCTCAATTTCCTGCTCAAAATCCTGCCGACGCTCCTTATTCGACCGAGAGGTCATTAAACTCTGAATAAGCCACGACCGCTTTGATGAAATGGCTTTGTTTTTTAATATTAACCTGGAATTAGTGTGCTGTGTTAACAGATATGTAAAGGAAGAAAAACATAATGACAACGAAACTCAATGGATTATTAACCCAAATGAGAAAGTGCAGAATGATCTTTTAATGCAAAGCAGCTTCTTGAATGATTCAGTGAATATCAAGTGAAATGTGTCAAAACATCACAAGACAAACAAGAAATAAACATGTGACAGTCAAACCACACAGAAAGTTTACTCAATCTAAATAACCTACTGCAATTCAATATTGTTTTTTTAATGCATGTATTTACTTAAATGTACTATATGTAACAAAATGGTTGTATTTGTTAATATCAGTAAATGCATTGGCTAACAATAAGAAATACAGTTTTTCAGCATTTATTCATCTTTGTTAATGTTAGTTATTGCAAATACTGTTCATGTTAGTTCACTGTGCACTAACTAATATTAACCAATACAACCTTATATAAACAAATTGTTTTTAATGATTAATTATTCGATTTGTTTGTGTTTTTGTGTCTTTTCTGTAAAGCTGCTTTGCAACAGTACACTATACAGATAAACTTGAACTGAAAGTGGCCCTTCAAAAGCTCATCAAAATCATCACATACTGACAAAAGTATATAAATATAAAAAATTGAAATATAAGAATCATATTTAAATTGAAAAAACTGATAAAAAAACCCTCAAACTAATTACTAAAGGTATTTCTTCTTAAAATAAAACCCAAAATAACCTTTTTTTATTTAGCAACTATATACTATTATATACAATATATATGAACATTTTACATAATATTAATATGTATTTGATTTATTGAAAGAAATTTGAAAGAAATTATTTATTTGAACAGCTGCATGCATGTAAGTGATTTCATAATGTCAAGATATCATCAGTAAAACTCATTATCATTGGCCCCTCCCCCAATATGCAATTAGCTACATATATGTACCACACCCCCACCACACACACACACACACACACACACACACACACACACACACACACACACACACGCAACGCAGGGATGAAATATATATGGATAGTCACAGAATCCCGGCTGGTACCACCTGCTTTGGCACCTCTAAACAAATCTTACCCATTTCCCATACATTCATTCTTTAGAAACTTGAAAGCGTACGGCTCGCTTCACAAGCAAGCGTGTTAAATTAATTGACACCTATCTTTGTGTGGCCTTTACCTCCTGCCAAATGAATGCAATGTCACAGAGTGAATTGTGATGCCTGCGGTCTCGGCACATATTCTCCATATCTTGACCTTTCAGAGCAAGTCTGCGTACTGCAAGCGAGCTCGTAACATACAGAAGCCTTCAGGCTCTTCTGAAGAAAGATTTTCTGGCCAGGAACAGAGCGAGGAGTGAGATCCTGGCGGTTTCCCAGCCCCCATCTACATCTCAGTCCGCAGGCCTCATATGGGCACCATTTGGCATGTGAACGTGCAGTTATTTTGCACAGCAGGTTCTCGTGAAACACACTACCTGCTGTTGAGATATTGCACACGACGTTACGAGCTTAATACTCTGTGCACCTATTGATTTGCTGTATAACATTTCTTTTTCAATATGAAAACATGCATTCTATATAAATTTTTAATGATGCCAATGTATATTTTACTGTAACGGGTGCTGGCTTTACGGCAGTGGGGTCAAAATAAGGCCATACTGTAATATTACATGATTGCATCAAATTAATCTTTTCAAAATGTGATATTGTATGCCATAAAACTGATTACATAATTATGTAATCCCATGGTGGTATTTGACCTGAAACAACAGCTATATTACTGTGAACATTAGCTATTGTGGTCACACATGCATTAGACATTATATGTTTCTACACTCCACATATACAGAGGATATTTACAAATACAATAAAGTTCAAAAATATCACATGCTGCACCCTTTGCTATAGATTGCAGAGCATGCTGAGGGTCCAGAACCTATAATTAAAAAGGTTGCATGCCTTTATTTTATATATATGTATATATATAAAACTAAATTTATTTAAAAAATGTTTTCGAAATGTCTGACTTACACGGAATAATGAAGAAAAAGCAATCCTAGGCAAAGGGTGGATGCCTAAATATATCCATGAAATGCTAGAATATAATACAGATTTAAATTGGAATTGTTCATAATTCCCAAAGTTATACTGATTTACATATTTATCTGTATATATGCAAAATAAATAAAATCATGAAAGCTTTTTGTTGACTTGTTTGACTTATGCCACCCACCAACTATCCAGAACACCCTAGCAACGCCTTAGCAACCAAATAGCAACATGAATAAAGCCATTACTGACCATATAAGAAATCCCTGGCAACCACACGCAACAACCTATAATCATTGTTTCAACCCACGGTTGAGTAAATATGAGCAAACTGGTTAAAATTATCCAAGCGAATGTTCATATTAGAAGCCAACAATGTGTTAAAACAACTGCAACCCAATTACACAACAAGAGCATAGGCAAATGACTGATCCACAATCAGCTTCCACTATTCAAATGATACGGTCAATCAGTGTAAAGGAAAACTGCTTCTGAATCACATGAATGTAACAGTCGATTCTTTCAAGACTGACTGTTGCACTCAGTGCCCGATCCAACTGACAGATATCCTCATCCCACGGCCGTTCAGTTCTGGCACGGCTCACCGCTAATCAGGGTTAAATTAAGCATCAGCTCTGCCACACCGAGCATCCTCAGCTCTCATGAGACCTAATGAAAGCTTACACTAAACTGAATGCAAGTTTGCTGGCAGATTTTGACCCTGTACCATCTGCAAGCCTTTGAGATCAAAGCATGCCACTGATGAATAATGCATAGCAGCGTGTGTGCGCAACATATAAGGATGCATGACTACGATAAATGTCTCCAACGCACCGCATGCATCTAAAAACAGGTCCTGGTGGTTTGAAAGAGGGCAGCAGTTTTATGAAGCGCACGATGGCATCTAAACGTACGTGTCCACCGGCACGGAGTCGGCTGCGGCGAGCTGTTTCAATTCATTTCACAGGAGATGAGTGGCAGGTTCTCAAAGAGGATTGTGGGATTGATATTGTAGAATGTTTTAATATTATGCAAATGAGAAAACGCCAGAATAGTATTTACAAATTCAGTAAGCTTAAATCTCTCATCATCATCTATTTTTGCATTTAATTCATATTTTAAATGCATCCTTCAGCTGGGTAATTAAAAAGCAATTTAATTTAAAAATTTTATTTGCATTTTATGTCTGCAGAGTATTTCTAATATATAGTTACTGATTTAATCTTAATGTACATTGAGCTTTTGTTATTGCTTACTGGTTTTATCCTTTATCATATATTCATTTATATTTTTTGTCCTTGTAATTTAGTTTTTCCCTTGTCGCACAAAATAAGAATATGAAGATCCACCCTGAAGTACACCACACTTCTGTTCACATTACTACAGACCCGAAATCAGCAGATCTTTGGTGTTCCTTCCAAAAATCATCAGTAGCCTATGTAACAAATGAAAATAAAGTTACAGCAATCCACAACAGTTTGACAAGGTTAACAATACACCACGACCCACCCAGCAACCGTATACGACTCTTACACGGATGGTTAACTTATATAAGCTGGTGTGTAATTGTTGTGTGTATATGCTCTTAACGCGTGTTGACGCTTACGCCAGTAGTTTTATCTCATGCGTGATGGTGCACAGATGGCAGGTTGCACGTGAAGTACTGAAGCAGTGCGTGCATTGTTAGATCAAAGAGATCGCATGTGCATTCAAACGCACCGGCAACAAAACAAGGAGTTCATGGCTACCTACAGTCACCTGACGCGAGTTCCTGGAAATCGCGTGTATGTGACACTGGCATTAAAGAGAGCTCAGGTGCCTGCACATCTCAAGGGGCTTTCTCTAATTGCAAACACCTCGCCGTTCAAGCACTAACAATGATTCAAAGACCAAGACTAGAGAATTGTCTTGGCCTGGAAGATAAAAGAAAAATGAACTGTGACCCTGTCTGTAAAATCCAGGCTAAAGTCTCAAATCTAATTATGAGATTAGAAACATCAATGTAGTCCAAGACATAAAATGATGAAAATAAATAATGTGTGTTTATTGCTAAAAATTATTTTAAATACTGAGATTTATATTGATATTATGTTTTATTATTACTTAAACAATAGTAAAGATATCAAGGTTATATTTTCACAGAATGGTTTTATATAGAAAACAGTAAATCACAAAATTCTGGGTTTCACAGAAAGAGATATATTGGGCAAGATGGTTATTTTGGCTTTTTTGAGATTACTGGCATTGTCGTGCCCTGTTGACCTCTCCATCCACCTATAAAAACACAAATTTCGCAATATCTTGTATGAACATTACATCAGCGACTCAGCTCTGCAAATATTATCGTTGGCCTTGACCACTGAAAAACCCTAACCACTACAAAATTTGACATGTAAACGGATGTTCTTAAAGTTCTGGTAAAAACAGAGAGCTTTCATCAGGTATACAAATAAATATAGGCGTCAGAAGAGTCTTTTGCCTGTAATTCTCTCTGTCGGAAAAGAAGACCAAAAATGTAAGACACAATCATGCTGTTGTCACTTGACATTCATAAGCTACTCAGATTGACTCTCTCATATATTTATATATGCATGTCTTAAAGACCATCTTGAGCTTGTATTTACTTTCCCCTCATCTCATTTCCTCTAAATGAGTCTATATTGCTCTTGAAAAGGGTTGATCGTAAAAAGCCAACAGCCAGATCACGAAGAGTAAATTTAAGAGTCTCAGGGGACTGTAATATGCAAGGCAGAGTGTTTGCGAACATCACGGGTCAATTAAAAAAGACCTGCGATGTTAGAATATAGCTGCTCTTTTTTCTCCCTCCGGGACGCTTGCGTTATTCACACCTGCCGGATGACCGCCGTCATGCTCGGTTCCCATTAAATTACATGTCCAGCACCAGCCAGATGAACGCCGCTCAAATCCCAAACCTCTCAACGGCTGTGACGCTTGTCAAAATGCTGCCACAGCAGATAAGGCCGACTGCTCAATGCATAATAAAGCTTCCACAGGACCGCTGATGCTGGAGTCAGCAAACGCACCAGGAACTTCGCGTGACGCCCGGCCGGTACAGGTGATTCTTGGGAATGTGAAATATGCTTTTCATTAATAAAACGGATGAACTTTTGCTAGGCTGTTAGCAGAGTTGTGTCATTGCAAAAAGGTCATGTCATTTATAATTCCACTTACAGGGTTTTTTCTGTAACGCTGCAACGACAATTGTGTGCATGCCTGCGCTGTAGGAAAAACAGGAGATCAGAGCATTCTACAGCTGTGAGTCAGGAATAGTTTAAGGAATAGTTCATCTAAAAATGAAAATTTACTCACCCTCCAGTCGTTCCAATCGCATATTAGATTCTTTCTTCTGTAAAACACAAACAGAATAGTACAAATGTGGAACAACATGATGGTAAATATTTAGTATTTTTAGTATATATATCATTTTTAAAACATGAGGAAACGTCTTTAAAAAAACAAGTGGAGGGTGGAAAAACAAATGTGTGAGTTTATTTTGCTTACCCTGCAGAGGAGTTCTCAGTTGTGTATCAACTTTTTCTGAGATGTTTCTTCTAAAATTACCAAGAAGAAATAAAAATAGAAACAAATTAGTCAAGTCAGTGAAAATTTATGATGAGAAAATACATGGAAGTGTAAAATGAATGTAGATTGTATTGGATTTGAGTCAATTTGATGAGAAATGTTTGAGTTCATATCGAATTCTCAGGAGAAATATCTGACACGCAGATAAGACTCAAGTAAAAGTTTTCATTTGCTCTCCATTTAATCTTATTAATGTCTTGTAGAATTAATTAAGATATTAAACAGATCCCATCTGTGATTTTTGTTGTCTTATGTGTAAGCATTCCTGATTAAATTCTCAATATACAGTACAATAAAAATAAAGGTATCTGTTCCTAACCAAATCAAGAGCAAAGCGAGATGTAGATGTTTTGAAATGGATGATGAGGAGGTGTTAAATGAGAGATGAAGACGAGGAATTTTTCACATCTATGTGAGGCAGTGATGGAGAACGTCTGGGATGTCACGTGGGTGCGTATGGAAATGTGTGCGAGTGACATTAATGGGCACAGAAGCATTAATATTGATAATTAATCTCACAAATGAGATGATTCATGAGATATCTGGCTCTATTTAGAAACATGTTTTGCTAAGGAGGTCCAACGTGTAATTGGCCAATTATTTTAAATGGGTGTTTTTAGACAGAAGAACATTATAATCTAGTGAGCGGCATTGTAAAGCCTTATGAAAACAGTTTGACCGACGGATTAAACGTTAATGTTGTTAACACATTAAAACACAATTTCTCAACTGATCCGAACACTTGACAAGTGTTTCTTATGACAATAAATAATTTTCAGACAATGCAAAAGTAACTGAAGACTGAATACTTTTGTACTCCATGTAGATCATTAGTCATTGACATCAGTTGAGAAATGTAATCGTCATTGTGCTGTTTATCCTGTAAAAATTAAAGTAAAATTTAATTACGTATTATTTTATAGTATTGTGCAAATAATATTGTCAAATTTCATTAAAAGCAAACACACATGGAGTATGTTTCATGTTGCTCCCTATGTAGTGCATCACATAAATCAATCACTTCTAAGATTCCATGATGCTACCTTTTAAGGCGTCAAGGCAGCTCATAAAGTTTTGGAAAAGAGATTAAAAGTCATCTCGCCACACATTTGTCACGATCACACCGGGAGAAGAAAATGTTTGTGAATTTCTTTCTGTTCTGGATAAAGCGACCACAGTGATCACATAAAATACTTCTGTGGTGTCTGCAGGAACAGAGAGAGAAGAACAAGATAATAAAACGGCTCATTCGGATGGGGCGAGATGTTCTGATGAAAGTTTTTGTCTTCTCTAACTCAGCCATCAATCACACAGAGAGAGAGAGAACACAGAGAACCGCGGCAGGGATTAAGATCTGTCTCTCTCCTGTTTTCACTTCTTAATTGAAAGAGAGAAAGACAAATGAAGAGACAAAAAATGAGCGAGAAGAACTTCCAGAAGTCTTAAAAGTATCCTGCTGTTAGAGATTAATAATCATATTCTGTCATTTTTTTGTCTCATCTTTAATTGAATTGTATGAATTTATGAAGGTCCTGTAGTCCAGAACATCTTGACACTTACAGACGCTTTAGTCCTTAAATAACATTTTATCCAGCAAGTACTTTTCTTAAGAAAACGTAAGTGGTGCAAAAATTGTGATGTCAAGGTGATCTGTCTTCTTTCTGCCTCCAAATCTCTGTGGTCTCTAGATAAGTCCCTCTTTTAATAAAAGTCTATAGGATTTTCTTTATTTGTGTTATTGTTTGCTAGTCAATTTGCACAAATGCATCAAAATTTAATACTTAGAATAGTTTAGCCAAAAATGAAAATCCTTCATTACCTTCATGTCATTCCAAACCCGTACAACTTTCATTCTTCTGCAGAACACAAAAGAAGATATTTTGAAGAATGTTAATAACCAAACAACACTGACCCCCGTTAACTTCTATAATATGAACACAAAACCACTGAGACATTTCTCAAAATATCTTCTTTTGTGTTATGACACAGAGTCATATACAGGTTTTAAATGACATGAGGATAATTAAATATGACTGAATTTATATTTTTGGGTGCACTATCCCTTTAAGAGTAGATTATCTCAAGTGTGAATATTCATCAAAGCGAATCTTGTCTCAGCCAACACCATTAATAATAAACATGCTTCATCAGACATCAACCACAAACACCGCAATAATCTCCCAATAATGACATTTGGGTGGGTCAAACTCATAAACGCCCTTATCAGTATTGTTACATTATGACGAGAAAGCATAGGATTGATCCTGAACTTAACTCGGGTGAGATTTATCCACACGCACACCCAAACACATCTATCTGCTCCTGGCATTAAATATTTAAGAGTAAACACATCAGCTAATTCTGGCTGGAAAGCTGGTCCGCTAAACGTCTTACAGACACAGTATCTGCCACTGATGTTCTCACGTTGCTGATGCCGTCACACGATCCGTTTCATCTCTCCGGCTTTCCCCGGGTCCGTGTTCCTCAGGTGTTTAGAGGATTGAACAGGTCATCGGCCCGCTGTGAGAGCAGCTGGAGGAGAGATCATCAGTTAATCAAGCTCATCTGGTTCATCTGAGGTGCAGCCCTTGTTGATTTCTACGAAAAGGAGCAATTTAATGAGATGTTGCTCAGATCTCAGTATTTCTTGTGTCAGGCTGTTTATTAGAGATTCACAGAAACTGTTTCTTTTGTAACTGATGCAATCATCAGACAATTCTCAGAAACGAAACGTTTCTAAGAATCTTCTCTGCTTTTCAGAAAAAGAAAAGTACAAGAATAATATTTAGCTTGATCTCGGTCCAACAGTGACTATTACTTTTATAAATCAATTAATATTGTAATTCTTTGTACAATTATTATTTAATAATGTATTTATCTAGAAATTATTTTAAGATAATACGTTGTTCCGCACATTGAGTTACCATGTTTGGGTACGTTATTTCTCCGTTGACCCGTTTTTGTCCGTTGTTTGTTGATGGTGATGTGATGACGGGGTGTGTCTGGGTGTGAAGTCCCACAGTCAGTATCACCGTCTGAGACGTGCACGGTGAATCACGGCTGCTGTCTGGACACGTTTCCTCAATCTACTTAATCCTAAAAACAATATGAAATCAAAGTCAATGTTACTCATCTTCCTAATATGGTCTTATTGTGCACGTCATTTTAAAATGCTTATGTAAAAATGTTTATTTTTGTCATCTACACATCATAATCAAGGCCAAGTGGGTGGGAAAAATTGTATCTTCTTAAAATGTTTCCCATTAAGCAAAGCAGTTGCAACATTGCACATCACAAAACTATCCCTAAAACCCCACAAATGAATGCAGACTCCATCACACCCCCCGCACACATAAGGGCCTCTCCATCACGGAGGCGAGGAGGGGGCATGGCGTCGTTACCACGGCAACCACAGCAAAGCCATTTGCCGAGACAGCAGCTCGATCAGCTAATTGAAGCAATCTCAGAAGAAACCAGACTGCTGCGCCAGATCAGATAACACCACCCATCCCCCTCGACACCACCCCTTCCCCCACGCCATCCTTATTCACAATTCAATCAGTTCCCATAATCCACCACAAATTCACTCAGCATGGGCTTTTCTCAGTCATTACAGAGCAATTGATTGGAGCAGGTTTACCCGTTCTTACGTTGGTGCTGCGTCGTGTTGCTCTTTAAACTGCCAAAGTGCTTGCGACTTTAACGGTGCATGTGTGACAAAATGAGAGACAGGCCATTTTCCTCAGGAACCCAGTGGGAAGGTCACTATATAAATGGGGTCAGATTTAAAGGGAAAGTGAGGAAAAACGGTGAGACGGCTTTTCACCATTTAAAAATTCCTTCCAAAATTTGGTTCCTTACAACATTTGGCCAATTCCATGCAAACGGAAAACTTCAATACCAAGTGTTTTCAATCTATATTTTGAACTATTGTAAAACTATTGTAGTCATCTTAGAAACATCAGAGAGCATCAATCCCATAATAGTTATGACAGAATGAGTTGAACAGACACATGATGAGACGCAGAAGAAAAGCCAGCTTGCGGGTGTGTTATTAAAGGGTTCGATGTGCATCTGTGTGCTGGTGGTTATTGCCATGCATGCATTCGTTTTATGTGTGTGTGTTCATGCTAAATGCATTCTGTGGGTAATTACTGTGAGATGTTCATGTCAGCGGGAGACCAAGTGTTTCTGCTGGTCTGTAAATATGCACGCTTACATGTCACTGGAAGAGGGCGGGTACTCTTTTGCCACACATGAAATGTTTCTGGTCACACAGATTCTTTCAGAGCAAAAGCTTTTCTGTATGGAGAAGATCCAAATATACCTTTGGTCAAAGAGAGAAACGGATATAATGAGGGGTTGCATTATATGTCTGTAAGCTTATCATTCAGTTATGTTGGGTTTGTGTAAATGTGGTTTAATGTATGTTTACATACATCTGTCATATCAGTCAAAGTTTCTGTATGTGTGCATCCATAAATGACTCACTCACACCACGAATGATAACTACAAAGATAATATATATTGATAGCTATATTACCATCTACACTAATCAATGATAATGTTATATTTATTCTAATCTTGCATGCTGCTGTTTCACATGTGTGCACCCTTTAAATTGTTATGGATTGTAATTGTCAATCTTTAATCATTTTATCATTCATTAGCTGGAAAAAAAAACGCTACGTATTTTATAATGTGGCTAATCTGTATGAATCCATAAGATGTAAATCATACAAAAACATACAATTGTGAGCCCGTCTGTAAAAATCAGGCCAAAGTCTCAAAATCAAATTATGAGATAACAAGCATCAAAATTTAATTTTAAGATTTCAATCTTGTTTTAACTTATTCAATAGTAAAGATATCACGATTGTTTTTCATGTTCTATCACAAAAAATTACTTTTTTTTTACAGGCAGGGTTGCAATTATTAGAAAAAAGCAACAATAACGACCTACCCCGCCCAATCCTAACATCACTGGATAATAGGCAAATCACACTAAAACATACAAGATCAAACTAATTATCCACCTCATAAAATACATCCAAATTTCTGTGAGATTGTGTTGATATTGTTAACATCGATATTGTTGTGACGTGAACAGATTTTAATTGTAAGATATAAAAAATACCACTGAAAATACAAATAAAATAAGACCATACTGTGATCTCACTCTCTGATTGGCCGAGAGACCGACTCTTCTTTTCTGACTCTGTATAACACAGTAAAGCTTTTCTTGCATGATTACAGCCTCCTCATCTCTATTCTGACCAGCAGGTATTCAGCCGTGAGAATTGGACAGGTTGTCTCGGACAGTGTTGTTGTTATCTTGTGCCTGCACATGTCAGCACGTGGACAAACCCATCAGTGTAAGCACTGGAGCGGCAGCCATCTTATCACAAACACAAGCAGTCCTGTTCCTCCATAGTGTATCCTGCTTGCTGCATTGAATGGATGTGACTGGAGTTTCTCAGCTGTTAAGAGAGGTGTCAAGAGCCAAGATTACACAACTGTGAGGCAGACATTCTTCTGTTGAACTGCCTGACACACCGTACATGTTCTGCATGCCACGACGTGATAATGTGTCGACATGATATTAAAGAATATGTGCTTTATTAATCCCTATGAAATCTTTATCTAAGTTCAAAATGCCCTCAATTTAAGAATTCCAATGCCAATCTTACATTAGGGAATCCCGTCATCGAATAGATTACAGGCCCATACGGAGTTCTGCAAAATGATATGAAGAGGTTATTATAATAATATGTAAAATAGTATGAACAATGCAATAAAAAAACACACCAAAATTTATATAAATAACCCGGAAACAGAAAAGCACAATTTAAAGCTGCAATCCATAACTTTTTTTGGTTAAAAAACAAAAAATAAATTATTGCGCAAGTACATTAATGTCTCCTTATTAGATTCATGATTTGAGCTTTCGTGGGACGCGTCAGTCTAACATCACTGCTGACATGTAAAGAAAAGTATGCAAAATAACTTTTAAGCAGTTTTATGTTTTAAACACATATGTCAACAGAGAGACAAAAGTTATGAATTGCAGCTTTAATAAAATATTTAAAAAACATTCATTTAATTTAATGAATGAATTTAATAAATGTAAAAACATTTAAAATTCTTTAAAAACAAACTGGTTTCTACACACAAAGGGAAATTCCAGACACGACTAAAACCAGCCCGCTACTGGAAAAGTCACATTGTTATTCCACATATCTGAGTTACAACTAGGGCTGGGCGATATGGCAAAAATGTAAACTCGATAATTTTTTTCCATATTGATCGATAACGATATATATTTCGATATATAAACTGTTAATGCTGCCAGCTTTAAAAGAGTATCCCAACTATGTTCATTAATTACATTTTAAAGTATTGTTTTTTGTCGTCAATTTCATTTTTGCATAATAACTCGAGGTTAGTTTCACTTTGGTCGCTGCTACCACTTATTTTTGTCATCCTCGTGCCGAGTTTGCTTTGCAAAGTACCGCAGGAAATTGACTTTCTTCTTTGACGTGAATGTTAAAAGCTGCACGCTGATTGGCTGTTGTCGCATATTTCTGCTGTGTGATTGGCTCTTATATTAATCCATATCGAGTAAAAATGCCTAGAGCTTATCATCGTTATCGACATATATTTTATCGCGATTCGATATGATATCGTTTATCGGCACAGCCCTAGTTACAACTCGTAAATGTTGTAAATTACAACATTTGTAAAAATGTAATTTACTTTTAGAGTTTGTTAACCCCTAACACTACTAATGGCTATATAATGGGTATAGAATCGGGGTATATTAGCTGTTATATTTATGCATTTCTGTGCCACCACCAACATCAAACGTAATTGCCAAGACACACCAACAATGTTTACACCTTCCAGAAAAATCAACGTCTTAAACAAACGTATAGATGTCTCTGTGCATGTAACTGAAATAGGAAAAAAGTATTTTAAGATCAAACAAATTACACCACTAAAGACGACAATTATTTGATCACTGTAACTAGGACTTGTATAGCTGTTTCCCACAACCCTTCACTGTGATGGAAAGTATAAATTAATGAGACCGCATCGAGGAGCTCTTTGGATCACATGTGATGTCGAGGTTTATTATGAGTGAGGTGAAATGTGATATGAAGCCATGACATTTTCCTCACAGAAACTCCCCATCTGCTGAATAATTCAGCCACAATCTGCCCAGTTCACCTCCCACAAGCCTTCAGTGCCAAACACAGTGACAGACAGCAGAACGGGAGAGTAACGGTGACTGATGCGCAGGAAACGCATCGGCCCGAGGGCGGGGTCACCAGCCGGCGCTCAGGGCATCTCCATGACGTGCACTCCCAGTTTACCATCACATTGACACACTCTTTCTCTCTATATATAGACGTGCTCTGGTTCTGTCCACCTGCCAGGGTGTCTAAATATAGCAGACTGCTCATTTTCTTTTGCTGGGTCGGGCGATCAGCTTTCAGACCTCTGGGGGAGGCGGTTCCAGGAGGGCAGAGCTGACAGGATAGAGGGACGGTGAAACCGATATCCTTATAGTTTTACATGGCTTTCACACATGGCCCACAGCGATCACAGTGTCTTACATGGATAAATGATTAGTTCTGATTGGATGAGGCAAGAATAACGTTTCATACCTGTGACTGCACATCATTCAAAATCAATATATATGCACAATTAAAACATCTTTATAATCTGGTCCCTTGGTATTACGATATTTTAAAGACTTTGGGGATCAGTAGGCAACCCACTGAACAACCACCAATAACACCCTAGCAACCACATAGCAACAGGTCAGCAAGTCAGCTCATTTTGCACATAAAAGAATCACAACTTGCCGTTTTAATTCTTCAAATGTAACAATTTAATTGAATTTTGGTGTATTTTAATGCTATTGCTACTGCAGACACTTGCATAAAAATACTGTAGTATATTTTCGCACTTACTATAGTAAACTGTAGTAAAAAGAGCGGCTTACAACACATATTTTCTCATAATTTTGAATCCACTTCTATTGGTGGGTAATCTTGTGTTTTTATCACAGTAAATTTAATGCATACTACGGTGTTACCATAGTAAATATGGACGCATACTATGGTGTTACGCAATATCGAAGCATTTGCAATATGAAGCAAAATTGATTATGTAATATTGAAGCATACTACAGTGTTACCACAGTAAGTATACTACAGTATTACCATAGTAAATATTAAAGCATATCTACAGTATTACCATAGTAAATATTAAAGTATACTACAGTATTACCAAAGTAAATATTAAAGCATATCTAAAGTATTACCATAGTAAATATTAAAGCATATCTACAGTATTACCATAGTAAATATTAAAGTATACTACAGTATTACCATAGTAAATATTAAAGCATATCTAAAGTATTACCATAGTAAACATTGATATATTTTACAGTATTACCATAGTAAATATTAAAGCATATCTACAGTATTACCATAGTAAATATTAAAGTATACTACAGTATTACCAAAGTAAATATTAAAGCATATCTAAAGTATTACCATAGTAAATATTAAAGCATATCTACAGTATTACCATAGTAAATATTAAAGTATACTACAGTATTACCATAGTAAATATTAAAGCATACTACAGTATTACCATAGTAAACATTGATATATTTTACAGTATTACCATAGTAAATATTAAAGCATATCTACAGTATTACCATAGTAAATATTAAAGGTATACTATTATTACCAAAGTAAATATTAAAGCATATCTAAAGTATTACCATAGTAAATATTAAAGCATATCTACAGTATTACCATAGTAAATATTAAAGTATACTACAGTATTACCAAAGTAAATATTAAAGCATACTACAGTTTTACCATAGTAAATATTAAAGCATATCTACAGTTTTACCATAGTAAATATTAAAGTATACTACAGTATTACCATAGTAAATATTAAAGCATATCTAAAGTATTACCATAGTAAACATTGATATATTTTACAGTATTACCATAGTAAATATTAAAGTATACTAAAGTATTACCATAGTAAACATTGATATATTTTACAGTATTACCATAGTAAATTTTGAAGCATACTACAGTATTACCATAGTAAACATTGAAGCATATCTACAGTATTACCATAGTAAACATTGAAGCATATCTACAGTATTACCATAGTAAATATTAAAGTATACTACATTATTTACAACAGTTTATCAATTCACTAAAATGAATACTATAGAATACTATAATAACATTAACAAAATGCAGCAATTACTATAATATACTACAATTTATGTGCTAAACAATACTATAGTAGTTTTACATGTGGGACTTTACAAGCAATAAGCCACTTAAATAACACTGTTTTTACCACAGTTCAGAGGGTTTCAAGCACTCTGTCGAACAACACCCTTAACAGCAGGAAAATCAGCCATTCCTGTTTAATTGCTTGACTCAGTGTTTGATTATTAAAATACTTATAAAACAGAATTTGACGTAGTAAAATATGTCATATCCTACTAAAAATGAATAAATGTGTAAGCACTTAGAGTGAAAAGGAGGATTTCCTTAACAATAAGTTCACATTAAACTGAGAACAATTTGTTGACAGAGTAAAGAAACTTAATTCCAGGGAATGTATGAATAACAGACTGGCTTCCTCGTTCAGCTGGTGTCTATATGGGTATGTTACGGAAGTAGGTGAAACCAGTTAAAAAGTAAAAACACAAAACATTACCGTCCCTAAGGAGGTATGTTTCCTTGTTCCCGATCTCGATGTTCGGCCCGCTGCTCGTAAGCGCAAACAGGAAGACAAGAGCCGCTCGCCTGTTCCATTCCAACAGGAAACAATCCCTAAAAAAGATCTCATGACATTGGCATCAAATACCACACAACCAATGACCATGAACCCTTTGAAAAACACACAAGCCAAAAATACGTAGTTAAAAGTGTCCAGCGTTTACCGTAAACGCAATGCAGCATTTTCCACATAAGACAAATAGCTTGTCAGGATCTGGAGGATGAAAGAAACGCTGCCCACAAAGAATGATCTCTTTCCTTCAATTCACTGCCTGGAATCCTACATCACATTTAGAGGGCTTTACCAAAACTTATAATAGAAAAATATTTTCTGAAACACTGAATGGCTGTAAAAAGGGCACTATTGTTATTGTTATATTCTGAGTTAATAAACAGATGAGGTGCATCATCTCATTTAAAATACTTGTGTTATTTGGGTAATAATATACATTTTTATTCATTATTATAGATCCAGTTGTAATTATAACTCCTTCAGTTAGTTTAAAAATCATGATGCAATAACAAAAAATGCTAAAAATGCAGTACAATGATGGTTTAATAATGATTTTTTGTAAAACCAATTTAAAATCATGATTTTTTGTAAAATCAATTTAAAATATACATTTAAAAACTGTGAAAACCATTGCTTCGACCTCTAAAAGTGAAAAGGCATGTTTAACTGTTGTGCTACATAAAAACAAATCTCACAAAAATTATTGCAAACCATTGCAATGCACATTGCGAAATATAGAGATGATCAAAATATTGTGCAGTCCTACATCCCATATTGCACGTGATGAAGTTTGCTGTAAGAATAACCAGTGTGCAGTGCATCTTTTATAGCTTAGAGTATAAATATAAAAATACAAACTATAGTTATAGTTATAACTTCTAAAACCAGATCCAAAATTTCCAGAATAATTTATCAGAGTTGTAAGGCATTGGTTTGCAATGAGCCCCAACACACACGACATAACCACAACACTGCTAATTTAATTTCTCATGCTACGAGCCGGTTTGCTAGTCCTTTACAGCTAATACATACAAGAGAACGCTTTTTAAGATCTATACAAGACCACACGTGTAACATAAATCATTTATTAAAACTGAAGACATTGTCATGCCCCAATGATGAACAGCATAATGGCTTGATCCGTCCAACACGGGCAGGTCACAGCGACGCGTTAATAACATCTGACAGACAGGAAGAGGTACATTATGGATCGGATGGCATTCAGATGAATAAACCAGCAGCAGGAAGTGCTGCTTACATTAAGATGTGCACAGGACATGTAGTGCTTTTAATACGGCAACAAAATCAATATCTCTTCTTCCTGGAGCAGCATCCCACAATTCACTGGCTAAGAGAAATGTGATGCTTTGTTGGTTCCCCTGGGGCATTAACATACAAATTACATGCAGAATGGAGGCAGAGTAGTTTAAGTGCATTATTGTGGGATATTATATCTAAATCGAGCTGAAGAACAGTCCAAAGAGTAACGAATCTCAATTCAGCTCAACCAAATGATCTTCAGAAATGCTCCTCTTTTGATATCTCAAAAGATCAAAAGCTTTCAAAAACGTACATAGTAGAGAGTAAAAATGCACAGTGGATCTGTTAAGGGACTACTTCTACCAAAAATATATCTTACAAAAAAATGATTGTAAAAAATTTAGGAAAAGTAAATAAGAAAACAAACAAACTGAAAGCTCCAACACAGACACACGTCTGATCTATAACAAGCAGTAAACACATGCCGGTCTATCTCCAGGAACAAAGCCTGAAGCACGGCCTCTTTCAAACAGTGTAATTGGAGGATAAGAAAAAACCATAAAGCCCACAGACAAAAACATTAGAGAGGTCGGGATTGCCTGTCTGTGGACACGCTAACCTCAGCGCACCGCCTGGCTTTAACTGGCATTCAGTCAGGCTTCAAAGCATGCATGTGCCATGACATCAGCGCAGCCGGCCGGGCTGCTGAACGAGGTGCATTCTGGGGCATGTGAGGCCAATAATAGTGGGCAGCTGAGATGAGCTCAAAGAGTTGTGGATCAAAACAGCTGTTGCGCTGAATGACAGACGGGGCCGGTGTGATCGCGGTTACAGACACGTAAGCATCGGGTTTATGTGCTGAAAGAAAGAGTTAAATATGTGCTGTTGAGCATTAGGAAATCATCAGACCTACATCTCTCAGTCTGTGTGTTTTTACAATAATGTTCATATAATGCAAGAGAAGTGAAAAAGGGATCTCTTATCAAAAATATTTATAGCCATCTATTTATCTATATATCTATCCATCTACTTCTCCATCCATATATTTATATTTCTGTCCATCTGTGTCTATACATCCATCTATATCTACATACTTATCCATCTATCCATATATGCACAGACTGTAATGTAACACACATGTGCACATACGAGCACACAAACACACAGAACCAGCTGAGCTGTAAATATAGTTCTCTGTTATTTTAGGTTGATGGAATATTGTTAATGGACTGGAACACAGACTATTTGGAAAAAGGCCATAAAATTGGTTTTTAATAGCTTTTTATGACGTGCCCATGAAGCACTGGTGCCTTCGAGTGTCACTCTTTCAATACATCTCATGTCACACCTGATCAGAAACTCTCTGAAGGAGAAAGAGATACTGAACGGGTTTGGGCCGCCGGGAGCAGAGGAATCATAAGCCTTATTATTGGATCAAGTCAATTAATGAAGACTTGATTTCTTCCACACCATTGTTGCTGATGACTAATTTCCATTTACTGGTGTTTAATAAGAAGCAATGAAAAATGACAATTAGCCTCATATAAAACTAACCTAAAAGCCAGCTTTATGTCATTTTTAAGGAGTCAGATTGTCCACTGTCACAAAGCATATCTCATCATGCCGCCCAACCCTACATGACCTCACAATGGGTTAGACTCGTTTCCACTGTAATAATGCACAGGATCAGCCGGGTCCCCTGCGGACATGAATATAGCCTGTATGATAAGGTCATCTGTGAAGAGAATTACACATCCTGTTCTCCCCCACAGCCTCCAGCATGCTGACCATCCCTCATCCTCCAACATCACTGGACCAGCCTCTACAGCATCCGCCAAAACCGCAGTCACGGGGGGATGCGAGCGGCCACTCAGCTTCCCGTGTGCTATTAATACTGACCAACCTCTCTGTCCCCCCCTCGTTCAAACACACGTCTGCGCCAGAGCCAATCAATATCTGCCTCTAGAACATGCTGACTACAATACCTGCCATGTGAGTACACAGAGGCCAGGGCAAAAGGCTTGATATGGACATCCTGTTCAATGTTACAAACTACAGCAGCACTGGATTTTATCCAAAAGTCTGAGACCACATGGAAAATTCATAATCTAATTTTAACAAGTAAACAATGTCTTGGGGTTATTTTTATAATACTTAAAACAAAGAAACTTTGGGACATGATATAAATAGTTTCTGTATAGGGTTTTTTTCTTGCTTAGGGAAACGTGCTTTTAGAAACGTTTCATAACATGCTGAGATAACTTGGAGCAAAGTCTATAAAAGCAATGGCTGTATATGCAAATTGTAACCATAAAATCAAAACGTTATATATTATAATGTCAGCAGGAGCACTGCCCTCATTAAAGCAAACAAGAACATATATAATACTGAGAAACATTACAATGTTAAATTGTTTTGCGTTGACGTATTATTTTTTGTATTTTGGATTCGATGTATTGAGTTGTTAGGCTGATAAAAACTTTTTATTAAATGCATTGAGAATTAAAAGCATTTTTACTAGTGGTTTCAGATTTTCTTGTATATTTTATTGCTAGACAAAAATGTTGTATACAACTCAATGCTGGGCTGGTTCAACCAATGATTAGGTAAAATAAAGGCAAACCCAAATGTGGTTAAAATGAACATATGCTGGGTTGTTTTCAAATATAAATATTTTCTAATTTTACCCAGCACTTGTTTTTCCAAAGAGTTAATAAATTATATGTCAATAGTTAATGTCAGTAGTGATCACTGACACGGTTTTTAAAAGAACAAGCTTACTGACAGTCCCCTACAGCAAATGTACAACCATTGTGAAGTATAATGCTTCATAACACCATTCACAACCCAATTTACTCTGGTAAGTTGACTCCTAAATGACACAAAATATTCATTTACAAAATATAGGGCAGGGCTTAAATGTATCTACAGGGAATTGACAGGATTGTGAAAAGTGAGCTTTTCATACCAGAATAAATCCAGCGCTGAATATGCACCTGTGAGATGAAACTTCAGCGGCCTTTGTGACACCAGCCGAAACTGAAAATCATTACAGAACACAACACATTTCCATTCTCTTGGGATACCGAACACAGACACTGTTTATAATAAGATGAAGATAATGAGTTTAGAAAGTAAATAATGAATGAAAGCTTAGGGGAAGTAACAAGAAAACTGCAAGTTTGATCTCATCGAGGAACGGGGCATGACCTCGGTATGCTCCAGTGGGATTTTCCTTGTCATATGTTAGTGGTTGTGTCAATGTTGTATTGTAAAATAAAAACTTATCTGTTTAATGAAGGAGAAACTTACAGCTCTCTAACATAGTGAGTATTACTGCATGTCCTCTCAGTAAATGAGCAACCGGGTCACCAAATCAATCTTACAAACCAAACCGATCTCAGAAACATTCACCTATTTGGTTCTTCTCATTCAAGATGAGCTTTAAGTCTCCATTTGATCTGCAAAGACCACCACAGCCTTCAAGAAACAACTAAAGACTTTTCCATATACCTTAGTTTATGTTCTCTTCTAGCATCATCACTTTGCATATTTGTAAACATAGCCTTGTGTGTACAAGCATCTACTAAATGAAAACGTGCAATTATTACAATTTAAACTATATTTAAAATGATTGCGTTCATTACTGATAACATGGTGGATGGATACTGAGCGTTCTTGGCAGTTCTGGTGGATAGAAAGAGAAAACCGCAGCACTGAATCTCTTTCATAAGCGAGTAAGTCATGCCTTGCATGCGTGAACTCAAGCTCTGGCATGTTATGCAAATGTGAGAAGAACAGCTCACTGCTCCTGTCCGCAAACCAAAACAACCCAGATTATGCTAATGTGTGTGTGAGAAAGCGTGTTCACTTATTCCACATCATGAAACTCATTACAACAACACGGATGGAGAGGGAGAGCCGGAGGAATGACGATCACGCAGTGATGCTGCGACTGTGGAGAGACGCAAGCGACGGTGCTGTCACGAGCGCGTGATGCCGCTCTGGGGTCGGGGGGAGGAAGGCAGGAGCACAGAACAGCCTTTCTGGTCATTTCTGTGCCAATGCAGAGGGGGCGTGCGGCACCGGCGAGGAGCAAAGACTGATTATAAAACCTGTCCGTGTCAGTGAAAAAAGCCAGGTTCTCTCCAGCAGAGCGTCTGTGACGCACACACGGAGAGTTCTAGACTCCTGCGTGACGCATGCACGAGCTTAAACGCAGGTTAACTGCAGTCTGATTCATGAGCGCGTGAGTGTCTATCTGAGAGAGAGTACGTTCAGACAGCCAATCAGAGAGGAAGAGTCTACTATCATCACCACGACTCAAAACAACAACATTGCCGTTTGACCATATTTGGACATGTACAGATTCTGTGTGTATGGCTATGGAAAAATGCAAAGGAATGTCACGAGCATCGACACTATTATAAGCATCACTGTGATGTATGCTGAGAATATTTTTATATCTTGACATTAATCTAAACACAGTATTAAAGCAGTATATGCTGCTTGAAAAATAATGATAATTGTCTATCATTATAACAGGACAATAAGTCAAATACTTCAATAATAAATTCAAATTCTAAAATAATATTAGCCATTTTATATTTATTCAGACAGATCTGACTGCCAATTTCTGCCTGCACATACTCTTAAAAAAGGTGCTTCATGAAGCCATTTTTTGCTGAATGGTTTCATAAAAAACCTATTACAAAAGCTTATTTGCTGTGGAAAAGGTTCCTTAGAATATAAAAACACAATAAGTAAATGTTTTCTTTAAGAACCTTTGACTGAAAGGGGAACCAAAAACAGTTCTTCTATGGCATCACTGTGAAGAACCTTTTGCAGCACCTTTATTTTTAGACGATGGAGTCTAATGACAATCAAGTGCATTCATCTAACCGCTGCCCTCAGTAAAATGATGTCATGTGATAGATGACAAATCCTGTGACCCCATATTTCTGTCAGCAGTCACACATACACTGACATTTTCTGACACTGACCCCTCTGGGTCACTCATTACCCCATGACCTTTGACCTGAAGCTGGATGTATGAAGGTTCACTCCTCCATTTTTACTCAGCACTGATGTAATCCTCGTAACTAAATTCAGAAACATGAGACAACCTTCACTCTTTATTTACCGTGTACAGTTGTGTCTATTATTTTAGAAAATCAAATTTATAATATCTTTCTTCAAAATGTGATACATTTCTTAGCCTCTAAAACAACTTCTAATTTCTTCTGACATTACTAAACGACATCCCCAACTATACATGTCTAATGGAAAAGGGATGATTCTCCCAAAAATAAAAATCCTGTCATCATTTATTTACTCTCATGTCATTCAAAACCTGTATGTGACTCTTTTTTGTCTGCGAAACATAAAAGATGATATTTTGAGAAATGCTTCAGTGTTTTTGTGTTCATACAATACAAGTCAATTATGTTTGGTTATCAAAATTCTTTATCACAGTAAAAAAAGTCATATACAGGTTTGAAATGACTGATTAAATTATGAAAGAAATTTCTTTTTGGGTGAACTCTTTCTTTAAGACTATTTACTATAATAATGAACGTGGGAACATTGGCTTACTGGCATCGTGTCATATGGAATTTAAGAGACTAACTACTGTAGTAACTAGTACTAGTTATTTCAGGGCATTTAAAGAGAGAGAGAGACTGAGAGAGTCAGTGATACTATATATATATTTATTGTATATATAAACAATTGTAACTCACTCTCTCTCTCTGTCTCTCTCTGTCTCTCTCTCTCTCTCTCTCCCAATATCCCAAATTTTCCAAGCACCCATCATCATGTATCATTGTATATATAAACAATTGTAACTCTCTCTCTCTCTCTCTCTCTCTCTCTCTCTCTCAATATCCCAAATTTTCCAAGCACCCATCATCATGTATATTTACACACTAATATACCCAACCCTACACCCCCATCCTTACCAAACACACACACACCTACTTGCTGCAGCCATCCAAGGTCTACACTTCAAACTCAGACAGCCATTGGACGCAGAGTGGGTGGGGCGTGCTGCAGAGGCAGAGAGAGGGGGAGGATGGGTTTCCCCGCATGATCAGGAGACATGCGGCGGGTCTCCCCTCCTTACACGCTGTGCCAGAGACGATAAAAACCAGCCCTCCTGCTGACACATCTGCTGTAAGGAAACATCCACACTTACAATCCCGTATCATCAGAATAGCTCGAAGCTACATTCGCAACGTATCATAAATGCAAGACATTTTCCGTGACATTCACCCGCATCCCCCAGTGAGATGTTAAAAAATAACCATGTGATTATGAAGACCTCACCCATGTGTTATGTGTAGCAATGCTTTTGCTTATGTGTGTACCGCAACCTGAGCATGAACAGCTGTTAGCCGTGAAGGTTAGCTAGTGTTACAGCCCTTACTCAGCGTGGTTCGCCTTAGACGGAGACCTTACACCTTGCTGTAATGACAGCTGCCGGGGAAGATGCGTGTTGGGGGAGGGTTGGAAACGCACACCGGGTCCAGTAACCGCATGCACGCAGACCAGCACGGTGAATACGCGCAGACAACGATGTCGAATTCCTGCAGACGCAAACGTCGAGTGACATTTAGGGCCGTTAATTTGGACATATCGAACCTCCATTATTCAAATGCGACAGGAGGTGTTTCCATGGCGAGGCGGGCGGACGTCGGGTTGTCAATCCCGGCGTTTTTTTCCTGCGATATCAGCAGTACAGCTGGCTGTGACATTTGGAGGGGGAGGGGTGGAGGGAAGCGCATGCACCCACGCATGCAAGACAGAGCAATTAGGTACAGAAAAAGGATTGTTCAATTATACATGATCCATGCTGGTCTAAAGCAACCGGCGTCAACACAATCTCTATGCCTAACATCAGCTGGACGCTAAAATGGTTTAGTCCAAACAGACGTGACTGATGAGCAGAGGTGAAAATGTGGCATGATTATTTTACTCGCAAATGGACGGTGGCATGTGTTTGGGATGCGTGCTAAACCACCGCACCGTCGCTTATTTCGCTGAGACAGCTAGCCTTAAATTCATCTGACACATACGTAAAGCAAAACGGGTGAATAAATCACACAGTGTAAATCTACTGACATTTTCCTGGAAAACGTGCTAGTCTCCTTAAACAAAGATTGAATATTTAACCACACACTACTCTTTAAAACCACACCTTTCTACAGACATGTCAGTGCAAAATGATTGACAGAACCATTCTGATTGGCTTAGATTTCTGACTTTCTAAAGATAAATAAAGAGCAGTGCCCTCTACATGTGATATACTGTATCTGCCAGATGGGAAGGACTACTTGTTATTGTCATGAAGTATAAACAAAATGCTAAAATAAATAGAAAGGTCCTAAAAGGAGCTCTTAATTATTTCTCTACAGATCTTCTACGTTTGTCTTAATTTTTAACCTGTGCTGGAAAAATAAGAGAAGTGGATAAAAATACAGCTACTCATTTCTAACACTAGGATCCTGTGACAGGAAACTATACTCTAATTTGACTACTACATTAGCATAAGATAAAACATCCAAAATGATATTTTATTTTATTATATCAAGATGTGCAGGCCAAATTTCTAAAATAACATGCATGTGCACTGATGCATTATGACATCACAAACGCCTTTAATAAAACAGGTCTAGTTGCTACATACATACGCAGGCGTCTACGTAGAAGTTTTGCTTTATGAAAGTCATCTGTTTGGACTAGTTTTGGACTAAATGTACTTTCTAAAACATACAGTAACTATTACATCACAAAAGATTAAGGGAAATAAATGTGTTTTTTCCCATGACTACTGCTTATCATGTACACCAGACACAATACATACTCCACCTTTCCAGTACCACCACATCCGTGAAGTTCCTCGATATCAGAGCGTAAACCTGGAAAACGTTCTCCACATCTCCTCACAGCTCTATTCATGGAGGTCTTCTAGGCGATGTCATTATTTCAGACTAAGAATAACACAGCTAACAGGAGAACAGCAAGGCTCCTTATAAGGCCAAAGAGAATGAGGCTTTACGCAAGGCCCAACATTAGACCCGTGTCTCTCAGCGCTGGGGGCCGTGCGTTGCGGTGGCGAACTCGGGGACCGAAGGCCCGTGACTGAAGAATGCACTACTGGAATGTGCGGATTGGGAATTTAGTGTGAGGGACACGTGAAGCTTTCTGTCTTAGATAAGATCATGTGCCACGCCGCCATGTCCTGTGATTCTATTGTAAGGTCAGCTGATTGCAGAAGGGCATTCTTTTAATGTCATATGAACATCTCAAGGTTGTATAAAATAACTAAACCAGTGTAGTCTTAAAATGTTTGTGTGACCTGTGATCGGTTAAGCAAATATTTCTAGGGTAGAAAGGAAAGTTAACACTTTAAAGCAGGGGGTTTGGACCCCAGTATGAAAATTTGACTTTTAGATAATTAACATTTACTCAAATGGCCATAAATGGCACCAACATTTTACAAAAATCTCTGCAGACCTCCAAGAGTGCTTTAATGTCTCCCTGGTAATAACGATTCATCTATATATAATTTTCATTTTTATCATGTTAACTTGAAAGAATTTTTAATTTTGGGTCATTCACCCTTATGTCATTTCAAACCTGTATGAACACAACTATTAAATTAACAACTTTTCTTTGGTGGCCATTCTCTTCTCTCATACTTTCAACACTATTTCTACATATAACATAACTTTTTATACCGTGATTATTGTTTGCTTTGCAAGCAAAATGTTAAAGGTATTTCAAGTAATGCATTGTAAGTTGCTTTGGATAAAAGTAATTGCTAAAACAATAAGTGTAATAAATATAATGCAAATTATATTTCTTCATTCCAAAGAATTATCAATACTGTCAATACTGTACAACTTGGTACAAAAGTCTGACTGGTGCCATTCTATCATTTTTGGACTTTGACACACCCCTTAAGTAAAAGAACTTTCTGGACGTTGTTTGTTCGTGTCCCATCTGAATCAATCAAATAAAGTCAGAGTGACATAAGGGGAAAGAAATGATAACAGAACGGTTTTAAGAATTGTTGTTTTTGGGTGCACTAACTTTTTATTTTGGAGGTTCTCAACCTTGGGGTCGTGACCTCACCTGGGTCATCAAAAAAAGACTTCTATGTGTCAACATTAAACCAAACACAAGGGAAAAAAGCATTAATCTCTGTATTTCTTCTGCTACTGACTATCAGAGTGACATTACCATGAATGTCAGTGTCACCTTGAACAGATAAGCGCAAATATTTCAGATGAAATGCGATCAAAACCCTGGAATGTAAACATGTGAATAACTGTAATGTAGCCAAATCTAAAGGTTTATTAGTGATGGCACAAGGTTAATGAAGAGACTTCACAGATAAAGGTGCACTGGCCATCACAACAGATCACGTGATCGTACTGTTTCTCATTAATCGTGGCCCACCTGATCTCCCAGCATGACACTTAGCATTCACTGCTCCTGTAATCACGGCACATACCTGCCAAAACAATTACAGCTGCGTCAGGAGACCCCAATGCAAATATCATGGCCTGTTGAAGGGCTTGCATACCAAAAATATAAAACTGAAAGTACATTAGCATATAATAGAAGCATCATTTATACTGCCAGCTGTTTATAATGAAAGCACAGATTCTCTTCTGTATTTGTTCTGAAATGGTTTGGGTTAGGGGTGTAACAATACTGAGTTCACTATTACGATTGTATCACAATATTTGAAACAAAACGTAAAAATAACATTAAAATTAATAACTGGTTTATTTACAAAAGATATAAAAGTTATTTTGTACTTGATGTTCTGTATGCAAATAAAAAAAATGTAATAGAAACTGAGAAATAAATCTGAATTTTGACACAAAATTAATGTTAAGAAAGGAATTAAGAAAGCTAGAGATAAAGCAGTATAAACGCAAATTACATTAAAACATTATAAAACAATCACTAATACTCTACAACATCTTAATTGTGTGTATCACAATATGTGATGCATCAATATAATGTTACACCCTTACCCTAAGAAAATAGAAAGATGTGGAAGAAAAGACGCATGTATGAAATGATGAAAAGAAAATCTAAAAAAAGACTTTAGCTTTAAATAATAAAAGCAAGCTAATCATAGAGAAATGTATTCAAGTCATTATTTGTATGAACTCCAAATGAAAGTATTTTTGCATAAACTAAAAAATACAGACAAACCAAATGAATGTGCTGTACTGTAAAGTACTTTTAATACCCCGGTGCCTTTCTTTAACGCTACACAGTTAATTGGAGCAAAAACTGACCACTTTAATGAGAATTTCTCCTGGCGCTCATATTAAAAACCATCTTCAGTATAATATTATTACCTCCTGTTCCTATTTTCTCACCGGCCGTTATGAGACAAGGAGCTGCTCTGTCAGTGATAATAAGCTCTCTGGCCTCCCTAATGAGCATTAATGCAATAACTAGTCCCTTTCCATCCCGCTGCTACACCTGCGATCAGACTCCCTTGAAATGTTCTGCTCCTTACAACAGAATCCAGGTCTAGCACCTTCCCATCATCTGTAACCCATCAAGGATTAATGACACGACTGATGATAGATCCTCATCTGAACCACATGTAGAAAGAGACCCCTCTGTATCACACGCTATGTATTTGGAAAAAAGTGTTTTGTGGTACATCACCTGTCATAATGTAGTTGCCAAGCAAGTTAATATGGGAGGTCCTTGAGGGTCAACGGTCCAAACAGGTGGAGCCGACCAGGTGTGGGGTAACAAATCTGCATTGTTGTGTTGCAACGACAGGCCCAAGCAGGTGGAAGTATGTAAGACACCAAAAGGTGAAGAGAAGCAAAAGAACCTGGGAAGATGAACAGGTGTTAAGTGACAGAAACGGTCACAGGGAGGGTCAAAGGTTAAAGTGATGTCGCTTCAACAGTGCATGAGTTTAAGAAGGTGAGAAAATGAGAAAGTTGATCTCTGTAATAAAAAAACAAACAAGCTCAACAGATGAATGACTACAGCCCTGTTCTAAAAACTATAGACAGATTCTTATTATCACATTATGGTTGGTCACAGAAACACTCATTTGCTTACCATTATTTTATGACTTCATGCTGATTAACATAAAAATACAAATGAACAATTTAATGCAAATGTCAACCTTACCGTGAAAAAAGATTTTACTAAAGGTTCCCACCAAACTGATAGCTTGGTGGTTTAAATACTCATGTGAGATTTCTCTGAAAGTTTTTTAAACAATTTTTATGTTTCAAGCATGATTTTTCATAGTCGGATAAAGTACTATTTTTTAGAACAGTCACGTTCATAACAGTCCATATTCATAAACGAACACATGAAAATTAAAATAACTATTTAATCTTCTTTAAAGAGTCATTTCTTTTGCATTGCTTATGGTTTGTGTATTTTAATTCACAGAAGGCATGTTTATAAATGCATTCTCCAAAAATTTATATTTCAAATGTTGAGTGCAAATGTCATATCCATAATGCTGAAATTGCCAATAGCATAATGCATTATGGGATCGCAATGCCTGCAAATGAAACATTATGCTATGCTATAATTCAGAAAGAAAGCAGAAAGTAAAAAGCAGCATAATTTAAAGCAGTCTTTACGTCAGGAGCTTGGCTATGACGTCTTAAAATGCACCCTACGTAAACATCTCACTAGGTTATGCAACTGTGTCCACGCCTAATTATCAACAAATGAATTTGTGTGGCATGGTTTAATAAATCTGTTACAGTTTTCGAACAAGAGTCCTTCTAAAATCCCCTTCGCTTTCATGCACAAGCACACACGTCACATGGCTTATTTAGCAAAGGTTAAGCATGAGGAACATGGTAATTGATGAGGGTGACGCCCCACAGGTCTTTTCTAAACCAGTGGCCTTTCCTTTGAAATACAACTGATGGCCTTTTTGCTTTTGAGCACATGACCGACCGCATCTCACAGGACGAGAACGGCACATGTGTGAGGTCTGATAGCCCGCAGCCGTCAAACACACATTTCCAACAGACGATCGCTTGCGTGTTTTGTTTAGCATCAGCTCTCTGTTCTTCTAGATAGCAAAATTCCCATGTGAGGATTTCTCATTAGCCAAATGTGATAATCTACAACACCGCTCTAATTGTGAGGAAAAAACAACATGTGCTGGACTTGTGTTTTAGATCTCGGTTATGAACTGGGGCATTCTGCACGGCAGCGATACGAAATACGAGACGGTATCTAGTTTCACAAGTCCCTGATGGAAAGCTTCTTGACAAGAGGGTGACCCGCTGGTAATTTGGTAGAAATCCCAAACCAACCGGTAACCTTTAAAATGTGCCGCCTGTTAATGAATGACCTATTCAGGTGCAGAGTCTATACAAAAGAAACCAAACCTCAAAAACATCACAGATATGGACAATCTATTGGCTGAATGGGAGGGGGTGGATAACAGAAACAGAATCCCATCCCCTTAACAACACACACACACACGAGAAAGGACAAAAAGCAAATATGATTAGTGTTCTCTTTATAAACACATACAGATGTAAAAAAAAAAATCAAAAACAGACGGTTAGACACAAATATAGGTACAAACGCAAACAGTGATTGGTTACAAAAATTTTAACAAAACATTAAATGTAATACCAATGTGACCAAAGTTGTGTTGTATAAAGTACAAAGTATAAATCTTGCTAATTTACTTTTATACAGTGCAAAGCAAAGCAACGTTTACACAAAAATTCTGTCATTTACTCACATTATGTCGTTCCAAACCTGCCTGACTTTATTCTGTGGGACACAAAAGAAGAATTTTTTGCATGATAAAACTAAATCCCAACGGAGACTGTCGAACCCCAAACAAAAATGACATAAAAGTCTTCAATACAACTTTAATGCTATATCTTCTGAAGCTATGAAAAAGCTTTAATATCTATATGACGAGTGGCACGTGGTTTATCATCAAAGACATTAAACATAACTGATTATTAAACAACAAAATCTTCTTTTAAATTCAAATGTTCTATAAATTATTCAAGAAATACTTTAATAGAAGAAGGAAATAAAAATCTAGAATTATTCATGTGGAACCATTAAAAGAACAAATGCAAAAATTAAGCCTTTGAAATATCACCCATGTGACCAATGGCACCAATTTACCGTCAAAGTGCTCCATTAACACCCAACGAATGTCTTTTTTTAAATACGTCCAATTAAACACTAATATGTTTTATGTTAAGAAATGTGCCATGCAAGTGAAGCAATAAATAGCTTTCATTAATGTCAATTTACTGGCATTGAAAAAATGTAAATGTCTGAAATTACTGGAGCACCAACATAGAGCTCATTAGCCTGAAAGAAAGTGATAAATTGTGGAATTGAAAAATAATGAGGGGAGATATTGCGCTGTGATGCATGCGAGTATAGCCACAGGGGTCTCTTAAGAAGAACCAATGTAAAATCAGTCAGAAAACGGAAACCCGCCTCTAAGGAAGAGATAGTCTCCTCTCTCTCTCATCTCTGGCCCATCTACTGCCCTCCGTGAGACCCTGGCATTGTCCACCTGACCATTTAACCCATTGTGAAAGAATCCAGTGGCTCTCCACTGAGAGTTAAGCACTTCAGATACACACTGTTACAAGTTAATGGGAGCAGTTAAATGATCTATGACCCCAGACACTCTCGGTCTCATTCTTTCTCATTCTTTTCACTCTCCGTCTCTGATCTTTCGGCATTGTGGGGGTTGTGGCAGCCGCACAATACACTGAGTTTTAAAAGAGAGTTCTTCAAAAGGTCTGACTTTACAAAAAGGATCAGATCAAGAGGACGATGTTTGGGAATGGAGATAAGCAGTAGTGTGGTACAGTTACTACTTATGATCTATATACAACGGTTGTGATAGATTACCATATTTATATACGTGAAATGCAAAAAATACCATGGTATTACCAGGGCAGTATATGCATTAAAGACATTTTCATTTACAATACACAATTTGGATAATAGTTGTTATTGTGAATGTTTACTTTTTACAAAGTTTTACTCTGTATACATTCTTCACATCATTTTATTTTCCCAATAAGTACATACATACCCAGTTGTCCATCCCTCACAAGTCTGTATTGAAGGACATTGGCTGTGAAACCACATTGAGGAGTCTGCATGCCGGAGGGGGATGCGACTCTTGGCGGGAATTCTGAAAGAATAAAGCCTGTGAGAACAAACCTCGGCACCATCCCACCTCCCATGATGCACTGCTCCCCGTCACTGCATGCAGACAGACAATACTGGCTGACTGTTCCTACTGTTTGAAGGCACAGACAAAAGGTTTTGGATGCCAAGTTTGGCTCATGTTAAAAAAAAACAATATGGTTGACAAATGACACAAATAATTCCTAAATATGTTAAAGAATGTTTAAATCCTCACATATTTACCATGTTAACTATATTATGTTACCATGTTAACAGGTATAAGGATACTAGGTTGACAAAACGTAGAAAACGAAACTGAAAATTTATTTTCAAAACGTTAACCATTTTTAATAACCATTTTTTTACTTTAATATTAAATTGAATTGAAGCAAGAAATTAAGAAAGCTACACCATAAAAGAGAACGTTTCAAAATAGTAAAACTGCAAAAAATAAAACATTAAAGCATACATGTTGAGAGGTCACATGTTAGCATCTCAACAAATAAGATTTAACAGATGTCATATCATTAAAAAAAAAAAAAATAGCGTAATTTTTTTGTATTACGTTATATTGTGCCATGAAATATTATTACACCCCTAATGGTAACTATAATTTTCCATCCTAAGTTGCAACTGCAAAACCATAACCAAATATGCACTGGTTACTTTATTTCTACTTTAATCGCTTAATACTAAGTTACCACAGTTTTCCTGCAAAACAAACTATTAGATTTTCAAACAAATTGTGGCCACCAACCATTAAACCATTAAACCATAATACAAACAAAATAATTCACATTCATATGGAACGTCCTCCTTCAACACCAGAAACAACTCCATCATTAGGACTAATGCACAACATCTGTAATTAACCAGACACAGACAATACAGTTTATAGCAACAATAAGACACAAGCAGGGAGACAAAGCCATTAGGAACCGAAGACTCGGTGTGGGGTTTATATATTTCTCTGAATATAAAGTGCCATAGCTGAGTGTTGTCTATAGAGGCATCATATCTGCAGCTTCAGCTCACTAATGAGAACAGATTCAATAAAAGACACTTAGTACTTCACAGCCGGAAGAGACAATGCAAATACGCTCTATTCTCAGCCTAGATGTCTGTTTCTTGGAAAGCAGAGATGAAGCAATCAAATGATGTTTATTTCATTTAGAGCCTCTTTCTTTTATCCACTCCCAAACACAATGAAAGAGACGAATGTGTCTGTCTATAAAAGGCAGAAAACAGGACACTTTTTTCTTTTAATACAGTTAATAACATAAAATTTGGTGAAGGTGATGCGGTTTTAAATGCAACTACATACCAACTATATGCAACTATATGTGTTACTATATACCAAGTGACACATTGTTTAACCTGTTAACTGTCACCATTCCTCAGGAGGAACACCCATGTTATTTCCTTATTTATTTTGATATTTCATAGTTAAATTTTGATCTAATCATGACAAACTATAAATTACTGGAAAGGTATAAGACTCAAGATAAAATATTTGACAAACTGTCATAACAATAAACATAAACAAAAAAAATAATAAAAAAAGTTAGTTACTGTAATTTTTAAAGACCTAAATTAAATAATAAATATAAAAATAAATAAAAAAATTAAATAAATAAAAATTAAAAAAAGGTCAAATTCTGCTGTGACAGTGCATCATTTGTTTTAACAATTAAAAAGCATTATTAAAGCACTATAATAAATTAAATATAATGTATCAAACGTAATGCATCATCCATGCGTTCACATGAGAAACTTTGCATTTAATTATTTCAAAAGAATCTGAAGCTCAACAAGGCCTGACATCCATTATCAAATATACATTTTTTTTATTTTGTCTAAATTTTATTCAACCCCTTCACTATTCAAATCACAACGCATTAGCAAGCAGCAACTTTACAAATGTACTGATATCCTTTGATAGCTGCCCCCCGTCACCCCACCGCCTTCGCTTCTCTAGCCCACTTTTGTGTCTCTGTGAACTTGGCCTCTTTGTAGACCCACACAAAAGCCTCCTGAGGAGCGAGGGTCCCGACTGTCACTGCGCCACACACAGACACTAACCCACTGACACAGTGTGAGACCGAAACACGCGGGCCGCTCCGCTCATTCACAGACACAAACGTGTCACACCCGTTCAATCGCAGCAATGCTCTGTATTGGTTGAACTCAATGCCCTGGAAAGAAAATGGCGGCAAAAAACTGTCCTGAAATGTGTGGTTTGCGTGAAGTTGTTGCGTTGAGAGACAAACTATATTTAATATTTTTTAATATTTAATATTTGAATTATAAACTTGGTTTAGTGTCATGTATAAAGTGCATAAATGCTAAAAAACTGAACGTAAGGTTAACTTTGCCTTGATCATGTTTCTTTAAAAAGACATACCGTGTTTGATAAAACTAATGCACATTATTCAGAAAGAGCCCTTTATATAATGAAACAGTTGATAAAAATGACAAGCGGTTAAACTATTGTGGAAACTTCCTACTTGGTTTCCTTGGTTCTGACCCGATTCAACCCTCCATCCCACCCACAATGCCCTGCTGGAATTCCTAATGGGAGGTGGGAGGGTGAACTCATGGGGGGTTACTGGGGCTTCCAGCAGCATTCCACCACATAGACTTCAGCCAATGGGTTTAGATTAGAGAGGTGGAGAGCGGAGACAAAAGATTCTTCCCATGGACCTCACAGACACGGTACACCAGAAGACAGCGCGCTCACACACACTGTAAAAGAGAGTCCCATCAGAACCAATTACAACGTCAAAAGAGACCGTGGCCATAGGATGAAATTGGGGTCAAAGGAAAGGTTCACAGAGGCCGTTCATGGAACCGATAGGTTATGGAGCACCTCCTGTAGCTTTTTGTCTTTTTCAACACATGTGCGTGTTTAAGACGTCTTTCCATTAAGAAAAAAGGTGTCTTAAAGAATTATTGCTTGACTAACGAAAAATGAGGAAGATGGATTTAATGACTTGAAACGTATGGGAAAATCATTTTTATGTATACAACTACAACACTTCACAATTACCTTCTCCTATTACAAACCTAAATTGATCAATATTAAAAAAATAGATTCGTTTCTATTCAATTATGCTGGATAAAAACTAGTTAAGCTACATAAAAAACCTGCAGTTTCTTGTGTAAAAAAATCCACATTTTAGGGGTCACGCCACAATGAAGTATTTAAGAAAGCAGTGATACCTAAATAGCGCAAATCCAAACTGAATAAATACAATTTTTAAATTGTCCAACTTGTAAAGAAACTGACATCTTTGCAGCTTTAACATCTCATAACAAGAAAAGGTTTGACCCCCTTAATAAACCCTATCAAGAGCAAAGGCAAAAGGGACTAAGACCTCGGTCAGACCGACACTAAACACCTCTGACATAACCTGCAAAATCATGTGATTGCAAAATGTGGAAACAAGAGCCTTTTACGGGAATGTGGAAATGTTACAAACACTACTAACGTGAAACAATGTGAGGATTAAAGACCTCACTTCCTTCTCACCAGCGCTCTCTTTAACGCAGAACAAAAAACAATCCTCTTTAGCTACACACTGAATAAGAAATTCAGAGCTCTTTGAAATGAAGCCAGATTCACACGACCTGCACTATGTTGACGTGCCAACGAGGCACAGAGTTCATTCGCTCAACATCGCCTCCCGTTGATCAACTGAGGTACAACAGCGGCTGCTTCTCAGAAGTTGCCATCTTGAACATAAATAACAAGCTTAGATCCTGTTTTTCCTAAATTGCAAAACCTGTAGTTCGTGTAAATATTAGAGAGAATAATTAACTGCAGTTAAGCTTACGATGTCTAACCACAAAGGTCACATAGGCTACACAACATACAACTAGGGCTCCACGATATTGAAAAAAATGCGATAGCATACTAAATAATGCGATATTATTTTTTGCGATACCTCATTTTTTGCGATACCATTGCGATATGCACATTTGCGATATTTCGATAATTTCGATATATTGTGCAGCCCTACATACAAAACAAACATCATCAGTTAGAAGGATTGCTTAAAGATTTAAGAAAATATTGTCAAAAAGAATCTGACAGAATTACAGACATCCCAAAAAAGTCAATGCAAAATGCAAATAAAAAAATCCATGCATTAATGCATTAAAATAAACCTGGTAGAGTAAACACTTGATCTTTCACTGTTGACGTCAAACACTGTGCTTCCGTTGAACTAATGCATTCTGGCACATATTCACCTGTCGCCTGGTAGAAGTTAAAATCAAGCGAATGCCAACTTGGGCAGGTTGCATAACCTGCTCTCAATCTCAAACCACAAATAAAACTAGGCAAGGTAAATAAAAACATGACCCAGACTATATTAAAAAGAACAGGTTCACTTGCAAAGAGACAATTTTCGTACTTATACAATTGGCACATTTGATTGTCCACTGCTCTAAAATACTCATCTGACTTTACAAAAGTGAAAGCTAAAAATACACCTTTAAAACAAATGAATTACATGATCACAGACAGCTTTTCTGATGCTATTTCTGAACGTCAGTCGTTGATACAGTGTGAAAATGAAAGACACGTCAGAATGATATCAGCTGTATTTATGTACAGTATTATATAAAAGACTGCCTTGTGTGTATATTTAGCTTTGATTCAACACAGCTATTCAGCACAGTGCAGGTTACGCCGGCGGCCAGACTCCTCTGTTACCATGGGAACCATTTACTCCAGTCTGGCATCACGAGAGCATTATGGACCACGGGATGAACTCCATCAATAGACACAAAAACGCACGTATGCTGAATGAAAGTTGACAACAATGTTATGTGTATTATAAATTGGAAATTTGGAGAAAAGGTCTAACCCAGATGTCCACATTTCCCATAAACTCTAGTAAAGCAAACACTATCATCAGTTCCCGTAAACATGATCTCTTGAACGAGAATGAGAAACAAAAATTCCCGGCCAATTCCATGGAATCAGGAATGTGTCAACAGAGAGATGTTACGGCCTAAAAAACAACAGGGTGGTGAACGATGACACACAGCACGATGAGGTGGATGGACATAAACATCATTAAAATAACATGAAATACTTGTGAAAGAAAAGTAAAAGGACATTGAGATTAAACTGAAAGTCCACAAATTGATGAAACTACTATCAATAAACATTATTAGTGCCAGGAGTGTTGCATAAAGGAGTGAGCACGTGATATATGACCATATAGCGCCTCCTGCTGGCAATATCTGCTATACTTTCATTTCCACCAGTAAATCGATGATAAAAGCATTGTAACTTTGGATAAAAATGTCTGCCAATTCAATGTTCTTCTTGACAAGAAATGCATTTACTGGAACGGTCTGAGCTTTAATAGCAGAACAACACACAGGAAATATTTAATGCAGCTAAATTATAGCTGTAAGTCAGTTATGATAACAAGTGAATTTGACATTTCTGACCTCAGATCTATTTCCGTTCTTGTGCGGTAAATACACCCCACTGAGACTTTCATTGTTTGTGAAATATGTGGAAGTGAAGTATTTGTGGAAGCAGGGAGGTCTTTTCCAGTAAAAGAGCATTACACTTCTTCTTTCTGGTGAATTAACTCTCATATTTCATTTTCTTAACGTTTCACTGACTGAGCTTCCTGTTTTCAAATGTCAACACCTGGTATTGCTCAGAAGAGAAGTTCCAAAATGCACTTTTCTTATGGCTATTCATAAAATCATATTTTTGCATATGGCAGAAGCTTTTATCTAAAGTTACTTACAGTACAGCACGTTTAAGGTAAACTTTTTTGATCAGTATGTGTGGGAACCAAATCCACAACCTTTGAGCACAATTCGAGCACAATGCTCAAGCAATTGAAAAGATATTTTACATGATAAAAGCTGTTTAGCCAGTGATATTTTTAAGGGCTTTTAAATGTGTTTTTGTGGAGCCAACAGCCAATCAGAATATTACATATTTAAATGTTTTATTTTGATTTTTAACATGCAAACATTGCAAATCAAGAATAAAATTCAATGATTCAATGAACCAAATGCAGGAAATATTCAAATCTCTGATTAAAATGATGCATTATACATAAAGGCTGCTATGTATACAATATTTCAGTTTAAATATTATGTATAAAACATCTTACAACTTAGATATCACTAAACTGGGCATGCACAGAAATCTGTTTACAGAGTCTAGATCAGGGGTTAACAAACCTTTTCATTTCAGGACCCACTTAGACAGAAGTAAAACCACAAAAATATTTAAAAATGGAAATATGTGAATAATTCACAGTGTTATCTTTTAGGAGAGAGTAGTTTATATTTTGCTTGTCATTGTATGAATGCAAGTCAAACTGCAATACCAAATTATCTCACAGTAGAATATGAAAACTATTATCATTGCTAGTCATGTGTTGGACATTTCACCACAACCGCCAAGTGATCTTACATGATCCTATTTCACTGTGTGACCCACAGTTTGATAACTCCAGGTATAAAGCTACACACACATGCAGTCTGACCACAGCCTACAGCTGTTAGCCAATCAAAACCTTCTGACATCTCAGAGGACACATGACAAGAGATGTCAGGAATAAAAAAGATCTACACTTCAGCCACTAGAGGGCGATGCTGTGTTTCATCTTTAAAGTTGTCTAACTGTAATGCACAAAACATACCAAAGGCACCTGAAACACATTATATTATTTTCCCACCATTGTCGCCTATAAAAGTGCTTGAGAAAGTGTTAAAGAAATATAGCATTATTTTCTATATCCAAAAACAGATTTGACTCTTTGTATCATGTTTCTCTGTCAAGTAAAAAGCAAAATCTATATTCTGGATACTCATTGGTCCCTCGAGCTGCTTCAGACAGTTCAGTCACAAGACACAGTAAGAACACAATGATCTCAAGACTGCTTAACTAAATATAAAACTTACTCTTAGGGTGGAAATAATTATATTATCCACTTGCTGGAAGAAAGCTTACTTTGTGTGCTTTTACAGTTACATTAAAAAATTATGATATAATATACATCGAGCACAGGTTGGTAGGTTCTCTGGAAAGCTGTAGGAAATATAAATATTGATTTCCAAACGTTCTGTGGATCCATTAACTGTAATGAGATTTATGATCAGATCTGATTTCACCATCATCTATGCTGGACTTAAACAGAAAACACAGAAGACTTCTTCCATACGCTACAAGACCTACAAGTGCATGTAAAATCATACAGTCAATTTCTACCAAACTGGAAATTGTTGGCTTCAACAATTTGTTGGCTCCAAACCCAGTCACAAATACCATCGTTCCCCAGGACAGCTCAATGTCATCCACACAAATCCTGAACAAACGCAGGTTTTACTCTGAAACACTTGAATAATGCGAGCTGTTCTTCTGTGCTCAAGATGTTGTCACACACCAATCTTCTCACTTCATTACCCGCGCTCATAACATTCACGGGCCGCTCGCTATAAATATTCTGCAGAGCTGCGAGTGCCACATACAGATCCAATGGCAGTGACATCACAAGATTAAAAGTTCTTCAAAATCCCCTTCTAATTTAAACATCAGCTTAATCAGACAACAACGCAGGTCAACAATACAGTGACAACACAACACTAAAATCACTTCAATCTCACAAAAGATATAGTAAAGCTCTGATCAAACCAAGGATGATAACTATAGTCATGATAACAGTAAGTCATCATAAATATAAAAGAGTAGTAGAATCCACACTACAACTATAGTGGAACAATAAGGAACTATAAAACAAATTTAAAATCCATTAGAAATACATCAACAGTAGGGGTGGGACAAAAAAAAAAATCGATGCATCGGGATTCTTTCTCTAACGATTCTGAATCGATTCTCAAAGATTCAGAATCGATTCTATGTCAGAACTTGTTCATCCTGAATATTACTTTGTTAAAATAAAAGCAATAAAATTAAACTTCAAGATGGGAATACTGTCAAAGAGATTCTAACTATAAACAAAAAGCATAAAAACTCTTTATTTATTTAAAATTGCAAATTTATCATATTTGCAAAAAATTATATGAAGAATCGTTTTGGAATCGGATCGTGAGTCCCAGAATCGGAATCGGATCGCGTAGTACCTAAAGATTCCCACCCCTAATCAACAGTATGTGAAACTTTAGCAAGCAAGCTTGAAAAACATACATTATTGTCCATTGGCTAATATAGTCATCCTTTATAGTTTGTGTGAAAAGCCCTTTAGTCTTCGTATTTCACTTCTAAATCAAACTAAAATATTAAAGATGTTGTAAAAGATGGATGTAAAAAATGCTATGGTGCTATGTAAATGTTTTTACATTAACTGAAAAATACTGTCACAATGTCAGAACAACTTTAATACCCCATAAAATTACGAGCTTAGCTTTCATTTAAACTTGACTAAGAATATTGATGACTCATCCTGCACTGCAACGTTTTTGTCCAATCAAATTCTCTCTAAAAGGACATTGTTCATCTACCAATACCACCTGCAATGACTAACAAGAAGCAAATTATGGTTCCATTAAATTTCAAAAAGAAATAATAACCATCTTTAAACATTGTTTCTTCTGGTTCATTTCATTTGCTTCCTATGATTTATCAAGCATGTCTTTAACAATCTGGCTGAATCGTTTACCATTTTTACCTGCTCATTCCTCATCATACTTCATGCTTTTTATACCGTACCAGCGATCATCTCAGTGCACAGAAGCCCACAGACGCTGAAACATTAGCAAGCATTGTTTGGCTCACACTACAAGCTCTTTGTTTGTTCCGATGACTAGATGGATAGACATTCCCTGACCGCTTTAGGAGTGATAGCTGCTGTCTGTACTATCACACCATGCCACGAGTTTGAGTTAAACTGCCCGCTCGCATTCTCTGTAAGACAACACTCGCTACCATGCGCTTTGTTGACTAAACACTTCGTATATATGGCCCACGACCCACTAGGGTGGGAGGTGTGTTGGACATACCAAGTATCTCTGTGTTAAACTGTGAGATGGAGTGGACGATATGAGAGTTTCAAACATTCTTGTCACCTTTAAGACTTCACTACATCATAGCTGACATTCTCTTGCTGGGCTTGGCTGCGGGGCGCTCGTGCCTCACGATTCTCTACTCTTAACACTCGTTTCTGTCTGCTGGACATTGATCACATTAGATGTTGTAAATTGTGTGTTTGCATTACTCACTCCAAGTAACTCTCTTTAAAATTAAAGTTGAACTTAATATTCTCTAGCTTATTAGTAAAACATTTATGTGCATTATTATGCACTCATTTTTGAAAGTAATGCTTTAGCTTGTATATCCAACCTTAAAGGGATAGTTCACCCAAAAATAAAAATGATGTCATAATTTTTTCACCCTTATTTCATTCAAACCCTGTATATGATTCTTTCTTTCGTGGAACACAAAAGAAGATATTTTGCAAAACGCTGGTTACCGGCACCCATTGACTTCCATTGAACCTTGTGTCCATACTGTGAAAGTAAATGGGTGCAGGTTTTTCAAAATATCTTCTTCTGTGATCTGCTGAAGCAAGATAGTCATACAGGTTTGACATGAGTGAATAAATGAGTAAATAATAAAATAATTTTTGAAGTTTTTTGAAGTTTTGAATATTTTGAAGTGAACTATCCCTTTAATCTAAAAATGTTGGGTTGTTGGTTAAAATATGGACAAACCCAACCATTAGTTTAAATTAACCTATAAAAAGTCTATATTTTACCCTTTTAAGATAATATAAACCCATCAGGTTTGTCAGTATTTTACAACAACCCAGCGTACAATATAGCAGAAGAACCTCTGAGAATAAACGGCAACTTGGCACATATCTCGACTGCTTCTGAAGGCGATGATGCTACTGAAACCACTTTGTTCATTAGTGACATTCATCCATCCTAAACTTCTCCATCCTCCAACCCAAATCCAGCATAAGTGCAATATCACAGAACACTTGCCAGAGATGGTAATTAGCCTGTAAGAATAGCATCTATTGAATCCACCGCTTCTAAAAGTGTGCTCTACAGAGACCTGCTGCCCCGTAATTCATCACCGGAGAGGACGGACAGACAGAAACTCGCTCTCACATGCACACACAGAGGGACTGCCGGCATGTGAAATCATATCTCACAGGTCTGTCTGCACCTTCTCCATTCTTTCTGGCTCAGAACGCATCTCTTCTAAAATAAACTCTTTGCTTTCCTTGTCTTGACCCACTCGCTGACATGCAGAGCGCAGACCACAAGTCACGCACACGTAAGAATTCACACTCTCACCATCACCTTGTATTCAGATTAAACATGATGCTTGTTGTGCATTGCAATGGTGCGTTGCTTAAAATGCCCTTAAAGCTGAGGTTTAGTTTTAAATAAAGTTTAAAATAGCCACAGATATTGTCGAGCATAAGCTTAATTTATTCTTCAGCATAAACTGTGATGTATATACTTATAATCGAATTCATAATTGATTGGATAACATACAACCGTATATTTGGGCAATAATTAACCTGTTAACTGTCACCGCAATTTCACTATTCACTTTAATATTTCATAGTTGAATTCTAATCTAATAATGACAAAGTATATATTGATAGAAAGTTCTAAGACTCAAGAATAAATATTTGACATTTTATTTTTATATTTTAATATTTCATTTACTTAAACTAAAACTAAAAATATTAATGTTATTTAAAGAAACTCAAAAAATAAAAAATAAAATCTAAATTTTTTTTATTGTAGTTCAGAATCATTTTCATGTCTATGCTCAATATGTGCAGTGACAGTTATCAGGTTATAACAAATGCTTCTAGACCTTTCTCAGATTTTTTTGTACTATACATTTACTTTAACAATTACTTTTAACCAGATGTCTTAAGACTATCTTTAGTAGGGTTGCCTGATATAAAAAATCCTATGTGATAACTTGCTAAATATGAGATATGCAATATGCCATACAAAAAGACTCTTCAAGTCTGTAAAATCAATTTAACTTATATTGAAAAAGTATAACCAACTTTCTGGAAAAGTAACTCTTTCTGACTTTTTCCAACTTTCTGAAAGTAACTTTTTCCAAGTACTAAAATCATGTAGTTGCGATATATCTTGCAGTCCTAATCATTAGCATGACTCAAGCATCATTCAATCTGACATCCAGAAAGTGTATAGATACTGTTACTTTACTTAAACTTTAAACAAAATCCCCAAATCCAATGACTTCTACGTGAGTTACTTCCTTTTAAAATCGCCACAGCTTAACAGTATCTGATGAACTTCAAAAGCAAATCTCTTTAAGAACTATGGCAGTATAAATGTGTGTGCACATACCACACGGGTCACACACAACACAGAAGCACAGTGTAGAAATCGATATGTAATGTGATTAAACCTAATCTACTTTGTGACAGCAGTTGGAAAGAACCCAATACGGCAGTCGCACCATTTACACCAGCGAGAGACAATCCAGTTTGTGATTTTTAAATCCAGTTTGTGATTTTAACTCCATATTAACATTCCTCTGCTGATAAAGTACGATTATCACATTTTATTCATTCCCGGTTTAGATTTGTTTTCAATCTTAATTCGCAAATCGCATTCTACGCCACTGAAGATCACAGGTAAGTAGCACGTCGCATGTGATGCATATTTTGGAAATAATGTTTCGGCAGCCGTTGACTGACTGTCTGTCCACACCGAACTGTAATTCTATTCCCACGGGCCTCTCGGGAAAGACGCCGGTGCCCGTAATGCTGTCCCGTGTCTCAAAGATCTTAACCATCACGATGTGACTGTGACAGGATGTTAATCTGACTGACCGAGCAAGAAACAGATTTTAAATTACTGTGAAAGGTCATCATTAACATGCTTAACATGGTGAAATGTTATACACAATTCATTTAGAGCGAATGCTTGAACTTTATCACACAAGCACGACAGACATTTTAAATAAATGCATAAACAAGTAAACATGTCATATCATGATCATCTCCTATTTTTGCACTTTAAAGTTTGTTTAACAGAGTACAGACTTACTAAAATAACATTTAGTTGTGCTGCCAAGTCTCTTTCATGAAAGCACTGCTGAATGAAGACAAGAATAGCATCTGATGGTGTCCCGAGCGTATGCTAAAGATGTCCACCTTCGATCGAGCTGATAAACTGTACTTGGACGGAGAGAGAGGTTGTAATCGTGTACCGGCTCATATGTGACCTTATCACAAACTGCAGTCTCAGATCTGTTTATTTACTACTCTGAAATTAAAAAGACAGCTTTAAATCCTTTAGTTTTGTTGAAGCTACTCTAAATGTGTTGTGCATGTACATAATCGCAATATACATATACATGCTACAATTTCAGGGTTAAATCCAGCGTTACGGACGTGCCATTTGCAGTCACAACTTATGAATCAGAGAATGTATTTATTTAGAATCTAGAATCTAAACTGAACCAAAATATGCTTTAAAAACTTTAACCTCAAATGGGCATTTAAACCACCCAGTATTAAGCTATGAGTATGATAAAAACCTTTCTTTTCATAGTTGACCTTTGCACTGGGGCATTATTTTAAACCTTAGCCCATGCATATGCATGCATATATTGTAAAATATATACAATATACTGAGCATGCGTCCGATATATGCAAAAGAACATGAATGAGCATTAGTGCGTGTGTTTACACGTTACGTACCCCCGCGGGTGGAGTCAGTCCCACAAAAGTACAACTTTCCCCGAGTGTGTGCGTGTGTGCGTCTGCCATATAAAGCGTTCCAGGGGCGCTCTGCTCAAAGTTGTCATTCGTAGAGCTCTGCATTGGCTTCAGCTGCAGCGCTGGTGCTGTTTGTGTTTGCCTGCGCGTCCTGCACAGCTGCAGAGAGGTGAGAGAAGGGCGGAAAGAGAGACCTTACTACACAGATAACAAAAGTCATTGATAAAACTGAATCCTGTGCATTACTGTGCATGCTTCTGGACACGCGTTAACAAAAAGTGACATTTTTCTGCATGCAATTGATATCTGCTCTGTTTGTTAGGCTCATTCTGTAAATGTGTAAAGTAATGTATTGTTTTAAGGGTTTGCAAATACGACTATGCATATAAATTGTGGCTATGAAAATGCATATGAAAAAAATCTCTTAACACTTAATATCACAGAAAAAAAAATCTGTTCTGTTTTCCGTGTCCATTTTTTTGGACGTAGAGAGAAATGTTGAAATGTACTGGTATTTCAAAAAAGGAGATTTGGTTGAAATATTTTTGTGCTTTATTTGAGGTTTTAATAGCAATAGCAAAATACTGAAATATAGAGCAGAATAATTTAGCAAAATAAATAATAAAATTGTTTTGTTGAACAGGCACGTGTTACTTTTCTAATGAAATAAACACACAATGATGCAGCATAACCTTCACTGTACATATTGAGGTTAAAAGTAAAAACGACTTACAGTATCTGTTTCTGATATGGTTGGTCTTAACATGTTAGACATGTAAACATGCTTTGCATGCATGTAGAGTATCAGAATACAGAAGCACAGCAGGTTTAGAATAATCAGGAATGTATGTAGTAAGTGTTTGGGAGATGAGCGAGTATGTGCTGATTGTACAGTGATGACAGAAACCGTGTAAGAGATTTAATAGCAAATAGCAAACACAACAAACAGGATCTCTGGCTCACACCGTAGTGTTATATTAAAGAGTTTAATACATGTACGGCCTTTTATGACTCATTTTTAAGTTTTATAATAAATCAAATGTTTTGCACTGATTGGTAAAAAGTCAAATGTTTTGGTAAAACTACATCAGAATGCTATATTTATTTATCAAGGACACAATGTATACTAAGAAATACTAAAGAAAATATATTAAATAACTTATTTAACTTTGCTCACTTAAAATATTTGTAGCCAATTGCAGCTCATTTAAGAGCATTAAAGGAGAATCGTTTTGACAGCGAAACAGGAAAGTGTGTGACAGAAGACCAAAGAAGTGTTTTATTGTTTGTTTTTCAGTACGGTGAGATGATTGAACTGGGTTCAGTGGAGGAGGGCAACAGTCTGATAGATGAACTGATGGAGTTAACGTCTCAAAGCTTATGCAAACTGGAGATTAAAGAGCATTTCAACATCATTAAAGAGATCGGACGGGGCAAGTATGGCCGTGTGCTACTGGTCACACACCGGTGTAAAGGTAAGATCACTTAAAACATGAGAGACACTTGATTGGTTTGAGAGGTCACTATTAAACTCTTATTTAATAAAACAATATATACGTGAAAACCCAGCTAAAGTCATTTTTTCTACATAAATCATCAAAATAATGTAAAGAAAATACAACCTTGATATCTTTAATATTGACTGAGTAATGACATGTCAAAGATTGATGCTCTTTATCTCATCATTTGATTTTGGGATCATTTTCATAGATTTTAAATGCCTATATGCAAAACTACTGGCGTCTTACAGTAAAAAATAACAAATATTACAAAACATTATTTGTCAGTAGACTGATATTATTTTGTTAATGTACATTTACATTACAGTTACATTTATTCATTGAGCTTTTAACCAAAGCAACCTAAAATGAGGAGCACTTCAGTGTAAACTATTAAAATTAGATTAACCATGTTTTACTACAGTAACCACAACTAACTTGGTTAGTGCACTTTTACTGTGGAAATCACATGATTGATCTAAAAAACGAATGACTTTAGAAGTAAAATGAACATTTCGTCAAAGTTTACTCACCGTCCATCACGTGTGACGTGAAACAGATTGTCAAGACGTCATCCATGTTGCGCGTGCACAAGACTTCAAAAGTCTCGCGACTGAATTGTAAAAAAAAGACCGAAACATAAGTCGATTTTCATCACGACTCTTCCCTCATCTTAAATCTGACGCGATGACACTCGTTTACACGACACTGACGCGAGACAAGGTGCAGCAGAGCGTTTAGTAAATCCCATAATACACGTTGGGTGCATTGCGTGACGCTTTGTTTCCATAGAGACAAATTGAAACGCGTTTGCGCAAAAGATGTGAACGTGAGGACGTAGACGAACTAGTTCTTTTGAAAGCCAAAGAGAGATTTTTTCCATAGCAGTAAACTCATCAAAACTATTACACAACTGTAACTGTGGGAATTGTGTTGTGAATAAAAGCATCCAAAATAAATGAACACTATTATATATTTGATCATCTTTAAAAGTAGTCACAGTTTGTGTAGAATTTGTAAAATCATACTCATTTGACATTTTATCATCCAGCTTCTTGAGGTCTCATTTCTAAGTTATTTCTATCTGTGCTGGATTCTTATTGGCTGGTTTTATTCATTATTCGCTCCATTTCAAAACTATTTTTAAATAAATGTTCAAATGACAGAAATGAATATGTTGGCACAAATGTGTTTTTCTATGCCAAAAAATACATCTGTGCTGCAATAAAATATAAATCAAGTGCAATATGATATCATTCAAACAGCTGCAAGACATTATTTCCAATACATAATTGAATTGCTTGAGACTTTTGACTAAACATCATCCAAAGTCTTCTGATCCTGTGATTCTGATCATCTTACAGGGACTCCAATGGCTCTTAAAGTCTTGCCCAAGGCTTCGACCAAACTGCAGGGCTTCCTGAGAGAATACTGCATCTCACTGCAGCTGTCATGTCACCCGTGTATCGTGGGTCTGTTCGGCATCGCCTTTCAGTCAAAGGAACACTACGGGTTCGCTCAAGAGCTGGTCGTGGGTCGAGACCTGTTCGCCATCATTCAGCCACGGGTGAGTCGTCATTCACAAGCTCTGAATCTTTTGCTATTACCTTGAGATCAATGTAAGCCTACTTTTTTTTTTACATACAGTCTTGGCAAATCTTAGAATCAAGTTATATCAACGCAAAGGTCATGGGTTTTATCCCATACACATACTGATAAATGTAAAGCTTGAATGCATTGTCATTTTGGATAAAAGCATTTGCCAAATGCATAGATGTTAATGTAAATGAATATTTTAATTGTGCAAAATAATTGTCCGTTTACCCGTCAGGCATGTTCACATGATGTCCGGACTGAATAAGAAGCAGAGAGTATGCTTGACATATTTCAGTGATGTTCACATGTCCTCTTAGGAAATCTTGAAGGGTGTAATGTGCGAGTAAAAGAACAGGCCAGCTGCTTTTCTCTGTCAGCTAGTGTGTCTCTGTCACTTCAGCAAACCCGGTGAAACTCTAAGCCAGACAAACTGTAACCTGGAAAGATTTAAGAGGGCAATAACACCCCAGGGTTTCCTAAACTCACTGAACAAACTGTTGGGTTAATATTTCCAATAGAAATGATTACACATATTGTGTCGTTTAAGCCGTTGACAATTTGCTCATGATGTTTACTGATATTGTCTGTATCTGTAAAGGTGGGCATCTCCGAATGTGCAGTCAAACGCTGTGCCGTTCAGATCTCCTGCGCTCTGGAGTTCATCCACCAGCGTGGCTTGGTGCACCGTGATATCAAACCTGAGAACGTTCTGCTGCTGGACAACCACTGCCGGCGAGTCAAGCTGGCCGATTTCGGCCTCACCCAGAGATGTGGGACCTTCATCCGGTACATCTCGGGCACACTGCCGTATATGGCCCCGGAGCTGTGCGCCATGGTCCTGGAGGAAGGCCAGACGGAGGTGAAAGCGCCTCCGCTCAGCGTGGAGCCTACGCTGGACACTTGGGCGTTTGGCGTTCTGCTTTTCTGTATTCTCACTGGGTTCTTTCCTTGGGAACGTTGCGATAACAGCGACGATTTCTACGAGGAGTTCGCAGACTGGCGCAGGGCACCCAAGACGGCCTCCGTGCCATCTCAGTGGAAAAGGTTTACGCCTGTATGCATGGAGATGTTTAAAAGGATGTTAGCGCTGGATGCCAATAAGAGATGCTTGGTGGGGGAGGTCAAAGGTTATGTGGGTAAGGAGTGGGTGCGAGCGAAGGACATCAACGGGTGGGTCGGGGAAAACGGAGAGGTCGGTACCCGCACACCGAGTCCTTGCATAAACGGGCACAGTGGTGAACACGTGTGACTCGGCCAACGATAAGCAAGATTTGGTGCTTACAGTTTATGACTGGTTCTTACAGACTTTTATTTTTTATCAGTGCATAAATTAACCTCTGAACTTATGTGTTCTAACCTGAACTAACCTCTGACAAATATATGGATGAGATTATTGATTATTTGTGTACATTGTGTCTTTGAACAGACTTTCACTGTGCATTTCTGATCTTTTCTTGCAAATCCATTTACTATTCATACACATACAGAAAACAGCACCTTCTCCTGCCATCTGTTGCACTTGTTGAGGTATTGATAGATCCTGGACTGATGTTTGTTTAAGTCACGCTGCAGAGAGACTGGTCCCTGGATGTCAGGGGGTGATTCATCTTGTGTTACCGTGATCGCTCTAGGATGACCCACACACATTCTCATCAAAGGTCTTTACTACTACATCCCATAATGTAGCCAGATGCCCATATTAGGGTTTAACAGCTTTATCAAAGCTTGACACCTCAGCAGTGACTGATGATGTTCATCGCTTGTAAATTTAGGCAAGTGGCTTTCAGTAGAATGCCTTTTTTAAGTATTAAGAACACACTTTTAAGTCATCAAATATTCAAATAAAGGTTTTAAAAGAAATGATGTAAAGAAAAAGATAAAAAAACAGAATTAAAAAAGTTTGTTGTATTTCAAATGATAAAAAATAAATGTACAGTAATAAAGATATTGAAATGAAGATATAAAAATACATATTTTATATGATGAACTACACCAATGTAAACTTGAGTAAAAAACTTTATGCATCCACTAAAAACACCCAAAACAAAAGGTATTCATTAATTAATAATTCATTTGAAAAAAATAGGAAAAAGTGAATTTATTTCAGAAAAAGACATTTTTAATCTTTACTTTTATTATTTTTACCACGTGTGTAAACTTGAGATTTATTTGTAGGAGTGTCATGTATCATGTGTTGGCAGACTTGGTTTAATCTTTTACATTCTAATGAAGACATTCAGACATACTTAACTCCATCTTAAGTGTCCGAAGGCATTTTGGCACCGACTGCACACAGACGAATCACAACAATGCTCATCTCGCTAGTAAACATGACGATATGATGTCAGTTCCTGGAACTCCGACACGGTCTGACACCTGCTGCGGTGGAAGTGAAGTCATCACGCATGTTGATTTTACAGCCGGTCAGATTACAGTTTCAAACCGTACGACTGCATCAATGTGAGCTTCTAACTGGCCAATAAATGCGACTCGCAATATTTTTCCCAAGACAGGTGATCACGGGTGGATCATTATTAGATGGTATTAATATTATGAGTTTGATTTCCAGGGAACATATAGATACTGTTAAGTTGCTTATGATGTAATCGTCTGCCAACACGTCAACGTAAATGCTGACAGACTTGACGGCTCATCTGTCATTTACACTTTTAATGTGTTTTACGACGACAGTAAAATATCATCCAGCGCAGTGGCCACAGTAACACGAGTCAAATTTTATTTTCACAGCTCAAGTTTATAGCTCATAAATTCATGATTTGCTTATTCACTAGTAGGCCATAAACCTGCATACCGTAAACTTATCATAAATACCTCTGTTACATATACATCATAAATACCTCATTTATATTGTAGCTAAAATGCATTAAGGTGTTTCTTATTTTTGATATTAAAATTAATATAAAGAACATTTCAATAAGTGAATATATTCAAATTAGAAGCAAACAAACGGCTAGTAAAGACTAGACAGGTTACAATAATTTGTCACGGTAAACGCATCTAGCAATTCATTATTTGTCACATTTAGCCTAATGTGGCAAGATACAAATATCAGTGTGATTGGTTACCTACATATGACATCACTCTTTTTCCAGTATCCTATAAGACTTTAAAGGACAGAATGACAGACAGATGAGACATTAAGGGCCCATTTTACAGCCTTCACCCCATGCAGATCATCACTACTCGCTATAAATCTTTGCAGTGTTATGGAAAATTAAAACTGGTGTCCAATCTCACAGCCAGCAGCATCTTATAATACCAATCCACAGGCATGCGCTGCATGGACACATGGAAACTTTGAGCAAAGCATCACATAAGATGGTATGTTGATAAGGCCGTAGCATTTGGCGAGTGTCACGCATCGATGATGTTCTGCATGAAGGCTGTTTATGTGGCGTCATTAGTTTTATAGTTCACTGCAGGTCGAGAAATGCTTAAAAATGATGACCCAACATGGCCAGTGATAAATGCACGTACAGGTTCACAGTGGCCAAAGGATTTTGTGGAAATCAGCACAGGTTTACCTGACCTATCTTTAAAAAGCTCTTCGTGGAAAAGAGAGAATATGAAATAAATCCTATATAATCTTCTTTGAATCTCCTCTGTCCTATTTCGAGATTCTGGTCTCTATAGACACATCAGTATTGGCTTGATCTTCAGAAGAAACATGTTGTGTTTACACATACCACTTGATAGATGATTCTGGATAAAAGATGACATGTGAGCTTCAATGACTTCAGTAACAGCAGCAGCTGTTGGTTCATGTTATCGTATGTACATGTGTACTGTAAATGCGGGACATATTGCCATTAAATTCACCTTCTTGATGAAATACAGAGAGCAAACTCTTGTGCTATGTATCAAACTATAGTCTTATAAATTGATACAGTTTCAAACACAGCACCAGAGCGGGTCTCCACAGATAATTCATATTGTTTCTTCTGATAGCAGACATGCATTAGAGAAACAAAGTTGGCTAGTTACATTTAAAAACATTGTACAAGAGTGTATAATCAGGCCAATCAAAATCTTTAATGTTAAAAAAATACATCCAAACTTCCAAAGCAAAGTTTCTAAAGAGAAAATGATATCAGTTTACATTACATATGAAATATATTTTTGTACATGCTAAAATCTGCTGAATCTTTTTTATATTTTCTGCCTCGACTTAAAAATCTATGCAATTGATTTAAACATCCAGTAAGTTATATTATTTTAATATGCCGTTGAGTTTTATGAATGACAGACAACGCTTTAAACATACTTGTCACAAAATACAAAATTCATTTTTTACGCACAACCTTTTAAAGTGAAAACATCCTTCAGACAACCAGTAATGATGAATATGTCTTACTCAAATATGAAATGTCAAATATTGAAGAACATAAAACATGCTTATTGCTAATGTTTTAGCTCACATCCCTTACAAAAAAAACATATGAAGAACACATGATTACATGCGTAATGTGGTTTTGGCACACTTTCATGGAAATCCCATGTAAATGGTTTCTTTATTACTCCGGTGGACTGTGAACTTCTACCTCCATTATATTTGCATTTTCATTTGCTGCCGCATCCATGATAACATCTGCTTGTGCTGATGTGTCTGTGGCGGAGATCCTTGCGTTCTCATTGGCCAGAGCCTCTCCGGGCATGGCATCATCATAGTCCTCCTGTGTCTCTATCTCCACTTCATAGGTGACCTCATCTGCTGAGAACAAGGAGCAAAAAAGTAACAGACATCCACACACGTGCACAAACCAAACGCACACTGTGAGATGTGAATGTCAGTGCTGTACCAAGCAAGTTCTCGGGTCTCTTGGGAAGGAACGGGAGGGCCGGGTCATCATCGGTGTGCGTTTGGGGATGGGAGACGTCTTTGGCTTCTTCCTCAATGTCATCATATTCTGTCCCAGCGGAACCGGCATCATCCTCTCCTGATAACAGAATAGAGATAAATAGATAAAGAAATAAACAGACAGATACAGACACTTAGACAGAGAGATCTCACTTTTTGTATTGGTTACTGCCGTGTCCACATCCTCATAATCGTCAAATAATGACATCTTTCTCTCAGATGAATCTGAAAAATGAGCTGGTCTGGCATTATTATCTTATAAATATGCATATGTCTTAATAGTAATTTATTGCTTTTGCTTGATTCATACATATTTACAAACTCAGTAAACAAATGTTTAGGAATTAAACTCCATAAACTATTAGAGAAAACATTAGTATGTGTCTCTCTTCAATTCATAAAACAAATACAACATTATAATGACAGACCTCTGTCCACTGTTTCCATGTTATTCAGCTCATTTCCATTTAAGTTCATGTCCTTGATATCATTATTTCTGTATCGTCTTACTGAAAAAAGAAGTAACAGAACAAAACGTTATGCTTTTTCAGATTCTGTAAATGTGACCCTGTCTGTGAAATCTAAATATGAGATTAGGAGCATCAAAGTATAGTTTTAGACATAGCGATGGAAAGGTTTTTGTTGTAAATGATGGATTATATGATATATTTTAAAATGAATAACTTATCATTTTAAGTATGGAAATGAATGATTTTATTAATACTAGGTTTTATTATTTTGCACAAAAATACCAAAAAGTTGCCTTTAACATTGATTTAAATTTTCGAATTTGGTTATATTTTCACAGAATGTTCATTACATTATTCAGGATGGTTTTTATGAAGAAAACAGTACAGGTGAAATACAAAGAAGAAAGAAAGGTTTTCAAAGTCAGGGTCACAAATGTTCTTCTGTAACAAGTATATTTATAAATGTTTCAAGTAGATTTTATTGGCTTTTATCTATGATAGATGTATTGATTTTTGTTTGATTTTTAAGGGACAAGGGTTTGGGGAAACACTGCCCCCCAACAGACAAAAATAATCAAAATATTTAAAGCATTGAATTTGATATTAATGAATGTAAAATATCTTCTTGTGTACTGCACGTGATACATACAGGCTGAACGCAGGCGTCTCCTCTGATTAACAATAATCAAAACCAGCAGTCCCAGAATGCCCAACGTCAGACCAAATATAAGAATAATCTTTACTGGATTATTCTCCTCATAACCTGCCGTTGAAAGACACAGTTAAAGGAGAAAGCTCGAAAAGCAGAAGGTTTATGAATCTTTAAGTTTACCTATAAATAGGATAAAATAAAAAGACTGAAGCTGATTAAAGCATTTACCTTCACAGCTGATCACAACAGCCCCGTTGTATTCGTTTGGTTTGTTATATTTGAGAATCTGCACACATTGAGAAAGACTTTGGTATGGTCCAGAGCAATTGATTGACACCAGTTTGTTGTGCACGTAAGTTTCCTGTGTATTCAGTCGTGTCTGATTGTTTTTGCAGCCGAGCGCTTCACAAATGTTCTTAACATAAGTTTCATTCATATCTCCAGACACATATCCCCATTGATCTAGATACTCGACCATAAGGTGTCCACCGCAATTTTGTGAGGTTCTGAATTTAACACTATCTGCAAATGAAAACAATAGGTCAATTCTGTCACTGGAAATAAAAGATACATTTAGAAGTAATAGTTGTCTCCAAGACGCTTGAAGAAACCAACATTTAAAGCTACAGTACTGTGAAAAGTAAAAATTTTAAAGTGGAAAGTTTCAAAAATAAATTTTTTATCAATTATTTGATCAATTATCAAATATTTATTAATTAATGTCTATTAACTATATCAAATCAATATTTGGTATGATGACCTTTTGTACTAGCAGACACACTTGAACATTGTATTTAAGGTTTTGCAGGTAGTTTTCTTCACACATCTTGGGGACACATTTTAGGATTCAGTCTGTTTCTATTTATCAATGTTTTGTTTAAGTTTTTATCAATGGTTTTAACTATACTGATATCTCAGATATTTAGTAGTTTAGTGGTGTCACATTTTTTAAAATAGATCATCTGTGTATAGACTGATATTTTTCTGATGTATGGACCTTATCAACAGGGCTTTCACGAGTTCACACTTACGGATAATAACAACGTAAAGGATAAGCGTATTTGGCTTGCTGTCCGGGAGAGGGCTCCGAAGCTTAATTTCCGAGCCAGGGCACTCTCCCTGCCGGAGAGGGGTTGAGCTCGGTATTGCACTGAGAGTGAGGAGGCGGGGTGGTGGAGGGATGCTGAAAGCGAGAGAGAGAGCGAAGGTAGGGCTGCTTGATTATTTATAGGGATTCTTTCTTGCACTAATTGGATAGGGGGCGAGATTGAAATGACCATGTTGATTATCTGCACGTGCTCCTCCCGAAATTTGTTAATAAAACATCACTTAGTAACACATTATCACATTTAAACCAGAATGAATGTCATTGCAATAGCTACAAAACATAGAAACAAGTCTCAAGGTGATTTTTTTGTGGGTGTATATAAAGTCAGTTCCCTTTCCGTTCACAGAGATATGTTGATATACAGTATATGATTTTATATTCATACGTGTCACTGGCTTTGATAGTCTTGGAGACGGTGTATATATATATATATGTATAGATACTCACTCTGACAGGCCACATTGATGATGTCGTCACATTTGGCTCTCACAGAGCTGCACTGCCACAGTGATGTCTCGGGTCCGCTGCAGCTGAACTGCCAACCTTCAGACCTGTTGACCCTGCTCTGCCAATAGTCAAGCGCATTACCACATCTGAGGTTGTTACATAACACCTGTGACATTCGCTCGTCCCATTCAGACGCACACACAGGCATTTTATTTACGAGCACCTGCCCTGCGCACGGGTTCGAGAGCGTGATCTCTGGAGGTTTACCTGAAAAGAGCGTCGGGAACAGTTGTTGTTTAAATGATGTCATTTTAATGTACTGTAACCAGTTATTAGTATTTGTGCTGCTTCAACACCATAAAAGAACCGTTTCTGGTTTCCCAAAGAGCCATTCAGTCATTTTCGTAAAAGAATCATTTCATTTGTACTTTTTTATAGTCAAAAGAATCTTTTTTTTCTACAAAGAACCTTTTGTGCAACAGGATGTTGAAGGTTCTCCATGGAACCATTCAGCCAAAAATGGTTCTTCTATTGCATCAAGAAGCACATTTATTTTTAAGAGTGAACGAAGTGGCCAAAAACAGATTACACATCAATGTACCAGGTAAATATTTGACTAATCTGTAGTTTATCCACAGTCCCTACCATCACATCTGATGTTCAGCTGCTGAGGCTGGACGAAATGACTGTCCCTCTCGCAATCCCATATATTATTCTGTCCAGAGCAGTTATAGGTCTTATTCCACCATTCTGACGTTTCCAGAATGGAAATACCAGAATGTGAGATGTAGTTTCCACATTGTAGATAGCGGCACAACAGCTGTCCTTCCTCTCTGGTCCAGCCCTGGATGCTGACAAGCTGTGGGGTCCGACCTGAGCTCAGGACAGATACAGGACCACTGCACGCACCTTCCATCTTATAGAGAAACAGTCTCGTCCGTCCTGAGACACGAGGAGCGAGAACAGCAGATTTGTTTTGTTAGCACATGCGGGAAGCAGAGGTCAAAGGTCAGAGTAGTTTAAGTGGATTTTTTTGGTAACACTTTATAATAACAATTCGAATTGTAAAGGGTGACATTTTTAATGTGCAGTTACAGTCAGGATTTTTAACTTTGTGTTAAAATATTACAAATGATCAATGTTTACCTGAACATTTGAGATAGCCAGCAGTGCAACGTTTCATTGTCATGTCAGTGAGTATACAACTGACAAGAGAGTCGGCATTACTTGAACATTTGATTCCTGACAGTCCTTGGGTTTGGGATTCTCCATCCAGAGTCACAGCAGAAGATTCAGCCTCACCACACTTCAGTTCTTTGCAGATTGCATTCTGAAGTTTTTTATTAAGACTGTTCTTGCAGACAGCTGTCCATTCCCCAGCGTAAGACAACAGCACTTTACCAGCGCATCTGTCTCTCGGATCCTCCAGTTTAACTTTAACACTCTCTGCAGGAAACAATCATTTCTTTATTAAATGTTAGTTTCAGACCATGATTCTGATGTTGTTAGTAGTTGTGTTTTATTCATGATAATGCACAGTTATGACCACCTAAACATACATTTCCAGCGGAAGCAAGTAATTTTACTCAATGAAAGTTGCATTGAAATAATTAATTTCTTATTCAATTTTTTGTTTTACTTAATAATAATTCACATTATTATAATATATAATACATTATTATTATAACAATAATTCACTGAACTTGACATACTGTATATAACGTCTTCAAATCTAATGATGAAATTAGGAGCATCAAAGAAGTCTTAGGCATAAAAATATTAAAATACCTAATGTGTGTTTAAAGCTGTAAATGCTAAATTATAAGATAGATGTCAAGATACAGAAAAAACTAAACTTGTAAATGTAAAATGTTGACTTTAATGATTTTATTGACACAATACCCGAAACTGACTTTCTAAACATTGATGTCTTTGACATGGTCTTACTCTGTCAATATATCAAATTTATATTGTCACAGAACGTTCTTTACGTTATGTAGAATGATTTTATGTAGAAAACAGTAAATCACCAAAAATCACTTAAAAAGTAATTTTAAAAATGTGTAAAAGTTTTTATGTTATTATGAGAATGTCACAAAAATTTATTTTTGAGTTTTGGACCTTTCCATCAATATATAGTTTGTCAAGATTAGATTAGAAATCATGTGAAAAACTAAAGTTAATAGTGAGATAGCCTAAGTGTTTATATTATGATGTACATTACTTGTGCATATCACAGACGCTGGATCCTTGCAGATGAACTTCTTGTTGGGAATAAAATTGCACATTCTCAGATTTTTCACCTCCGTTGGGCAGTACACACTATAGTGCTTCACTTGTGTTTTGGATATTAACTGGCTCTTAATGGGATCTCCACAGTCCAGATCCTCACAGATCTGTCTGGACTCTTCTAGTGTCCAGGTCTTTTCACAAACTCCTCCATACCCGTCACCTGTGGATACATTCACTGTCCCCCAACATCTGTCCTCGCTGAGGTTAGAAAGCGTCACATTCACTGATCCTACAGACACATAAACACCAACCCAATTATATGTATCGATTTCATATCTTTTAAATACTGTATGGACATAATCTGACGATCATTTGCTTCTCATTCCACTCCGATCATTTAAGCTAAAACTGTTTTTTTTAAACTGTTAAGACCCTTACAAAAAGAGGTTAATTCAAGTGTGCTACTAATATACTTCTTTTAAACTAAAAATAAGAAAGTCTACTTTAATAAGTACACTTTCAGTCTACTTTAATTTAAACAGTACCAATTCAGTCCTACTATAGTACTACAGAAAGTATACTTTAAAAAATACCTAATACTTAACTTTGAAATGAACTTAAAGTACACTTATTATTTGTAAGGGTAATATAGGCTTTGCAAAAGAAGACACAGAGAGCCTTTTAATTCAAAGCACAATGTGAATTATTGCAAAAAAAAGAATAACTTAAAAGAAAAAAAGAAAAAATGATATATGACTATACCTGAACATTTGACATTGGCATAGGTGGTATTTTGGTCTCTTTCGAAGGATGTCAGAGATCCACACTGCATTGCCTCGCATACATCAGAAGCCGTCTTATTGTTTTGTGAAACGAGCTCTACAGCTAACCAGCGTTTCTCACCATCAAAAGACTCGATACCGACTCTCCCCTGACAGGGCCGATCACCTTTAAAAAACACAAGTTCTTCCTCTGAGAAGAAAGATGAAGTGGTTACAGCAGAAAACCTGTAGATGAATATCTACAGACATCTGAATGACTAGATAAACAACATTTAAAACTAATGGAAAGATCATATTTGATATTACATTACATCATTGTTTTTTAATATATGATAAATATTTCATATTTATTTAACAAGTATCATTACTCACTTTGGCAAATGATTTGTGCTGTCCCCTGAAACACAGGTGTGTGTTTTCCAGGTTTTTGGAGACATTCATGAAGCTTTGCTGAAGAGCTTTCACACTTGATCACCCAGTCCATCTCCACCTGATTCTCTTCCGGAAAGAGTTTTCGAGTTATTTCATTTGAGTCGCCACATCCAAGACGGTTACACACCACATCTGAGTTCCAAACGGTCCAATCACTGGATCCAAAAAATCTCCAAGAACCCTCCAGATTCACTTCTACACGTCCAGAACAGCGACCAAAACCATCTCTCAGACGCACATCCAAGCTACCTGAGATCAAAACATCATCATGAGTCATTTGTCTTCATGTTATGTACAGATTTAAAAGAATCTCATGTACCTGCACATGTAACTTCAGTAACGTGACATTCAGCGTTCTTGTGTTTGGCCAGGCAATGCCACAGTGATGCTTCATCGCCGTCACACTCCACATTACTAAACAAACCGTTGGTTATTTTTTCGCCCTTTTTCACATTCAACACATCACCACAGCGAAGCTCTCGGCACACCACCATCCCCATCTTACGGGTAATTGTGTTACTGTAACACACTCCACGCTCTGATCCATCAACAACAACATGCACGGACCCGAAACACACAGATGTAAAGTTGAGGAGCGTGACGTTACCTGTAAACACAGAGAATTTAATTGGTTTGATGGCAAACTCAGAAAAAGAACTTTGAAAAGGTTTCAATTAAAGTAACATCTTTAAGAGAGAGAGAAAGAACAAATGACCTGAGCATGTCAGGTAAAGGCTCTTAGTTTGATTTGCAAAATTTCCACTTGTTCCACAATCCAGTTGAGCACATATGGTTTCAGGGGTAACGTCGGTTTGCTGAAGACGGACCCAAGATGTCTTTTGGACATCGTATTCTTCCACAAACCCAGAGCAAAGATTGCTGCCCTCCTGAAGACGAAATCTCCTGTGTTCTTTGTTGAACCAAGAAAATACTCTTGATAATAACATCCTCAAATGACTTACAGTGAGTAGTAATATAATAGTGTACACTTACTAGTGCAGATCACACTGGCGTCTCGAACGCAGTTCGCTGGCCATTCCATACACTGCCATGAGAATCTCTCATTTCCAACACACTTTAACAATCCCTTGTGTTTGCTCTGCCGGACTTCAAATATTCCAGATTTGGGAATATAATAATGTTGTCCACAATTCAGCTCCTGACATATTTTGTTTGCTTTCTCTTTATCTGTTTAGGATTGAAAAATAAATACAGCTAATATATAATAAATTTATACATAAGAAGAGATCACAGATTTATTCCTTAGTCAATACTAAATACTATTATACTTAAATGTCTGCAAATAGTTCTGTAGATAAAAAACAGAAATGTTTCTTTCATTACAAAACTAACATTTTATGCAATAAAAATGTTTTTAAAGCAGATGACTGACTGAGAAATAAAAAAGCCAATAAGAGCTCAAAATAGATTAGATAAATAGAAAAATTACTATTTTAAAAGCATCTTCAAGTTAGACCTCACATAGTGACTGATAAGTGACGAGGACATTTCGACAAATTATAAAGACTATGATATGCTAAATTATAGTTTTGAAGTTTGAAAATAATTCTTGTAGTAACATTTTTGTTATTTCGTAGTTTTCATAAGTTTATTATTACTCAACAATGTGGAAAGGTATTGAGTAAGACAACTCTAAACTTAAGCATCTAAATGCACACATGAATTAATAAAACGTAAAAATAAATATGCAAAATATAATGATAATTTTCTCTTGCACACACACTTACCCCAGTCTGAGTTACAGACGCTAATATCGCCGTTCTGTGTTGAGAACTGGACCACACCAGCACATTTATCAGTCTGGCCATTCATATTTAAGCTCAGTGTAACATTTCCTATATTAAAAAAAATATTTATTTAAATGTGTATGCTTGAATTATTAAACATGATTGATTCACCTCCATACAAAAACCATTTGCAGGACATAAATGTAATAATCCTGCTATACTGTACCTACCAGCGCATTCAACAGCAACATAACGTTGTTCTTTATTTCGTTCTTTGTTTATTCCAACATAAGGGCAGTTCCACAGACTCTCCTCTTTAGATGAACATTTTACCTGATCCATCAAGTACCGTTCAGGTGGAGGTGGATCTTTATAAAGGGTCATTTCTACATCAGTGTGCACGAGAGCCCCGCACCCTAAAGATTTACACACCACCTCTCCATTTATCCTGTTCCATCCGTGAAAATGCACCAAACCCCACTGACGCTCCTGGTTACTATACACCTCCAGTCGGCCTCTACATGGACTGTTGGACCCTCGTAACACAACCCGATCCAGACCTGCATGCAAAGACAATTGAGGAAAATGAAATCAAGAAAAAAATGAGATTTATATAAGTCATGTAAAGATTTGTCCACTGGTGTTGGTGTCATGCATCAGACGGGTATATGATATATAAAATATTACCAGGATAAATGTGTGTTTTGTTACCTTATATGGTGATTAGAAAAAGTGGTTTAGAGTCGAGTGAGCCGAGAGCTTTTTAATCACACACTGTGCAGAAAGCGCTGCGGTCTGTTATTTGCCTGTGGCTTTAACTCTTAATCTCTGGCAAGTTGCATGTGTTTGCAGTTTGCAGAGATAAAATCAACTCCACATTAGTTTCAGTGAGTTAACCACACGTATAACCGTACTGTTCCACACATTCTCTGATAAACACACGCTTGACATTAAAAACAATGAATTAACCTGGCCACTTTATGTCTTAAACATCATTTTATATATATGTTAACATGCTTATCAAAAGCATTAAATGCACACATGCTGCTGCAGAAAAAGTCCAACAAGGACAAATAAAAATCTGAATGCTATTAAATAAACATTTATTGCCATTATATGATTCACTCTATTAATATTTAGCTAAATATTGTACTTGGGGAAATGGAGAACGCCTAGTAATCGTAGTGATTTTTATACTCTTTTATTGTTATTTTATTTGTTGTTTTTTGGCTGATTTCTACTGAAAAACTATAAAATTATCTAAATAAGAAAACTTTAAGAATTGGAAAATTGCCAGATTTTGTTATTAAATGTTGAGACAAGGCGGCTACCTAAGCAGTTATATTAGATTTTTACAAACGTTTTTATAAAGCCAATACTAAAATATTACATAAGCACAATTAACATGTGCTTTATATGATATTGCATTTATTATTTCTTATATTATCAAATAAAATGGGATTTTTACATAATTAAATAATGTTGTTAAGTCTGCCGAAGACAATATTTTATATATAAGTATTTTTAGAGCAATAAATTATTCATGAAAATACAGTATAAATAAAAATATAAATACAGTGTAACCCATTATACTGCATATTCATTTATAATGTATATTAAAGGCCATACAAATATATATATAGCATACATTACATTTTAACTTTAAAAGGCATTCACTAAAAATAAAAATAATCATTGAGAATGTTTTTGGTTTATTTCTGCATATTATGTGAATTTTAATGTTCAAAGTGACACTATGTTTTCTGAATAACACTGTAACAGTGCTGTTTCTGCTATAAATATTTAAAAAATTAGATGCGGATTAATACAAATACAAATATTATATTACTATAGTTTTTTATAATTAGTATGTTATACAATCACTTAAAAAAGTTTTAAAATATCTCTATTTTGAAAGCCATATGCTAATCCCCATAAAAGAAAGTCTTCATTTATTAAGATTAATGTTTACATTTATTATGTTTCATTTTTACTACTGTGGAATTTTACTGTTTGTTGCCGATTTGTTTTGTGTTCAGTAGACTACTGATATAACACCCATACAATACTATGTAATATTTAATACAAAATATATAAAAAAAAATCTAAATCCTTAATTGTAAAAACTTTACATTGAAAAACAGAAATCTGAAAACACATTCCAACAGGTATGATGTAAAATGAAAAAGAAACAGAAAAAATGTCATCACATTAATGTAGAAAAGGTCAGATTTCCTTACTTCAATTAAAGCATCAGGATCCGCACAAAAATCTAAAGCTTATTTAAATGTAATTGTTTTGTCAAATTGTTACGCAATACCATAATTTGCCATTATTATATATTATTAGTAAATATAATATGAAATAATATATATATATATATATATATATATATATATATATATATATATATATATATATATATATATATATATATATATATATATATATAATAAATAAATAAACAGATACTAGGTTACTTGCCTTGTATAGCCAGTATTTGTGAATAGATAAGCAGGAACCACATGATTGAATAGAGGATGAGAACATAGAGAGAGAGAAGATAAACGTTATACCTGCTTATAAAGTCTGTGTGATGTCACATCCTTTTCCCACTTTCTCCACCTTAAAGCATTCAACTGCATTTTATTTAAAAAAAGACCTTTATAGGAGATAGACAAACAATCCATTAAACTCAATAAAACACTATCAAGTCTTCTGACTGGCATCAAGAGCTTTCAGAGTAAATAAATACATTTTCACATATGGATATGACTATTCTTTCAATGCTGACATGTTGCTTGCAGCTAGAGGTCAGTGTTGTGTAACCATTGCATAATCCACTCACAACCTCACTGATTAAGAGCAAATGTAAAAGTTAGACAGAGATGGACAGGAACAAGTACAGATGAGGAGAGACAGGTGTGGTGTCTGTCTGCAGTTACTGACCTGTGGCTGATCACGGTTCACTGCTATACAGAAGCTGAAATGTAAAGATTACAACTTCAAGCCTTCAGAAAATGAGCAGACTGTCATCTTAAACTTTTCTTATGATAACAGTGTTTTCAAGAAAGGATTTTACATCTTATATATACAATACATACATAAATGCATCTAGAAAGGAATAACAATGTGCAAATGCAGGCAAAGATTAATCATCATAGTTAACCCAACCTAAAACCAAAAATAAAACAAAGGCAATAGCCATCATTCCAAGAACAGCATGTTCACATTTTTTTCATACACAATTGATCAGTACAGCTTTGAAAAATTAAATAAAAACAAAATAAAAATTCATTCATTTACTAATTCTCATGTCATTCCAGAGCTGTATAACTTAATGACAGATGCATATGTTCAGATGTCACTGAGAGTCGACACGCATCGTTTCTGAGTTCTGTTCACTTTATTAGTGAAATAGACTTTACACCTCTGTGCTTTTCATAACTCGTTCATTTCCTACCGGGAGCAATTTAATCCAACAATCCCTGCCGAACACGAGAGCAGGTACCTGACCGATGACTACATTTACCACTTTATACCCTTTAATGAAGCGTGAAGCTGGAGAAACAAAGCAGCAAACAAACATGAAAATAACTTAAAAACAATGCTTGTAAACAGATTCACAAATATATTTCTCATCACAGTCAAGTGCAAATTTGCATTCCTTAGTTTTTTCATTTTCATATACACTTATATCTTTCAGTTCTTTTTTTAGTAAAAAATAATTACACTATTATTGCCTGTCTTGCGTATGATTATTAAAACGATAACATTACCATCTAAGTAACAGATGAGAATCAAAAGAAATTAGTGACTCTTATATAACCATGTTAGATGTAAATACTGTAAAAATAACTAGTTATGGTTCAAAGGTCTATAATTAACAAGCCAAATGAAAAATATGTTAAATTACTGCAGTAAAACTCAATGACAGTGGTAAACGCCCTCCAATCATATTCGATTCAAAAAGACATGATGCATTACAATTTTCCCGTTGGAGGAAACACATGCATGGATACCGTTGTAGGTATTTTTTTTAGATATGTGTGATCAATTAAAACAATCTTTCTCATTCATCCGTCACACATACAAAGCCGCACATGTCCAATCTTAGATTTTGCAAAGAACATGCCTGAATGATTTATTTATTGTTCTTTTTTTCTTTTAATGTGCATCAGGTGCAACATGTTTGATCATTATAATACTTTTAATATTTCCTTTTTATCAATGTCAAGAAATGAAACAGAATAAATCAAACAAGTAAAAGAAGTAACATGCAAAACTATGTGAGTAGCATGTTGACGGCCTCATTCTCTGCCATGGATTCTACTATACAACATGCATGTCTGGATAAGATTAGTCAGTAAGAATCTCTTTTTTTTGTGGGGTATGAAGATGCATGTGCTCTAGAGAGATATGATACAAATACTGATACATATACACCTTCTATCTCATTTATAATTTCGCAAGAGCGCAATATTTCTCTCCGCAAACATCTACAGTTTCACTTTTTGTAATCTCGCCCCGCAACTGTGTTATGCAGTGGACATATAGGCATATTTCCTGCTTGTTTTAACATTGCATATTTTAAAAGGTAAAAGGCCTTCGATGCCACCATGACTGTAGATTTTAAAATGTCTGAGTTCATCTACTCTCGAGTTTCCATCCGGTCTGCGTGAATCGTCTTTGTGCGCAACAGGCTCACAAAAAACACGCGAGTCCGCGTCTACCGCTGAACCGTCCGTTTGAAACGCAACAAACGCTGAGAGTTTTTCACTTCTTGTCTTTTTTGTGGCATTACGCTCTTTCCTGGGAGAAGCCTCGACCCCTTCGTTTCCATTGTGCAATAGGGGGAAGTTTGTGTGCTTGTGGTGGTTATAAGGAGGAGATCTTCACAGTCTCATGGGTGTAGGAAGTAGAGCGCGAGTTGCGTAAGATGCCGGGAATGGCAGGAGACGGGGGCAGGCTCTCGTCGGGGGTGTTGGCGGGAGGGGTGGGTATACTGATAATAGCCGCTGTGAAATCTCTATCGTCACAGTTTAGCTTTAGGTCTTCTGTCCGGGCGTTCAGACTGGAGCGACTGTTTGAGTACACACACACAAGACATCATTTTAATAGTAAAAACAGCTGGTATCAATCCACAATAATTATTTAGTGCAGACCTGTACACATCTTGCATAACGAAAATGAAGCTCATTTCAGAAGCACTAAGGGTTTGTGATGTCATACCTTTGGGGTCGAGAGGGTTTTTGCACCTGCAGCGTGTCGAGCTCCTGCACGCTGCCGCGGCTCACTGATACGGTAGAGTTGGCCAGCCGGATGGCTCTTCTCTTTGCCCTGCGGGGGCAGCAGGAGCTCGACACCCCCTGCTGGCTGGAGATGGAAGTGCTACGGCTGGTACGGTAGCCCAATGACTCTGTCATACACATCTCGCTGTACGTGAGCTCGTCTGTGAACTCGTGGTTCTGCGGAGAAAGAGACGTCAGGGGAGAAAAAAATCAAAGTTTAAGAATGTGATTGCATGTAATGCGTGTCATGGGTGACATTTTACATCAGATTTCAATATGCAAAGATACTAAATATTAATCAAAATACTGAAACCGTACTTAAAGGGCTAGCTTTATAAGAATCACATGCAGTAAGAGAGAAGAGAGAGAGAGAGAGAGAGAGAGAGAGGTCAGAGAGAGAGTCAGAGAGAGAGAGAGAGAGAGAGAGAGAGAGAGAGAGTCAGGGAGAGGGAGAGAGAGAGAGAGAGAGAGAGAGAGAGAGAGAGAGAGAGAGAGAGAGAGAGAGAGAGAGAGAGAGAGAGAGAGAGAGAGAGAGAGAGAGAGAGAGAGAGAGAGAGAGAGAGAGAGAGAGAGAGAGAGAGAGAGAGAGAGTGTGTTCTCACCGTTGTCTTCTCCAGACAGTGTAGCAGATGATGATGTTGGTGTTCAAAAGAAGACCTGTTCTTCAGACACAAAGCACCATCACTGTCTCGATCCTGAAAGATCAAAGAACACGGGAGTTTATTTAGGACTGACCATAAAAAGCAGCTTTTACATCTAAAAACAAATCCCTTAATGCACATCTATTTAAAGAAGAAAAAGAGAAAAAGACTATTTACAGACTTCAAAAGATGTTCTGTTGAAGAACATCACAGTAGTGCATTTACTAAACATTTGCTTAGTGGACAGCTGGATATGTTTTAAATCTCTAAAACACTGATACTGATGTATTACCTCGTTTTCCCTTTAAAAGTATTTTATGGATCCTGCTGGTTATAAAGTACCAGTCAAAAAGTTTAGACACAATACACAAAAACGTTTCTCAAGATCTTGAAAATCTTTTCATCTGAAGGTGTATATTTCAATGTTTAAAATGACTTTTGAAGACAAAAATATAATTGTGCCAACAAATTAATTTCATTAATTAGAAAACTAAAACTTTACTTAAATTTTTTCTTAATGGATTATTTGGAGCAAATAATGAATAAAAAAGATGATAAGATTGAAGATGATAAAATATAACAGTGTTCATTTATTTTGGATGCTTTTAGTCACAACATAACTCCCACATTTACAGTTGTGTTATTTCATGGTTTTGATGAGTTTACTGCTATTCTAAAATGTGGAAAATAACCAAGCAACAGTGAGTAAATGTTTGCAAACTTTGACTGGTACTGTATATAAATATGTTTTTGGCAAACTTTCTTTATTATATGTACGTCACTAAGTGTCACGTCGAAGGTTTGACCTTGCTTTTCCCTGCAGCTACCTCCTGTGACAGACCGCTGTCCTGTCATTGCCATTCACACGTATCCGGTAACTTCTCTAACCTCTTACTATAAACTGATCACGGGTGAGGATGTTGTGTCCTGATGAACGAGTCTCAAGGAACATCGGTCACAGCGTCCCTCCTTTGTGCTCACTGATATCATCCGGCCCCAGACTTCTTTGTTGTTTAGGTGTTTTATCGCTATTCCTGGCCTCGTCTAGATCAGCCTATCAGAGGCCTTCAAAAGAAGCCGATCTTATCGAGGAAAGACAGGACGGTCATTCTAAGTGGCTGTCAGGGTCAGGAAGGAGCGAGGGCCGCTGTCCGCCACACAAGAAGAGCTACGTCAGCCGAAACCGAAGTCCGGCCAGGTTCGGCAGATAAGATCATCAAGAACAATTAGGTTTGTTTTAGCTAAACTGAAAGTCACTGCAAACAGGATCCAGCATCTGTAAAGAGCTTTGAGAAAGTTTTATCATGCATGACGTGAGTGGGAAAGAAATGCAATTTCACTTCTCTGATGGAAAATCAACACATCCAAAATCTGTTAAACGGATCACACAGAACGTCCCGGATCTGGAACGGAGGCAGACACAACAACTAACGTAATATAAAGCATTTTACTCCCGTATAATCCAACACCACAAGTGTCCCGGAAAGCACATTTAAAACAGCTGTTTGAATATCTTGACTTACAAGAACCACAGAGCAAAATCCTGAATGTGATACGTCCTTTGGTGCGATACAAAATGAGAGAATTAAAGAATCTCCATTCGTCATAATCTATTACCTGTCTGACCGGGACACAAAGTGAATTGTTTGCCACCCAATCGCAGGTACCCGGGTAATAAATCCCAAATAAATACATTTCAGTGAACTCCACAGACTGCGTCAGGAGAGGAGATATGCCTCCCTGCAGAAGAACCTCAAAGGCTATTAAATCATCAATCACTGACATCACACTCTTAAAAAACTGCTGATAGAGACATCACATTAACAGCACTATTATCTGAACAGAGACAAGAGATCCAGCCACTGGACCACAAAACTACCATTATCATACATGTAAGGCTTCATCTATTATCCATCAGTTTTTAATCCATCACAGCTACAAACTAAAACAAAAACTTTCTGTTGTGTTCACCTGTGCAAAACGTACTGCCATGATGCTGGTTGTGGGAGGTTGCCAGGGCCTATGGGGCTGCTAACATGATTCTATAAAGCAGGTTGTGATGCGGTTGCTAAGGGCGCCCTGAGTCTTTAGAATAGGTTGCTAAGTGGTTGCTAAGGTGTTCTAAATCCTCATAGCAGGTTGTGATGTGGTTGCTAAGGTGTCATCATCAGTCTGAACAGCAGGCTATATTGTGGTTGCTAAGTTGCTATGTGGTTTCTAAGGTCGCTTATTCAATGCAAGTCTATGGGATATTTCTTTGAAGGCATTTTATTGCATACCTAAAACTGTAACACAAAAAAAACTACATGTTATTTTGCAGTTTTACAATAAAAATCCTCTAATGGATGAATACATCTAAAATGATTTGAATACATACAGTAAGTCCCACACTGGCTAACGTCCTTTCCTCAAAAGGTCAAGACTTGCCTTTTTCTGGAGCTCTGAATAACAGTGTTCAGTTGCAAAGAAGATACTCAAATCCAGAATAGAAAGAAGGCTTGAAAAAAAAAGGTTTATAAATAGCACTACAGGCCGCTTAGTAATGGCTTTATAGATCCGTGCTGAAAAAATACCCTCACTCGAGGATTGTAAATATTGGATTATTGTGGTTTTTACAACCTGAGAAGATCCTGGAGAATGCTACCTGCCGCATTGCTAAAGCCGAGGATTGAATCTCTCTTTATCTCTCTTTCGGCTGTGGATAAAGATTTGAATACAGCTACTTTCAGATGTGAGAAGAATATGGATTTCAGCAGCAGGAATGTGTGTTTATAAGATAAAGCTTGTGCTGTAATCCCTGTGGTTATGAATATGTCACTGATGAAGTGACAGCCCACAGGCCAGTGACAGATACAGACTGCAACATTTTAGCCTGGAAAATAATAAAATTGGTTAAAAAAACATTGAAGCATAAATCCAAGCCGTACTGTACATACATATGTGAAGATCATAGAAAGCTGACCCAGAACACCATACGAGTTTGCACCCATGATTTCTTAAGAAACTGTAAAAATCTACTTTGTTTTTTACTCTTTCCTAGTCTTTAGGCAACTTTGTGCTAAACAATCCATACACAATGTTATTGCAACAGTACGTCTTCATTTCCAGAACATAACCACAAAGTGCGCTTTACTCGCAACGTATTACCGGATCAACACAACCAGCACGGAGTAAACACACCCCAGGGCCAGAACAATAAAAACAAACAGATATTTAAACATGCTTGCATTTCCCAAGATAAAGAATAATGTAAAATAATAACCATCAGCGCTTCATCTTGAAGCCAGTTACTGTAAAAGGGCAAGATGTTCTTTATTCCAGCAGAAATACTGTACTTAATATTACTTACCTCAGTGCAGAAAATAATATTAAAAAATAAAATCTACTGAAATACTTCTCAAACCCAATGAATCCAAACCAGAGCAAAACCACTAATGCTGGATCACCAGTTCTTCTGACCTGTTCCAAAGACATCCCATAATGGTGACATCGCTACACATTACCGTTGTCAAGGTTACTGACATTATAGGGGATGTGGTATTTATAGAAAAGTATTAACCACCTGCACAACTACAATCAAACGTCATTAATAATTAAGATTAAGTTGCAAGTTCGAGAGCTGAGTAAACTGATTTGTCTTAAAGGGACGGCTCCCTAATTACTGTTGTGTGTCTAACCTGGCAAGAAACAGACACAGACTTTTCCCTGCCTTTCCTTTAATGACATTTTCCCTTAACAAGGACATAGCGAGTTTAGCTGACTGTAAATGTCGTTGGATATAGCAGAAAAGCATTCCACGCTGGTATTACAAGATACTGTTCAGGGTCCAAGCGAATGACCTTTATACTTCCTGTTTGATGAGATCCAAAAGATTGTTAATATCTTAAAAAACTGTTTCCTTCCTCACAGCTGGCTGTCAAATAATATATTGTAGTTTTATGAGTTTCTAATGTGCTTTAATGACTGCTCATGAGTCTGGTCCAGAAAGAGCACGCTGTGAATATAAATACTGTGATGTTGAAATTCTGTTGCTACTGCGTTTGATTTCAAGCTTTGGATTTGTTTTACTGTGTTATATTAATACATGATATTAATACATTCCAATTCTGAACTAGTAAAGTTTTTATGATGGCAGTGTGACCTTTAGCAGTTGCTCAATAACTACATTTAAAATCATTTGACTCAAAGTTTTTCATTATTGAAGACATTTGCACAGCTTTTGTTCTTACTGAAGATCAAATATCAAAGATTTATGTTGGAGAAAAATGATTTAGGCATCCAAACTGGATCCCAGAATAAAGACAAATAACATTCTGCACCTTTTCTGCCCTTCTATCTTTATATCAGTATGAAGTCTGATCCATACAACAGCTCCTTCTAGAGAGGAATCGGCAACTTTGACTTCAAGAGATGTAACTGACATGTAAAACGACCTATCATAGACATTTGCAGTACACGCATAACTCTGACATGAGCAGGATATACTGGTATTCTCAAAAATATATCTTGTACTACGAAACTGTACTGTATATCCACATGATGTCAAAGTTTGATATGAAGCACACTGAATATGTGGTGACTAGTTTTCCCTTGCACAAGGATTGTAAACATGAAAATTGATAAAACATGTGTTCAAGTCATTGAAAGGAATCATTCACCCTAAAACAAAAACCCTCATGTCATCTGAAACTTCTTTGAATTTTTCAATGTTTGATCATTCAGCTCATTTCTACACAAATAAAGAAAAGGATGAATCAGGGTTAATAAGTAAATAATGGCAGAACTTTCATTTTGGGGTGAATTAGTCCTTTAATAGGTGTGACATTATCAATATGTTTGAAATAAAGATCTTACCATCTGAAATCCTCCGTCTTCTTTATACTGTAGGAAGGCATTGGTGGTTCCCTTCTTGGCCAAGCGAATTCTGGCAAGACGTACTTTCTGCAAAACAGCAAAGTATTTATCTGAATCGATCATGTCAGCACAACTTCATGTTGCGGCCAAAAGGTGAAATGATGCCAGTGATAGATTTTGCAGGCAGTTCATAACAGCGGTATTGTAGTAAACTAAATCTAAGAAGCAATTATTGACTTAAAAACATTTTTAAAAACTGAAATAATTTGATGTGCACGAAATGAAACAAATAAAAATAAGAAATTACATTAAAATAAATAAATAATCATTTCTTTTATAACAATCATCTGTAGGATAAAACACCCCACCTGTTGATGGTGATATAGCAAATATATTTGCCAATCATGTTAAAATAAAAACAAATGAAAAAACATACTTAATATCAAACTGAATAATAACAGAACTCTTAAGACATAGTTGACTATACAGAGTCTGTGAATTTGTATATAATAAAGACATTTTTAGAAAATCAGCTGCTCTACCGGATGAGTCAGAAACAGTTTGTGGAGGAGTTACTTTACCCCATCAGAGCTGAATCTTAAAGTGAATCCAGAACAGATCTACCTGTTGGGCTCGCATCTTGTCGGCTCTTTGGTTCTGATGGTAGATCCGGCTGAAGTTGGACACGATCACAGGTACAGGAAGAGCAATGACCAACACGCCACTGAGAGAGCAGATAGAGCCGAAGATCTTTCCAGCGATGGTGTTTGGAACCATGTCTCCATACCTGAAACAAACAGCAACATCAGTCAGCCGCAGTCATCATCGTGATGGGAAAACATTTGAGATGGGCTTTCCTGCTCGATGTGTATGTGAGAGAGCGAGATCTAATCTATTTGAATATGATTACAGTGCTTTAATGACCGGTGTTTTCTCAGGATCTATTTTGCAGTAGAATTTAATCTAATTGTGTAAATTAGTTCAGATAAGTGCACGGGTATTTCAATTCACAAGATCCCAGAGCTCATCTCCGGGACCGGCAGGGGTCTACAAGACCCCTAACACAACCCATTACACATTTTTAATAGCGGAGTACACCATCGCAGAATTGCAATGAGCTATTATACCACCCCCACACACACAAACACATACATACATATAAACACAAACATAAAGCACATAACAGTAGTGATATCTGTCTTCTTACTCTCAGGTTAACTCATTTACAGAGATCATACATCGGCTGTAACCCGTAATCCTTAGTGTTTGCTGAGAGAACAAACATTCATCAAAATGGCACAGAGTAACACTATTCATAGTACAGTATATACAGTATTCATACTACATTATACTTTTGTAGCATGCAGTACAATATACTTTGCACAATATGTACATTTTCAGTACACATGAAAGATGAAGCAAAAATGCATATGCATACAGTAAACTGCATGAAATATTAGGTCCCACAATGCATTGCAAACTTCAATGTTAAGGTGACGTAAAAACAAACAATAAGAGCCTCCATTTCTGAGGTTTGTGTTGGAGCATCTCAAGTTCATGTCTATAGTGCTTTTACCTTTTTGCATAGTTGCAAAGGAGATGTAGAGAAAATGCACTTCGAAACACACATACAATTCCATAATACAATGATCAGACATCTTGATGATGGCACATTATTGGCACATTTACAGTTTTCATTTACATTTTCAAATAAACATAACTTAGTATGATTTATAAGATGTTTAAAACATGTTCATGAAGATCAAAAAAATGTCACCACAAGATTAAAAAATTGCTTGTATTGCTATCTTTGTGAGGACATTTGGGCTCACACACACACGCATGCAGACGCACAGTTTTACAAATATTCTTTTATTTATTCTCATCATTAATTCTTCTGGTGTGGGTGAAAGTCAGAAAGAGCTGTTTTTAGTCAAGTTAGTGAGCAGTTGAGTTAAAAAGTTTTCAATTCTAGATATGTGTTTTCATAGTACATCAAGCTCTTTTATCGGCAAAGATCAAGGCAAACTGAATTCCTAATGATGTGAACCCTGTAACATTTACACAGCCCACCACACCAGCAGTGTTATCAGAACATTAGATTGGGACTATGAGGCACATCACAGTCAAGGCACAATTACTCACAGCTTTGCACAAAAAAGACGCTAGTACTTTAAAAATGTCTTTCATTTGATGTCGTAGCAAGCTTCCTGATGGGATACACATTTCTCTCAGCTTTTTGGATCAGTAACTAACAACACAGAGAGAGAGAGAGAGAGAGAGAGATCATGGCACAGCTCGTTCACATTCTCATCATGTTCCGGCTCTTCACAGGAGACCGATCTGCAGGTGCTGTGAATTAAAACAATATTTGTTTTTACAGCAGTGTTGATGTACTACACTTATTTCATGCACCTGTTTACAGCATCATCACACAAAACGTGTCAGAACGCTTCTATTGAACATTACGGACTGTAGGCACATTGAAATGTAAGTCTTTCTGCAACAAAGAAATACACAAAGGCAATTGGAAACAGAAATGTGGCACTGCGGCACTATGGGGGTTGGGGGCTTACTGAAGACTGAGAGTGTGTTTTGTTGTGCATGATAGAGATTCAGTTAAAGACAGAAAACCTTTATACGGTGACCATGCATGATGTGCCAACTTAATTTTAATAAACTATTCCCAAGCAATAAACATTCCCAAAACTATTACTTAAATATGTAAAATGCACAGTAAAACAACTACCTGCTCTTGGGTTCTAGCACATGGGCAATTCAATGCAGATTTTAACCTGACCATGAAAAAAAAGGTTTTCATCATATAGCTGACCAATATTTGGTGGTTTAAATACCCATGTAAAAGTTTCTTAAGCATTAGTTTATATGTTTAAAGCATGATTTTTCATAGTCAGGTAAAGTGCTGTTTTCAAAATTGTCACGTCCATAACAGTCCATATTCCTGGACACATGAAAATAAAATAACTATTTTATGTTCTTTGAAGAGTCATCTCTCCTCTATTTGTTGGGTATTACTGTTTCTAAAACTGATCAGCTGAGAGTATTAAACACGCACTTACTCAGACACATGTACAGTACAATATTTACCTCTATATCTAGCCATAAACCCTTTTTTCACAATCATCTCCAGCATCCATCACTTGTCGGCCCTAAGGGCACAAAGCGCTCCCGGGACTAATCCACATCAGCCTGTGCACCTAATCTTGTTCTGAACTGGAAAACGTCCAAATTACAGAGGTAAGATGCTAATCGGCAGATGGCCCCGGGTGCACAGAAAGGGCAGAAAGTGGATATACATTTTTATGACGATAATGCCTATTATGCCTTCATATGTTCGCTCACTTTGCTGTTTGTTAAGGCTACTTTAAACTGTTGCCAAGCTGTAAAACAGGGCAAAAAACATGTTTATGTAAATGCAAATGTAAAACAAAAGTACAAAAGTAAAAGGTTTACTACCTCGACGCAGGTTTTACCAATAACTGATAAAAGATGAAATGCTAAAACCTCCATATCATCACAAAAAGTGACAGGTAACGCAACATCAGCATCATATTTCTTTATCACAGAACATTAATTCATCCTTTGATGAATCATTAGGCCAGGCATTAGAAAGGAGCACTCGCAATTTCTTTAATTTTCCCATAATAGAAAGTCTTAGACAGACATCCCATTGGGAAGAAAGAGGCTGCCTGGCCTAGATGATGGTCTGGAAAGGGGTCAAGGAGGTTTGCTAGAAGTTCACGGAGAAGATCAAGCACAAGCAGATTAAACTGCAAACGTGATAAAAGATGAGAAATCAATAAACTCACATTTTCTCCTATCTGCTGATGTTGTTGTTTTTCTCAACCTCTCGTGAGGTTCCGGCACTGGGTTGTCACTGCTTACCATCTCTAGCAGGAAATCTTATCAGAGATAAAAAGGACGTTTATTTATCGGAGGGCAAAATTTAAAGAGACCAAAATACATCTCGCTGGTCTATTTCTGCTTTGTGAATCTGATACAATCATTTTTCCTTTAGCCTTGAAACATGACATCATTTCAAGTCAGCAAATTTCTGCTATTCATAGCAGCAGTTGTACGACAGCGATTAGGAGCGCATTCTCCTGAGGTCACAGCATCCTTCATAGCATAGTAGAGAAGCATACAAACATCATGTGCACAAAATATCTCTGGGGAACACTGATACACAATGCATAAATAGTTAAAAACAGTAGACCTACACGATTCCAAAAATAGCCAGAGACCACAGAAACAAACGTACAGCTGACAAGCAGTGGAAGGTCAAAAGTGAAACGGTAAACGGGTGTTTTCATCTACCAGTAGAAAGAGAGAAAGTTTCAGAAAAGATTATGCTGTGGAAACAACACTTTATGGATTTCAGCTCTGCCATTTCAGTTTTGTGCATTTTACTAGCCATTCAACACACTTTTTCTTTTTTACAACCCTCCATTTATATCTTTGCTAAGGCTGGTGTGGGTTTGTGTGTTACATTACAAATACACACCTCTGACTAAATCAGTTGTACTACTGATGAAATCAATATCCTGAAACTATTCATGTGCACAGATAAAAACAGATCTAATGCTATTAACTATTGTTAAGCTATATATGTGACCTCTCTCTATGAAATCCTGAAGTCTTAAAGTCTTAAAATCTTATTATGAAATTAGGAGTATTAAAGTACTGTAGTCATAGCCATAAAAATACATAATGTATGTTTACTGCTGTAAATAATATATTATATGATAGACACAGTACATATTGGTGATACAGTACTCAAATTTATTTATAATCCTGAAATTAATTATTTTAAGTACTGAAATTATTGATGTCATTAATGCTGTACATTTATTATTTTGCACAAAAAAACACAGAAAGTCAGCCTCCTAAACATTGATTTCAATCTTTGACATGGTGGAATATTAAAGATGTTAAGGTCATATTTTCACAGAATGTTCTTTACATTATGTAGAATGATTTTATGTGGGAAAGTAAATCACAAATAAAGACTTTCACTGGGTTTTCACAGCCTGGGTGACATATTGTCAACATATACATCACACTGCTCTTGTATGCAACATAAATCATCCTAAAAACAGTCAATAAAACACAAGAAAAAAGTATGATAACTTGTGTAAGAAACAGACTAAAAAGTTTTTCATTTACTAAAATCTTGCCTTAAAAATGTTGTTTGACAGCTGTGGTCACCATTTACTTTCATCATAGAGAAAACATCAGCTTACGCATTTAAGAATCGACTCCACCTTGTCAATGTTTTGATTACATATTCAATATATAAACATCAAGTAATGAGCTACAAGTATTGCTAAGAAAGACAACGTCTATGTTGACAAAGCTTGACACAGACATTTTTAAATGTACATCAAATATGCATGAGACGCCTGTCTACAATTACAAACTCAGCGATTGCCAGGCTGTGATGTGTACTGTAAACTCTGAAACACCTTATGATTAAACATAACACTTCGTTCAGCGTACTTCCAAACATCAGCTGTCACGCCTCACCGCTAAATGTGTTTTGACTTGGCGCTGAATACGCCTGACAGGCCCGATTATCGTGCGCTAGTCTTCCGAAGCTGACAAGCTTATGCTAAAGCGACTGACGTGTCCAAAAATTGCCGCACGGTTTGCCAAGCGTACCCATTCAAAAGCTGATCTCTCCAATCCTTCCCGCTCAGATTTAATCACATATAAGTAATTACTGATTCAATTATGAATGGGCAACTGTCAGTGTGTACTGAAAATTAAATGAGGTGTTGAAGTTTCCACATGGCGTGCTAATATCATTAATCATCTCTGCTAAGCAACACCTGGTCACCGGGAGCATGCTAAACATTCAGTGTATCATTAACCGATGAGACAGATCAGTATTTCGCATGGATAAACCTGAGATGATCGCCCGGATCACGTGCCTGTTGTCGATATGATGAATGATGCTCTGCGACCGTGTCAGTCAGTACGTGTATTTCAGAAAAAAAGAAACTGACATAACTTTGCGAACCCGGTGTATTGTTAGAACCAGAAAAAGATATTGACCGGATCACTGAATCATGAATAATAAATGTTGTGTGTAGGCGTACAGTACACTGCAAATCATCTACACGTCCTCTATTAAACTATTTTTCTCATTATAGAAAAGTCATTAAACATATTACATGACTCAAATATAAGAATGAGATTTATGCAAAAAACAAATAAATATTTAACAAATTCATGTAGCACATATTACAGCTTTGGGCACTATCTGGTTCAACGCATCCATCTCAAAACTATTTTAAGTTTAAACTGTTTAAACTGTGAAAAAAAATTGCCTACAGATTATGTGAAACATGATATAAGATCCTGAGAAACATAATATTAGTCAAGTGTGTCCAAATCTTTAACTGCTGGTATGTATATTGTTAAAGAAACACAGACAATACAGCTGCTAAAAAATATCCTTGAGATGTCCAGCTCTTTACACGTTAATTCTTTCTGGTAATGAATGACAGGGTGGATGTTCTGGGTCTCTTACAGAAGCATTATGGTCGAGCTGGAACAGAGAACATTCTGCACTGCCAAGTCGAGTGTTTTATGCGTTTCTAGAGAACACAGAAAAAGTAATTATGTCCACATATCTCACATTCAGCCCCAGATTTACAAGTTTGTGCCCAATGTCACGCACATGCCAAATGAGGACATTAAACTTGGATAATGGTGAACATCTACATGATTCAATCTTCACACGAAAACATTCATCATAAACAGATCATAGAATTTATTTTGGTTTGACTATTTTTAGTCATTTAATGTGACTTAAAAGAATAGGTTACCTAAAATTATTCATTATGAGGATTCTTCCAAACATGTTTTATATTTCTCCATGGAGTACAGGAGTTACAGTGTTTTATAAAAAAAGCAGAACTAACAGATTCAATTTTCATCCACACAAGGAAGAAAAATTGCATGGGTTTTGACCGACATGAGAGTGACAAAATGATAAATGTACATTTTTGAGTGTACTAATCCTTTAAGAAACCTCATACTGTGAATGAAAAACAGACTCAAATAGTATCTTTCTCTTCCTCTTTGATTTGTAACTTTGGTCATTAATTACAAAACAAAGCATTTTTGACAGCCTTAATGTCAGTATTTTAAGATGCAATTTCCAATATATAGGTTTACAAAGCCTAAATCTTTCCATGTTACCACCAATGTATATAAACCTCTGAATTGGAATGACTAAGACAGACCAAGAAAAGTATTTGTAAGGGTAACACCAGGTAAAAAAAACACTCCTCAAAGTAACAACTGCACATTTTTACTTTATATTGTGTAGTTGGTAGACCTTAGTGGTAGCTATAGTAAATATAAAACCTTGACTTTCTGAATTAAGCTCAACTCTGGCTGAAAATCATGTAATTTCACTGTTCGCCGTCACAAAGCACCCTCAGCAACTTCACAAGTAAGTTTTGAGAGACAACAAACCTTTTCAAATACAATAGCAAGACCCCGGCAAATACTGTAGCTCATCTGTGCCGTAATGGATTTTACTTTGTTTTGTGTTCCAGGAAGATCTCTAAATTTGGGTTTGAGAGAGAAGGAAAGTAACCGTCAACCCAGAATCTCCAGATAATGACAAACAAGTAGAAAAGCAGTCAAAAGGGAAACGTTGTTTGTCATTTGTCTGGTCTGGTTTGACTTTATTATCTCAAACAAATCAGCCCCTGCCTCACTCTTTCACAAAAAAAATCTCCAGGGACACAGACAGTCAATGGCAATTCATTAAAAGGAGATTTGAATCGCTTCCATTTCCAGAGCAATGGATTGCAAGGACCAGAAGGGCTTAAAGTGGATATAAAGTAGTTCCAAAGTCACAAAACAAGAAGAAATAAATCAAGTAGTAAATCAAGTAGTAAAACAAGCGTTTCTCTGCTTAGCTTTTAAAATCAAACAGGAACAGGCGTCCTAAGAGTCATCTGGTCAAAAGCAAATCTGAGCGGTGCTGACCAATGCAAAACTTACTGTCACAATGTTACCGTGTTGTATCTGGTTGCCAGGGCATTGCTATGGAGTTGCTAGGTGGCTTTTTGGCTCAAATTAATCCATTATTTTAATTTTTAACCACTTTTACAAACAAACATCCCAAGTATGATTGCTTAGAAAAAGAATAGCAAATATATTACATATATAACAATGTGTATGCAAATCATTGTCTATCCCATCTTTAATACCTAGGAACAGGGATTCAAACTTATTTTAAATCACACAATATGAGCAACAGTCATAGAGATGCTTTCCTTAGCAAACACTGTTAAACATCCTGCAATATGCATTTTGGTTAAAGCCATCAAAAGCATCTTCCTACATTTCTGGCTAAATCTTCTGGAAAAAACACCCACGACCGACACACAAACTGTTAAGAATATGTACAGAATTAAAGATCAACATATGCTGTCATATTTACTATCAGCATATTTACTAATTATTTTTAAGCATGTGATTATTTAGCACTTTCATGTGAAATCTTGGCTTCAGAAGAAAGCAAACCAAACGTTGGATTACACCAGCTGACTGTGTCAGGAAAAAACAGCCTGAAGGAGATGACATTAAACCAATCTGTTTTTCTCTGCATGCTTCGGGTTTAGCGTTTTTGTAAAAAGCCACAGTTAACATTTAATTAGGCAGCGCTGTTCGTGAAGCGGAGCGTGATCAGCCAGGAGTTTGGGGTCAGGTGTCATTCCTACTGGACTGAGAGCTATATTTATCACCCGACCACGCAGCCTAGGCAACTGAACGTCATGTTTCTCATCTACAGCACAAATCATAAATGAACCATTTCAGGAAATCTTCAATACAGTAAACTGAGAAACATCTCCATAAAGTGAATAAAGAAATGTTGGACAGAAACAATTGAATTAACAATATCATATTCTGGTAGACCTAATGAAAACTGTTGAAAAATAAAAAAAAAAGACATTTAAGAACAGATTATCCCAAATACTAGACTAATTAAATGCAATTCATTATTTGCATTACAGTAATGATAAGGAACTGCATTCATCTGAGCTTTAACACATTTCGTTACTACTTGTCGTACTGTATTTTTAAGATTTACACGATTTAAATTACATTATTCATTACAAACATTACAATAATTCTATCAGCAATAACATATGAAGTACATTTTGTTCATTACAAGTACTCATTAAATACTTTTGGCACTAATCAAGCAGTAACAAACACTAGTGGAAAATAAAATATATGTCTATATGGTATAAATGTATATAAAATAACATATCCTAAACTGCATTAACTCCATAGAGGGTGAACAATAAAAACTGCATCAAGTGTTTTATGATGTGTTAATGTAAATCTAACCTGTAGGACTGCTGATATCTGTATAGAGAATCTATATCAAGTCTCTGCTCTGAGATATCGGCAAACGGGGCAAAATGAAGCTCCCTCATCTAATAAGATTAAAGCGATATGCATTAGTGATATGTATTATTGCTGCAATTGTGTGAGTTTTAACAGTTCGCCCGTCAGGCAAATGATAAGCTGGAGAAGGTTTCGCATATTATGAGATTGAAGGGGATTGTTGAAATCCCATTTTAATACAGTGTGAGATATTACATATTACTGAAGAAGTTTTGCATGTAGAAAGTTACAGTAAAGAAACTCAAATTGAGCAATAGTTTAAAGAAGAGGCAACAAAGATCAACAAGCTAACATCATTTGCCCATTGGATCATTATTGGCAAATTACAGATTCATTCATTTTTACTACATGATAGAGATCATACATACTGAACTGACATGAGTGATTGGAAAGATGTGATTTATGTACAATATAAAGGCAAAAAATATTACAAGTTCAAATGTAAACGTTAAAAGATGTAAATGTAATTTAATGTAAATTAAATGTTTAACCCTTTCATGCGTGAATTACTAAATCAAAGTAAGATTTTTTTATTTTTACTATTAAACAATCAGGCCAATAACTTTTTTCAAAATATTTAATTTTGAGGGAGTTACATATCTGTCCACTGTGGTGGACACCATCCATTAAAGGGTTAATTTAACTGAAAAAAGTGCAAATTGTTTCCTAAAAGATAAATAAACAGCCCTAGACGGGGTGGCAGGGTGGTAAATCTACACCGGTCCTGCCCACCTGTCTCCACACACTTGTGTACTGAAGATGACAAAGCAAAATGGATTCTCTACCTGTGTGTTACCAGTAATCACCCCTCTTCTCAACAACCACTTCCTTGTCATTAAAGATCCGATGAATTTTCTTTGTGTGCCACTAATCATGAATAATAGATAACACAACAGAGGACGCCAAAGCATATTTGTGGTGCTTTTAGTGCTGTCCTTCAAGGTACCCCTGTTTAGGAAGGAAAATGCAACCCAAGACGATCCCGACTGCTTGGCCAACGGCCCAGAGCCCACAACGGGTGTAATGTAGCGTCGCTGTCGGACCACACCAACAAGCTATTTAGGACGAAGGTCAATTTACATACGTTATGAAGAACAGAGCGCTGTGCGCAACATGATGCTAAAGGTTGATTTAATGTTTCAATTACCGTGTCCTGCTATAGAGTTTAGGCACCTGACGGGTGTGGGGGCTATCACATGTATTGTTTATGATACCGGTAGCTCTGCACGTTGATGCCACAGAGAATTCAATATCAATGTACGCTTTTATAATGCATAAACACACCACACAATACCTCTTGTTGTAAAGGATATGTCTTATTTGTAAATCTGTTTGTGACTTATTCTAAACAATATTCAATATAGGTCCAACAAAACTTTCTTAACTTTCTCTAACACAGTAAAACATAACTTGATATTATTCACCATATTTCGCCTCCAAAAATATCAATGTTTTTAAGCAGCGGTTTAATCCCAATTAATTTGAATTATTAATGTACTGACATTCAGGATGTGTGTGTGTGGGGGGGAATGAGAGTTATGAAAGGACAAAACAACACACCAACATCATAAATTCACCACGAGCTATAACACAACAAACATCCATCAGGACAAGCTAATGTCTTTTGGAATCCAATGTCTATAAGCAAAACAAAACGAGTGATACAAGATTCATTCATTAAAATCCTCAGTATTCAGCGGTGAGCCCACCTTCATTTAACCTCTTTCTCTGGTGGTCATGGAAGACCCTTTGGCTATGACTGACCTTTGCTCAACAGAAGACACTAAAAAGGTGAACGACAGACTAGGGAAACAGGAACTGAGCTCCATCAGATCCAAAGGCACCGAAGCTACTGCAGAAGAAACTAGAGAAAGAGGAAATTTCCTGCAGGAAGTGTGAAGGAGATTTTGCTCAAGACTGGATCTCTCTCCACCTGTAGTCCTAACCCTTGGGCTAGCTTACGTGAGATTTGAGCAAAGCACAGAAGAACATTAGGTACTAACTTTATAAAACAGTACAAAGGATCTCCTACTTTTAGCTCAGTGGATCATCAGGGTGTCTGAAGTGGATTCACACAATATGAGTAACATAATCGATATGTGATATGTAGAGTTGTACAAAGAGGTCATCTCTCATACATACACAACAAAGACCTGTGCTGTTTGAAGACACAGATTTGCAAGGGTAAAAAACAGCTTTAAAAAAATTAATTGCCAGTAAATTTTCGTATTCACTTGCCATTGGCCACTGGGACAAAAAGTAAATTTTAGACATTGCCTGTAGCTCTTTTCCAGCCACATTTGTAAAACACAAAAAGGTCAAATAAACCATAAGGCTCATTTGTTATGAAGACTCTTGAGATACAGTGAGGTTTAAGTCAATGCAACAATGACATCAAGGTTAAAACTCACAACAGAAATCACACTCAAACAAGACTAGACTAAATATCTGACTTTCAGTCATATTCGACTCCAGATATCAAGAAATTACAGCTATTCACTGCAAGAGAAAGCGTTCAAATGGTGAAACAGAATGTGGATACGGTGATATGGAAATGTCAGATACATATTTCTAGTTATCTCTCCGCATGTGACTCTATCTAAATTGACTGTAGCAAAGAGAGGCGTTTCTTTCACCGTCCGTGAAAGAAAAGATGGTCTGAAACCAAATCTCTTCACAAGGAGAACAACAGAAATTAAGCTATTTATAGAAGCACGGGTTTATTTAGCTCCTTCTCTGGCCGCAACATCAATACACCTTCAGGGAAAGGGTCGGATCAGCACAGAAGACAAATCACCATCGGGTCATTGTTTAGGATTTTTAGTAAGTTCCTTTAAAAGCTTCTGGGCAAAATTCTACCATCTTCTGTTTTTAATGTTCCTGTTCCACCTCTGAGACATTAAACAGCACAAATCAACATCCCTCCGCCAGTTTACAATGTGTCCTTTTTTGCAAAGCTTTGATACTAAACAAACAGGGCTACTGAGAGGCTTGATGTCCGTCAGTCCACCATAAAAGGAAAACTGATGGGGATGTTCCTAAAACTCTGTCTACAGTACATGTGTCTACAGATAAATGGACCACCTAGTTCCATAAACTAAACAGCATTCACAGCTGTAGTTTTGCATGGAAACCAGAACTCCAGAAACAGGGCCCGATGCCAACATAGCCTAGTTGTAATAGATGGACATCAAATAAAACTCACACTACTAAATATTTGAGCAATGCACCACGAAACATAGTTGAAACATAACCCCATGACATGACAGTTTGATTGGATTACATAATACGGCTCATGTTTTGCATGACAGACATCAATCCTCTAGACATATAGTACATGGTAATGTTGACATTTCATATTATGAACTACTAACTTCTTCATGGTTGCTTAGCAGTACTTATCTAAACAGTGTGTGTGAAAAATAAATAAATGTCGATAGACATCCCAAATTAAGAAACAACGTAGAAGCAGCTGGAGTAACTCTGTCCGGGACAGCGGCAATCTTCAGTAACAGCAGGATTTCACTAGGAAATCTATATTTATATTATTGTAGACAAACATCAAGTTTGTAATTTAAAACTACTGGTTATGGATTTTAAAAGATTAAATAAACATCATAGTGAAATATAGTTTAAAAAAAGACTCACGGCTACCTTAAATCTCATTCCAAATGGCAACATGTTTTAGATCTCCTTTCATTTCACTAGTGTTTAATAAAATGCAAATTTTTCTAATAAGGTAACCATAAATCTCTATCTGAATTTGTCAATAAGCCGTTTACCTGATATATTACTGAAAACAAAATCATCCCTTTTATTGGGTTTGCATGTTTTGTGGCACTATAACAAAAACTCATAACCAAAGAGACATAACTAGTATTTATACTGACACATACAGATGATTCTGCTGATAATTAATTGGCATCAGCTATTCGGAAAGCCTCTTTTTGTTTATTTACAGACCAATGGATTTTATCGAAGACCTTTCAAGACACAGATTAACTATTTTTCCAAAACATAACAAAAGCTCAAATTCCAGCCAAGATAAAGTCTTTAGACTCCAGTGTTTCAGCTCAATAGGTGAAATTTCATTCCCATTTTCTCGTCAGACCGAGTTTATCCATATGCAATGTGAGAAAGGCCATGAATTTAATTGAGTGGAAAAAAGTGTCATTTTATTGAAGTACTGGCCAGTGTTCCAGTAAAAGAAATGTTGAAATGTAGAAGACTGAACTCTTAGGAGACAGAAAAACAATGCAACCAATCAAATTAAGAATATACAGTATAGAATATCATCTCAAGGGTCAGAGCTGTTTGAAGCCTCATTGGCAACTAATGTAAGAGTTTACCTTGGACTTTAGGGGCTTAAAAACCTTCATATGAATTACAGTAGAGAAATTACATTACTTCACTTTTTACTTTCTTAATGGAGTCTTATTCACTAAACACATTTAAATGGCAAGATCTACTGTAAAATGCAGTGCAAGACTGCTAGCAAGAAACTCATACAAAGCTGCCTCTGGCCTTTTAGCATTAGTTCATCAAGGATGAGTACAGTAATATTTGGTGATGACTTATTAATGGGAAGAGCATAAAAATTGCAGGAGGAGGGATTGGAATTTTATGTTCCTCCTTGAGACTCTTATAGTCAATTGTTTACACCACCTGCCCTGTTGGAACGCTGTTCAAATCCGATATTAGGACAGCTGTGGGTTTAATGCACATGTAACGAATCTCAGCCAAGATCACAAACATATTACAAAGAAATTAAAAAACTAACCTAAATTTGTTAAAGTCTGTATTCAGGTTCCGCCATGCAGTACCTGAAGGCCAAATACAGATTAAACCAAAGATGATTTGATTATGATTACATTTACAAAATGCTGATTTCATTAAATTGACCATAATGAGATTAGAGTTAAACTAATTTTAATATGATGTTGACCTCTTGTATCTGTTAACATTATTGCACAGTAAACTAACATAAACAAACAATGAAAAATATTATTGAAACAGCGAACATTAATACATGTTGTAAATATATATTGTTCATTTTTCGTGCATGTTAGCTAATGCATAAAATAATGATAATGTGTAAGTACTTAATAGATATAAATCTAATACTATTGCGATCATTTTTGGTGCAAGAAGTATACACGGCCCTTAAGGGAAAGCTTTTCTCACAAACCAAAAAGCACATAAGTCAAATTGAAAATGGCTATTGTGTCCATGCATAGAGCTGTCAGAGTCTCCTCCCATGTTGGCTGCATGTACACGGTCGAGAGCACACATCAACCCTTTCATTTAAAGCCGATATGGCCGGCACAGGAATACACTCCAATCCAATCGAACAAGCGCACCGAATAAAAATGGTTTCACGACTGCCATTCATCCTGATTACTGTCAGATAGAGCAGCGGTTGTAAATGAAAGTCTTTTCCAATCATGCAGAAAGGTGATAATGGTTTCTGTGATGAGAAGAACTGGCAGGGACTTAATTTGACTCCACACTTGTTATAAAGGACTCTAAGCTGTGGAAACATCTAATTAAAGATCTGCGGACGGCACATGTGCAATGATGATTCAAAATTCTGAAGTATTACAGCGCAAGACCCCTGCAAATTAACAGAGAGAACTTGAATATACCATGTGCATGCACAAACATAGAAAATGTCATGATGTCTTCTACTTTTTCTGGTACACAAAGTGAGATCTAAAACTATCAAAAGCTTTATTTTAAAGCTGATAAAGTACTACAACACCCTATAGCTTCTAACATCTAAACAGAGCCAAATGTAGCAAATTTACTGTATATATGTATATATGTATATATATATATATATGTATATATATATGTATATATATATATATATATATATATATATATATATATATATATATATATATATGTATATATATATATATATATATATATATATATATATATATATATATATATATATATGTATGTATATATATATATATATATATATATATATATGTATATATATATATATATATATATATATATATATATATATATATATATATATATATATATATATATATATATATATATACACACACACATACACATAAAGGGATATTACATTTCTCATATATTGTTAATGAACATGTTGAATAATCAGGGCAACATTAATAAATAAAACCTTCAAAACTGTGGCTGTTGGTTGTGATTTATGGGAGACCTGGGCCGGCTGTCACACTGTAAATATTTCTCAGGGCTGCAATAAAAAACTATTCGACAGATTTTCACAGATACTGCCCAGGAAAAGACGGCTCGACAGCTTTTTTGGGGCATGCTGGCACACTATATGGGGCAAGTTGTCACAACAGGAACTTATTTTTAAACAACCTATTACAAGTTGTTTTTTTATTTGTAAGTATTTGTTTGAAAATAATATGGAAACACTGATATAGACAACAAGTATTCGTGCAATTAGACTTTTGACCGCTAGTGACAACTAGTCCCGATCCCCCAAAAACAAATTTGATATTCTGTTACCTACAACATGATATGTATGTGTTTTGTTAAGAATAACATGTAACATTACATTTTATAAGGGCCAAGTATACATGATAAACTATAATTTCAATGCCAGTATAAAGGCATTTGCCTTTTGTGTAGGAGAGCGCTGTGTTCTCCCTCAAGAAATGTAACACGTTTAGAAGGCTATAAATCAAAAGAACAATGAACAATGAACAGTTCTCTTGATGATTACAGTGATTAACTATCAAGAAGAAAATGAATGACCGAGCGCTTAAGTGGTAACTGGTTAATAATGAGAACATTAGTAAGAGCTGCTTGGGCAGGTGTTGAGCAAATCACTACCAGACACTACCAACATTTCAAACTTTTCAAGTAACGTTACATACAAAGCATTAAAAGCTCAGTTATATATAAAGAACAAGTAAAAGTCAACCTAAATCTAAATGTAATTTCATTCTTGTAACATGAATTGCACAGCATCTTTTCCACAAAGAGACGATGACATCAGATTCAGTGACAAAAAATTGACTTTCTACTAATGAAACGCATAAAACACAAAGAAAGCATCAGCATCTCTCTGTGAGACAGTAATCTGACCCACAAGTGCTCTCAGCAGAAAACCACCTTAACCTGTAAATGGATGTGCACTTCAATGGCCCAGGATTTCCCAATATCAATTCATCACCTGTATGAAATACAAGCATTGCCCCATATCTTGTCATCATTGCACAAAAAGGTAACCCATAATGCATTGCAAAGTAATTAGCTCACTAAAAATCAAACAACCCCAAATATAAAAGTCTAGACAACAGCCACAATAAACATGCAGGAGGAAAAGATTTTTCCATCACAGAAAAGCTACAATAAAAAAAGAAAATAAAGGAATTTCCAAAGCCTGCAATTCATTTTGACCAATGCAGAGCCAAAGTATACTCCTCTACGGTGTGTAAATGTAAGATACAGGGAAAAACATAACATAATTTTATATTAGATGCTTTCACAGCACCTGCACTTATGTCTTATACAGTAGATGAATCTGTGTTTGTAAACACTGTGGCAGTCTTCCCTTTCTCATTAACCCCTGTGGGAAAGGTGTAAGCTTATCTAAAAGGCACTAGCAGGAGAGGAAATGATGTCAGGTTTTGTCATTTTCTCCTCAAAAGCTGTAAATGGGTCAGGCTTGTGCACACAGAAGGACCACAGCGAGGGACCACCTGACTGAGCAGCTACAATTATTTTTGGATAAGGGGCGGGTACACGTTGGGCAAATCTTATCTGGTATGATGAAGAACTTTGAACACATGGATCATGTAAGCCTTAATGTACAGGTAACAAACTTCATAAAAACACTTGATGGCAGTAAATTGAAGTTGGTCTGAAACCAACCCCAAGGTTGAGAATTACACACAGGAAAAAGACAATTATCCTGCACCTTCAGAGGGCTGGATCTCCAGGCCCTGAGATGACCTTCACAATATGTTCAGCTATAAATCTCTGACTGCATTACCATTCAAAAAACTTCTCCTTCATTCTCTGACCTTGATAAAACAAGTGAGGAGACAAAAGACCCGATGGTATTTCCCTTTGAGGTTTCATTGAATGATTGTATTGTGACAGAAAACAAGTTGTGCTGGGTGTGCCCCATTTCTCTGCCCATGGCTTACTATTATCAATGACAAACAGATTTAAAACACCTCCCTCCCTCTGACCGCTGACCCTTACTTCATGATTTACTAACCTACAAGAAGGTTATAATGCATGCCCAGGACACCATGTCTCCACACAGGACATGTACACAGCCGTTCTTGCTGACACATAAAACCAGAATTTTGGTTTTCTCTTCATTTCCCATGCTGTTAAATTGGTTACAGTTTTATAATACAAAGTGAAGTAATCATGATGGGATACAACAGAGAAATGTTCTTATCCTAATCCACAATACAGAACACCTTAGACCTTAATAAATTTCTTTATCTCCAACCCTGTAAGATTATGAATTGCCTGTTATTGTGTGACCCCCGAGAGCCGTCAGGTAGCCAGTATAAATGTGAATTACAACTATTCAATTCTCTATAATTCCCAGAACTGCACAACCAAAAAATAAAAACTCTAGTAAAAGTAAAGTTCCCATACTATAGATATGTATAAACACATACACACACATCTCACAGAGTCATTTTAACTTTAACTGCAAACAAACCAACACACACAAACACCTCATCTAAATGAGGACAATCCATAGACATAGTATATTTTTATAGTGTTTTTACAAATGAGGACGTCCCCAAAAGGAGGTTTGCTCAGGTTTGTCAGATTATGCTCCATTTTTGGTACATATCTGTCTTCAAAATATAGTTACTGTAAGTAGGTGCACACAGAATGTCATTTAGAGCTGACAGAATCAAACCTTCATCTCATCTTGAACAGGGTCTGTAAAAGTGGTGAAACTGGTCTCTCTCACAGCATCAAAAAAGCAGCATGTGCACATCAGCCAAAAGGACAGACATACCATAACCACAGAGAGATCACAAACACAACATATACATGCTATAATCACAGACACCATAATCACAGACAGAAGATGACAGACAACTGATGTTATTGGTTTTACAGCTGGGATGAATTCATTTGCAAGAAGGAAGTTGCTTGGTTTAATGAAGTGACAGAAAAATTCAATGAAACATTCATCAATATATGACAGCACACAAAATTACAATATACACAATGTACCAACTATCAGAGTGAGAAGGTCAAGAGACTAAGGGAAAGTAATAAAGTTAAACGGACAGCTCATATAAAAAAAACCTCTGCCATCATTTACCATTTACCTTATGTTGTTGTCACATACACGTCACCAACTTGTCACCACAATGTATGGTTGCTTTTAATGGTTTTTTAGGGACCTGCTTACTGTCCGGGTCAAGAGCACAACACTAAGACTATAATATTCTACCTTCTTAAATAGAAAGTAATCTCACATCATTCGTGCCTAAAAAACTAACTAAAGTTAGCCTAATACTTTAGTATAGGGGCTTACCAAACTCTAATCCTACACCACTTTCATTGAACCGCTCAAACTCTACACAGTAGACAGTAGACCCCACACAGCAAAAAAGTGTGAGGCCTAGCCTCCTCTAGCACAAGATGAATTAAGAGAACTGAACCAAATCTAGAACCACATTACATTACTAATAAATAATTCTGACAGGTTATCAGTCTAAAGAGGAAAAAATAAAGAAATAATAAAATAACAGCCCGGATCCCATCAGCGAGCCTGACAACTTCAATGAAGTGATAAGTTGAGTGGTTTCCGTCACAGACATTAGCGCTTAGCGTGGCTGCTGTGAGGTCCCTCGGGTCTTACATTGTTCAAGGGCGATGCTTTTCCCACAAGACACTTACATAAGCCAACAGCAGATGGTGATTGTGTACTCCAGAGAGAGCAGATTATGCAATGGGACAACAAGTTTGTCCTCTTGTAATAGGGAAAGATTAAAGATACTCCCAATCTGTAATAGTTTTCAACAACGCACATCTGTTTTGATACAAAGCAAAAAAACAAGCAAGTGAAAAAGAACCCTTACAAGAGGCATTGTGGGGATACCGTGGTAAAGTGCTGGAAGTTTGAATTACTTGTTTATATCTATATTTTATTTTGTTTATAATTTATAATTTAAAATGCAAACAATAAAAACTATGAGGATCTTAAAGCTTTTCAGTTTGTAGTGTAAAATATGAACAAAGATTAGTTCAATTAGTTAACTACATTATTTAGCGTAAACTAACAATAAACAACATTTCTACTGCATTTATTTCATTAATTTATGTTAATGTTCATTTTAACATTTACTAATACAATCTGTTAACTTTAATAAATGCACACTAAACTATATGCAATAAACAACTGCATTAGTATTTAGCAATAATAAAGATTAATAAATGCTGTAAAATATATAGTTTATTATAAGTTCATGTTCTGTAAGCTAATGCATTAATAATACCTTATTGTTAATTATTGTAAGAAGTAAGAACCCTGTGTGGCAGTACCACGTTAAAAACAAATTTATGCAGTTATGCCTTTTGATTGATTGTTTAAGTTCTTAAATGAATACCAGGTAAGTAAATCATCTCTTTCCTGCCTGTCATTTCTGCACGGCTCACAATCAGTTAACTACTTCTGCCAAGAACAGTTTGAGTAGCTTCTGTAATCCGTTACATCGGGTTACTGTATCTTGCTTTCTCATGGGTCATATTAAATAATAACTTAGAGAGCACATTAAACTTTTAACACAGAATCCAAATGGAACGAGGCAGACATCTTAATTCAGCAGCCCTGACTTGAAGCGCTGCCCTATCAAGGTCAAAGGAGAAGAACCGAATGTTGTATATTAAGTCCTGGTAATGTGAATTCCACTCAGCTGTCGCCACAGAATTGCCAATCGAATTGTGCACTTACTGAGGAGTCTCTGAAGAGCCTTTGCTCCCCCTTTGATCTGCGTACATTACTTGAATTTCTTTCAGCACAGTAAGTCTAAAGCAGAGCGCTTATCCGGCTATCATCAAAAGGAGGGCAGCCAATATTATTAAAATATTAATACATCAGGTAGTCTTAGCTTTAGAGGACACAACCTTAGACCAAACAAAGACCATCTGAACATCAAATTAAGTAAATGCTTATCAGAGCAGTACAAGCTCCTTTCTGATTGGTTGACATTACGTAAATTTCTCAGACCATTTTAAAACAATGTTGTGTTTTCAAAGTGAAAACATTTAGACATAATAACTGAAATTGAAAATTTAACAACACATATTTTAATAAGAAGAACTGTAAATACCAATAAAAGTTTGTACACATTTACTGTTGCTATGTATTATTAACATACTTTTTGTTAACTACCTTTAACCGAATATCTAAATGTAATCTGAAATGCTAAAGGTTTGGTTACATGAGATTCATCTGAATCTTCAGAAACATACAGAACTTCATTCATGCAATTCACACGATCATTAACATGCAGCCCATGAGAGTTATTTGCCTTTTCATTGCCTAAGATTTCCAAGCCACAGAAGTGCATAATAACATTTGGAAAATATGATTATAGGTATAAAAAAGCCTTTGTTCCTAAAGCTGTTTGTCACACGTACAGAATTTACATATAAATGCAAACAGGAGGTCAAATTGAATATTGAACATTTTCTGTGTTGTTTCAACATGACCGTTTCCAGATGTGATTATCTGGGGACACAACACAAGGAGTCTATGTAAAAGCAATTAGCTTAAGGGTGAAATGTCACTGACTGGGTTTTAAAGTTGCAGAATAGCATCACAGATCTATACTCTGCTTTAAAGAAACGTATTATTATCACAATCTGTCCCAGAGGAAAACAACAACGCTCAGAGGTTGCCCTTTTATATCTCAGCCAGGAGATTAAATGGAGATATCTTTCATTTAAATAAAAAGCTTCTGATGTTCCTCCCAAAACTCTCAAGAAGATATCAACTAAATGGACACAAATGAGACTATAGTTAACAAAAAGAAGTAGCATAGAGTTTAAATATTACTGTGAAAACACAGTTCAGTTTAGAAAAATGTATCTTCAAATATCTGACGATGAATATAAATTCACATTACAACCTCAGAATGTTGATGACAAAGTAGATATCACTTTTTTAAATTAAAAGTAAACAAGTCTCTGTCTCAGGAGAAACATTTGAAACAAAAAGATTTTCAGCTCTTTATCTTCTCTGTGTCTAGTAGATTGAGATAATATCAATTGAGATATTAAGGAGATCTATGGAGAGATGTGTTTTATGCAAAGCAATGTCAGTGAGTTTAGATAATGATGATGAAGACTATATTTCATTGTGAAAAATACTGATTAAAGTCACTGCCACAATTCTAGGATGTTGTGGGTGGTTGCCAGGGTGTTGCTATGTGATTGCTAGGGTGTTATGGGTTGTCTAGGGCATTGCTAGGCGTTTATTTACAGACCTAACACAAAAAACACCCCATGTCCAAGTGATAGTCTGTTCTCTACACATGGTTCAGGTCTGAGAGGCTGATGGCAAAGCAACAGCACATCTGTCCTTAACAATCCACACAAAACTGAAGGGTTAGAGGTCTGTTCAAATCTCTAAATATAAGCAAAAGTAATAGGCTTCAGCAAAACCAACTAATAATAAACCTTTTCTAAATATTCCAAATCACATTCTGTGCAAAATCTCATTTTCTAATTATGTCAGAATGACTTCCACTAAACATTGAGTCATTGGGTAATGCTGTTAGATCACACAGAACATCATGAACGTCTGTTTGAGAAATGCTCCCACTGAGGTCGTAATAAACTCAAGAGTACAAAACAGATTATACCTGCTATTCTAGAGCACATGGAGGAAGTCATGTTATTCACATAGCTCATGCTTTAAATAAAAATAAAAATGCAAAAGTCACTTTTATCTTCCTCTTACAGTGACCAAGATTCCTGCAGAAACCACTAAAGAATACTGCATGGATAATATGTGCATGTCAAAACTGCTGAGAAGCTCATAGCAGGCAATATATATGTACAGTATGGGTATGTGTGTGAGAATCTGTGTGTTACGCATGATCGCTTATCACGCAAGCAGAAAGATGTATTGCTTTAGAGCACCAGAATACTAATACTCCTCACCTGCCGTCTGCACCATGAGCTGAATAATAATTATTTTTATAATACCTAATGCAAAGAAAGACAATAATTCAGTTTTAAACCAGATTGTGGTCATTAATGCTAATGTCAATGCAAACATACACAATATTGTCTACACACCTTGACCATTGAACTACTGTTAGAAAACACGACAAAAATGTGCAGCACTATATTCACGTATCCAGATATAGGATACACATATATGCACGTATGTATTATAAACAATACATAGTATACGCTACACTGTTGTCTTATATCCTCACCATGTTTAATGTTTACCAAGAAAAATGTTAAAACCAAAATTAAAGGTCAGGTCGAAATACATTGCATTGTGGGATATCACACAGTGTGCAATGTGATCAGTATACATACCGCAAAGAGCAAAAATAATAGGAGTAGTATGGTAGAATACCATTCTGAGCATAGTCCTCTGTCATTCTGTATCACAAAACTTAATTATCCTCATTTTGCCACATACATCCGTGTGGGTGTTTATCTACCCAACAAGAACTTAACAAATATGATCATATCTGGATGCAAAACTGCAAAATATTTCAGGAAAAAGTTACAGGGAAACACACACACACAAACAAAAGATGACTAAACTTCCTCCACCCTCCTCTTCCTCCTCCTCTCAAGCATAATGACAGTGTTGCACTCTTCATTTATCAGTCTGAAGGACATCACTTTATTAGTGATGTCAAGCCGGCTTCTCGAAAGTTTGCCAGCAAACCAGTGGCCATAGATAACCAGAATAGCACATTATAAGCAAAGCCTTACACTCTGTACATTTCTTGTGACTTAATTTCAAGTTATTTAGCAAGTGGTAAACAGATTACTATTGTTTATCACACAGCATGCCATTATTTACACATATTCTACATTACAAAACAATAACTGATTTACACAAATGATCCTGGTTAAAGTTTTCATCCTCATCTCAAAATCATATTGCAATGGTTATATGAAAAAAAACTTGTATTAAAAAACACTTGGCGACCTCACTGCTCAGGACAAAGCAGGGACTTAAACACAACTATCACAAAACATAAAACAGTCATTTATCAAGAAAGCTCACACCACAATAAAACCCAAAGGAATGTAAAGCGTTTGAACTGGATCATTGTGTACATTCAGTTATTACAGTCCTGTGGAATATGTTCATTTTTAATGTGAAATGGCTTAATCAAGGCAAAACTAAATTCCTTTTTCTTTTCTCTTGAAGCACTTTGCAAATTCTAAAAGCGTGCACAAACATATTTACTCAAGCTGAATGTATTAACACTGCTGATTCTGGTGTCATTAAAGTCAACCTAAATAATGAAAAGCTCTTGAAAATTAACTCTAATTTCAAAAAGGGGAAAAACTTGCCTCCCGGCTATTTCATTGCAATTCAAATAAATGCTCGCCAGGCTTAGAAAACACACAGAAGACCTTGTTGTTGCATATTTAAAGTATCAAGCTGCAGATATAAAGCAATGGACTTACCCAAGCGTTGTCATGGTGACAATGGTGTACCAGAAGGAGGCAGGAATGCTGGTGAAGTTGGTTCCCTTGGTGCCTTTCTCAGCGTAGAACATGACCGTTGCAAATATGATGATGGCCATGGTGAGAGAAAACAGGAGGAAGCCCAGTTCGGAAGCACAACTCTTCAAAGTGTAACCCAAGATCCTCAAACCCTGAGAGTGACGTGAAAACTTGAAGATTCGGAAGACGCGGAAGACCCTCAGCGTCACGAAGGCGCCGCTCACGTCCTCGTTCTCTGGCATAACCAGGCCGATGTAGTAGGGCATGATCGCGACAACATCAATGACGCTCATGACCGAGCGCATGAACTTGCAGCGGCTGGGGGCGGCGAAAAGCCTCATCAGGTACTCGAAGGTGAAGATGAGCACGCAAGCCGTATCCATGCAGAAGAACGCCAGGGAGTACTTCTCGCCGCACGGCAAGTCTTTCTTGCTGCCTTTGAGGGGCCTGCAGGGAACCGTCTCCACCACGTTCGCTATGACCGACACGGCAATGAAGAAACCCGTGACGTAGTAGAAAACAAGAGCCATGGTGCTCGTGTGAGGGTTCTCAAATGCACGCCATAAACGTTCTCGAGGCGTGCTGTGCGGCGGTAAAGGGGCGTCCGTGGCCATCTCGGCCTCAGTGTCCTCTGCCAAACGCTCCTGGTTCTCCTTCTTCCGGTCTCTGTACTCTTCCATGCAGCAATCTCCGATAATATCCGGCACGATGCCGTAAAACGCCAGCTCCTCATCGAAGGCCTGAATGCACTCTTGTCGAGGGTAATGCAGCTTGCCAGTACGGTAGAAGTTCAATATGTGGCGAAACATCTCTGGGTCCCTGTCAAAGAAATATTCCTGAGTGTCCTCGTTGTAGAAAAACTCCTTTTCTGAGCTTCCAAGCAAAGTGTCAGGATAGCGGTCCAGCGTGTTTTTCCACGTCTGAAAGCGAAGGCCGCTCACGTTTACGAACAGGATCTCGTCGTTGCGGCTCTTTTTGTCCACAGGTGGTTTGGGCATGGTTTTCTTGGCTAACGGAAGCCAACCAACAGCTGCCGCCCTGGCAAAGGGCAGCCATGTTGCCACTCCGGCGGCCATCTTTATGTCGGTATTGCCAAACTTTATTAGTTAAACAAATATACCAAAATGGAGAATGCCTGGCAGCCCTGAGAGAGTTTTTCTAAATCTTTTAGCATTAAAAAGAAAATATATTTCCAAAGTTAACATCCAAAATGAGGTTCTTAGCAGCCAAACTAGTTAGTTGGAATAAGTCCCTTGACTTGTGTGTCCATTTATTATGCTAGGATGAAATCCTGTGAAGTAAATGGAAAGATGTGATTGTTTTCATCATCAATAAAAGAGGCTACAAAATCTAAAGCTGTTAAAATGTCAAAGCCATTTGGATCTCAGATAAACCAGCTCTCCACTTATCAAAAATGATCCTGAAATTAACCATGAATTTTAGTGCTCACTGCTAAGTACTGCAGAGTGTTCAAAGAAACTGTTCAGTCGTATAAAGGGTTAACCCTCTTGGCCATTGCTTGCATGGTCGGACAGAGAATACTGATTTGTTGTACTGCTGTGCTGTTTTAGATTTGTATTAGTCTGTGACTATTCTTTCTGAAGTTAGCAAGAGATTATTTTTCCTCTGTTGTGTTTATTTTTTCTGTCCCATTTGTTCTTCCTTGTTTTAGTGCTGCATTCCTGGTAGGATTAAATTATACAATTTCTCCTTTTCTTTATTTCCTCTTTGTAAGCTTTAGGTAGATACTTAGTTTCATGAGCAGCAGAGAAGGGCTTTGGAAAGAGATTTCAGAATCACAGAAGCCTTTTTTTCTTGCATGGACATCCCTTCATGCACCTGTCCTGCAACAACACAACAACATCTTAGATGAAGTGCAGTTCTGATGTCCGAGGGAAGCAAGGAACATAGTAATGGGTTTTGCCCGGCTTGTTTTACGTCAGAGGTATTAAATAAACAATCTTCAAAGATATTTCTCATGCGCAATTTAAGAACTAAAATAATGTGTGTTTTCACTAATTACGTAACAAAAAATTGGTGCCATTCATCAGCTTAAAAAATGATTTAAAAATCATTTAGTAAACAGCTATCATTTTGTAAACAAGTTCTAGAGAAATTATGTATATGTATTCAACACAAATGTAATGAATTTGATTGTTTAGCTGTAGGGCAAAAATCATTACTGCTTACAAACAATGCAAACAGTCATTGTTACAAATGACGTTTTTGCTTTCATGTGATCAATAAACAACAATCCATGAATCAAACAAATAAAATAATCAACAAATAATCTTTAAATTACATGTGTTATCCTAGATTTAAACCGATGCAAATCCATGTTACATTCAAATGTCTCTGTATAAATGAATAAAAAAGAAGCACAATGAAATAAAAAACCTAAAAAAAACTTTTTTTTTGAGACAACATAAGGGTTCTAGCAGAGGACAGGTGACCCAACCCAATCCCATCATAATGCATGTACAGTACAACATGCTCCCACAATCAAAAATCAATAACGCATTACTCTACACCTCCTGCACCATACACAAGAATGCACACACAGAAGCAAATTCTGTTGAATGCCTTAGATTTGGCTACTCCAAAACAAATCATGCAACTTATTTAGTCGTTTTCAATCCAAAACACATTGTAAAGAACTACTGCAATGAGCGCGAACACATTTTCTAAAGTTCACATCCTAAAGTAGCTCTGAAAACCAGTGCAATCTTAAAAAGACAAAAAGTACCAAACCGCTCCAGAACGAAGTTACGAGGACATGCGGACATGCCCCGAGAGTGATGATCTAAATTTAAAGATCTTGGTTACCTCTGAGCAGAGCTGAGACAGAAGAGAAGATGATGAATCCAGTGTGGCCAAAAACAGATAAAAGAAGAAAAAAGGAAGCAGGCAGCAGCCGCTCTGCAGCAGTCCAGGCATATCGCATGCGATCGTAATGCCTACAATTGCCTCTCTCTCTCTCTCCTCTCCTCCGCTACTCTGTTGCATTCGTGCACTGCCTCTCTCTCTCTTCTGCGCTCACTCATTTGCTTGCTCTACCTCCTCACCCTCTCTCTCTCTCTCTCTCTCTCTCTCTACACTTATACACATCCATTTAAAGCTTAATATCTCTTGCAAATGCATCTCATCCTACAATGGGTCATAGAGAAGGAGATCAGGTCTCAGGTTTCACTCAACCTGAAAATAATGTAACACTGAATCTACTTGCACTCTTTGTTGCATCTTACCGCATTCACACACACACTGCATCCTCTCCTCTTTCAACAAACCGTTTCAAGTTGCTCCACCTCTGTCGACAGTGGGAGTAGCACATGATGAATGTCATTTTTATTTCAGTATCTCTCGATTGTGCTCGAGTGTGTTGGGGCGTTATAACTCTTACCAAAAACAGCCTGTGACGTAAATTGCCGGAGGAAGTCCCCAGAACTGTTGAAGGGAAGATGGATGTTCCACAGAAGATGATCACCTGCCTTGGTAAACACAGTGAAGCTGACATTAGTAAACAGATTAATATTAATCGGTGATATTAGGCAATTTTAAGATTCTCTGTACTGGCCAATATGGACTCCCCACAGAAATATCTGCAGATTTTCTGTAATGCTCATACCACCCTTGCATGTTAATTTTTACATAATTTTGTACAACAGAATTTCACAAACTAACGTACAATTTTTACATTGCACATTTTCGTGAATTTTAAGGAAATATTGTTAATTATTTAATGACAGCAAACGAGATACCCACAGACCGCTGAAATTAAATCTCTATACCTTATTCAACATCGTCCATTGAACAAACCATATCGGTTTTAGCACTAGTTTACATTCACAAGCTGTACTTTATCCCCATATTGAATTATTCATGTGGACAAAGGCCGAATTCAGCAGACTGACAATCATTCATTTAGCATTTATAACGACTGCACTTTCCACTGCTGTCTAGGACCTGCGGATGCAACAGACATATGCAGGCAACTGGGGGTCGGGGTCCCTAAAGGCTTGTTGAGTTCCACCTAAAATAGAGAGATTTGATTACTGCGGTATTTATATCTGTCATGTTTACCCTGTGGAATTAACCATTTGATGAAATAACACACTTGTGTATACTGTACACACACACGGACACAAACCTTGTCTCGTTTCAATTATAGAGCAGGCATTGCATTTCTTGGGAGGGGTCATGTTAGGGACAGATTAACAGGAATTTTAAATGTTGATAAATATAAACAGATGGTTCATTATATTATACTAAAAAATGCAAGCATTCATAATGCTTGAATAGCCAATGACCAATTAAGATCAACTTTATCTGGTTGTCCAACCAATGGCAGAAAAGGAGAATGTTCATGAGACCTGGCTGAAAACAATATTATAATTCCAGTGGCAAAAAATGACATTTAATATGTGTTTATTAAAAATACCTTTATTAATCTTTTAAATCAAGTAAATCATTTGAAACAAAGCTTTAATCTTACTTTAAAGTAAAACACTTGGCTTGCTCCAAAACCTACTTGAAGGAAGAAATAGTGACTTCTGTAATTCCTATTGATAGCACCCGTTATCATAATTGAACTTAAGGAGTTTTAGAGAGTAAGGATCGATTATTGTGATTTCGGCAAAGGCCAGAATAAACATTGACACGAGAAACTCCAGCACAAAACAGTAAACCACAATGATAACAGATTTTATTGCTGCTCCCAAAGTCAATGAATGAGTTACTATTACAATCCATGCTCTAAAAAATAAAGCTTCCCAATTGGTTCTGTGTCACACTGTATATCAATCTATACACGAGTTATATATATATATATTTTTAATGGAAATATACAGTACATTCATTATGGATGTGACAAAAAAAGAACACACATTTTTGAGAAGCAACATACTTTGCAGGATTGCTGTGAATTAAAATACATAAATTATAAGCAAAACCACCCAACAAACAGAGGAGAGATGACTCTTAGTTTATTTTATTTCAAGTGTCCATTAATGAAGAACACGTGACAGTTCTGTTTACACATTGTATTACTGACTCTGCATTATAAGAACGCGATTAATATCGACTAAATGGTGCAAGTTTGGTTCAGTCAGGGATATATTGAGTGCTAAAACACAAAACAACTGACTTTTGCATACATACGTGATGAAAGCAGCGAGGCAAACTAAACTTAAAATACACGCGTTCGTCATATATTTACCTGACAGGATTTCAGCGGCGTTTCCGGTGGCAGGTGTAGTCCGCACGTGACGTCAGCAGCTTTAGTGACGCTACTAAACTCTTTTAAAGTGATCCTTTCAGGGCTGTGATAGTCCAAATTATGTGGCTTTTAAAGTAAATATCGATGTTTTTCGTCGAGCTCGTTGGTTTAGTATGAGAATATGTTGCCTTGCCCTCTGTCACTGTGTTGTGCGCGATCTAGAAACTCAAAGGAATAATGAAACGTGCTGGTTAAAAGTCCCTGCGTGCGCGCTCTCGCTTTCTCAATTTCACTTTTAAATTTGAAGGGAACTTTATTGGCGTGATTGTGTAAAATTGCCAAAGCATTATACATAAAACAAGAAGCATTGTTTTATAATAAAATATTTTATAATAAAATAATATACTTTTTTATTAAATGTAATATAGTCATCAATAAATAATGATTATTATCTTTTTATAATCTGTTTATCTTTCGTAATGTTATTTATTTAATTGTTGGAGCAACATACACAATTTTAATAATAGTAAATAATAGTAAATATTAAATAAATAATAATTAGTAATCAAAATTATAGTTGGCCTATTTAGTAATAATATTTTTAAAATATTGTAATGTCTAGTTCAGTGTTGTTCATGTTTGGCTGAAGTTTGTTTTATTATGGCATTTTCCAGATTTTTAGGGTGATATTGAAATTCATCAATTTAATGCCATTTAATGATGTCCCATTATATAAGGTGCAAATCATTTCACAGATGTGTAGAATGTTTGAGCAAATCTAACTTCTCTAGTAGGGTACAGTAGTTTTTTATTGTCAGAGCTACTGTTCAGTATCTTACACAACACTGGTCTCCAAACCTGTTTTTCAGAACAGTTGTGAGATCTGAAAGTGTGTCATCACTCTTTCTGCCTCCTGTTAGTCTCGTGGGACGCCTCCGAAATGGTCCAAAGTTTGTATTAACTAAAGCAGATGGATTTAACACATGTTATTCCACTGGTTTACTGTGCCTTTAATTATTAATAAATGAAAATTATTATCTATCTATCTTTCTATAGGCAATATTAGTGATATCGACCGTCATCCATAAAAACATCTATGTTAAACTATCATTTGGGAAATGTTTTCCATATCTAGTGTACTTTTCATAATGACAGTGAGAGCATCGGTGCAGTTTATAACAGTCACTATTGATAAATGCAATGTGAAAGCTCACAACCTAGAAAGGGGCAAAAATTCTACCAAACTTCTACAAAAAATTCTACAAAAAGTTAAAAGCCCTGGATGTGGGATCAGGAATGGATTTGCGATAGCATTTGACAGCGTGCTTAAAATTCAGGACACAGTCTTCCAAATGTCTGGAAAGACAACCAACACAACACTAGTTCCATTTATTCCACATCTGCAGAGCTGTTTCACCCTCACCCAATAAAAGACAATCTTCAACCGCTCCGAGCTAAAGATTACTAAAACCAAAAGCAGAAAAGCCAGTAAAATAAATGGCAAGTTTGTCGGTCTAAATTGAAACAAGATAGAAACAGAGTTTACGAAGGCTTCTCGTTGAGAGGTGGTGCTACATACTAAGTAGATTATCCTGCCACGCACAGGTAAAAAGGATAATGCCTTTATCTGGCTGGCTTTTATGTGTGCAGTACAGCAGTTGCTGGAAGGAATAAAAATGACTCGGAGCGGATGAAATTTATTTAGGACTTTTCAACGTATGGTTACTACTGAAATAAAAACAACAGACGTCTGAAAAATTTTCAATCTTCTAAATGTCATTTTCTACTTTCAACAGCTGTGTAATGTAATGTTGTTGTTTTCCATTACATTTTTAAACAAACAACAATAAACACACAGCCATTTATTATACTATATAGAGAAATATGTCTATTATATACATATGAAAAACAGAACTGATAATGATGTGGGATACAAACCCACAAAAACACAAAAAGAAGTTCAAGTTTTGCCAGCCTGTTGTTGTATTGCACCTGCTATAAATTTGGTCAGCAAAACAATGATTGTAAGTCCTGAATAAAAGTTTAATCTGAGCTGCAATGCTGCTGTTGACTTTCTCTCCCTTCCCAAACAATCTAATTGATGGATGTGTGTAGTGCACACTTTTATGCAGATAAAAACACCACCCCTGCTGCTGATGTTATTACAGGCAGTGTTATCGTATGCTGTGAATGAGCGATGAGAAGCGCTGAAGACTCTCAGAGCACAAGAAGACATAAACTTTCCCCTGGATGTCACATTTTCACCTCCCTGGAGAGACACTTCATTTGAGGGCCGGCTCTCTACAGCAGAAGCCCATTTATCCGTCACGGGGAGATTTTACTATAGTATTTACAATAGCATTCGCTAAAGTGTGTTAGTTTTTCATGTTAAAATAAATTAGTCTGTTACAGCTCTGGTGTAATATGCAAAGACTGTAAATAAACTATTTAAGGTGGGTTCTTAAACGAGGTATTAATACTGTGTCTCTTTGGTGCTATCAAAACATTACCCTGTTTGTTTAAGTATCCCGACTGGTTATTGCTTTGATGTAATTGGCTTTTTGAGAACAGCCACAAAAATGACACACTTCAGGTTTAGTTTCTTTATTAAAACACACCAGGTCAGAGCCGATGGTCTCGTGGGAAGTGCTCTGACATGTGGCGTGGTGCACTTCAGATGACCAGAACTCGAATCCCGCTCGTTGTACTTTCCCGATCCCTCTCCGGCTTCGCTTCCTGTCCTTTCTCCTCAAAATAAAGATGAAGAAGCCCAAAATTAAATCTTTAAAAAATAAATTAACCACACCAAAAAAAGAAATTTAGATTGCAAAAGCTTCCCATACTGTGCTGAGCAAAAACTGTTGACTTAAATGAACCTAGAAAATGTCCCTTTTTGACCCAACCATGGGCTGAAAACAACCCAGCAAGAAACTGGTTACCTTGGTTACTCATTACCTATGATAATGTGCAAAGTTTGGTAAAGAAATATAATTACATTCCCAGACATTTACTTTTCATAAAAAACTACTTTCAAAGACACTTCCCTGAAATTAAAAAACTATCCACCTTAGATTTATAATGGTTTAAAAACATTTACAACGTGAAAAATGCAGCTTCCTTTGAAACCACAATGGTTTAGATTTTCTATAAAAATCTATAAAATCTAAAAATCTTTTCTATAAAAATCTGACTCTGGTGGATAAAAAACAATGCTAAATTTTTTTGTTATAATAGGACTTAACCTATTATCTCAGATCAGAAGAGTCCACACCCATGCATTTTAGTATGGCTTGATTTCCTTCTTTAATGTAAGTCCAGGAAACTTTTACACCAGTTTTTCCCCTACCATAAGAGAAGATAGTGGTAGATATCTCTATGTAACATTCAGCAGATAAGCTCGCAGCCTAATAACATTTGACGTCAATATTTCCGCTGTTAATGGCAAAGCGACTATAAGTGCTCTGAGTGCAACTCCATGAGATAATTCCCAAGAAAAAAGCCAGAGAGAATGTTTAATGTTAAAAAACAGTGCAACTCGGAAAAGTAAACCCCCATAAACTTTTGCTCAATTTCCATTGCCTAAATTTGCACATTATCTTTGGAGATAATGTAGCACAACATAAAACAACAGACTCCACAGATTCTCCACATTTATTCTTAGTACACGGTCTATGCCGCTAAAAGATGCCTACACAGTTGCCATGGTTCAGATCTTATTGTGAGAACAAGCGTAATTTCTTCTCCAGTGATTCAGATGTTTTTATAATGACGTACATTAGCAGGTTGAGAAAAAACACTCCCCCATATTGACTCCATGACTCCAAATCACTATTCTCCCATCAGCCCAGCGTTTCTCTCTCTTTTTAGAGAACGATTCTTCAACGTTACAGCAGGATTAAAAGTTGACTCATCTACTTGATTAGATTTCAATTACGCCACCCTCTCTCCCAGTTTCAGGACACACGGAACCAAAGGGAGGAAACCTCCCTACTGAGTAGAGTATCGACGGAGAGATAGGGAGGGCGAGAGAGATAGCCAAAGAGAAAGGAAAGAAACAGGACACATTATTTATTCATGATGTCTCTATAATGATTCCTATTACCAGATAGATTGCCTACTTTTAATGGCCACTCTCGTTTACCCCCTCTATATTTCTGCTCCATCATTTTTATGCACTCCAGAAAAACGTCAATGCGGCAACAGCAGACACCAGTAGAGCTGGAGGATGTTTGGAGGGCCGTATCATATAGCCAGACTGTTTTGACTATCACCATTAAGTCTTGTTCACATTGCAGCAAAGCGGAACGTACAAGTGATTCAAAATAGTTCATTTAGTTGTGTCTCAAACAAAACTTGTAAATATTTGAGATTCATAAACTATTGTAAGTACAGGCAAATAAGAACAACCACTACTTTGAGAGCACTCAAGCTTACAGCCTTGTAAATTGTAAACACTTAAAAAATGTTGGGTGTTCGTTAAAAATAACCCAACTTTTTTTAAGTGTATTTTTTTGTGTAGTTTCAAAATAGTCTGAACACAATTTGTAAATGTTACAAAGTGTCTAGTTTGTATGAATTCAATCTCATTTTTTTGTACAGCCTTTTAGATCTCAACCTTTTTAATTTTAAAGAATGTTGAGTTATTTCTTAACCCATTGTTGGGTCAAAAAGGGACAAACCCAACTGTTGGGTTAAATTAACCCTGAAAATGTCAATATTTGACTCAAATATGGGTTGCAATAACCCAGCACTTTGGGCAAAAACAACTCTCAACAACAAAAACTGAAATGACTTTTTAATTAATGACAAATTTCTGTGAGATGAGACTGGAATTAAAACCACCAAAATGTGCAAGTTTGAACTCTGCTGTACATGTATAAAAGATAAGAGATAAAAAGATAACAGATAAAAGTTTCAAAACACTTTATTTGTATATATATACTAAATAAATAAAAAGGAACAACAGCATTAAAAGTAGCTTTTCCTGGCATTATCTGATTTATAATGTGTTTTATTTTAGCTTGTTCTAGCAACATCTAAGACAAAAACTTTCCATTTTATAAACATTATTTTATAGCTGCATTCAAAGTTAAGCAGTATTAAATCAGTGCAATGGCCTTCACCAAACTGAGTCAAAGATCCGCATCTAAGTCATTAACTGAAAGTAAAAACATGAAATCAAAAGCTCTGTTTGAGAAATCAGCTCTTTATGCTGTTAGCGGGCAAGAGATGAAACCAGCCGCTCATATCCGTCAGATGAAGCACAGAATGAAGCAGGGCTTCTTCTTCACTGACCCCAGAGACTACAAAGCTCATTTAACTCCATGACATCAGACAGTAAGGAAATCTCAGGCCCAATTACTTGATCCTTTCTGACAACTGTTTACCAAACGGCCCTGTTATTTATGGAGCTCTCTTGTTCAAAAACTAAAAGTGGCAGAGATTTGCCAAACAGGTTGCAGATCTTTTTCGTCGCCCACTTGGAGTTTAATGTGTCTGGAACAGAACCTTCAATCATGACAGACAACATACATTCATCGGCCGCTGGAAAATGGGTCAGGTATTCTAGCGGATCACGTATCAGTTGCTTTGATTGTATAAACGGCTTAGTAATATGAGAGGAGTTTCTGGTAAAGCCATGATTTGTTTTGGAATAATGTCTTAGTCCTGTCTATTATATGAATGTCAGTGAGGCTCGAGCATCCAGTTGCACATCAGTATCATGATCCTCTTCTCTCCAACATCATTTCTTCCTGATGTGTTAATATTGTCTGTAAATGAAGATTTTTCTGTCCAACACTAGCTTTATCAAAAGAGCTCATCTTAGCACGAAAGGATCGCTGAGGTATGTGAAATCAATATCGGCCTCGTTCAGGAAGAACCGTTCTCTGACCCCTTCGTGGCTCAGATCCCGTATCTGTTCATTATCATGTTTGACTGTGGCATTTTAACCTTTCTTAAGCATCAGGTAGATGATAGATAATGAATGAATGTGCCGCCACATCCGGAGCGCAATTTAATCTGCCACTGCCGCGGCTTGTCGACAAAGACGGGTGTGGAGTTTAAGAAAAAATTTCACATAAAGTACTACTTAAAAGAGTAAATAAAGAAAAGTAAAACATGTTAGTCTTGGCAATTTGGAAATGTATAAAGTGCATTCAAAAAGCAACACATTAAAGGGGCAGTTCGCACATTTATTCACTCTCATATCATTCAAATATGACACTTTTTCAATAGTGGAACACAATTTTGAGAAATGTCTCAGTGGTTTTGTGTTTATACAATAAAAGTCAATGATGGTCAGTGTTGTTTGATTCCCAACATTCTTCAAAATACAGGTTTAGAATGACATGAGGATGAGTAAATGATAACAGATAATTATCTCTTTAATATCCATAAACCAAATCATATAAAAGAGCAAAAGCCTTTATTTTAATTTGAAATGATCTTACATTTACCAGACAGCTTCACAATATTTACAATATATTCATGCAACGTTCATAAAACATTAAATTCAGTGGACATTGACTATAACAGAAGTTCAGAATATGATGCTTGAAGTTGTTCTGGCCCGGCAGTACTCGGTTTAAATGAGCAGTTCTGGCCATCGCTGCGGTTCATGATGGAGAATTTAATGGACTGTCACCATCTATAGAAGTCCTGCACCAATGCATCATGGGACACGGCTTTACAAGCGGCCGGTGGCTAATGATTTGGACAGGGTGAAGGACCCATACGAACGGGAGAAGTGAATAGGGCACTTCTGCGCTGTAAAATTGACCGTGGAGTTGAATTAGTCATCTGCTGAGAGCTGTGAAGCAGTTGTCATTAACTTCTAAACATTGTCGTTCACGGTTAAGTCACACGGATGAATTTAACCCCAGTGAAAGTCTCACCTGAGCGTTCCATCGAAAGGCTCGCGTGACGGTCAGTCTCGTGTACAAACAGATCATCTGTGGCCACTTTAGGGATGATGAGCCAATGGCTGAAATTCCACCCCGGGATGCAGACATGGGCAATGCTCTTCCTCCTCACACAATAAAATACAACCACAGCAAACTTTACAGTCAACACTGGCATCTACAAACAAACAAACCGCTGGCAGCTCACAGGAGAACAACATGGAGGATTATAAGATGCTGTACAGAAAAACACCTTCAGAAGAGAATGTGGGTTTGTGCTTGAGAGACTAAGTCAAACCAGATTGTAGACTATGAGCATGTAGGGAGCGTTTTGTTTAAACGGCTGAAAATCTACAAACAAAACGCTCAATGTGAATTATAGAAGAATTAATCCTCATTTCACACGTTTAAGTCATAAATAGATCTCACAAAACATGTCTGATTAATCACCCTCTTAAAAGAAATAATGAGAAATTATATTCAGCTTAAAGAAAACACATCTTATTTGATAATTGAGTCAGATATGGTCTCTTGCAATTATTGAAACTTTGTAACTTTATATAAAAGTTATTTTATTATTGCCTCTTTAAGATGTTTTGCTTCATTGTTTTCCTCATTTTTGTAAGTCACTTTGAATAAGAGCATCTCCTAAATTCTTAAATATAAATGTCAAAGTCTGTTTCCCTTGATCACAAATGAATGGCCGGGTTATATTTGACCACAAAATCAACAAAAGAGAAACAATTAAACCATTTGTTTGTGTACTGTATAAGAAGGAATTTTTGCATTGTGACATTATTTTTATGACCATGAATCCCATTTTCCCCAAACATATATTAACATAAAGCAAAAAATGACATTTTTATCACTGTAATAAAATAATCCTGTCCAGACACAATGATTTGTAATAGTATAAATTGGGAAGAATATGGGTTTGCATTATTACAGTATATGCTAAATGGGGGAGGGGTCTTGAGAAATTGTAATATTAAAAAGATAATGTGCATAAAAAAAGATAAAAAAGGAGATAAAATTTTTTTTTAGATGTATGTTTTTTATATACTTAGATAATTTGGCATTTCTTAACGAATTTCTTAAAATGTAACCCTACAATCATATTCATGGAAATTAAATCGAAAAAAACTGACTTCTGTTTCCCATCTTAACGCATGAGACTAATGATGAACTTTAGCTTAATAGCACAGATGCCCAAAAACTTTCCACTGATTGTTTTTATATTGAAGGAAAGGGCGTCACAGTATCTCATCAAGACTGGCACAAAGGATCAGTTGGCACAAAGAGCCATTTCAGGACAGACTTCTTGACTTCTTACTCGATTTAGACTCAGATAAACCACTCTCTGTCTCTCTCGCTCTCTCCTTCACGGTCTCTTCATCCGACAGCTTTTCCTGAAGCCTATTGCGCTCCTGCAATGACACAGTGCATGTTCCATCCGGAAGATTCTCTTACACATCAGCGTTCAGATGAGAAGAATCAATACATCCTTTTACAGTACTTTACACTACACCTGCTCGGACACACAAAGACAAAGATGAGAAAGAAAAGTGACTACAACAAACACAACGTTTGATGACTGACTTATTTCTAAGACAATTTCTTAATGATAGATTTACAGTCTGAGCTACTTTATATAAACATTTGATCCAAAACTGAAAATTCTGCCAATATGTGACCCTGTCTGTAAAATTCAGGCTAAAGTCTTACTTTTATAGTCTTGATTACAGGCACCAAAGTTTGATATCAATCATTAAATTCACTATGATCTTTGACATGATGTCAATATTAAAGACATCAAGATTATATTTTCAATGTAGAAAACAGTACATGACTTTTCTTTTTCTTTTATGAAACACAAAGAAAATAAAACATGTTTTTGTTCACACTGGCATTTCCAATTTAATGACAGTGAATGGGGACTGGAGCTGTAGAGTTCCAAAAATGACATAAAAGCACTATTATTAAAGTTTATGTGACACGTTTGCTATACTTTGCTAAATCTGCAGGTGGAAATAAAGAATGTAGTGCACAAAGTGTATAGACTAGATTGTGGTTGTTTTTTGTCATTTTTGTCATTTAGCAACTCCAGTCCCCATTCACTTTCATAAACATTTTAACAGTTTCAACACTCGCTATACATGCGGGTAAACAAGTAAATGCGTGAACAATCACTTTAACTATCTGTTATCCAAACCCTATCAGATGATGTTTCAGCACTCATAATCTCATAAATAAAACATGTAGGCGTAATTATGAACTTCTGGCGAACATTGTTCATCAGAGCTCAAAGAGGCAAATGAGCTACAGTAGATAATGAACGTCTGGAAGGAGCTGAGGAACATTGTGTCGTGTAGTTTAATACTTTAATGGCAGTGCTGAGACGAGGGCACAGACAAGCCCTCATACAGATGTCTCGTGTTGTTAGCTTTCTACGCAATTCTCTGAGATAAGATGCTTTTTATAGAGGCAGTAAAAAGGAACCTAGAAAGTGGTAAATTTTTAAACCTGGTGACTCAAGTCTCCAATCTCTCAGTCCTCTGGATAGCGGAGACACTTTAAATCAGTCACATTTAAAATAGCATCACGGTTACGTCACGTCTACATGGTAAGGAACATCTCCTAAAGTTCAGGGAGGCTTTTATTATTTAAACATACAACAAGAGGTCTTCTCATTATGGCTTTAAAGGGATTATTCACTCAAAAATACTCACCATCACGTCATTCTGAAACCCATAATCTGTTTCTCAGTGAAAAACCAGAGGAGATTTATGAAAATACATCAACGAAATAGTCACCACATCCATCAGGCTATGAAAAGGATTAGGGTCAACTTGTGACAACTAGCCCCGGTCTCCTCGTTCTGGATCTTCTTGTACTGTATGAATACAACAAAACTAATATTTAAGTTCAGTAAATTAGGATAAGATGAGAGCTTGAAATTGCCATCGTAAGGAAAATGTCATAAGAATGTTCAACTAAAACAAGTGACATTTTGTCACATCCGGACGCCTGATGTGACACATTTACCACCAACAACTCCTGACAGATTTGTCCACATATTTCAGCGTTCTACTCGCTCCAGTGAATCTCGGCTGACACAACAGGAATTCTTATATTTTTGTGCTTTTGGTATAAAAGTCAAGCTTGATTCCACTCGGATTCCACTCACATTCAACATCTCTCATCTGTTGCCAAAAAATAATCAAGTTATATTTTGTTGTGACAGTCTGAGGACAAGCAGATGATAGCTTCCATTTTTCTTCATCAATCTACTATTATTGTCATTTTGTTTTGTCTTTTTATGTAGAGATTGAAAAACTTTAGCCACTATACAGTAGAAACTTTCCTCAAACCTATCCAAATCCAAGTCTAATCCAAATTCTATTTCACTGAAACACATTGAAAAACACATTAGGAGAATAACATGATTTGAGGGTCACAGAAGAGGGGATCATTCTGCATTCTGAAAATGCTGCTAATATGCAAAAGAGAGAGAGGGAGAGGAGAGAGAGCGAGAGAGAGGGAGAGAGAGCGAGAGAGATAGATAGAGATAGATAGATAGATAGATAGATAGAGAGAGAGAGAGGAGAGAGAGAGAGAGAGAGAGAGGAGAGAGAGAGAGAGGGAGAGGGAGAGAGAGAGAGAGGAGAGAGAGAGAGAGAGAGAGAGAGAGAGAGAGAGGGAGAGGGAGGGAGAGGGAGAGAGAGAGAGAGAGAGAGAGAGAGAGAGAGAGAGAGGAGAGAGAGAGAGAGAGAGAGAGAGAGAGAGAGAGAGAGCAGCAGGCCAAAGGGAAATTAGCAGCAGTAACTTGATGGTTTTGTGAAGGCCACTATCTCAATCTTACACAGGGACATTGTCTGCGGCAGCAGTGTAATTATGAAAATTTAACACCAGGCACCTCGACACGCTGCGTTTAATTAAAAACAGATTTTAAAGGTTGCTGAGTGTCACTTCAATTAGCCTTAACATCTGAATTTGTCGATTCCTTTCACCGGCTCAACTCGATCGAAAGTTAACTTTACTTTAAGACACTTTGATTCCCACAGGTACAAAAAATAAATATCTTACACACGAAAAATAAATCTATTTTGAGACAATTATCTTTAATAAGTTAATAATTTATTAACAGAACTTATAATAAATAAACAGTCTTGCGTGAACTTTCACTAAAATCTTGAAATTTTCATGTGGTGGTGAACTGTCTCTTTACTATAAAGAAAACCAAAGCAATGGTTATAGTTAAACTATGGAAATTATTTGCAAGACATCACAGGGCAAACAACTGCTTTAACTTTTCTCATTGCAGAAGCTGTTGCTGCAGTCTCTGTATAAAATGTTCAAACCCTTTCTTACAACACAGCATCCATCAAGGCACCTGGGATCCGCAATATTTACGTAATCCGCTTAACCGGCCCCTGTGTTTGCTGTCCGCATTCAATATTTCATATAGCTCACCTCGCTGTTAATCTTTAATGGTCTGCCCTACTTCAGACCCCGTATGCTTTATTCTCGATGTATCTGTCAAGAATATCAACAGTGTGGCGTGTCCCAAAGCAGGGTCATAATCCAGGGTCGTATTATCTGGGGTTTTAAATACATCACAGAGCAATCTGACACCCAGAACATTTCCAGAGGACAAACACAACGGATCTGTTTGCTTTCTGAATGTGCTGGCTAAATATTTTAAACACACTGGATTACACCAGAACTCTTTTTTTAAATATTTAAGGTTCAGATTAATGTCTTTTTCTATGCAAATATAGAAACAATATCCTGCAAGCAATGAGATTGTTGAATATAATCACAAAACTTGATTTAATTTGGGTCTTTTTTACTCTAAAAATAACTTTTTCCCCTTATAATCCGCATACCATTTTCACACCTTCCCTAATGCTGAGTGAAGCCATATTCACTTTTACAATCCCTTACAAGTATATTCAAGTATATCATAAATACTAGCACCAGTGTTTTAATACAACTTGTGATGAAATTGGCCCATTTTTAGTTTATAAAAATGCACTTTTAGGTATACTTACAGTAAAGTGTAACAGTAAATAGTGTATTTTAGTAGAAGTACACTTGAATAAACTTACTCTTTTTGTAAGGGATGTCAACAGCAGGTTTTTTATTTTTCACATCAGTAGATTACTGCAAGAGTTTAAAGAAAACTGTGCTACCCATAACTGTAACATACACAGCTAAAATGATGTTGTTTGACTACTATAAACTTAATAAACTTAAAAGTTAAATTGCTTTAAAGGCAGAAAAAGTTAAAGCCAATTGTTAAATTGCACACAGCAAAAACATGAACATGGGTCAGTTATGATTTGTCATGTCTAATCTACAGTAATGAGTGAATATTTGATTTGTTGGAAATCCGCTTACCATAAGGCACATCATGCTAACATGCTCAATTTCTGAATGCAGGACCGGGACACCTTTCCACCCGTCAGCCCCGGCGTTCAATCTGTACAACTCCATTGTCAATGAAAGGGTTCATGGCTAAATAACTGCAGCACAAGACAAAAGCAGACAGCAGTTACAACATTGACTTCGATCCGCCTGGAGGTTTCTAACGCTTTGAATTTACGGCCGTGAGGAGGACTCTCTATAGCTGCAAAGAAAAACCAGAAGCAGAGATATTTGTGTGAAAGCAACTCCAATCAATGTGGCACATTTCTTGTAACCTGAACACAAATAAAGCACTCAAAAATACAAATCTAAGTATTTTAATCTCGCTGGAGTGCTTTAACTATGACATAATGAGGTGAGAAGGCAACAGATTCTGGGCTAAAGCTATGTTGACCGTGAATCAATGATTTAATCATGTTATTTAAGGTGTTGAAGAGCCCTTCCGGTCACATTAACACGACAACTTCAACCGAATGGTCTCGGTGTCTCACGATGAAATGATTTTCAGTCCTGAATAATTCTTTTCTTTATTACTTATATGATATCAGTGGTTGACCAAAGGCTTTTTAGCACCTGTGAGCGTCACAATCACAAATATGACCTTCAGTGACCACATTAAGTGATTTTATATGATTAAATAAAGTACATTAAAATTTCTACACTTGTGAAGTCACTGGTTTATTAATTCTGCACCATAAACCTTAAGATCTTCCCCAAAGCTTTATAAGATCAAATAAAATGTTCCAGCAACAGTTTTTCCAGCCATTCTTTATTATCACTGCAAGTTATGGAAGTCGTGTTATTTTACATGACAAACGCACATAAATAAATATTAATCCTAAAACAGGTAGTGGTTGATCAGGGATTAATAATCTCATTTATTTTCATGTATTAGTGCTGATTATCTGATGATCCTGATGAAAGAAAAGATCATTTGGCAGATATTAGACAAGACTAAGAAGGCAAAACAATCTGAGCTTCAAAGGCAAACATCCTTCAAACTTATCACAATCATTATTGATATGTCAGTTTCCTTAACAGCGATAATAAAGACCCACTGTTTTCCCACCTGTGAATGGTAATCAAGTCAATCAAGTAAGGTGTGTGATGCATGAGAAAACCAGATAAAAGCATCCAGTCAGGATTTCCTTTGGAAGTCAGATCAAACACCACATGCACGAGCGTTCACGTGTCCATTAACCGTCATCATAAAGTTTAAAGCATTGCAGTAACTTAACAAGGGCTAGAAATAAACAGAATGGGAACCGCTTAAGAATCATAAAACCTCATTTTGCAGAAATGAATATATATATATATATTTCTATTATTTCATACAGAAGCATTAATGAAATAGATGGACGCAGCATCTATATCCACAACACACATCAGTCTAGAACATCTACTGTGTTCTGTTGGCCAATCACAACAGATGAAACTAACAATCATTTCTCAAAGCTGTTTGGTCATAATTCATCGCAAATGATCAATGGATCTCATTAAGGGTAGATGCAATATTTAAAGTCTGTGAGGGACAGATAGACAGTCTGTTCATGTCTGGTTTTGTATACTAGACATTTGTAAAGCAGTATTTATAATATTTAATAACTTAAAGTACTAAACATCTGTCCTCTCATAACCTCATCAGATTTGATGTTGTGTAGCGTCTGACCGTGATCTGTAGTACGCTGGTCAGCTAATAGAAACATCGAGACACAAAAGTGTCTGATTTAAGTGCAAGCAGTTACACACAAAAATGACCAACCAACTTTTCCCAACATTTTTAACAATAACATTACCCAAAAAAATTGTGTAACGTTAAGCTGTAGCAACTTTTGATCAATCTCAAAATAAAACACTGCTTTAATTTTGCATCAGAATTTAAAATGTTTACAAAATGTAAAAACGGAATGATGTCACAACATTCACAAAATGACGGGCCGTCGAGGTATACGCTATAACAGACGTACGCGCAGGCATTACAGGAAACCGTTGACGGACACGAAGTTGTCAGATCGAGTGGTTAAGACGCAGAGAGATTGCTGCTTAATGAGGAAAGTCAAGACTGCCGTTTATCCACGCGCTGAAATATTTTAAGAGCCGCCACAAAATGCTTCGGTTAGTATCGCGGCAATTAAAAGCGCAGAAAACTTTCTGAATGTGTTGATATCACACTACGCTAGCTGGATTTTCTGCCACAAATAAATACAATTTTGATGATCTGATCTCTTCTATACCACACATACATTCACACTGAAAAAGAGCTTCTTCAGCAAAAACAAATATACAAAACAGGCGATACAGTGACAGCAGAAAGCAGACGTTAATCTTGTATTGGACGATCTCCTGAACGGGGAAATTAGTGGGAGGTTGAGAAGTCGCTAGAGGTCCATCCGGACTGTCCCAGTCACACGAATCAAGCAGCCGGGACGGTACGACAGCCCCCGTGTCACCAGTTTATTCCAGTCGCAGACAGACATATGAAGTGTTACGTTACATTCAGTAGTATGTAAATCACAGATGAACACAATCCGTTCGGACCTTCTGTGCACCTGAACGTCTGAGATTCCAGCTGGAGGTCAAGTCTTGAGAGATGGGCGTACAGTAGTTCCCTCCTGCTAGCCGTGAAGAGATGAGAGAGAGTGAGATACAGAAGGGTACTGAATCATCGGGTGGACGGCGTCCAGCTTTAGCCCGTGGCTTTGGAGCTTTCATCAGAGGTGCTGTCTTTATTCAGACGAACGATCTCCTGAGACAAAACCTCCAGATCCTGCAAGACAACAAACTGGTTTAGTCATAGACGAGCTTTAAACCTTTGAAAAAGTGGGATTATTTTCCATGAGGCCTTTCTATTTTGATTTTACAGACAAAAGCAGTATCACTTGACTCTGTTTGTATTATTCCTCCTATAATATACTTTGGATTTTGGCACCTGCAAAAACTATAAATAGCATAAGCGGATGTATTTAGCACAGACACAGTTGGTAAATGAATTGATAACACCTCACTTTAACACGTGTAATGTTAATGTGATACTGTTATGCTATCCGAACAAAGTGTTTATGTGCAATGTTGTTTTCCGGTCCTCTAGTCTTCCATTGTAAACGTATCTAATGCTTATTCTAAATGACTGCGTTTTACGTTTGTTTGCTTTATGCTTTACTCCTGTAACAGAATGGAATAAAACCTTAAAACTATCATAGAAAACATACAGCTTTAGAGAGTCAAATTAATTGAACACAGGACACAAATATCCCACAGAATATATAATCAGTACAAGGCAGTCGATGCCTGAGATTCACATGCTAATAAACCGTCACACACATGTGCATAGAAACACGCATGCAGACGCAGCGCTGCATACACCCTGTACTCGCTCTAAAGCAAAAAAAGCCATCAAATATTAAGTGGACTGTTTGTTTCAGGGCTGACGGCCCCAACCGGCAGTAAATATTCATGAGATGGTTGCTTGCTGGTACAGCGGGATTAGATAGAGGCGTCTAAAGCCCACCACAGTAGACGACGGCCATTTTACTCTTAGTTATGACATCTCCAGCCGCGTGCGCTGATGATCCGTCCTGCAGATGAATCTTTACCTCTCATGAGATGAACTTGTTTTCCTATTTCACTATTAATACACTGTACTGACAGTAACTTAAAATTTGCATTCATGCAGTAAAGAGATTCATGTAAGAGACATGTATGCGGGCACACATTGAAATCTTGAGTTGCTGTAGCTTTAATTCATCAGCGTTTAAGCAGCTCCACATTTGTCTCATCTTGTCTACAGGAAAAATGAACGCTTAATTGGCTGTTAACAAGCTTAACACATCATGAGTGCTGCCTGCAGGATTGTTGCTGTATATCAAACACCATCCGCACGCCTTCAGCTCTCAAAATATTAAATTATCTGCTCCCCACGTTTATGTGCATGTAATCCAATGAAGATCCAAAGCTAAAATTTACATTTTCAACTTGACAGACTAAAACACAACAGTAATGCTTTTAGTGCTTTCAGTGCTTGATTCTGATTGGTCAATAGTTGTGTTTAGTCATGACACATCACAGCTATGAGCACTTCATCTAATGATTCTGTGCGTCACTACAAAGCACCTTTTACAACATAAACATATAGCACTATTTTTCCAAGCGGAAGGAAGACTTTTAGTGATATTACTTCATGAAAGTTGCATTTATACACATTTTTTGGCTTTAATATTGTGTGGTAACCATTTTATGTCAGCAACAAGGTATTACGTCTAACAACACCCTTCAGCAGTGACTTATTCATGAAAGCCTCCAGTATCTCATTGCATAAAACAGTGGGTGACAACAATGGAACAAGATTCCATAATAATTACATTTACAAGTAATCACAAATAATTCCCTCAGCAAATGATATTAGTTTTTTTCATTAGTTAAACTCTAAAGTGCATACAGTTGCCAAGCAACTCGGTGGATTAATATAAACCTCGACTGATATGTGGCTACAGGTGTGTGCGTTTCTATTTTGCTACCACGAGTGGCTCACCAAATAAAATGTAAAGTTTTATAAACATATGCACTGCAAACTTCTAACTGTTATCAAATGACCAGACTAGAAGCATTTTCGATGTTTAAAGAAGTGAATCTAAAAGCATCACTGCAATGCAACATTTCCATTTTAGTCATTCCATCTTGGTTTTAGTTTGCATCTCTCGTCTTGGCCAAGGTTATGGCAGGGTGTTTTTGTAACCTACAACTCCCCCTGGGCATCAACCCACGCTCACACACACGGAGCACTCCGCCAAAATCCAGACCGTCTCCATCACACCCTCTCAAAAAAAGCTTTTATTCATGTACACTCAACGGAGTGAATTTTCACACTAACACATGCCTCCTTACATATAAACACATCTACTGTACCTACTTCCACCACAAATCCAATGCAAAGCAAATGTTTCAATTCAGAAAACAAACGACAGACTGCGAGGCGAGAGAAAAAAAATCGAGCCTGCCATTAACGCTGCACCGTTCTGGAAATATCAAGAGGGATGTGAGAGGTTAATTGTCATTAGTCAATCTGTCTGATGGTGTAATCCCATCAAACGTGCCCCCTGCAAGCTGCCTGACGCTCACTTTCTATTCCTGCTCGCGGGAACGTTTTACCGTTAAAAACACGCCCACCCTCTGGCTGCTGATGAATAAGAGCTCTTAAGAACGCATGACAGCGAGCCACCTACACAAACACACCATTCTTTTTACAGCAGGTGGATAAAAGCGGTTCAGTAAACAGTCTTTATGGTCAGTTCACCTCTGTTCACCTAAATGAATCATCATCGCTACAAAAATCTGCTATTTTATCTCCATGAACCATCAAATTCAAGTTTTACATTTTGAAACGAACAATCTAAAAATCAGTCTAGTAATAGAAAAATAGTGTGATTCTGAATAAAAGGATTAATTCACCCAAATATGACAATTCTCTCTCTCTTAATAACTTACTCATCCTCATGTCACCCCAGCTGTATAAGACTTTCTTCGGTTGAACACAAACTATTCACTAAAATCTCATTATGTTATCTTCTTGTACAAGACATAAAATGGCAAAGCTTTATAAAGCACATACATTTATTATAGAAATTATCCAAAAGACGACTTCTAAATTAAAACTATATATTTGTGAGAGAAAACGAATAATGTTTTGATGTTATTTAATTATTGATACATCATGAAGTTATTAGTTAAAATAAAGCAGCATGACAAAAACTTTACTGTTTTCTCTCACAAACATATCGTTTCATTTCAATTTATTACGCACTGGAGTCATTTGGATTATTTAATTATATATATATATATATATGTGCTTTCAACATTTTGAAACATTTTGCCCCATTTTAAAGACAACATGGTATTTTAACAATAAAATTATCTTTCTGTGTTCAACTAAAACAATAAAGAAGTCCTACACAGCAGGATGACATGACATGATTATGAGACAATTGTCATATTTGGGTGATTCATTTCTTCACACTATTTTTCATTAATAGAAAAGACAAAAAGGTGCTTATACTGTATGATTAGCCTTGTCAGATGATTTGTTTCAACAAAGATTTAATAGTCTGCACATTCGAAGGGTGACGTTAAATCAACTGTGGAGTAAAAAAAGAAGAAACAAACTCAGTGCTGCTTTGGAGGGATCTGCGAAGACCTGTAAATCTTAAAAAAGTAAGCTTTGACCACTGACTCTTCAATCAGAAAGGTTTGCTTTACCTTCTGAAGGTGCATGTTCTTGGTCAGTTGCTCTTCCAGCATGTTCTGCAGTTTTTTGTTCATCTCACGCAGGTTCTCATCTCCGGGTTTCACCAGGTCTCTCAAGACGGAGCTTAAACCTCCACGTTCTCCCTGAACACCGTGAGCCACTCCAACTCCACCTGACACATCTGAGAAAAAGAGAAATAATATTACAACTTTAAAGGTGACATACATTCTATGACCCCAGTTTGTGCTCTTTAACCATGTTTTCCTCGGTAATGCCTCACCGTTCCTAAATAAAGATGATCTCTATCAGGAGGCCATTAGTGTCATTGAGAGCTTATCACTTATTATTGAGAGACGTTCATGTCTCAGGAATGCAAAGATGGCTATTGCATTTACCGTAAGCAAATTAACAAGAGAAAAGACATTAACAAGGTTCATGACAGCAATATATAACCACACAGTAATCACCTTACACACTGGACACCAATGAGAGTTTGTAACTGGACGAGGCAGCTTGACAAAAATAAAACACGTTGCTTAATGGATGATTAATAGAGGGCAGAGCAGAAAGGGTGAATGTGGGGATATCCAGCAGGACTTTTATCTACACAACGTGATGCTTTTTCTTAAAGGCTGGATAGTGAGGTGTTGGTCAGGTTCCTGTCAGATACTTTAGTGGAGTTTTTCCTCAGAGAATCGAGCCGGGCAGTGTCAAGGGCAAAAGCAATAAGTTCGATCGGGCTGCTTCTTTCTCGGTTTTCACTTCATCTGGGTGAGCAGAGACAGTCAAGGTCAGCCAACGGTCCGTTACTAAATGCTGCTGTCAAGTAACTTCTTACACCTGAAATCTGATTACGGGGAAATGTAGCACTTCCTGTGGGCGTTTCTAGGACGGATCTAATAAAATCTTATTTAATTTTGTTTTATTTAAGATGTAACTAAAAAGCTTTTCCTGATGTTTTGGTTGCCAAATATAGCATAATCCCCCCCAATATAAGTCCCCCTTTGCTTGTTTTATATTCTTGATATACACATATTTCTGCATCAAAAATATCACGTTATGCACTTAAAAAAATTTTTTTTTTAAAACAAGAGTCTCAAATAGCTCTTCTCATGACAGACAATGTCAAGGTTAACAGAAGAGCTTAATGCATTATCACATCACAGTATATCAAGCTAAGTGCTAGCAATCTCACGCCTCTTTAACCTTATTAGATTGGCGTAAGAGTGAAGTACGTCCGACTAACAGAAGAGTCTCACTCATATTAAAGACGCTAGCTAGAACGCTAGCACTGCCGGTCACAGAGAGCTGGTCTCATTGCTTGAAGGCACAAAAATGAAGTAGAACGTGACACATCGATGCTAATTGAGATGTTAACCTCATCCCCTCCAGGCCTGTTCAACCTTTAAATGCATGGCTTTAAGCACCGAATGCCATGAATGACATTTGCTTCACCCCTAAAGCCTGACAGTAAACAGCATGTGGTACCAAATGCACTCATTGCTCTTTATCTGGATTATGAGATCATTTAACTTGTCCGCTCACAACACAACTAAAAGACCATGCTTAGTGAGAATGCCTAGTTTTGCCACTTCAGTCGAAGATGGTATAGATACACAGGAATTTGAATAGACTACAGGCCGAATGTTTCAGGTCAAGATCTCACAAACCTTTGGACTGAAAGGCTTATAGAAGCTTATCAATAGTTTTGAAAAACACTGTATGATTAAGAACAACACACTTTCTTTTTAATTATGGACTGGACCAAATAATGCAAATAAAGCAAATAAAAGCCAATCTCGGGTGAGAACTCAAACATTGTTTTTAAGTCACAACATAAAATTTCCTAATAGGATTTCATAGTTATGATTAGTTTACTATTAAAGCTGCAATCTGTATCTTCTGCCTCTCTATCACCATCTTTAGTTTGAATTTGCAAGTTTCTTTACATACATATCTTTCAAGTCAAATGGCATCAAACTGACAATCAAATTTCCAACAAAACCGTATGCTTACCATTACAAAAACACTGATTTTTGCACTTGCTCAATAACTCTTTAATTTTTGACCAAACAGTTACAGATTGCAGTTTTAAGTGTTAACCATAAACATTTGACCAATAGTGTATCTCCAGCCAAACCTCTTCTTTTCACACTCGTGTTGTTTTCTTTCTATTTTTACAAATGAATTCAAAAACGTGCAAATAGGTAGCAATAACCACAGCCTTAAAATTCTGCTAAGCAACCTGCTTAGACTTACCAGCCAAATAACCCATTACAACCAATGCGTTGCTTCATTAGAATTCTATTAACATGAGCAGTAGGGAAATCACAGACTGCATCCCGAGATACTACAGCATCTCTTTCACCACGATGTAATTCCCTCCCATCAGGAATAAGTGTTAATGCATCTAACTCTTTGGGGAACAAAGCGAACAAATCCTTCAACATGCGTGCTAATGACATTACAAATGGAAAACTGCACACCTGTCTGTAACCAGTATTTTATCCATATTGATCAAAAGCATTAATACTCATTTGCAAGGGGAGGGTGTTAGCACTGGAAGGAGATGTATGGAAAAATCCACAAAGCTAATTTACAACGCGGGCTCTAATGGTTGGAAAATGCCGGGGCGATGTCTTTCAACGTTGTGGAATGGCGCCAGGTGCTCTTGCAGTCGGAGATCCGCTGTAGGACCAGCGGGGGATTTTAACTAGAGAAACCAAACCACCGAGAGGAATCCGATGAAGATGGGGAGGGAGGCGCTGATGACACGCAGCAGATGTTCCTAACTCACGACTCGGGGGAACCCTGATCACACGCTTGGCTGGGCTACAACGGACCGGCGCTGAGGTCACATCCACGTAAAAACGACCAGAAACTTAACAGAAGGAAGGAGGCGGTAAGACTGAGAGAAGGGAACGATGAAGATGAACACAGAGACGTCAGGATGTGTTTGCCCTTGAAGGTCAACACAAGTTTCAAGATAGCGAAAGACTTAGCGTGCATGCAATTACCTTGTAACAGAAGCTGAAGTCTGCAGAGACAACACCAGCGGCAAGTCTCAATGTGAATCTCTTTAGGAGTCAGCAGTCTTGATTCAGACAAGGTTACGACTTCACAGACGTCTCTCCATTGCCACGGGCAAAAAAGCTATTTCATCTCCACAACAAGAATCCTCCCTGTTTGCAGCCATGTGCTTTTTTTAATTACAAAGCCAAAATTATACATATGCCATTGTATCCCAGCAGATTTTCTACAGTATAAAGTATCTCAAACCGCCCATAAGCAAACACTCCCAGTGGCATAAATCACTTTAACCTGCTTGTGGAGGGAAGAATAACACTAGTGAATGTTTTCCCATTATCTTCTGGAGCCATAGGGCACAGGATAAGGATAGTTTCCTGCTTAAATGATGCAGCAGGACGGGTTGGAGTACACTGAAAGGTTAGCTCACTTTACGCATCAGTAGAGGCCTAACACAGGGCACGGGGAGGCGGTCTGAGGGTTTCCAGACTGCGGCAGTGCCCGAGCGTCTCACCCCAGATAACTTCTTCAGCAGGAGGAGCACTTAGCCGGAGTGAAGGCTGTCCACGAATGACTTCAGCATGTTGAATGACTGATTAGCTCAAGTTGTGCCACCTTCTCCACGGTTCGTGCCATGGATGTCTTACATCACACGCATGGCTCTTGAGACACACATATATTCATAATCACCTGCTGCTGACATTTTCTGTGTTAGTTTTACAGAAAACATGTAACAAATCAAAGGTAAAAATATCAATCAGTAATTTGTTTTGTTTTTGAAATACTGCAAATACTGACTGGCGTAATGTGACAGATTGCAAAAAGTAATATGCAGATTCTTAAATTTAAAATGTAAAAACGCTGCAGAAAGCTCTGACTGGTCACCAGCATAAGTTTGGCATCGCTTATCCCCACCAAAACATTTCCTGACTTTCATTTCCTCACCGTTCCCAGCTACAGCGGAAACCGCTCTCGACTCAAAAGGCTTCGTCTTCGATGAAATGTTGCACTGTTTCATCTGTTATATCACTGGCATGAATTTACGGGGAAGCGCGCCGGGGCGAGGATAAAGCAGAGGGGAGGAGAGAGGACGGAGGAGACAAGAGGTGCTCAGTCTTTCTGCTGCATTATTGAGGATGAGCGTTGGGTTCACTGAGGCATGTCGGCATTCTGAATCATTTACATCCTGCTAATGTCAGCTCTCATCTAGCATTGCTACCTTCTGCAATCCTTTCTTCATTTTTTCCACTTTTCACCTCTTTCTTTTTTTTTTACACATGTCCCCTATCCTACATTGCTGTAAAAAGATGCAGGAATACGACTATTTAAAATGTGAGACTGATGTGCTACATTAAAAATCGCAGCATTTCAGTTAACAATTAGGTTATGTGCTCATTCAACAAATTCAACAGATGTGCTTCCCTGCGCTTTTTTTTTTTTTTTAAATCTACTACAATCATTTTTTTTTAGCAAATTTGGATTTTCTGACTTTGCTATAAAATGTAAAAAAATATATTTTTTATATTTAACAAGGAAAAATCAACAACATACATGTTAGTAAAGAAATTAGCGTGAGTAAGTAAATAATTTTTGGGGTGAACTGGATGGAGAAAAAAAACTTTACATAAACAAACCGGTTTTATGAGCTCTCTAAACACCCCGAAGGAGCAGAGATCTTAAACTTTTATAGCACAATATTTACAATTAGGCAACACCAGCCTTAATGGAAACTAGTCTGCCAGTAAATGTTAAATCAGTCAGTCATGAAATTAAAACAGGAGAACACATGGGAGGCGGAGGGCGGACAGGAAGATGCAACATTACCATCGTCGTCACTCAGTTCTTAGGGAAACACAAGACTAGTCTTGCTTTAAATGGAGTACAATGTTTGAAATGACAATTACTGTCTCAGTAAATACCCACAGATGTGATCCGAAATAACCTTTTTACTCACAAGACCAATTAACACTAAAGATTAACACATCAAATTATAAGCAAGCATCTGTTGAAATATGAGGTCAAGAAACAAAACACATCTTCTTTAAAAAAGCGATCACAAAAATGACTCTTACACAAACATCTGATCTCTCCCATAGAGATGGACTCAATCAAACCTCTATTTTAAAGCAGACTTACAAAACAAACTAATTTCTCTTCTGTATTGAGAAACTGAGCTGCAGAAACATCTCATTTAAAAATCTTAATCATTACAATCGCCCACGCTGACATACCAACACATATTCAGAAACTCGAGTGGTTCTGTTGAACAGTATAAACGGTGCCAGTACACAGAGGTTAGGTAATAAAAACAGACATCATTTACATGCAAATTACAGTATTAATCATCACAAGCTTAAAGAGGCTGTTTAATTTGTGTTAGAGAGGCTGGAAAACGGCACAAATGAAGAACTATATTATTATTTATGATTAAAGGGACCTTGATAAACAATATAAGTGGACCTTAGGGGAAAATAATAAATGTTGAACCATATATTTAATGATGGAGTACAACACGTTCCCTTTACAAACACCTACATCTCTTTGTCAATACTGTTATTGACAGGGACCAACGTCTAACTTACAAAATAAAACTTTTCAAACTTTCACATAAAACTTTTCCATAAAACTTCTCAAGTTTCTACAGGTGAGCTAAGGTTGGGCTTTTCATGTTTGTGACTCTAAGGCAGCTGAAAGTACCATGGCTATTTTCCCATACGGCTGAAATGTTTTTATAAGATTGTGGGATGGAGTGCCGAGATCTAATGCCTCAGTCCAGACCTCTGTGAGACAAGCCCTGCCAGTATTATCAGGCTGAATGTTTACATGCACACGAGCCAACCAAGCTGTCAAAAATGGTTTCAGTTCTAAAAACAGGTCACGATGTGTCAGCATGTTCTGCCCACCGGAGGCGCAAATATTACTGAAACGTCACAAAGAAAGAGTACTAGAGAGAGTTTCTCTATAAAGTCTGTAAAAGTACTGTACTGTAAAAATATATTATATAAACTAAATATATACTGTCAAAAAATATTTCATGTTCTGCGATAAAAAACGGTTAATTTTAGCATTTAAAATACAGTTACCACAAAATTCTTGTACTCAAAATGTAGCCACTTTTTATTTATTACTATAAAGCTGCGATCTGTATTCTAAACAAATTGCTTTATAAATCAAGATGACTTGGCTTGACTTCCGTTAAAAAAAGGGAATTTAAAGCGTTTAAAATGAACATACAATGGTAGTCTATAGGGCAAGACACTGCACTGTTACACTTCAAAATTATAACACGATTAAAACATTTGACACAAGACTACCATACTAGAATGAATTCTGTTAAAAATTTATAGAAGAGGGAGGTCACACTGTTAATAAGTCAAGCGGACACGGATATGAGCCAAATCTGATCATTTCAAAATGGCCAAATATCGTCCCATTAATCGTCCTGACAGACAGATCGGTCCATTAGTAATTTTTATTACAGTAATAACACACGCTGGTCCTGTAACGGAGAGAAGTGCAAATGAGACTGAGATAAAGAGGAAACAGAGAGCTTCATATTAAACACGACTTACTGCCGTCACGCAGACTTCATCTGCGGCAAACCTCTGATGCTTAAAGAGTCATATGATTAACATGTAAAACCATGAATTTTAATACAAGCCATTTAGGGGTGGGGTTAACATACCACACATAATAAACTGACAGAGAAATTACTTAATGGCGCGGCACTTCATAAACAACTGTAAACAAAACACGCCGTAAAATAGAGAAAAATGTATAGAGAGACTTGAAACACAGCACACATTCTCGCAAGCATTGCGCAAACTCAGTATCGCATGCAAAACGCATCAGTCGGATAGTGAACAGACTGCGAGTTGTCCACGTATGTGCACCCGATCAACAAACCTTGTTATATCTGGAGAAGATCATGTAACGTTCACAAGTTTATTAGCTGTCGCTTTTTCTACCGCAAAGTGCTTTTCAAGTGCACCTAAGAACCAAAATAGCACCATTATAAATAGGACCAATAAAACATTTACAGGGACATTACACAAGATTGTGCAGAGACACAAGTTTAAATTTGAAAATCTGCAATAAAAAAGGAATATTAAAACCAGATTATTCATGCGAGTTGTCTGCATAAGCCCAAACACCAATTTATTTAAAAGTTAAGCTGTAGAAATTGAGGTATATTAGCAGAAGTTGCAATTTTAAGACTGTGGCATTTCAAGTTCACATAACGCCGAGCGATTCTCATTAATATTGCAAAAAGCAACATTTGTTTAACTTATATATTTCAAATATACATAAATCTAACATTAACAATTTCAGTAAATATCGTTAATATTATTTTAGCGAATATAAATGAATGCGTAGAGCTTTTCCACATTGTTGTTCTCTTACGCAGCTGTCAGTTTTCTTTAGCCTAAAGGCAAGAATAGATGCGACTATCAGCTGACATCATCGGTAAACCATTACAATATTTATATTCAGAAAACAAACGCCCCCAAGGCTGAGAACAACAGCAGAGATGAAGAAACAAAGCCGTTTACCTCTCCGGCTGTCCATGACGTATGTCTCGATGATGGCGCTCTTTTTACAGATGTCATCGGCCATTGAGGCACAGCTGACCTCCAGGTGCTTCACCTGAACACACAGAGAACAGATAAGCGGTACAAAGCCCTGACAAGACTAATACAAATCGAGGTATAGGATTTATCACGTCCAGCAAACTTAACAATGTTCGTTGGTTGAAAGCGGGATATTTTTGGGTTTGATGATCAGCAAACAGTAATCAAAGTAAATCAAAAAGTAAATCATTATTTTCTACAGATAACTACTGGTAAAAAAAAATGGTCAACAAAAATAATTACTTAATATAAACAACTACAAACTATCTAAAGAAAAAACATAACAATAAAACATTAAGTGTGTTAGCGAGGCTTGTTTTAAAAAAAAAAAGTAATCTACAGTATGACATATTATGTTTAATAGGACTGACGTTGACATGTCTTGTTCAAAACAAAAAAGTGATGTAACTTGTCAAAGCACTAACTACACAATTCCATTCCAATAACTACTGAACAAGACCGGTCGATTAAAATGTGAAAACGTCAATATCTGCATGAATATTTCATGATTCAAAGACACAATTCTGCACTTACAGCCCCCAGTGGAGCACATTGCAGATCTGGCCGACCGCTTGCTGCAGTATACGGCCTGTAAACCTGTGCTGCTCTGTAACACTCGACTTCTCGTAGTAAAGTGAGACTTTGATGATTGGTTAAGGCAAATGTCATACCTTCTCCTCCAGCATCCATTTCTCCTGCTGGACCTCCGCGAGTCTCTGAAAGAGCTCGCTGACCTCGTCGTCTGAAAGGTCAGCCGGACGCTGAGATTGAGGACTGCCGGTATTAGACTGTGAAGGAGAGAAAACAAACCACGTCAACAAAGTCAAAAACCATCCTTTAAGGACTGCACTGTAAGGCACTTCTCCAAAGACGTACTGAGCTACCAAACCAGTGGTGGATCAACAAACACTGTCCCTGTAACTGAACAGGGTAAAACTAAATATTGACATCCCTTAAAAGTCACAAGAACAATTTCCACTATTCACTGAGCACAGGTTTGTTCTTTTCAGGACATTTCAAGGAGCTTGAGATGATCCAGTGAGAAGGTCACCTCTCAAATGTCTCATGTGTTTGTCTCTGTTCCCCTGAGATTCACCGTCCCTCAGGTTTAATAAATCAAATGCTCGTACTGAAAGATGATCACAATTAAAGACATCTTACAAGTCACTCTGTTTGGGTCCATTATGTTTTAAATTGATGGCTTAAATCAGGAGTCTTGACAATGTTGTGCTTTTGATAAATGCACTTGAAAGTCTACTAGATTTTTTTACAATGTAAAATGTAAATTACAAATGTTATAAATGTAATATTGCTTGATATGCACATTAAATAAATGAATCACAATTAATTGCACTTGTTAATATTTGCAGATAAAAGAACCCAAATGCAGATAATACAAAAACATTAGATTATTGTGGAAAAGAGTAAACAATAAACAATGCAAAACATAATTTTAAAAATTAAAATATATTATTGAACACAAGCTCATTAACATCTTCCAGCTGTGCTTGGAGGGTCAGGGGTCATGACTAAAGCATGTATTTTTTTTTCTCTTTTTTAAATAATGAATTCTACCAATATTTGAAGAAACGCTCAAGTATGATTAACTGTGATTTATCTTATCATGGGCCAGAAATATGCAAAATGCTCTCATCTCAACTTTCTGTTGTACAAAGATAATGCCCTACACCACACTATTGTGCCTCAAGTTACTCCCAGCATGTCATGACAAACATTTTTCGCTCCCCTGTTTATTCACAGGCACACTGTATTCATGGAATTTACACTGTTCTGGAGTTTATTAATAGCTGCTAGAGGACAGAAAAGCAACGTCGCACTGGGAGATGAAGAAAAGAAAGCATCAACTGTGGAGACAGAGATTGTACGAATCATGGGATCCCGGCGGGCGGCTTTACCTTATTGGTGCTGGGTGCCGAGGCTCCGTCTTTCATGATCTCCCTGTAGCTGAAGGAGGAAATGCTGCTGCTGTCACCGGTCTGCTGCGTACGGCTCGGAGAACTGATTTCTGACAACACCAGCTCCTCCAGACCTGCACAGATACACAGACAGAAATGTTTTTAACAAGAGATGAGTTGTGGCAGTGGGACCCAGATGGAAACTACTGCCTTTTTTGCATTTTCTGTAGTCGGTGGATTTAAACATGCCAAAATGTGTATGATGAAGCTTAAAATGGCACACTTATTGGTAACTGAAAGCAAAAATAAAATATCTTAAAAAATTTTGTTTAATGATTATTTTATTACAGTAAGTGACCATAAAAAACATACTAGAGGCATTTTGGTTGGTTTTCCGTGAGGAATAAACGCATGTAGAGTGGAGGATGTGGAAAATGTCATGAGTTCTGCTGAGCATACAGATTTAGTGAGGTCGTGGTTATCACATCTAAACCTTTCTTTGTTCTGCTGCTTAAAGTCCTCCAGAAATTACCAAAAATTTTGGTAAGGAAAGATTTTCTCTCTAAACTCCAGCTGTATCTAGGCAACAACTCATAAAAAGAAGGTCCCTAAAAATGAAAATTGTTGTTTGTTTCATGAACGTAAAATAGAAGCCATTAATAAAATCTAAATGTATTCTTCTTCCAAACAGCCTTCCATCTCATGTCCAAACTTGAGCCAATGAACTACTTTCAGATGCAACACACGGTGCTCGTCTTCTTCAGACAGCATGTGTGTGATTGTGTAAGTTTGGACTTCCAATCCTTCTGGCCTTTTCACAAAGGTCCTACTTTAAAATGTCTGATTCTAAACTTTCTGTAGAGCAACCATTAAACATTTAGAGTCGTTTAAATTATAAATGGGCCAAAAGAGGAGTGCCCTGGCATGGCCAACAATCTACAGAGAGCAAATGCACGTATACATGGATCTGTAGCACTTTTTAGAGGGGGGCTGCATGAAATATTTAAACCCCGTCCTGTGTGTGCTGGGTTCGCCCCCACATGAGTTATCAATTTTAAGGCACAAACGATCAAATGTACCTGAGAAGTTGGGGACATTGTGTCAATATTTGAGTCAATGTTGAAAACAAACACCTGGACATCAGATAGAGAAGATGAATTCTGATTCAAGTCATGCCGACTGTTCCATCACTGATACGTTGTCGACTCACAATTACTTATTTTATAAAAAAAGGCTTCTTACTTGACAAATATATTCAGAGGTGAGTTAATGTCGTGATGAAACATTCTGCTCTCATCAACAACAAACCCACACGTGCATCAGTTTTGGTGGTATGCCGTTGCCATAGAAACAACTACCAAGTCTGAGGATGCCAATGGCTCATATCATCCAAGGAGACATGAAGGCAGCATTAACATAGCAAAACTAATGTTATACCACAAGAAGACTAAACATGCGTCTGTAAAGTGCTGACTGTTTTCTCAAACAGTATAAAGGCTGTTAACCCTGATGCTGGAAGAAACCCAGACATGCTCTTCGACCTGCAGCATAAGCATGACTTCATCTGCTTTCTTATTCTTGCTTAGCTCTGCATATTTACATCTCCGTTTTAAATGTTTCATGTCGCCCATGTGTGACGTAACAGCAGCTGAACAGACTAACACTGTTAAAATCAACCGAGAGAGTGGGCTATCACTTTATAACAGACTTGGTTTCTTAAGGAGATTTTAAATGTGGTAAGAAAACAGGGTTTACCTGTGCGGGTCTTAGTGTTGGTTAGGATCTCCTGCAAGCGCTCCTGAAGTTTATCTGCTCGCTTTCTCTCCAAATGAAGTTGCCTTTTCAAGTCCTTCAGCTGCGAAACACAAGAGCAATTTTGTAAATCCATAAATTTGGTGATTTTAATCACACCATTACAACAACTAAATAATATTACAATTAAATTGCATTTTGGTATGTTGACTACAGAATTTGGTTTGCAGACATTTTGTGTCCCGCTGTTGTTAAATAGCTAGAAAAGCTTTCCAGAAAATGACTCATTTAGCCAGCTGATAGGACAACAGGCTTGTGTGGCAAAAATACCCTTTCGTTTTTGTGTAGGAACATAAAAATGGAAACCTCCTCTTTTGGCATTTGGCAGGTGCTTTTATCCAAAGCGTCTTACAGTGCATTTAAGGTCCACGTTATATAAAATGTGTTCCTACGGATGTGCAGACTACACACTTTCAAGAGCGATTAGGTGGTGGGTTTCTGAAAGACTAGTAGGTTGTAAAGGGTTCATTTATCCTCCATGAAGAAATTTTCAATGCATCCGTTTGGTTTTCACCATAATCACTTCGCATCGGGATTATGTCCGACTACTAAAGAGGAATTTAAAGACAGTATTTATAAACCGAGTAATACATGTTGCCAAAACAAAAAACTTGACATCAATAAATCGTTATTTATCGAGCTAAAATTCTGGAGAGCTTCTGTAGCTGGAAACGGACGCACACACACGATGGATTAACTGTCAAAGTAGATTGACAGTGATGATGGGACAGGAGCGAGTGTTGATGAAAGAAGATGGGCCCTCATCAATGAAAGGTCTTATTTCAGGGTCTGTAGGGCAGAGAGGTGTGCTGCCCATCGCCTGGGACTGCTTTTATTCACTTTCTGGGAAATGGAGAGAGGGAAAGCCCTGACTCATCTCTTTTTCCTATAGCTGTTAAGAGTTCGTCAGGCCTTACTTACCGCTGAACTGCCTTTTTTCTCCAGGATTCTCTGTCCATCCACTACATCTTTAATTTCCTAAAATACATAAAGAAAAGTTACTGTGTAATTTCTTTTTTTAAAGGTACAGGCTTTAAAGTTGCAATTAATGACTTTTGCCTTTCTGTCGCCATCTCTGTTTGAAACACAAAATTGCATGAAAACTTTAGAATTAAAATGTCAAACTGACAATATTTTATGTCCTGCAAAATTGTACCCGACAGCTCAATTTGTAAATTAATGTCAATTTAAACAGACATTGTTTTAATTTACTTGCACAATAACTGATTTTTGTTTATTATTAGGTTATTTTGTTCATTTTAAACTATTAGAGATACTTTAAAATTAACAATGATACATAGTTACAGTTTAGTTTGGACCCATTTCTGTTTTTATTCTGGATTATTTTCAGTTTCTTATTAAAAAGAGGTATCTGTAGTTGAGAAAACAAGATTGTTATTATTAAAACAGAAACCAAAACGTTGTTATTGAATGTTATGAAAGTCCAAAATACATAATGCCTTTACATTTAAGAACCACAATAAGAGAAAGCACTTAAACCGAAAGTTAAGTTTATTTCTAATCGTTTATTTTAGTTCACTATAATGTTAAAACTAGCATGAAACAGCAGCTTTGTTGCTCTGGAAATGTCTCATCCCCATCGAGCAGCTGTTAACATATGTGAGCGATACTGAGACACAAACATGAACAGAACAATCCCATCATGCTACTGTTGAGTCACATCTGAAATTACTGGTGAGCTCCAACGATCACACCCCCATAAAATCCTCCATGAGAGCGCTGCTTTATTTAGCATCTAAAAACACATGCTTTCTCATCACGCTGAGGAACAGACGCTCCAGCAGAGCCAGAGAGAGGATTTCTTCAGCTCACGCACCTGCTTCAGTTTGCTGATTGTGTTGGTGAGATCTTCCTTGTCTTTCTCCATCGCCATCACTTGCTGTTTGACCGCATCCACCTCTGCAGCTTTAGCCTGAATGATGGAGGTGAAAGACACGTTTTTCATTAATTCAGAGGATTTGCTCACTGTCTGCACACATAACTGATGGACAAACTATAATATCAAAACACCACAAGGCTGAAAAACAAAACATCAAAATAGACCTCCTTGATGATGATGATGTTCTAACAAACTGGCTATTTATAATCTTAAAAAATAACTTTTCCTTCCTGCTGATGAAAGCGAGGTTGTGTAGGGAAGGAAAAATAATATCAACAAATAATACTTTCATGATCCGATCACCACCTGACCTTCTCACTGAATATTGTTTATTAAAAATACATTTTTATAGATTTTTGTCTGTATTTGAAAGCACAGAAAAAGGAGAGAAAAGCGTGGGGTGAGATCAGGACCTGACCCAAGCTAGAACTTAGATCGCCCACACAAAACCACTGAGGTTTAACATCCCTGAGAATGTGTGCTACCCGCAGAGCCACGTCTCTCACATCACATCCACGTAGAAATGTAACATTATCAATGCTAAAAGTGTTTAGCATGATGCATATTTCTATGAAAAACCGAATGATTTTTAAGCTGTCTTCAAAAACTGCACATTAGTCTGGATTTTATGTTCAGCACTAATCCATTACATCCCTCTGGTGTGAGACTATAAATATGTATGAAAACAACATCTACATCAAAAACGTAAGCCTTTGAGATCTGTTAATGTATACTGAAATATAAATGGCTTTAGCTGACAGCTTTGTGTACCTCCAGCTGAAGCTTGTGTTCCTTCTGCAGTCTCTGGATCTCTTCTGCGTGCTCCAGAACCTTCTTCTCCATGGACTCCTACACCGTACACACACAAATGACATAATTATTTAGCATATCATCCTGACCATCCAAGATCAACAGTTTATGATCAATTAAAACAAAAAAAACTTTAACCATTCAGCTTTTGCAATTTAAGTAAAACCCAAAAAACAACACTGACATCATGTGGTCATGTGGATACTCTTACGTAAACATCAGTGTTTGTGTAACAAACGGTACCTCTGCTTCCTTCAGCCTGCGTTCAAACCAGCCCTTCGTTCCCTCCATCGACTGAACTTGAGCTTTTAGCTCCTCCACGTACGGCTGAAGGCCCTCCAGCTCTTTGTTACGTGCCTGACAAGAAGCAAGACGCATTTTATTTTCTGAAGTGCCCATTACAGCGTCAATAACTCTGGAGTAACTTGAGTGCCTTGTGATACAATAGTTTATGGATCAACCCCAGCGGGCTTTAAACCCACAACCATTCAGTTACCAGTCCAGCAAGAAATGCTGAGTTCATCTCTCAGTTTGTAAAGCAAAACTATGAGTACCCTCTCATCTCGCAGCTGTGAGCGGAGCTCCTCTTCCGTACGGTTCTTCTCCTCGTGGAGGCCACGGAGCTCCTTTTCGTAGCGCGCCCTGATGCTCAGCACCTCCTTCTCATGCTGGAGACGCACATCGCTGAGCTCCTCTTTGTGCCGAGACTTCTCCTGCGCCGTCTCGATGGCCAGTTCATCCAGCATGACCTTACGTTTATCTGCAGTCTGGAAAAACAAGGACAAGATGGAGAGTTAGGTGTGAGAAGAACCACATGTGGTACTGTGACATAATCATCCGTTTGGCGATTTCTAAACTTCAGTCATTCTGAAATGACATGTCTGTAGAGAAGAGTTTTAATGTTTTGAGTTATGATAATGTGAAATTAGAGGAGATATGTGTTTAACTGTAATAAAACAAGTACAATAATGTTTTTATATTTTCCCTTAATTGAAGGGGAAATGTAATCCATTAAAACACAAAGAACAAATATATAAACTCATTTCACATCTGCCAAGAATTTCTAATTCATTTTTACATACAGTAATAATGAAAGGTACAGTTTAATTCTAGGGGTAAGAGAAAAGGTGTAAAACTAAATTGTAACTTTTTTAACAGACTTATCTGAAAATGATATAAAAGTATAGAATATGGCTCCTTTGATAGATAAAAAACCCCAAGGTGGATCTTCCAGAACTCATTTATGTCTAAATGGGATAGAGGCTTTTGTATTAATAGAGTCATTATGATGTACAAAAGATCAGAATATGAATTCAAGGAATCACTGCAGGAACTAAAATAGAGTCACACAGACATGGTGACAGTGCAAAACGTCAATGTTACAATGCTTTGACCTCCTACTGCTGAAAGTGTGTGTGTTCATCACCTTTCTGGCTTCTTCCAACTCCTGCTGTAATTTGTCTTTATCTAGTCCCACTTCAGTGAGTTGCTCCAGTAGTCGACTGTTTGCTCGGTTTGACTCCTGATTAGTAGAGAAAAACATCAATGACTAAAGAATCTAAAAACAAATAAATCAATCACATACACTTATTAACAAACTGCATTAAAAAGTTACTTTCTTATTCTACAACATATACACAAAGCAATACTTAAGTGCATCATCATTATCCAGCAAACATCAGCCTTGTGTTTTGTGTTACTTCAGTTAATGCTTTTTCCTGATAAATGAGAGGAGACAGTCGGATCAAGGGTATCGGTCAGAAGTCTGAGCCAGACCTTTAAATTGGGAAACTCTGCTTCAGATTACTTGGAAAACTTCTTACAAATAAACATTTGGAGGATTGACTAAAGTAAGTGTTTTTTATTCAACTTTTTTGTTGAATAATTGGGCCAACTGTTTACAACAATGCCTACTAAATATGGCCGGCAAGTGCAGAGTTGCACTCTTACTGTTTGTAAGTTAAACTGAATCCTGACCTGTAGCTGCGAGTTCAGATCATCTCTTTGTGCCAGGAAGCTCTCCTGCTCGGTGCGTCTCTGCTGAAGCTCACTGTTAAGTGCCATGTTTTGCTCTCTCAGCAAATTCAGTTCCTGAGTCTTCACAGTTTGGATCTGGGAAACAAGACACGTGTGTCAGTTAAACACTCACGCAACGTGTGGATTTACTCCTGGTGAGAAAATGTGAATAGATGACAAATAATCCATCTGTCTGGATAAGCCTACTTCCCTACTATGCAGTAAGTAAAAATCAGTAGGCAACATGAGTAGTATGTCTGAATCCCTAGTGTTCTGGCTAAGCATGGCTGTCAACAGTCCAATGTGCAATTCAGCACAAAGCAGAATTCAATATCCAAATAAATGTACCCATGAGTGCTTTTAAGCTAAATATAACCCTTCATGCAAGATTAATATAAAGTGTATGCATGCATGTGCATGTGCATATACAGACAAATTATCCAGGCTTAATGTATGGATGAATATATTAAAAGTTGCCAGGTTTTTAAAAACAATATCACTTCCAAAGTGCTGCTTTCAGCTGATTTTGCAGCCAACAAACTGCAGAAGTTTTGTTTTGTGCTGAATGCAAAGTGCAAACTGAAATATTTATAATATTTAAAAATATTTAAGGGATTACAGTAGGGAAAGCTAATGGGTGAGATCCGCGGCATTAAGCTGCACCTGTGTAGTAGATGTGTAACTTTATAAAGTAAACCAGACATGACCCGAGAATAAAGATGATGCAGGAGCTGATGAAGTGATGTCATATCAGGGGCAGGTACCTGTTCAAGAGCCGCAAGATTTGTCCTGAGAGCATCATTCTCACTCAGCATACCCTCCACCTGCTCCTGACTGACCGCGCTCTGACATGCTACCTGCAGCTCCGCCCAAACACCACCCGACAGCAGAGAGAGGAGAGGGACAGCGAGAGAGAGAGAAAATGGATGGATGGATGAGAGCAAGAGACAAAAAAAAAGAAAGAACGAAAGAATGCACAAATAAACAAAATGCACAAAAGAAAGAACAACAGAAAAAAAATTGAAGTACAGTAGGAAGGGAAGTGTAGAGCGAAAGAGAAGGAAATGCAGCAGACATGTGTGGGATGAATGAAGACAGACGTGTTCGTATACATTGTGGGGATTGTGGGGTGAGTGATGATGAAAACAGGAAGAGTACATTAGGGGGAACAGAAGAACAAGCCCAAAAAAAGTCAAAAGAAGAGAGAAGAGAACAGGCAGAATTAGAAACACAGAAGAAGTTTCTAGAGATGCAGTCAAGCACTTCTGCATTAACACGAGAGAAAACAGCTTATCTGTTCGCTGCTTAATTAACATGTGTGACCTCACGCAGGACAGTGTTGGTGGCAGGACCGGCAGCTGAGCTGACAGCAGCCCTCAGGGACCCGTGTGTGTCCTGAAACACCTGCACTGTGCCACGCTAATCCTTCATTATTCAGATCTTGATCTTTAACATCATCTTCCATAAACGCTCTATTGAACAAGATTCTCTCTCGCTAATTATAAACTTCAGAAACGTCTCTATAAGCCAGAGAGGGAGTTTGCTAACAGGAGAAAGACTGTGGAGTTGTATTGCATGCTTGCTGTACATATTTAAAGGGACAGTTCACCCAAAAATGACAAATCTGCTCACCATCATTATTAGCAAAATGTCTCATACATACTCAAGTTCATACACAATAATTTGGATTGTGTAATTATAATAATATATGAATTAATAAAGTAATGTTGTTGCAATGTTTGTTTTATTGATAAGAGCACAGAGAATCTTTTCTTCTTGATTAATTTTTCCTTTAAGACTGCAATAGAAAACAGACCAATAATAAAAAAACTGCATCCTAGCTTTTAAATTAAGTCCAATTTCACTATTAAATCTTAGCAACACTATAAAATTGTAATTGCGTTCCACACTGCTAACAACACCCACATGAGCCGTATGTGCTTTATTTATACAACGATTAGGCAAAGAATTTAATTTAATCTGTTACACCTATTATCATCAAAAGTGCACTAATTCTATGCAGATTAATCGTCTGCTTTCATTTATAAGCCCGGTAATGAACGGCGAACCGACAGATGTAGAATTGCAGATTCATTCTCTGGAGATGTGCTAATCACCATCTGTGATAGAATAAACATTTTAAGCGAAATGAACTTTTTCTCTAACAAATACTCTTCTGTATTTTTCCCACACGTTTTTTTGGCAATGACAAAACAGAATACTAGAAACCACCTACCATTTATTTAATTAAAAAAATAAGCATAATACAGTAATGCAATGACAAATTGAAGTTCAAGCATGCTGCGCTGTTGGATTGAATACTTAGAGAAGTTTGAATACTTTACTTTTTACCATCAACAAAGAATATTTGCAGATTATGCACAATGCATGATACTCTGTAATTTAAAATAAAGCAGTGGAGAAATAGAAAGACAGCTACCTGATCTTTGAGCGCATGGATGGCCATCTCATGCTCTTTCTGTTTACTCTGCAACTGTTCCCTCAGCTCAGTGACATTCTGAAATCGCACACAGAAATCGTCAGCCGGTAAGATTCAATGCATTTTTAGTATGACAGTGATGGATGCAGTAGAGTGTCTATGGTCCATTAATCTCTGCAGATAGGTCTCAGAGCCAGAGTTCACTCTTCAAGCACTGACTGCACTCTCAAGGGTTTGAAAATGTTTATCATCATATTCCCTTAGTGGCCATCCATCGATCGCCCAATGATACCTGCGACAAATGGGCTGTAACATTATGGAATTTGGCAGGGTGGTCACCGGCGGATCTCACCTGGTTGGCGGCCATTAAATCTGCCTGCAGTTTCTGCACGCGAAGGTTTATGGATTTCAGCTCCTCCTCTTTCCTCTGCTGGATCTCATCAATTTTAGTCCTGTGGAAACAAATGCATCATGTGTCATCGAGATATGACTAATGTTAGGTAGGTCCGTTTCCAGACATAGCCAAATGAACACCAAAATAATACTGCAAATTCAGCAGAAATAAATGGTACGGTGTCATTTAAATGGTGTCATATGAATAAATGCAGTATAAAAGGAGGGTTCCAGAATTAAATATGTGATACAAGTTCTCCAAATTTTTTGCATTACTGCATATAATGAATGACAACACAAAATTCGTCTGTAGAAGCCACAATTCAGGGTGATTTCTCATTTTTTATTAAAAGGACTGTGTAAGGACATTTACAATCTTAGAATCTCTTAAAGTTTGATAACAATAGCTAGATACTTTGTAAAAGGAAAATGTCAGTTTTGTAAATGCGTGTTTATCCTTTTTGTTTTGCTTTGAATCGAACACAAGTCTGTTTTATTTGTGGTATAGGACTTATAAGTAAACTTTCAGTTTCCAGGCCAAAATGAGCAGTCAATGTTCAAATCTGCAGGTCTGTCTCCCTCACCTGCTGTCATTGTAAAGTGCTTCCTTCTCAACCTGCAGCCGCTGAAAACTGAAACACAAGCATAGAGACACCACAGTGACACGGTACATAAAGAAATGATACAGATTTATCTTATGCTTGAGGAGTTAATGTGTTTAAAAACAGATTATCATTGAATCATTAGCATTAACCTATAACTTTAATATTTTAGCAGATTGTGTGTAAAGTCACTTTATCACTGTCCTACTAAATAAATTACTGCAGAATCATTTAGATTTCAGTGCAACTGAAGGTGTAATTAAAGCGAAATGAGGCTAAGAATGTGTTTTGGAGCTGCAAACCACTCTGGCACAGAGATTTTGGGACAAACAGCAAATCAGAACTCTCAGCAATGCAACAAGCATTTACCTCTCTTGTTTCTTCTTCAATTTGTCAGATATCTATAAAAAAAGGGAAACATTAACATGATTATTAAAATGCAATATAAAATCAAGATTTTACATTAAAATAACATGAACTTACAAATCATGCATAGTCAGACAAAAACATCATTAAGATAGTAATGAGGGTACATTTGGTTTTCATCTCGACCATATTTTGAATAAGCTCACATGCTTCAAGAAAAAAACATATCAGACTTACTTTAGCATTTTCTTCTTGTAGTTTTGCCATTTCTGTTTGCTTGTACATCTAAGAAAGAAACAGAAATACCATATGATTTGAAAATTCTGTGTAATGCAAGAACAAACATTTTCAAATGATTAAAAAAGGTTTGGGCCCATTTAAAATAAAAACTGAAATTAATCTAAAATATAATATTTCATTTAGCAATTCATAATATGGAAACGGTAAAAAAATAAATTTCAATTATAAATGTGACAAATGTGTATTTTTTTGGTGCAAGGTGAAAATGAACACCCAAAACAGCCTCAGCAAGGGTAAACACACAAACTCTCATCAGCAAAATGAAGAAAAACGTCCTTTTGTGTGATTCCTGCAGGCCAGGGTATTTGGAGGATAAGCCTGATGTTTTACCTCCAGTGACTGGAGTTGCTCTCTTAGTAAGCATTTCTCCTCCATCTCTGTTTGGAGCTTCAGCTGTACCTCTGAAACTCAAAGCAAAATGCATATTAGTGAACATGACTGAAATAACATCATCATGCAACCTTCAGCGGCTCTTCTCAATGACTCTTCTCAAGTTTGATATGGTCAGAAGGCTGTACTCACCATTAAGATCAGTATCTCCTTGTTCCGGTTTCACAGTCTGCCCGTCGGCCTGGGAAAGATAAGACGACATTAAACGCTGCATATATTTACAAAAAGTTAAAAAGCAAGAATCATTCCTACAATCAATTCATGTTATTCATACTAACACGGATAAATATATAACTAAAAATAGTACAGTTTACTATTCACTATCCAATCAAATCCTATACCCTTATTATCTTCCGGCTATCACATTACTTCACAAAAATGCCCTTTGAAAGCCGTTTCATGTTTTCTTTAAGGGAGAAACAGGCTAGCCATAGCCCTTTATTTGATAATGCTTATTGGTTCACCATCCTTACATTGCCTTTATCTTTCCTGGACTGATGCCACAGAAAAGGCTGATGGTGGCGTCTCTGCTGTGTCTTTCCATCGTTTACACAGCATCTGTGGCCTCTGCATTAAACATGACCTCTGAGAACTCCAGCAGAAGAGAGCTGAATCAACACTGCTCTTAAAACACTATCAACTACTTAAACTGAAGCTTGAAAGTTGTTTAGAAACAGCTTTAGGGAAGATGAAAGATTATAAGGAGGCCAGTGTTTACAACGCAAACATTACGGTGTGACGGTGTTGAATATCCGCAGTCCTAAAAAAACATGTCAAAGACATCTCGCTGACTGTCTTGAAAAGTACTTCTGAATGTGGTGAAAGTGTTACACGTGAACTGCCATTAAAAATATAGAAGCAAAAAAATTAACAAATACAAATACATAAATGTTAATGGCAATGTTAGTGATTGTTGGAGGAGCCCATGATCCGTTACCTTGTCTGCTTCATCGCTGCCTGGAACGGCAGCATCCTCACTGTGACCGCTGGCCTCTGATTGGACACCGTTAGTGTCAGCAGCTCCATCGATGATGACATCTGTGCGTTCTTGAAGAGCTACATACACACATACAGAATACTGTATCAATGCCTCTTCAGGCTTTTCATGCAAACATTATTGCAAATTAAGGAAAAAATGATTGAAAAATTTAAGTCTCACAGGCATGAACCTGCCATACCTGTCAATTTCTTCTGCAGGGCGGAGTTTTCAGCCTGCAGCCGCAGGAGCTCAGCATCTACTGGAGCAGGGACGGGGCTAGAGACGGGTCTTTCCAGACCTTGACCCTCCCTCAGTCCTCGATTCTCCAACTCCAACTGCTCAATCTGAGAACATAACTATACCAAAACATAGTAACTGATTAGAATACATAAGAATAATGCAAATTATATGTCACTTTGGTAAAATAATTCAACAATTCTTATGCTGAGATATGTGACATGAAGTGATAAATTAGGTGTTACTGACATGCAAAAAATGTTCTGTTAGCAGAAGTACTGCTGTTGTAGGCAAATGAACGTTTGGTTATGCCTTGCTGTTGTAATTCATGTGGATATTTCTGTATTTCTGTAATTCATGTGGGTATTTCTTAGCCATAAATTACCTAATTTGACATCTTTATATGGAACTTTAGACAAACAAGTTATACCACAGTTTGCAAAAACAAATTTTCTATGACAGTCAACAGCATTTTATAATGTAACTTGCATTAAACTTGCAGAAAAAGCATTCTATTAAAATATCCTTTCTCACTCTTTGTGTGTGTGTTTAGTACCTTTGATAGTTCTTGCATAAGGGTGCTATTCTGCAGTCTAAAATCATCTTCCTGACTGTGTAACTTCCCCTGAAGCATCTTGTTCTCACTGAGTAAGGCATCTACCTCCTTAAAAGAGAGCGAGAGACCAATATACAACAGAATTTACAGCCATATACATTCTTCCATACTTGACATTAAGGCCATTTAAATCCCAAATCGAATATTTCTCCCAGAAAAAACTCACCTGTGCTTTCTTGCTTTTATTTAAAGCCTGTGGGGTAAAATGAAAAAATATTACAGCAGAAATGACAATCTGAATGCAATAGCACACTGAGAAAACCCAATGACAGATGCAACTGCTCTGTACTTTATTGACCACATGCACTTTGAAGGCGATATGGTGGCAAAGGTAAAATGTGAAACTTCACAATATGGAAAGTTTTAAAATGTGCAAAAACACATTATCAGCATATCGATTTACTGACCATATACAGTACATTTTTCCATTACATTAAGAGCATATTTGATGAACAAAGCCAATGCATACACTACTATCATCAGTATATTTGTAATGAACCTATAACCTTGGTGCTGCTAACGTAATGCTCAACCAAAGCTATAAGAACTCTTTCTTTAAAATAATACTTTTTTGAGCTTCCACTGCAACAGCAGCAGATTACTACTTCATCTTTACTCAACTGTCTCAGTCAAAAATAGGGCTAACAACTGAAATAGACCAGCATTACTGAGAACAGATTAAAACAAAAAGTGAGAAAAGCACACACACAGCACATTCACAAGGCCATGCGCGAAAATAGAGACCAGCAGCAAAGCATGACCTCTATCTCATGATAATGACCTGCTGAAAAACTGACCAGTCTTTACCTTCTGTGCTTTGACATAGTCTTTCTCCAAGGTTGAGATCTTCTGCCGAACGCTGTTGAGCTCTATACCATAAAATGAAATCAATACACAGTATTAAGTAATGCTGCTGCCCCAGAAATTTCACTTTTCTCCTATCTTTATTCCCACATAATACAAAAAATACTATTTTATGTCTGTTAATTTTAGTATGAAACTGTGTAGGAAGCAGGATAAACAACAAACCTTTTCAGATGATACAGGAAAATAATTCACATATTTACATTACATTTACATTTAGCTGACGCTTTTATCCAAAGCGACTTACAAATATTAGAAGACATGGTAACAAATCATGTCACTGACTCACTGACTCTACTGTGACTTTACTTAATGTAATATTCTGATTTACACAGCTGACAAATAAACATAAGCAGCAAATAACCAGATGGTTTGTTTTGTTAATAACTGCTTGCACATGTGACATATGTGTGTTTTTGGCAAAACACTGGCATTATTTGACATACAGAAATAGAATCTGGTGTGTTTAAGAGCAAATCAAGTCTTTGGGGCAATTTTGTCTGGAATCAACAGGGCTTTAGTGAAATATAAACAGGGGATTCAATATAGTGGTATTAGTAATAAAAACATTGTAAGAGAATTGATAAGTTTTGACTGAAAATATTACATTTATAACACTGAAATTGCCCTGTGGATGTATGTGATCTAGAGTCACATGTCTTTTACAGTTACTCACCAGCTGTATTTTTCCGCAGCTCATCAGATAACTGGTAGTTCTGCGTTCTCAACTCCAAGAGCTGAGCCTGTGGAAACACATTAAATAAAAGATTTATAAATCACTATACTGCATAGATTATTAAGTTGATAAAGATTACTATTTACAACTATGGTGACTATCATAAAAACAAAACAACATCATCTCAAAACAAAAAGGGCAATACCTCTATTTGTTTATGTAACAAAAAACAAGTAAAATAAATATATTTAACATACAAAATATTCATTTAAGCAATGGAAATCATCCTGGTTGCTATTAAACTGCATATTACATGCATCTGACCATGTAAACAACAGGATGCTAGTGCAAAAACAAGCAAATGACATTCCACTGACAACCCCACTGCCAGGAAATATAGCTTAAATTTACACTACATGTAAATTAAAAAGGCCTTTGGTGGATCAGAAAAGAAATACAACAGCTACATGATGTGCAAACGCTGCTAACGGACATTAATGATATTTATTAGCGTGCTAACAGGCTAACACACATTTCTCTATTACATATCACAAACCCATTAATGTCATTTAGCCAGACTGTCATCGTATTAACCAAACTACTACATTCATTTATTAAAAACCTCCAAAAATGTCTAAAATATATTTTCCTGCACAGTTAAACTGATATGCTAGCGGCTAAAGCTAACAGGATTTGTATCCGCTGAGGGGATCTTACATCTACATCCTACAGCTACATCTTGTTTTCACAAATTTACAAGCTGAATCACTCGTAAACATACTGGCGATAGTATATCTTTATGATAAGTTAAAGAAAAAAAGAGTAAATTACGATGTTTGTACCTGCATGCGATGAAACTCCTCTTCAGATAACGCTTGCGCCATCTTCACCCACCGCAAAACACTACTGGACGAAATAAACACACTCTCCGTATATTATTACTGTATTTTCTGACAGCTCTGTGTGACCAAAAGAGACGTCATTGTGACTAAATGATGAATGAAACTACAGATGTCCGACATCCCCCATCTCAAGGCTTTGGCTTGTAGGCAGATGCGCGTTCATGTGCGCACCTGTCCTGCAGGTGGCGCGCAAACACTGTGCAGTTGTTATTGCTGGTCTTCATTACATGGACTATGTCTTATAAATGTAGGGAATATAATATAAAAATATAATATTATTTATTTATTATGTTTTAGGGTGACTGAGTAATATGGATTTATAAACTGTTGTTTATGTGCCTATGAGTATATGTATATATAAGACATATATTTCTCATATCCCAAATCAACTAAGTTCTGAGATTTTTAGCCTATTATTGTCATTATTTGCCTATCAAGAAAAAGAAGTCTCCTAATGACACCTAATTAAAATGTCAGATAATGTAAAATAAGGTTTTCCTGGTTTCACTGAATACAAAGGTGTCAGGTATGGCTCAAACCAATGACTTTCGAGAGATGTAAAAATTGTTCATACCATAGGCCATTGAGAACATTTGGTCAATGACTTTTATAATTTCTTATAACTTTTAGTCTTAGATTTTTAGTCTCCCATATTTCAAAAACAGAAAGCTCATATATGTCTGGAACCAGTAAAGAACCTCCAGTAAAGATGTTTTAACCACTAGGCTATTGAGAACACTTGGGCTACCACTTTGATAGCAGGGGGAAACGCTTCCTGACAGCTGTCAACATTCCAGTAAGGTCAGATACGGTTCCCCCGTGTTTCATTAGACAGAAAGTTCATGCATGTCTGAAACCTCAAGTAAAGCTTTTTCATCTCAAAAATGTTTGTTCTGAAATTTTTAACCTATTATTGTTACATTTTTTCATCCATGTTTCATAAGAAAGAAAGCTCATCACAAATATATTTACTAGAGTTATAAGTAACCTCAGTACACACATAAAACACACACACACCGATAATAAACATCATTATGGACATAAGCCAACCATCAGCCTATAAGCAAGAAAGATAAATTCCCCAATGAATTTCCCAACCATTGAATTGCAAACCCACTGAATTTGCATGTCAGCTCATAATCCCTCTTACAACACGAATAAACAGTGACACTAACACACAAAACAGTAAATGTCTATAGGTATAGGCCAATAAAAGGCTATAATAAAAACAGTAAGCCATTGTCAAATGTGTTTGGTCTCTCTAATGTCCTTCTGTCTACTATAGGGGTGGTGGAGTATTTTGGCAGGGAATAGATAAGAGAGACTATCTTCCTTCTCGAGCCACGGCATGGTGAGTTTACTCAAAGCTGATGCAGGCGTACATCTCAAACTTTCTAGTGACCTACAGTATAACAAAACAAATAGGACATTTCTGCATTACAGTGAACAGTAAAATTACCAGATAATAAACTGAATGCAATTCTAAGCTAAACTTGTTTTGAAACCATAACATTTCTCTCAGTATCATAAACTATTAAATACAAGGACAGATTGGCACACACACATACCAACAAAGTTTCTTTGTTAAATGATAAATTAGTTTCAGTGCATGTGCATGGTACGACACTAATGACATCTCTGGACTGAATGAAATGTTATAAGAAAAAGACATGCTTATAGTATACATCATTGATTATAACAGTCATGTGTTATCAGCGTGTGTTATCAGTGGTAAAGATGCATCTCATGGAAACATTGTGTGAACATTTCAAATGTTTCAGTCAACTTCAAATAGACATGTTTTAAACAAAGCAGCTTTAACATCCTCACCACAGGCTTTTTTATGCATCACATTATTCAATGCCTCTCTGGTTTTAGCAGATTGCTCTGATGTGATCAGTTAGTTGGTCTAATTTGCTTGTTGTTTTGCATATAAGGGACCTCACAACTCCAGACTGAAATATTGCAGTTAGCTGAATCAATCGCTTACTGTTGCCGAATTCATGGCACTGTGGTTTAATCTTTCGCAGAATGTGGAAATCCTGGCTAATAGGACATCATTTGTCAAGAATTAAAGTCCCATCTGGTGTCTTTGATGGCAAAGAAATCATTGATTCAGATTAACATGAGCTAAAGAGATTCTGAATGAGCTAAATGACTAAGGATGCAGTCTTACAGTCTCTGTCTAATTTTAGTCTAATGCTGTTTCTGATTATACTGTATGCAGTTTGGTCCAAGGCATCAAAGACATGAACTATTAAATACAAAGTTTTAGTTTTAGAGCAGTTTAAAGTTTGGAATAATGTCATCTGATGAATTGTGCACAATAAGACTCGAAACTATTAATATAGTATAGAATGTAAATAGGGTCCATTTTGGTTTCGCGTTAAGTTTCAATTAGGCCCATTAAACCACTGACAACGTGTACTATCAGAGCTGGTGATGGTGGTGTGACACATCAGATCAGCTTGTACAGGAAGTGCCACAATTTAGCAACACTGATACTGTTAAAACCGTACATGAGTGTTTGCCACACAATGCAAAGCATTCTGGAAAGGACAGCCTCCTCGATGTTCTTCCTGCACTCGCCAATGCATAAAATTCTTCCTTATCTGTAGACAAAAGTATGAGGCAAACATGACATTCAGGGGATCTAGGTATGACACATATAGGCAGTCATAATTGTAGAGATAGGCAGACATTTAGCAGACGCATTTATCCAGAGTGACTTACGAATGGGAAAGCATTTAACATTCACATTTAACATTAACACTAACTGCAATACACAAAAAACGATGTAAGCTCCATTTACATGTAGTATTGTAGGAAATTTGAAGGAACTAGATTTGAATTATTCAGCAGTGCATGAAGGTTGTAGGTCTTACCTGAAAAGACAGACTGTATGGTGTTGCCTCCAGCTTGGATGAAGGAGACGAGCGCCATCATAATGCTCATCATGGAGGACAGGGCCTCTTCACTGCCATAGCATGAATAGATAGGCTTCCCTGTCTCACTCAGTACACACAGATGCTTTCTGTGTGTTTCCAGCTGTCTGCCATCACATCTTCATACTGACAGGACCTATAGCTCCTCAGCACAGTTGAGTTTTGTTTCTGTTCATTGATTTTTGTATGAGCTTTAGGTTGAAACTCCCTGCTTCTTCTTTTCTTAAACAGGAATGTGTTTTTATGTCTCATATCCCTCAGTCACTGTCCTCTGTCCCCAAACCTGTAATGGTTCTCCTTTACATTTAGTTCTGAAATCTCAAAGGTATCACATGATGCTCTGGAATCACAGAACGGTTGAGACTCTGTATATATCACTGCTATATATATACATATATATATATATATATATATATATATATATATATATATATATATATATATATATATATATATATATATATATATATATATATATATATATATATATATATATATATATATATATATATATATATATATATATATATATATATATATATATATATATATATATATATATATATATATATATATATATATATATATATATATATATGTATATATATATATATATATATATATATATATATATATATATACATACATATATACATATATATATATATATATATATATATATATATATATATATATATATATATATATATATTTATTTTATTTATTTATTTATTTATTGATATACTTAGATATACTATAGATATACTTAATTTCGTTGATCATTTATTCAGTTTTATTCGTTTTTAAATGTGTAACGAGTTTACTTTAAAAAAATTAATTCAGCTGTCACGTAATGACATTTGAACTCACGCTCATACACGTCGCGTCGCTCCAAGGAACCTGCCAGCAGCCATTACGGTTAAAATAAAAAACCCCAAAAGGCATTCGTTTTTGAAGTGGTAAAGACATTACATTTAAGATGATATATTATTTGACATTATATTAAATAACCCAGAGGTTATTTCTGATGCAAAAACGAGTGTAAGTCTAAAGTTTTGGTGCAGCTTGTCTCTATGAAACGACACAGTCCGAGGGTGAAGATCTGTGAAGAAGTTTTAAGAGACTCGAATTGCAAAACGCATTCGTGAATCTTAGTGAAACATTAATTATTGTATTAAACAATATCAGTCAAAGTTTTTTTTTTTACTGTTTAATTATTGAAGACCAGGGAACATTGACGGAATTATGCATCAAACAACAGCGTAAAGGTATGCAAAATGATGGACATTCTGGTGTTTATTTAATTCCTAAAAGTATTCTTGACTTGAGTTTTGAGTCAGTGATAAAATAAATGAGATTTGTAAATTATTGTGTGTAATCTATAGCCGTTATGTTGCACGGGAGGCGGCTCAAGTGTGTGATTCTTATCCCTGTCCTGGAAAAAACTGCCTAAACAAGCGCTGCGCAGACAGATAATAAGTATGACGTCAAGTACCGCGAGAATAATTCTAAAGCCTAACTCTCGCGGTACATCGTTGTCATACACCGATCGGTCTGCGCAGCGCCACAGCGGATTGGCTGGAGTGTGTAAGTGGGTGTGGCCGCGGCTGATGATTGACTCCGCGCTGTATTGCTGAGAGAAGGTTACTGACCGACAAGATCAATGGGAGAAACTTCCCCGCGTCTCTTCTTCTGCTGATGGTCAGATTGATAAAACGGAAACTTTGCTTTTGTTGTTAGACACTCCGTGCATGTGTAGTAAAGCTTGTTTAGACGCTCACAGAGGTTCAGTATGTTAGAGAAATGGTGATGGAGACGCACCTGTTGAGGTTCGTGGAGCGGATCCGGAGTCTGTCCGGAGATCAGCTCATTTTCAATGAGTTTGTCGTGAGTTATTAATCCATCTAAATGTATTCCTTAACTTTGCTTGTATTTCACAATAACGTACAATCATCATTAACAAAATTATACTTACAAATTGTTTGTAAGTATAATAATACATTATGTACCTTAAGGTGCAGTGTGAATGGTGTATGACACGTCTGTATATACAGTATCAGTACCATGGTATTTCCATCTAATACTAACCCATGTACCATAGTACTGCCATAGTTTGTTTTAATACTGCTATAAGTTGAAAAAGTATTTGGAAACTTAAGCCACCTTTAAAAATGTCTGTATCTGCAGTAGCCAACTAGGTGTAAAATCGAAGGGTTGTGTGCCAACAAATGATGCTAGACATTTTCACAGAACTTTGTGCGAAAGCGTTTTAACTGGTTTGATCTCAAAGTCTTTGGAATGCACACAAGAATTCTGCTTAACATCTAATTTGTTGTGTAGTGGAAAATATAAACGTCTATATCTATACATACTTCTGCTCCTCCAAAAGTATTTTGTAACATTGATATGTAATGTTGAATTTTATATATTTATAAATATATTAGTACATTTGTTTTTGTTGTGTTGGTCAAGTAGCTAAAAAGTGTATACTGTATCTTAAAAGAAATGGCTAAAGTTGACATTTAATGACAAAAATGAAATTTCTACAAAAGGCTTCTATTTAAATGTAACGAAAGCAGTGACCTGTTAAATATTTTATAATTTTGGGATATTAAAGAAAGTTATTTTAGTTCGCTGCCTATTTGCATGTGAATCTATACAGTTGCCGGTCTAAATTACAATTTGCAACTAATTGCAACAAATCCCTAAATGATCATTTTCTTACTTTAATTATACCTGAGGGTTTTCTGGGTGCACATCATTTGCATGTTGAACACCTCATGAAAGGCTGCTTTATTGAATTAGCTCTTCTTGCTCACTATTAAAGCTCTAATAGAATCATGTTTTTATTTTCTCACATTTTGCTGTGGTTTACGTTAAGATCAACCCACTGTTTGACAGTTGTGCCTGTTTTTTTGTTTTACTCATTTGCATTTGTTAGTGAAAGTGTTTGTGTATTTGTGACATGCAGAAGCTTGTTCCTCATTGGGTTTCTGAAGGCCAGTTGTGTTTTCTCTTCAGGCTCCGTTCAGGTAGAACAGCAGAGACTTGAGTATTAGTGGTAAAGTTACAGAAGTGACTAGAGATGTGACTGGTTTGACTGAGAATCAACAATGAGTATCATGCCGAATATAGGCTATGGACCAGTTCTGCTTTTAAAGAATGGAAGTAAAAGTAGCTTAAGTCATAAAACCTTTACCTACTTCTCAGTATGAATTATTTACAGTCATTTTTACATTTATACACTTGTCAGATGCTTTTATCCAAAGTGCATTATACATTTTATCATTATTGATTCAAACCCTTGACCTTTGTGCCACCAATGCAATGCTTTACAGGTGATCTAATCTAATTTGTGTCTTTGTCAGAGGAATTGAACGCAAAGTGCATGGCCAAAAATTACGCTTTCTAAAAGATTATATTTAACATGTATAGGCTGTGTGGTTTCAGCACATTAGGTCATCACAATGCAAATTGGTACAAACCATATCTCTTATATAACATACTTCTGTTAAAGAATAGAAACTATTTGCTTTCATGTTCTACTAAGGAAACCATCATGCTATGCAGAGGCAAGCAAGCAATAGACGCCATCATGTGGTCAGATAATGCAATCTATTCACGTTCCACAGATAAAGATGTGATTATATTTGAAAACGATAGACTTGTGTTAAATCTGTGTGTTTTTATTTGCTTTCTGCAGTTAGTCCGACAGAAGACTGCATCATTGAAAGAAGATTATGGCCTGACCACCCTGGCAGGAAATATCAAAGAAAATGTGAAGAAAAATCGCTATAGAGATATTCTGCCCTGTATGTATTACACAAAACTTCCCTTAATGATAATAAGGATTATTAAAAACATTTACCTTTATCCACATGGAAAATTATTGTGTATCAGTTTCTTTAACTAAGTGAATGATATGGTTTGTCTTGGTAGCAAGGACAAAATGAAAACAAGTTACAGTTTATGTGTATTTGACTGATAATATAGACTTGACCTATTTTTTAGCTTCATATATTTAAGGGTAAATGTCACTGAAGAAAGAACAATAATCATAATAATGGTTTCCCTCTCGTTTTGTACACTAGATGATCAAACTCGAGTCCATTTGTCTCCAACCACATCTGAATATGAGTCTGATTATATTAATGCCAGCTTCATTAAGGTACTGCAGGTTTTTATCACTAAACTCTCTATTCTAATGTATTTTTAAAGTTGGCAAAATGATAAACTTGAACAGGTAATGCAATGCTTGCAGGTTTAATCTCTGTGTATAAAAATACAATCCTGGTCATTTGCATAGTGAAGTTAGAACTATTCTCAGAGCTGACATCATTTTCTGTGCCATTTTTAGCATAACAGCTTTTGGCCAACTGATGTCATGGTAGTTTTTTGTGAAGTTTGTTCCCTTTTAGTTCACACAGAGATCCTAAGTAGAGATCTTTGAGTAGAGTAACCACTAGTGCAGTGATTAACTATGAACATGTTATGATTATTATTTATTGATTTATTTTATATTTTCTTATCTTATGACATTCATGCACATGTTAAATGTGGTCTTACTGTGCAAATGTCATGGATGGATAGATGACAGAGATAATGATTAGTTTTGGAGTGTTTTAATAAGGGTTTCTGGTTCTTGTATCTTTTTTAGGGAGCTTCTGGAAACAAAACATATATCGCTACTCAAGGTCCTCTGAACGGCACTGTGGTGGATTTCTGGCGTATGATTTGGCAACACAATGTTAAGGTGTCTATGTTATTATTTTTGATCGTTCTGGTAATTGAATATTATATTGCACAGAATCTTTTTTGATCTCATTGCTTAAATGTCACGGTATAAAATCAACTTATTGAATTGTTGGAATAAAAACATTGACTTTGTTTTCTCTGTGCTATTCTAATAGGTCATAATCATGGCCTGTAGAGAGATCGAGATGGGAAGGGTAATCTTTATCTTCTCGTCTGTCATCAACCTGTAATTTTCCTACAGAGATATTTACATGTAGCCATTTTTAAAACAGTGTTTAATTCAGTGTTTTTTCTTTTAGAAAAAATGTGAAGTCTACTGGGCATCAACCACAAAAACATCCATTTTCGGTCCCTTTACTGTCTCGTCTGTAAGTGTTACTCAAAACATTGTTTGTGATTCACCATTCAGAGCGTGATGACGACATTCATGTTACACAACAGTTGTGTTATCTGCACGTCAAATCATACTGTCCTATGTCTTATCAGCAGTGTGTAGTTTGCACACGCTCAGTTGCAAAACTTCACGAGAGGAAGTTCATCATCTGATTACGGTTTCTTTTGCAGCTTGAGGAATCCCATTCAAATGAAGAAATCATTGTTCGGACGTTGGTTGTGAAACTTTTTGATGTAAGTATCACCTGTGTGTGGACCGGACCTTACACTGATATTTATCTGTTTTCAATGGTTTCCAAATAAGAACAAGTGTGATACCACAAAGTTTTAATTGTCTAGTTTCAAACCCATACTGTATGACTTTCTTCTGTAAAACACAAAAACTTTACAAAGGCTCTTGTTATTTGTTCATTCAAACTACATAATAGTTGTGTAGTGTTTTGTGTGTCAGAAAAACGTTCCAAATAAGGAACTACTGTAATGATCTCAATGTGGTATATTTCCCATTTCACTTTGCATCAGACGTTCCAATATGAGGAAGAAATCGCACCCTGTGCACGCATAACAGTTATCCAATCTGAGGTCAAAATCATTCGTTTTCTGTACAGAAAACTCACCAAGTATATCACTTCCAATACACCGCCTGGCCGGATCATGGAATTCCAGACGTGCCGGATGGCATTCTGGGTATGATGGAGATGGCTCGCCAAAAACAGGGCGACCAGACGGACCCTGTGGTTGTCCACTGCAGGTCTGTGTCACACACACCCCCTCCTCTCTCTCTCTCTCTCGTCCAAATCCCGCGCCCGCTCTCCACGATTGCCTCACTGTTTTTCTACGCCTCTGACAAATGACCCATCTGTCCATGAAAATTCATCAGGTCGAGGCCATCCGTGTTGGTAGGGCGCAGCAGGGCCAGCCTGTGTTTCTCTGGTTCCATGCATTTTAATGTCACCATTTAAATGAAGCGAGACATGTTAAATATTCAGCACCTGATGTGAAGCTGGAGAACCGGTTAACTTCCAGACTTCAGCACAAATCCACTCATTACCCTTTCTTTATATACACGAGAGAGGCTCTGCTCGACAATATGGCCCATAATCCCTCCCTTGACCCTCTGAACTGAGCTTCAGGAGAGAATTGATCATATCATGATATGGAAATCTCTCTCTTTTCAGCGCCGGCTGTGGCAGAACGGGGTTTTTGCGCTATTGACTATGTCAATGATCTACTGCTTTCAAAGGTATTAAACACATCCACATTTTTCTTTGGTGAAATGGTTTTAAACATGGTAAGGTGTTGTAGTACATGAAAGTATTATCAGACTATATGTGGAACGTTTTTGACATTAAAATGCTTGATTTTCTCGGTTTAATTTTCAGATGTACTGAAGTGAAACTGCCAGTAGTCTTGCTAATTTTGGCCTTTCTGCTTTTCTCAGCAAATAAAGAAGGATTTTAACATCTTGGACATTGTGTTAGAGCTCAGAAGACAGAGACCTTCAGCTGTACAGACGAAGGTAAAATCTAAACATGTTTCTTATGCTGCCAAGATAATCATCTTAATCTACATCATGGTTTCTAGAAATGTAATTAAAGACTGAATAATACAAAGACTTGCATATTCTCATGTCAAGCTTCTTTGTGCACAGGAACAGTATAAGTTTGTCTTTGATACGGTGGCTCAGATGTTCCAGAAGGTCTTGCATAAGCAAAACAAAGATATTAAGGTAAGATGTAACTAAATGAAGGTAAAATTTAATGCACCAGTGAAGTCTGTTAAGTTTCTTTTCCCAAAAATCACCTTCATGTTGTTCCTGAGCCTGTCTGACTTTCTTCGTTTGAATATAAATCAGTGGTATTGAATTTTTCAATCTTTGTGGTTAGATTTGCTGATATCTAAAGAATGTCAACCCTGCTTTGTCTGCAGACATCTTGGATTAAAACTCTGTTGTCTTTGACTATTTATACATTTCATTATGTTTTACTTCCTTAAGACATTCAGCACATAGCGTGAAAAAAGAGCTTTAGCAGGAAACACACTTACTGTCAGCTTCCTCTATGCAAAACATTCAGATATCTCCCAACAGTTTAACACAGACGCTCTGTGTAACGGCCTCTTCTCACACACTGTGTCTATGTGTTTCATGTTTTTTTTTCTTTTGCTTCCTGTTTTTAAATATTTTATACAAAGACTTCAGATACGCTCTACATCAACGCAGATTTGCACAAGGCTCCGGTGAAATCAGGATCACTAAGCTGCATCGCTGTACCTCCAAAAACAAGGTAAGACTGATAACAACCCCGTGTGTTTTTTACCGCACTTGACTGTTTGCAGCCATCTGTGATTAAGACCAGCGCAAGCAAAAATCTGCTAATCTGCTTGGTTACATAGATGTTCATAGTCAAAAGTCAGGAGCAATCTCAGCTTTCCTCGTCTGACCCGTAACTGAGTCACTGGTAATGCGATGTGCCTTGTAATTGGTGTAATTTTGAAAGGGTCTGTGTAGTTTATAATGTTTGTACTGCCTTAGTCAGATAATGCATTCAGCCATCACTTGTTTATGATGACGGGTCTGTTTCGGATGTGACTTTTATAATGATGATTGATCAAAATATTTCAGTGTTAATGTCGGGATTATACTGAGCAAGTACTTAATCATCCCTAAATCACCGTGTTATGCCATTGCAGTTCCCCGTGGCTCAATAACGTATTTCATAAGAGACATTGAATGCAAACGGTGACAGTTGGTCATTAGACGTTGCTGTAAATTTACTAATGTATTTAAGCCACCTAAGGCAAAACGTTCAAGACAACCATTTCCTTTGTGTCAAAAAACACTTTACTCCACTATACAAATTACAGAATGTCACTCTGATTTATAAACCTGTGACCTTAGGGGGCGCTATCACTTGGCCATCTGGTTATGAGATATTAATTTTTGTACTGTTAATTCAGTAATGGGCACACGAGGATAATATTCTGCTTCTGATTGGATGCCGGCCCATGCCGTGGATGTTTGCCAGGACATTGCTATGCAGTCTCTTTATAGTTCAGAATGATTTTTAGTGTGTTGCTATGCGGTTGCTAGGATGTACTGTATTGTTCCCGACCTTAAAGTCTCTATTATTTTGGTTCCGTATACAGCTCACATCCCTCTTTAAATGCATGACTATAGGATTTACTTCCTCATCATTAACTGTTCACCAAATCGCAAGTTAAATCGGTGACGCGGTAACGCCACACTTATTCCCAACACATCACATGATTTGTCAGTAGCACAAATGATGAAGTTGCTTTAAATATGAGCTTTTATTAAACAACAAACATGTGTTTTAAGTTTGTACCTGTCTATCATTTCAGAAATCCAGCTTTCAAGTCCAGACCGTCTCATCCTCTTCCTCAGAGCAGCATGAACGACACTTACGCCATTGTCAACAAACCCAAACTGAACCCCCCCACCGTTCATTACTATGACAATGCTAAATCAGAGAAAAGCTATGACAACGCGCTCTACAGTACAGTCAAACCTAAAAACAGACCTGTATCAACCTTACCCTCAACTTTACCAAGCATACCTGCTTATGATAGAGCAACAGCCAATCAGAGAAGAGGGGCGGGGACAAAGGTGACAGACAGTGAGGGTTATGAGGTATTGCCAGGTAAGTGAGGTTTTTTTAAACTAAATATTCTTATTTGACATTTGTCCAAGGCATTTACTGTAGCTATTAATATTGCTTAGGTTTGGATTGATAAAATGAGCAAAATATTTCTGTGAAGAAGAGACAGTTTTTGTGATAAAGTCGATTGTTGTTGGGAAACTTCAGTTTATATGTTTGTTCTGTTTCATATGAGAAGTCTCTATAGCTTATTTAACTTTGGAAATGTCTCTTATTTAATGGTCATATTCGCATATAATCATGTCTCTTATTGAAAACATTATATACATTATATAAGTTAATAAATAATAATATATTTTGTATAATTTTTAAAGGAATTGCATTATTGCATTATAATTTATGAATAAAAATAAACAATAATTACTAATAAATAAATAATAATAATTTGTCGTTTATCAAATTGTGTGAATTTACAGTAGTTGTCAGGTTAAATAGATATATTAAAAAATCAATTTTTATTAATTTCTGAATTTTGAACTTGTTTTTTATCAGAAACAAGATCGATGAACAGGGATGCACATGTAAGTCTATTTTGTTTTGTTTTATGTATTCATGACTCTAAATAAATGTGCAAAGATCTGCCCTCCATCATATATTTGGCCCTCACAAGATAATAGTGCAAATAGTGAAATTAGTTCATATATAGACTCTTAAAAACAAACGTGCTTTAAAAAGTTCTTCACAGTGATGTCATTTTTCTCCTAAAAACCCTTTTTGTCCAGGGATCTTTAAAGCTTTCAGGCAACAATGGTTCTTCTTTATTTTTAAGAGTGTATATAATGTGTGTACTCTATTAGATCTTGTTTGCGTTTCTCATCAGCGTCACATCTTTCTGTGACTTCCTGGGGCTCGTACTGTAGCTGAGATCACACTTACTTGTTGCAGTGCAGTGCACTAAAATAAACCGATCCGACTATCTGTTGCACTGATGCATGTGGCCTTTCCTAAACCCTGATGATCACATTAAAGAATGTAACTAAATATAATATTCTTTATTTCCCTCAGCCACACAATCATCTTTCAAGATCTCAGAGTGGATGTAAGTTCATTTGTTTAATTCACGTTACAAACCTAAGTAATATGTTTACACCATAAAAGCGACTCTATTAATGACAGGAAGATGTGTGAGATCACAGTTTTAATGTAACACACAAACACATGCACAAAGCTTTGTTGTTGTTGTTTATTTTTTTAACTGTGTGTGTTTTTTCTCAGCTGAGAGTCTCTCTTCCACTGACGACGATTATGAATATGTCTCGTGCAACGTAAAGGAGACCAGCAGCCTGTTTGCACCTGGCAGTCTAGGTATGTTTACATGGTTATTTGATTACATTATCATTTTTTAATAAATAATTTTTTTATTCTTCTGTATATGTTAGGGCTGGTATTTACTGTATCAAATCAAATGTAATGTAGATATGTTAACTTTAGTAAAAATAAGCTACATGACAAAATCGGTTTGCTTTGCAAATGATAAATGGTTAGGGTTTTGGCAGAGGAGAGCTTTCTACACCATACACACGATGAAAACCACAGTGTGGTGAAGTATTTCAAAGCTGTGTACTAAGATAAGCATCACTGCGACTGTTTCTCATACGTCTCGATCTGAAACATTAATCTACAATATTATTATTAGGTCTTTCTGTCATTGTCAGGTGATTAATAATGTCGTCTTTTGCTTCAGGTTTCAACAGCCGTGTAAAGAAACCCAAAGGCCCTCGAGACCCACCGGCCGAATGGAGCCGTGCAGAAAGATGAAACGGATGCAGGTTTTTAATTGTAAAATATCAACACGTGCTAGTTTTAGCAGGTCAAATCCAGTAGATGTAGCTGTTTTGAGACTTGTTTACTTGTGGTTTTAGAGGAGTGCATAATATATATTATTATTTTTGTAAAAGTTTCTACAACAGATATTTTCAAATTGAAAATGCAAGTGTGAGAATGCATGTGGGATTTAAAGAGGTCATTTCATTTTTGGACTATTTTATTGTTTTTTAAATTACACCTTTTTAAGTTAGGTGTTTTTTGCATTGAAAACAGACGTCATTAAGTTTTTTGTTAGGTTTCTACTGTATCTCCCACCTTAACTAAATTGGCAGTTCCAACGTTATAGATGTGAGATTTTCAGTCCAAAAATATAAATATAACATGAATTCTGACAGTAGTATTTATTACCAATATATTGAACCATCTGTTTATATTTTACTGAAGTGCTGTTGATAGAGTCGAAACATGAAAAAAAAACATCAGTCTATACACGAGTTATCTTTTTTAAAAGATGGAAATGTGTTATGAATGTGAGAAAAACAGGTTTTTGAGAGACAACATACTTTGTAGAATTTCTGTAAATGAAAATGCACAAACAAGAAGCAATAATACCCAACAAATGGAGAAGAGAATAAACTCTTTAAACTACATAAAATAGTTATTTTAATTTAATTTGTATGTGCTTCGTTATTACTGTTATGTGTGTAAATGTTTTTATCTAATATGTCAGAAAGTTGGTCAGGTGTTGAACAACAGCAGATTCGTAATAATTTCTTGGTTTTATTTTTTGTTTTCAAAACATGACCCCTGTAAATCAAAAGTGCTTGTGTTGTTATTGTGATGTTGTGTTGATGTCAGTAGAGGGCAGTGTTGAGGTGTAGTTGCCTATCTTGGCTTTCTTTTAAGAAAGTGATCCCTGAGGTTATTTGTGCAAAGTATTGCTGTCACATCTCATGAAGTTTGTTAATAAATGGACCTTTTTGAAGGTGTTTTTTTTAAATAAAATTATTTTTTAAATAGTGAAAAACAAATTAAGCCCATAAAAACTTTCATATCATCCAGTGCAACATAAGATGAAAGACGGAGTGCATCTTCAGCCTTACAAATGTGTCTTTTTATACGACAGTGTGTTCTTTTTGTCAGTATGAAAACAGGTCTATATTCAGCTCAGACAATCTGTTCTCATCCCAGAAATGAAACTATAAAGCCTGCCCTCTAAACTGCGCTGCCATTTTATTTCCGTCATGAAAATCAATGGAATCTTAAGTCGTGCTCAAAGCAGTAAGCATGTTTCCCCAGATGCACGGTCTGTTGGCAGCGTTCCTGGATGTGTGTTTGATGATGAATCAATCTTGCAGGATGGTAACAGCAATATAATGCAGAACTGCTGTGAGATGCTCTCTGCTGCTGTTTACATCCTATCAAACATATATCACATGCTTAAGTCTGATTGTTTTATTGTGGCTGCAGCATGAAGACATGAAGTTATATGATGATAAAGTCTTTTTTGAAAAGTCTTTTTTTTCTTTTTGAAATCTGGTCCTGAATGCTGATTGGTCAAAGCAAGTTTCTGATTGTGTTACAGTCATATGCTCTAATGTAAGATACAGATCTAATTTCTGATACAAAGTACAAGGGCACGGCATGAAGGGTCAATGCTTAAAAAGATAGTTTGCCCAAAAATAAAAATATATCATATATCATAATTTATTAACCCTCCTGTGGGGGTCAGTGTTGTTTGGTTACCAGCATTCTTCAAAATATATTCTTTTGTGTTTTGCAGAAGAACAATTTTATTTTTGGGTAAACTTAAGTTACCAAAAACTGTAAAATGTTCAGACAGACACAGGGCCAAAATATATATCAAAATGTATATTTTATATGCACACTACCTACCACATAACAGGAATTGCCCTAGTCATTATTCTTGCATGTGCTATTTTTATCCCATTTCCCTCTAATAAATGACTGTGTACTTTTTAATAAGCTGATCATTGAAGTGATAATCGCAGCCAAAACAGAAATATTGTGATTATTACATCAAAATGTGTTTTTAAGCCTTAGGGAGATTATCTCTGAGCATGTTGCAGTCAGCGGAGACCACATTTTTAGTCATGCAGTGAATAATATCCAAAACATTGAAGCCCTGCACCAGCTGTGTGTGTGTGTGTGTGCGCGTGTGCGTGTGTGTGTGTGCGCGTGTGCGTGTGTGTGTGTGTGCGCGTGTGCGTGTGTGTGTGTGTGTGACTGAAAGGGAAGAGAAAGTGCTAGATTGACTTTAAGGACAAACCGACTCTGAGAAACAAAAACCAAAAATAATAAATAAGATTGTGAAAGGAGAGTTGGACTGTTTTCTGGTGTTCTGCTAATGGTTTTTCTGTAAGCAGCAAAGCCTGTAGGGTGTGTGTGTGTGTGTCTTGATCTCCTCTGAATTTCTCTAGCTGGGTAATCCCATTCAGCTCATGCTAATGTGAAACCAGAATCTAATGACCTTCTGCCATGGCTTTTCAACCCAGGCCTGGAGCTATCTCACAGCAACATCTCACCCATAGACTCTCTCTCTCTCTCTCTCAAGAACGCCCCCACAGTAGCACACAAACATACTGTTGAACAAACTACTCGCTCAATATCTTCCCATAAAATCTCTTATCCCTATCATCGCTGTGGAGTGGGTGTAATGGCATGGTTTAAGTGAATTATTATTGTAATTTTGCAATAAGATCACAGTTTGTGGTTGCGTCTGTCCATCCTGTGCAGTATGTGAGATTAGGATTGGTGCATTAAAGATTAGGGGTTAAAAATGCTGTGCATATGGTGTGTGGCATGAATGGCTTTGAATTGTGAATGGTTTTCAGGCTAATATTACCCACAATCCCTTGCGCTGCAAGAGAGATTGTGATCACTTGCTTTCGACTTTATAAAAAGTTTAAACCTTAAAAATATAATTGCATAAACCTTTAAGTATTCATAAATGTGATCATAATGAGTCATATCATGATTTAGTTAGCCATTAACTTGAATGGTTTTGTGGTGTGATGGTGTTGCCATACTGGTGGCTTAATGTGCTCAGATTACGGGTGTCACAATATATCGGTTTCGTCAATAACTGTGATATTAAAAACTATGATTATTAATATTGTTGTCATTTTAAAAAGAGAAAACACAATGAAAACAAGATGAATTTAGTTGATAACAATTGTTTGATTTATTTTAAAACAATATTTCAGTTAATATCACAATAATACCATTATCATGAATTCTTTTTCAGATTCAGCGTTGAATCAGAAGTTATTTAAGAGCGGCACAGGCAGAACAGTTGGTACATTAACCAGCTCTTATGAAGGGAAGTCAGTTAAACACTGTTCGAGGTTCTTCATTGTTGTTTCAAGATGACTTCGCAGTGATCTGTCCGATTATTAATCAGGGAACGACTTTAAAAAGCCTTTAGTGTCCGCTAAAGAGGACCGGCGGTCTCTTCATAACCCCCAGTCATAAGCGTCGCTTTCACCAGCGTGTCCACAGTGAGTAAATGGTCAGCTCTGATGAGGACAAAGCCTTTTAGTTGTGGAAGCACAGAGAGATAGAGCGAAGCGTCTGTGGCCCTCGGGCTGCTTTGGATCCCACAGACAAGAGAAGCCTGTGTTCAGTAGAGCACATGGATATTGATCTGCTCCCCGCCGTCTCACCGCCCATCTGTTTGGGTGAAGGCTGCGATACCTCTGTGCTACGACTCTCGCCAGCCGTTTCTATGGAGACCGATCCATTTATCCCACTGAATTACAGTATCGGGCAACTTCATAAATGGAAAAAAAAACACTGTGAATATTAATCTGTTTTAATCTTCATTGTGGTGTTGTGGTTCTCAATCTGCTTGTTTAGAGAGGATTTGGCACTTTTTTCAAATGTTTTATCAGCGTAGGCAAAAAGGCAAACATTAATACGGATGATTATGGTTTACTCTATATATTTTATTAATACTTTATATAAAAAATTACATTTTAAATGAAATTAGATTTGCTGTACACAAAAATGTTTGTCTTCATCTGCATTTCAACTATTTTCTTTCATTGTTGATAGTTGAGAAATTAGACGTGTCCTTTGCCGTCTACCAAGTAATAAATATGCCAAAATATCATTTTTCCAAATTTCATTGGACGCTTGACCTTTGACGTCAACAACAAACAATATGGTATTTTTCCTGCCTTTTCAAAATTCATAAGCATATTTATTTCTCCATCCCGTCTATAGACAATTTTATGGTTGGTTGAGTTTGATTTATATTTTGAATGATTTTTCGATTTTGTCCAAGGCCCTTTCTAAACCGTCACGGGTCACAGCTCACCGGTTAAGAAATAATGTACCATCTGTACTACTACATATAATGTACATTTATTTATTTAACAGGTTCTCTAATTAAAGTGACTTTTAGAGAGACAATGTGTGGCAGTAATAATCTTTTTGAATGTTTTAATAATAATAAGTTTAGTCAAGATTATTGATGCACAAAACATACATAATATCATTTTCATTCTCATTTCATTCACAGCCTCTGTGCTGTTTTGATACTGTTCCTTTAAGGTATCTGTAAGTAAATGACATCCATTATGATAGTCTACATAAAAAGCCAGCAAAATATTTTCATGCCATGTCCCCTTCAGAAAGTATTGCTGAATAGAGTTACATTTATATGAAATAGAATGAAATGTTTTTAAAGTATGTAAGAGTTATTCTTCATTGTGTCTGTGCTTCATTCCTGATGAATGTGTTGTGTAAGGTACTGTTGAATCTTCAGAAGAAAGAGGAAAGTGGGTCATTCACAAGCTTTTGATGACTTCTGTTGGACTCAGATTAGAGAGCTGCATTTTTCCAAAAGTTTAAGGGCCAAGATTGAACGAGGGCGTTCAAGATTAAGAGAGAGAGAGAGAGAGAAAGATGAAGGCCGCAGGTCTGGGATGACATCTTTGCTGTAAAACAGGCATGGAGGAGGTTCGGTCTGGTTTTCATTAGGATGTATTTAAGGCCCAGTAGTTTGGTTGTGACGCACAGCAGTGAAAGTTCAATAACTGTAATGAAACCCAGATAATGAATGAAAGAATAAATGAATGGACTCACAGGCATCTTGCATACACACACACACTGTGGCTTTTTCCATCACAGTCTTAAAGCAGTTTGTAACTCTTTTATGAGGTGGTGTTTGAATTTGTACAATGTCACAAATTTGCACGATCTCATTTGTACAATGTTTTATTACAGTCAGCTTTCCAGCCAGTTTCTCTTAGGTTCAGGGGTGGTTGATTATTCTTTTTTATATATATATATATATATATTTTTTATTTTAGAGGTTTTTTCCAAAAATAAACATAGAACAGACGAACAACATTGTCTCGGACCACGCAAACAAAACAAACAAACAAACAAACAAAAACAAAAATAAAAAAAAATAATAATAATATTAAAATAATAACAATAATAAATGTTTAGTTCAGTAGCCAGAAATACTACAATAAAAACCTGCTAAACAATCAGTCAAGGTGCCCAGTATTACCCTCAGAGGAGCCACTAGGAGCTGGTTGAGCAGTTAACTTGTCCAAATGGCCCAGGAATAAACCCCAAACAGCGGAAAATTTTTCAATGGAATTACTTCTCAAGAATCTGAGTCTTTCCATTTGTATAAGAGAGACCATATCCGTAATCCAAATTCGAAAGGAAGGGGGTGAGGGTGACTTCCAGTTCTTCAGTATAAGTCTCTTAGCCACAATCATACCCAGGGTTAGAGATTGCTGTATTGCCCTGGGAGGCAGGGGGTGTGTGGTTGATTATTCTTTTTAAGATTCAGATATGATTCAGATGAATTTATAAAATAAAATAGTTAAAACAATGATAAGTTCAGACTGCTCTTTTACCTGCTTTTTAAGATTCCTAGTGAATTCTTAAACTAACTAGAACAAAATACCAAAGCAGACAAAGAACAGCATTCAAGTTTCAGGTTAGGTTGTAAATAACAGCTGTAAATGCTCAAATATATGCCAAAAATGTGTAACAGTATGCACAAAGTCCAAAAACAGATCAAAGCAAAGTTGGAATGGAGTGTGTATGTTAGCGGTTCAGGTTTTAGAGTAAATGCTAACCTGAATGTTTAAGGAATATGAAGCAGGAGAATCCCGTGCTGTTTAATTATAACCGTCTTTGTCTTAATTGTCTTGTCAGATTTCTCTGACATCATTTGCTTTTGTGTCTGACTCACTTAAATTTCCGCTAACTCGAGTCAGAACGTTGCTTCATGTACCACAGGTCGAGACGTGTTGCTGGCGACATATTCATTAGTGTTCTGTGTTCATATCCGTTTGTAACGCTCAAAGCATGAATGAACTATTCCAGAATGAATCACAGATCTAATTTGATGCTACAAATGAACTGCATAGGTAAGACTTTGATTAGATATAATCTGTTATCATTATAATATAAAACTTTTGGTTTGGTTTATAAGCCAGCAGACAAAATGAAGTGACTAGATATCTAAGATATCTTTACCATCGTAATTATTCTATATATAACTGAGCTGCAGTGTTATGATTAAATAACCTCTCTATGTTTATGTCTTTTGATCTTTAGCTTCTGCTGAGAAGAAAAGGCTCTGGTAATATCTCACATGTCTCCTACAGTTTCAGAAGTGATCTCAAACTGTGCTTATATTTGCCAGAATGCCAAATTCTGCAATCAGTCATTTCAGAATGAGCTCATCAAATTCATCCATGATCAAATCAAAGCTAAGCTATCCACATCATTCTGTTTTTAGTTCTTTTCTTTTCACTGTATGTCAAACATCATTATCATCTTATTTAACTTAATTAAAATCAGATGGCTAATATAATTCTTTCTCCCATTTTAAATGTGTGTGTATGTTCATGTGCATGTGCACACTGTCAGAAAAAATGGTTAAATTTGTACATTTTGTCACTGGGGCAGTACCCTTTCAAAGAACTGGATACTGCCCTAGTGACAAAAAGGTTTGTGACAAAAAAGTCTCCTGTTTATCTGACGGAGTGTGACTCAAACAGGCTGCTCAGAGAACAGGAAGTTCGCTTAAAGCCACGACCCCTTCTGCAAGTCATTTTACATGAATACATGAGTTTTGCTCAATAGTTAATTTTGGGAAACCGAAAATACAAAACAGCATGTAGCATTTTAAAAAGGAAGATTCCAATTAGAAAAGGGTTTTATGGCCTGATGTCATAGAGGAAACATTGCAGAGTTTCACAATGAACTTTCTATTCTCTGGTTTTTAATTTTCACCATTTTACCATTTTCTGACAGTGTATGTGTATGTGTTATATATAATTTGAAATAAGCCACATCCCTCATGCTGTTTTGTCATGCAGGGGTGAAGTGTGTCTACAGTGAGGCAGATATGGGCTGTTCAGACCTGTGGTTAACTACAGATTATACTCCCCTAGGGATGCTGAGCGGCGTACTGTGCAGCCGGGCTACCTCATATGTCTCTCTCTCTCTCTCTCTCTCTCTCTCTCTCTCTCTCTCTCTCTCTCTCTCTCTCTCTCTCTCTCTCTCTCTCTCTCTCTCTCTCTCTCTCTCTCTCTCTCTCTCTCTCTCTCTCTCTCTCTCTCTCTCTCTCTCTCTCTCTCTCTCTCTCTCTCAGAGGGAGGGCTGCAGGCGGTAAGCGTGAACGCTGTGTGGTGTAGGCTGAGCTCTGGGTGTTGGCTGAATGGGATGGAAGGTAGACCACAAGTCTGAGCGCTTGTGTGTGTTTCTGGGAACAGCAGCTGATGTTAAAGCTCTAAACTCACTCAGCTTTTCACTTAGTTTTGGGGTCCGCTCAAGTAGACATAAATATTCAGGATTATACTTGCTCATGTGTTTGTTTATTATGTTAAAACAGAAAGTTTACTCAAAAATAAAGATGCTGTCATCATTTATTCACCCTCATATCAATGGAAACCTGTATATGACTCTTTTTTCTGTGGAACACGACAAAAGATATTTTGAGAAATGTCTTGGATTTGTGTTCATATCCATTAGGAAGTCAATAGGGGTTAATGTTGTTTGCTTACCAATGTTCTGCAAAATGTCTTCTTTTGTATTCTGCAGAAGAATGTGATATAGGTTTAAAATGACATGAAGATGAATAAATAATGAAAGAATTTTTATTTTTAGGTGAACTGCGACTTTTAAGTCATTTTTGTCTCGAGCACAGGTAACGAGATACACATTGAAGTTTAATACTTCAGGTCAAGGGTTTGTTCAAATCAAACAGCAGTATTAAATCTGAGCGATTTCAGTCCAGGGGTACTTGTGATGATCTCAGGGTTTTAAGCAATGCTTCATTCAGTTCCAGCAGGCAGCTTGTTCCTATTGAGACGCTCTCAGCGAAACCCAAGCATCAGGCCAGACCCAGCTGAGTGATGCCAGGACCTGGCACTGACATATCTCTCTCTCTGTCTCTCTCTGTCTCTCTCTCCCTCTCTCCCTCTCCTCTCCTCTCCTCTCTCTCTCTCTCTCTCTCTCTCTCTCTCTCTCTCTCTCTCTCTCTCCTCTCTCTCTCTCTCTCTCTCTCTCTCTCTCTCTCTCTCTCTCTCTCTCTCTCTCTCTCTCTCTCTCTCTCTCTCTCTCTCTCTCTCTCTCTCTCTCTCTCTCTCTCTCTCTCTCTCTCTCTCTCTCTCTCTCTCTCTCTCTCTCTCTCTCCCCTCTCTCTCTCTCTCTCTCTCTCTCTCTCTCTTTCTCTCTCTTTCTCTCTCTCTCTCTCTTACAGATGTCCACAGCTTCAGAAACAGACATCTGTACTCATCCACACTGACAGAAGTGCAAATGACTTCATTACTCCACACTTTCACACTCACGTCGTCTCCTGTTTATCTGACGGAGTGTGACTCAAACAGGCTGCTCAGAGAACAAGAAGTTCGCTTAAAGCCACGACCCCTTCTGCAAGTCATTTTACATGAATACATGAGTTTTGCTCAATAGTTAATTTTGGGAAACCGAAAATACAAAACAGCATGTAGCATTTTAAAAAGGAAGATTCCAATTAGAAAAGGGTTTTATGGCCTGATGTCATAGAGGAAACATTGCAGAGTTTCACAATGAACTTTCTATTCTCTGGTTTTTAAGAAAACCATCATGTTCTGATGCATTAAAGCTGTGATTCCCAACTGGACCCAATAATAGTGTTTATAGGCAACAAAACTGGACAATGATTTTTTTCTTCTGCAGAACACAAAAGTATACAAGATATTTTGAAGAATGTTGAGAACCAAAAGAGTCATATAGAGGAATGATATGAGGGTAAATAAATGATGACAGAATTTTTATTTTTGGTGATCTGTCCCTTTAAGGATGACACGCAGTTCTTGACAGAAATACATTCACATTTATGCATTTGTTAGACGTTTGTATCTGAATTCGAGCCCATGACCTTTACACTGTAACCCAGTCCTCTCCCAATTGAGCTACAGAAACACAAAAAAAGTCTTTGCTGCACCAACGATGCTGTCAAGTACCATCGAGGCGCTTTTATTTGTTATTTGTCTGTACGTTTTGCAGTGCATCTTCTCTTTTTCAATTGTATTTGTCCTCTCTTATTATGCTGTTACTGGTGGAATCAATAACTGGAGTAGATTCTGCTGACACTGTTTACTCTGGGTGTGCGTCTCAATGATTTCTGCCATGCTGCACTTCTTCTGTATTTATTTGGCACTGTTGCACGCTCCACCTGTGTCATCCTGAGATTTAGGGTCGATGACTGACGTATCATTTCTCTGTGTGTCACATGGGCCGGTTTCCCATACTCCCCCACTACGACCTTCTTATCTGCCATTATTTATTTTCACTTCATTGAATGTAGACGTCCTCGTGGTTGCTAGGTGACAGGTAATGTTCAGCGTGTATTTTAATTAACAAGGGTACAAAAAAAGCCACATGAAACAGTTGTTTTAATTCTACAACAAGAAGCATTATGTATCTGTCTCACAGCAGATGTGTAAGTTATAGAAATGCTTTTGTGTGTCATAAGATGAATATTAAAAAAGGGCAAGATCACCCACAAGTGCACTTTTTAATTTTTTTAATATCATATATAATGGTTCGCTTCAGGTCTGTAGCCAGTTGAATTTACAAATGTAATCTAAACTCGTGCATAAAAATATTTTAACATAATATAATGTTAATATTTCATATTAATAAATAAATAATTTAAATATAAGCTGTGATTGACAGTATCATAAAAGATGTGCAGATAAGCTTCATGATCTGATCTGATTTATTTAACAAAATATAACAACAAAAACAAATAACATAATAATGTGTGATAATTGCAATTTAATATTCATGAAAATAGTTTTAATAATTTAGAGACATATTAGAAATGGTGACCTAAAATACATGCTCATATATGTACTGTTTAATACACCATCATGATGGTAATACCATGGTATTCCTTTGTCACTTTTAGGATTTATAGGGATTAAATTGTATATAAATGTTTCATATGTTACTATGTTATATTTACATACATTTTAAAATAAAATTCTGTTAATGAGAAAAGATTACTGTTATAATAGTAGCATGGTATCATGTGGTGCAGCACATAATTCTGTGTAGAGCTCAATTTTCATGATCACTTTAGAGACTATTGGAGATTTTCTCTGTATTTTTCTCCTCGGAATATTCTTTTGAATATTGAGCTCCCAAGTAATTCCCAGAGGACTACCCCACTGACAACAATGCTGTGCAACCTGCTGTTAGGATACTGTACAAAAAGAATTGTTGCTTGGCAACTGTTTGAGCTCCACTTTGAAGTTTTACAAATGTTTTCCGCAGGATGGCAAAAAGCCATAAAGCAGAGCATGAAAACTACAGCATAATAAAACCGCAATAATACGCCACCCAACAAAATGTTTGATTTCACATTTTACTCTTTATTAGTACTTGCTAAGACAATCATCATTTCGGTAGGAGATTTGCTTGTCTCCGGATAAATGATTCCTCAAATCATGTGGCTTGATGGGGACATTTCTAGGTGATCAGAATCACAATATTTGTCAGGTGGGAAATGTGCAAAAAAAGCAACTCAAGCCAAATTTAATGACCAAAAAGATTTGCAAACATCAACATTTTGAAAACCATTTGGGCAGGTCCAGTATATGGATGTGACAGTAAAACTTGTATTTAAACCATTCAATAAATTGAACTGATTATATTTTACTAAAGCCCTCTTGATAGAGTCCAGACAGCCAAAAAATATCAGTTTATGCACAAGTTAGTAAAATTGAAAATGTACATGTCTTATGGATGTTTTTGACAGGCAACATACTTTCTGTGAATTAAAATGCACAAACTAGAAGCAATAATACCCAACAAATAGAGGAGAGATGATTTTTTAAAGAACATAAATGATTTAATTTTGAGGAATATGAACTGTGATGGATGTGACAATTCTGAGAACAGCACTTTACCTGACTATGAAAAATCATGATTTAAACATAAACAACTGCAATGAAAACTTTGAGACTAAAACCTAAAGTCCTGACATTCAGAAGTTCTTAGCAACCCATTTTTCCATCTTATTTTATTTTAATTATCTGTGCTACGTTGCTCTGTGTTTAGATATTTGTTGCAAATAAATGACTTGAAGCAGTAGATGAAAGGAGAAAGTAAAACACAAATAAAGTGACAGAGGCAAATGAAGGTAGTTTAATAAGATCCTTCATCAGACGCGGTGCCGGGAGAGACCGCCGGTCTGTGGTTCGGACCCTCCAAAGTGCACACATAATTTAACTAACAGCTGCAGTGGCTTATAGAGGCCAGATGTGCATTCTGAGAGGGTGGAGAGGAAGCCGAATGGAGTGGTTTGAGGGTAAAAAGGCGTCCCCTGTCAGGGGGCCCGAGTGCCCTGCAGTAAAATGAGAGAGAGAGCTATTGTCATGCATGCTGCCTGCTTTTTATGGTGACTTCTGCAAATTACAAGGATGTAGGCATCAATTTTCACATCGGGGTTCACCACGGCTGGGTATGTCCGTGTGCGCTGGTTGTGTGTGTTCCGAAAGCTTTCTAACATTTACACTTGCTTTATGAGTTCCTGCCAAGCGTTCTGAACTTTCTCCCCCAGAATTCTTTGTGCCCATTTGGTGGGAATGTGGAAAGCACTTAAACGCCAGTATCTGTTAAAGAGGGGCGGTATAAAAATAGCAGTAGTGGACCGTGTTTAAACGTGGAATCTGAAATTAACCCAAAAATAAACCGTCCGAAACTGGACTGGCGTAAAAGTGTGTTATTATGGCAGTTAAAATGTATACGCAGAGTAAAAATGTATGATTTTAAGGTCTCATTACAGTTAAACATGATGAAATCTCTAGTTTGCTATTATGTGTTCATTAGAGATTCAGCATGGTTTAAAACAAGTCAAATGAAGTTTTGAATACTACATCTTTATGAGTATTTTGTATGTAAAAATACAAACTTAACTCATGTATATTTCCATTTTTTGTGCATAGCCTGATACTTTTTTATGTCTGGACTCATAATAAATACATTCTTTATATATACAAGAATTTATATTTCAAGGTTTGACAGAAATTGTCACATCCATAAAAGTGAAATAGTCTATCTATGCATTATCTAGTTCAATTGTTCGTTTCTCACATCACTGATTAATGATTTGATAATCATACACTGATCATAAATTCATGACATAAACTGATTGTTTTACTTACAGTGTTTATTAGCTGTCTGACAGCAGATGAAGTATGGCAGATGCTGTTTATCATGGAAAACAAACAAATCCAGACTGAAACATTATACTGTGATTAGTAATCTATGTCTAAATCTATGTTACCATGACAATCACAAAGCCCTGTGTTTTCTGTTGCAAGGACTTTTGATACAGTATTAGTGATGATGTAAAGCTCCTCCAGCCACCAGGGGGCGGTACACAAGTATGACTGAAATTTTATTTTTTTAATAAAATGTCATATGCGAATAGGTGTGGCACCACTGTTGTATCATAAATGTGGAGAATCTATCATATGTCTGATTAAAAAAATCTGATTAAAAGGTATTAAAAAAACTAGTTCAATTCCAAACACCACATTGTAATCCTATAATACTTTTTGTAAGCCAATAAGATGAACAGTGATTGCAGCTTTTACGACTTGCCGGTGCCAAAAACAACTCACATAAATTAACACTTGAAACCGAGAAACAACAATAGCCATTAAACATCAGGATTAGTTCTCAAGGTTAATGAAGTTTGAATGAGACACATACGAGCTCATAAATAGACTGTAAGTGTGGCATCTCTCGGCTGTTATCTTTTAAATATGCTTCACTAGTCTCTCACTTCAACCTTCAGACGCCACATGACCTTCTGCAAAACGTTTTACTGGGAAAATCAAATAACTGGGGAGTTGTAATAAATCACGTTTCACTCTGGGACTGTATGACATGATAAAAAGAGAGCAGACATCACATTTGATGAAAAACTTGTTTTATTCCCCCTGATACAACGGTACGGCATTAAACGAGAGGTCGTTGCACAAATTAATTAATTCAGTAGAGCGAAGAAACCTTGTCTAAGATTAGAACTAGTTTTAAAAACTGAAGACACAAAGGGGTTTTATTGACACGTTTCCTTGCTTAAATGTATAAATGCATTGACGTGATGTTCTGTATGTTTATCACAGTTCATGATTCTCAAATGAGTGCAAGAAATAAAATGCAACTGACCATATGATCACATATAAGTCAGGATGGCAAAGTAATTAAGCATATAAACATTTGAAAGGGTGTAGAAAACACTTCCCATATGTTTTGTTGTTGACATCAAAGAACATACGGCGAACCAGATATTGTACTTTAGTTCAACTTCATCTGGCGCTTGAAGGCAACAGACACATTATGTAGATGGGTTGCATGACATATGTTTACTTTTTAAGAAAATACTGTTTAGTTTTGTATATTAAACAATTAAGGTTTTGTTTTTAGTTCAGAATCTAATATGTGATGTAAAATCTGGGACCTAAAACAAAATCAACTGCTGTGAACGTGTTTGTAACTTTACCGAACTTGAAAAAATGAAGCACATCAATGATACTGTGAAAAGATAAAAGCTTTTAATAAATCAAGATTTACCAATTAAACTAACAGCTTTAAACACAGAAGATGTGCAGGACACACCCACAGGAAAATGTTATTGCTCTGTGGTTATTTTGTTAAAGTTCAGGAGGCTAAATAAAGAACTGAGCTGGGTTTTATTAAACTATTAAACTCATATGTTTTGTCTTAAAAATCCCTACAAGAAATAAAACATAGACACAAATGGGATAATTGTTGACATACAAGAATATATTGCTATAATTTGAAATGGTTTCTTTAGTATTTATGCATCTAGCAGATGATTTTATCCTTAACAATTTACAATAAGGTCCATGTGTTTACATCAGTTTGTGGTTTACAGGAACAAAGCTCATGATTTTGATTCTGCTACTGTCCTTTATTTCATCTTTATTTCATCTATTTAAAATTTTGCCTTTATAAGGTTATGTTTTAGGAAGCCGACTGTCACAATCTTTCCTTCAGGCTGGAAGTTTCCTCCCTGTATTTCCCCATTTTCATCTCTTTTTCCGCTCCATGTTTTTGGGCTGAAGCAGGGAGCAGCACCGTTTCTCCATAAGGCCGATGTGGTTGAAGAACTGAGGACTATGGGCTGCTGAACTCAACTGGCTTCAATTACAGATGCTCACAATTACAGAGTAAAGGAACAGGGCCGGGCAGAACGTGCCAAGCGCAAACACTGCCTGGATCACAGGACGAGAAGGAGGGGAGAAGTCAAAACGCTACCATCCTCTCCCACCCAACCACCACTGGGTTATTTTGAGACTTCTGTACTTTCAGCATGAAGATACTTAACTGGACTTCAGGAACTGTAGTCTGAATAAGACTCCATCCGAGGTTTAAATCTGAGATGTATGTGAGTTTCCGTCGCTCCTTCGAAAACTAAATCGGCTGAAAACGTCTCCCTCCAGAGTTGTAAAAGGCATATTAGCCAAGTCATTCTAAAGGCTATTAGCTCTTATGATTGAAAGCGCCATAGGCACGGATTCTTCCATTCGCTGTGTTTACATCAGGAGATTTTTGTGTTTGTTTACCGTCGAGTGTCATTTTCCCTAAACAGCCATTTACTGGGCCACATGATTTGAATAAGTGGATTGCGTAGCTATTTGTTCGCAGATTACATCAAACTTCAGTAAAGGCAAATAGCATAGGACAAATCTAATGCATGCTGGTCTCTCTTTAACAGAAGAGACTGTGTGAAGCACATCACAGGACACCTGGTGTGCATTTGCTTACTGGAAATCTGACGTTGGAACGCCGTGGAGATGTTCACACATCCAAAGAAAGTCACGGTTCAGGGCTTTCTCTCTCATTGCTCGGGAGGCTTAATGCTGTTCTCAGTTATGCTTTATTGAAAAGTCAACAATGTCTTGAAAGATTGATCGGGAGAAAAATCTCATAACATAAAATCTCATAACACTAATTATATTTATACTGAATTCAACTGCAGACAGTATACTTCATATAGTTGACATCACCATCTATGAGGAAAAAGGGAAATATTCAAGAAATCTCACTTGTTTTTTTACTTCGCTATAGATTTGCCTCTTTATACAAATAAATGAATCTCATTACATACTGTATCAAGAATTACATACTGTACTAACATTATACACTTAATACTTTCACACAATTTTACTGTTATATCTTCTTTTTTGCGTGATATATTCACTCCAGCTTATTGTTGATAAACCGATCAGTCTACATACATAATCAAAAACATCCACACAAAACCAAATCTCTCCGTGTCATGACCTTAACGACTGTAATCCAGACATATCAGTCTGTCTTGAGAGTCTGCCTTCACTGCTCAACATCTGGGTTGGTGGGGAATCCTAAATGAAGGGCGGGACGATACCATTCATTATGACAGGCGTGATTGACGACCATCTACAAACAAAATGTTATGATCCAAAACTAATCCCGTGACATTTTGCACGTAACCAAAACGACTATACGATAACATACACACCATGTATGATTAAGTTATTCTCAAACCCAGCACAAATTGTATTCACTACTGAAGATTCCAGCAGCACCCCTACTATAGGAGTGGTACGATCCATTTTAAAGCGATATGAGGCGACTCCACGCTTCCAAAGTAAAGCGAGTCGCTTTCTTGAGGTTCAGATTGGAGAATAACATGCCATCGACGCGGTGAACGCTTGAAAGGCTTTGATAGGGTGTTTTGCACGAGAAAACGACACGATATCTTTGTATCTGCTTGGGAAAACAACGAGCGGTTCTTGAAAAACGCGAGCGTGGATGTAACTGTTGCACTTTGAAGACAGGTAGGTGTGCGTTGGTTATACATTGTAACGCCGATACGTTGAGTGATCCGCGAGTAGTCGTGCGATTATTTATTCTGATATGGACAAGTAAATATCATGATGTATTTTACTGACACAATGAATGCGTGGACTATGAATGAATGCATGGTGCGTGTTTCTTTTGTGTGACAAAAATAACGCGTAGATAGATAGATAAATGAGAGAATAGATGGTTGTAGTGGAAAAGATTGGGATTGTGTTTGATGTGGTCAGTAAAACCAGCAAAGGAACAAAGGGGCCATTAAAACCAGTGTTTGCTTAAAAGGGGGTGAAATATTCCTGCGTTTTTCATGTGCGTTCAGAAATGCATTTTAAATCGCCAAGCCCTCTGTGTTTCTCGTACCCAATACACAATGGATGATTAAACCCGTCTCGCCTGTTGGTGGTTGTGGATGATGTTACACATGCAGATCATTTCAAATGTAAAGTTAATTTCATCAAAGGCTGTAATCATAATAAAAGCTTGTGATTGAAGACAAAACACCATCTGAGTCAGTGGTGAGGCGTATATGTGTGATAGAGAACTGATGAGATGCGCTATATACGAGCTGTTTGTCTGTCACATCTGTAACCAACCCCGTCACATGACTCAAATATTGTTTTCCTCAAGGCAAATGACCTAAATGTTGATTATCTCTGATTTTAATGTCTACATTAAACGTCATACATGTCGGCAGGTTATGCGTTTTAATATTGATTATATTATTCTCGGTTTGCGTTGCGTGGTGATCACACATACAGGATGCAGTTGATGAGTTTATATTAAATCTGATGATTTGATGCAGTCGGAGCTGAGGTTTGGGTTTGATCCGTGTGACATGAGAGGGGCTGTGGCTGCGCGCAGCAGCCGGCTGTGGGATGCTGTAGTCCGGGCTGTGATTGCGGTGAGCTCCGCTGGAGAATGTGAGATGCTGTGGAGGAGGAGAGAAGCGTCAACAAACGGACAACACGCTGTTTTTACACCTTAACGAAAACAAATGTGCCAACAAATGCAAAGCGCAAACGTTTTGATCTCATTATGAGCATCTATTCTGTATCGGCTAATAAATGAAATTTTAAACTGGTATATGTATAAACAGATGTGAATGTTGATAAATAATCCTTTAGGAATATTACGAATGGTATGTTTTTTCTGGCTGATTGAGTACCGTTTGTATAATCATGTTTTTTTGTTGTATTTGTAGTAAAACTATTGTTAATTTTTTAAGGCATGGTATGTTGTGTACATAAATCTAGGTGTAAGTTTGGTATATATATATATGAGCAATTTAAGCGTTACAGACATGACATTTTTCAGTCAAAAAGTGGCTCTTCAAAGAACATAAAATAATTTAATTTAAAATAAATTTAAAATAAAATAATAATTTATGAGGAATATGGACAGTTATGGATGTGACAAATCTGAAAGCCGCACTTTACTTGACTATCATGATTCAAACATAAACAAATGCTTAAAACTTCCTCACATGAGTATTTAAACCACCAAATATTGACATCTGAGCTATCAGTATGATGAAAAACTATGATGATCACTTTGATTAAAAACTTAACTTTTTCATGGTAGGGTTGACATTTGCATGGAATTGCCCATATTTTGTTTAAACATACGATTTATCTACTATGCTACCTCAGTCTCACTATACAATATTACAGATGGTTGGATGGATAATATTTTTCTCTCTGTAGGTGTATATTGCCATTAGTTTTGAATTGGAGACTGAAAAAATAGAGCTGTCGTATACATTTGCTGTGTTTTGCTCCATTGGCTCCTATGTGAAATTAGATTTTCTTTAGGATAGATGAAACTTCACTAAATGGATTCATTTAGGCTGGAAATACCTCCACAAATGACTGAATCAGTGCATTAACCAACAATCTGGCCAGAGTAAAAATAGAAATTTGTATTTAAAAATGTGGAGACACGTCTGTTGTTATGATGACATGTATGCATTACAGAATAGCTGATTTTTCCGGTCACGTATCTGTGTAGCTGAATTATAAAGCATGTTTCGTATACGTTTCACTCGCAGCACTAAAGCAACATGCACTGAATTCAAAACAGGACTGCTGTGTGTGTACCAGGATCAAATGTATGTCTTAAGAAAGCCATAAGTACTGTTCAAGTACCGCATATGAAGAAAATGAGTCTTTTATAATGTAAGCATTATTAGATGATGACTGTTTGATTAGATCAGTGCTGGTTTATGAATAACCCGTCTTCATCAACAGAAGCACAGTTCCTCTGACCTTGCTGTGATCATCTCTATATCAGCAACACACACACATACTCAGTCAGCGTCTGTCCTCTTTCATCAGGGCTCATGCTATTTAGCTGTTTGTTTGAGTACCATTACCCGAGCACCTAAGCGGAAATCTCAGATGTAAATCAGAGCTGTGATTTGGTGGTCAAAGGTTTTGCTATAGCTGGAGTTCATTGTCCGTGACTGTCCGGCCCTGTATGTGTACATCCTTGAATGGGGATGTAGTGCAGAATAAAAACACCAGCGTTGTGCTCTCGTCCTGTGAGTAAGCCATGACTACAACTGCCATGTGGAGTCACTACTGCTGCTAATCGCTGAACAATGCTCTCTCTCTCTCTCTCTCTCTCTCTCTCTCTCACTCTCTCTCTCTCACTCACTCTCTCTCTCTCTCTCTCTCTCTCTCTCTCTCTCTCTCTCTCTCTCTCTCTCTCTCTATTGGTATTTGGCCAATTGCAATTTGATAACACAGAATAATATAAAACGATCATGATGACAAGAAATTGGTAGGCTGTATCGGCTGCAAAATCCTGATTAGAGCGTCCTAAAGTGTTTTTATAGTTGTTATTTTCCCAAAGGTAATCTAAGTCACTTAGATATTCCTTTATATTTTGATTTGGACCTGTGAGCAACACCCTACAACCACCCAGAACCATGCTTAGTAATGCCCTGGCAACCACTTTATACACCCTAGCATCATGATGGCGACCTCTGTACGAGCAAGCACCAAACATGCTCCTTTGAAAACATTTCAGTTTGTGTCGCATGTTTACACCAGCTGTGCATGTGCTCGCAACACTTTGCAGCACTGGAAATCATTTTAGGCCTGAAATAGAAAACGTCAACTAAAAATCCAACCCTGACCTCACAGGATGAGACTCGCAACTAAAACAACACAAGGAGGAAGTTATCAGAGGACACATGCGGGTCCTTTAACTGTCTCGTGTGACCCTGAAAGCTCATATAGCTCAGGGTGAACTGAAGTGAACAATATATGTGTTGCTGAAATGTGTGGAGGATTTGGCCTTCTGTTGACTCGCTAGATTTGTGGTCACTTGAGGACAGAATTGCTTATAGCCATGATGACTGAATCTTGCCAACAGATACAGCATATGATATTTGCCTGGAGGTCTGTCTGTTATATCGAATGGCTTGGGTTTTATTTAACTTCTCTTTTTTTCATTTAAAACAATATTTTTGTAGAGGGGAAGGAACAGGCATGGAAGGAATTTGTAAAAGTTCACATCGGTTTAGAGCCATTTGTTTTATTTCTGGAGATTGTTTTGTTGTTAGGGCTGATCAATGAAAACGTTTTAAACATTAAAAGACATTAATGTTAATTTACTGTGATTATGTTTTATGATTCTAACAAGCAGTTTCAACTTAAAAGCATTCATATTTACAACATTTTTACATAACAAGAGTATACATTAAGTGCATGGGAAAAAATCTAAGTTGTGTCAACTGAAGTTTAATTTGAAGTGCAATATTTTGCTGCATATTTTTGTAAGTAAAGAAGGTTTGTGTAAATACAACAATTGTTTTTTTGTTGTTTTGACTGAAGTTGTAAATAAACCCAACACAAGTATATTAATCATCTGTTTGCTGAGAGAACCGAAAGCCTCTCAAAAAATATTTTGTCAGATTAGCGAATCATTGAACAGCACAACAAGTGGCTATGAAAGTTAATGCATTTATTATATTTGTTAAATCTGAATGGCAAATGAATTCTTAAGAAGTTGTCGGAGTAGCTGATGCATGTCAAGAATTTGTTTTCTTTCTTGTTCTGTTTCTCTCTGTCCTTGCGATCACATTCCACATCAGCAGTTGCTTGGAAAGATTGTGACGTTTTAACTTGCATCTCATATTTGCTGTTGTTTAATGTATCGCTTCATAGGTCATGAACTGATGAAAGCGCACACAGTTTCCCATGCATTTCCCATGTTTATGTAAGTGGATGTGGCGAGCATGATGCTTTGCATGGAAACCTGGAAAAACAAGAGATTAATGGTCATGTTTATATGATTTGGTAAACACATCGTGGTTATAAATGGACGAGGAAGCAACGTCATGATGTTTATAGTGGTTGTCTTATGGATATTTTTGCTGTTGTTCTGATTTGTTTCAGGGGATCTTGTCGTGTGTGATATTGTGAAAGAGAGATTTTTATCTGTTTAGTCTTTTTTTTTGTTATAATCAAGAGTTGTTGGACCTCATTACAGGCATGTGATATGATTGAGAGGAATCTTGTATTGTGGGTCCTTGGGTAGATGGACTTGTCTCTCTCTCTCTCTCTCTCTCTCTCTCTCTCCCCATATAATGTAAAATATCGTATGGGCTTTTTTTCCCAGGCTTTGACATTCAAAATCATTTAGTGAATTCTCCACAGCACATCAGACAGGTTTAAAATGGCTTTCATGACACGGCTATTAAAATGTGAACTGAAATAAATGGATCTCTTGCGTGTTATTGATATTTCGTGGCATTTGATTCACCCAACTGTAGCGAGTCAGGTGATTGTGTGAATGTTTTGAGCCCAGCTCTCTCTCTTCTGTTTCATTTCTCCTCTTTCCTGCTTTTTCAACGTGTCCTCGACTCAATCTGATAGTCCAGCATCTGAGCAAACTGATTGATGTGCTCATTCAGCAGTGATAAACAGACGAGCAGCATTGAGCTAAAATTAGCGCTAGAAAAACATGTCTAATAGATCAGTTTATTTCACCTGGGTGCTGTAAAACCCAGCGGGTGCGTGTGTGCATGTGAAGCGGCCGCTGGGTTGTTTTATGGGAACAGCAGTGCTCGTCTCAACCCGCTTGTTGTTTACAGTAGGGCCGGGCAGAAAGGTCACGGGGGGCGTTTGTCAAAAATATTGATGCGTCTGAAAAACTGCATAGTGCAAATCTGTGGGACACGTTCTCAAATAAATATTTGTTTTGGATGGGAAAATAGCATAAGTCTGTGCCTTCCCCACGACTACAACCAGCTTTGATGTGATGATTGATGTTATTGTTTTAGTTGGCTACTTATGCCGTAGTTTTGTTATCTGATCTGAGTGTGTTGATAGGAAATTTAGTACGAATGATTTAGCATTTGATTTAATTTTGATATTGTTTAGTGTTTGCAAAGTTCTGTGACCACCCATTGAGTGTTTGACATTATGAAAATATCTAGAAACACAGTACAGAATAGCAAATATTATTGTGTCTGATTTGGTATTAAGACCTACAGGAAAGCTTAGATTGTGTGTGTGTCTCTCTGTCTCTCTCTCTTCTCTCTCTGTCTCTCTCTCTTCTCTCTCTGTCTCTCTCTCTTCTCTCTTCTCTCTCTCTTCGTCTCTCTCTGTCTCTCTCTCTTCGTCTCTCTCTGTCTCTCTCTCTTCGTCTCTCTCTGTCTCTCTCTCTTCGTCTCTCTCTGTCTCTCTCTCTTCGTCTCTCTCTGTCTCTCTCTCTTCGTCTCTCTCTGTCTCTCTCTCTTAGTCTCTCTCTGTCTCTCTCTCTTCTCTCTCTGTCTCTCTCTCTTCTCTCTCTGTCTCTCTCTCTCTCTCTCTGTCTCTCTCTCTGTCTCTCTCTCTGTCTCTGTCTCTCTGTCTCTCTCTCTTCTGTCTCTGTCTCTCTCTCTTCTCTCTCTGTCTCTCTCTCTTCTCTCTCTGTCTCTCTCTCTTCTCTCTCTGTCTCTCTGTCTTTCTCTCTGTCTCTCTGTCTCTCTCTCTTCTCTCTGTCTGTCTCTCTCTCTCTCTCTCTGTCTCTCTGTCTCTCTCTCTGTCTCTCTCTGTCTCTCTCTCTGTCTCTCTCTCTGTCTCTCTCTCTGTCTCTCTCTCTCTCTCTCTCTGTCTCTCTCTGTCCTCTCTGTCTCTCTCTCTGTCTCTCTGTCTCTCTTCTCTCTCTCTCTGTCTCTCTCTCTCTCTCTCTGTCTCTCTGTCCTCTCTCTGTCTCTCTCTCTCCTCTCTCTGTCCTCTCTCTCTCTCTCTCTCTCTGTCTCTCTCTGTCTCTCTCTGTCTCTCTCTCTGTCTCTCTCTCTCTCTCTCTCTCTCTCTCTCTGTCTCTCTCTCTCTCTCTCTCTCTCTCTCTGTCTCTCTCTGTCTCTCTCTCTGTCTCTCTCTCTCTCTCTCTCTCATTCTGCTAAGGCATTCAGATCTTTCCACTGGCACCAGCCGGCTTCCACTGTGCTAATGAAATTACAGTGATTGCTGTTCAATAGCTTCTCCTGCAAATCAGGGAATGTATTACAATACATCATTATAATACAATGAGCAAGGATTTTTGCATTTCAGAAACCTGAAGGCTGCAATGATTTTTCCAGCATTATGTGCCATGTTGAATTACTGGAATCTGAGATTTCTGAGTTATCTGTTATTAGATAGCTACTTTGTAATTGACATCTTTCTTGTTTCAGATTATGGTTGAAGTAATAAATGGCTGAACTGTAAATAATTTTACTGCTCATTTACATACTTCAAAATATATCTGACTGGTTTATTGCTTGTTTACAACAAATGAATGTGACCATGATATATTTTGAGCACAGACACAAACTTATAATACTACACAATACTATAGATATTAGTCCCACCTTTTAATTAAAAGAACCAATCGTTAAGGTCTATGATTCTCTGGGGGAGGGGCCAACCTTTGCGTTGAACATTAGCATTAAAGCTAGTGGTACAGTTGAAGTCAGATTTAATTATTGGTCAGAAATGTTGTTAGATTGTGATCTTAGCAAGTGGTTTTGAAGATATCAGTAGATAGAAATTTATGTTTTTTTTCTCAGCTGTGCATTGAGGTTGTGATTCATTATTTCTTGGTTCATGTTTCTTAATACATAGATTCAATAAAAGTGAATTGTTTATTTCTTGTTTAAGGTCTGTTGAGTGATATTTAAAATAAAATTACTTGACATTATTGCTGGTAGTGAATAAGAATCGTTTTCAAATGTCTATTTCTTTCTGCTTCAAATTTGTTTAAAGAACCACAATTATTAAGTGAAAACAAGTGGAACCAGAATAATAAAATCTCCCATTCTGCTTTGCTTCCTAATTAACAAATGCGCTCAGGATGAACGCTTGCAATGACCATAAAGGTTTATTAGCAATCCATTGAGTGAAAGGAATGGGAGTGATGAGGACTGGCAGCAACAGAAGCCACTCGATCAATACACACCCCCAAAAATCCCCTCATCCAGCTGTCACACATGGCCTCATGAGTTACTAAAACATTGAGTCCCATTCAAAAGTGTTACAAAGCGGTTTTATTGTTTTATGCACTGCAAAGGGTCGTGACATGAGGAAGTAAATATTTTCTTGATCTTTTAAGTTTTTCTGTACTTGGAAACCATACTGTAATTTCAATAACATGAGTTTTTTTGGTCTGTTGAACTCATTTGAATATGTTTAACATTGTTAAATTTTCATGTAGTTATGACTTTTAGATGGTATTTTTAACAAGATTTTTACATTTTATTATATGCTTGGTATCAAAAATGTAAAATTGCAGGTTTCTTTATTAACTGATCTTTACGTAGGTTGAGCTTTTGCAACGTAAACTTTTTTTGCTAACATGCAAAAAAACTTGATAAGATCTAATGCAATTAAACGTTTAAAGATAAGGCATTGCCGTTTCTGCGTAATCCATTCTCAAGCTTACCCAAGCATTTTTTTCTCTTTTGTATTGCAGACATGAACCACTGAGACAGAAAAAGACAAAAAAGCCTGGAATACACTTGAGGGAAGAGCGTCGTCTCATCCCCCCACATCAGAAGGTTTGCAATCATGAAGTCATTGTGGCTGCTGGCATTTATCTTTGCCGTATTGACCAGAACCAACATGGCGTTCCCCATGTCTCCTACTGAACTCCCTGACGTTAGCGGGACCTTCAGGGTCAAAGACACGAGCCTCACACACCTCACGGTGCACCGCAAGACCGGCGAGGTCTTTGTCGGTGCCATAAACCGAGTCTACAAGCTCTCTGGCAATCTGACCGGACTGCTTTCGCATCAGACGGGACCCGTGGACGACAACGCCAAATGCTACCCGCCTCCCAGCGTTCGAACCTGTGCTCAGAAACAGGATTCCACAGATAACGTCAACAAATTGCTTCTGGTTGATTACGCTGGCAACCGACTGGTGGCTTGTGGAAGCATCTGGCAGGGCGTGTGCCAGTTCCTGCGGCTGGAAGATCTCTTCAAGCTTGGTGAACCACATCACCGTAAGGAACACTACCTCTCGGGAGCCAAAGAGCCAGATGGGATGGCCGGAGTCGTGGTGGGCGACGACGACGGAGACCTGAAAAAGAAAAAGAAAGGTGGCAGTCGCCTCTTCATTGGCGCGGCAATCGACGGCAAATCAGAATATTTTCCCACGTTATCTAGTCGTAAGCTGGTCGCCGATGAGGAAAGCGTAAACATGTTTAGCCTGGTCTACCAAGATGAGTTTGTTTCCTCCCAAATCAAGATCCCTTCAGACACCTTGTCTCAATATCCAGCGTTTGATATCTACTACGTTTACGGGTTCTCCAGTCGCACGTATATCTATTTCCTTACTTTACAACTCGATACCCAGCTCACCCAAGTGGACGCGACGGGCGAGAAGTTTTTCACCTCCAAAATCGTCCGCATGTGCTCCAACGATACAGAGTTTTACTCCTATGTTGAGTTCCCCATTGGGTGCACAAAGGACGGTGTGGAATACAGACTTGTTCAAGCCGCATACAAACACCGTCCGGGGAAGAAACTGGCCCACGCTCTCGGCCTGTCTGAAGATGAGGATGTCCTGTTTGTGATCTTCTCTCAAGGTCAGAAGAACAGGGCTAACCCACCCAGAGAAACCGTGTTGTGTCTGTTCACGCTGCGTCAGATCAACCTGGCCATGCGAGAGAGGATCAAGTCGTGTTACCGGGGTGAAGGAAAGCTGTCCTTACCGTGGCTGCTCAACAAGGAGCTGCCTTGCATTAATACAGTAAGTGAAAATTCACATTTTTCATATGTTCTTGTGATGTAAAACATTCTAGTTTGTTCCTTTATTAAATTTTTATCAACCTGTGAGATTTTAGGAGGTGGCTTTAGCAACATTATCATGAAAACCAAGTAATATCAAAAGATTTTCTTATTGTTTTTTTCAGGAAGTAATTTTAAATTTGTTAAACAGATTACTATTCATTTTTTGTTTTTAAACTTTATTTTTAATTAATTATAGGCTACATCTTAAGTAAAGAGGTGTTTATCCAGGAGCATGTCTTCATCATGTTTAAGACATTGTTTTATCAAACCTCTTATCAACCAAATCCTAACCCTTAACCTAACCAAAACTTTAATCATGGGTTGTTGAGAATGTTGTTGAAGCCCTCCTGAATCTGATTTGTTGATGTGAAATGGACAAAAATGTTAATCTAGGTAGGTTTATTACTTCACGGACTGTAGACCGTTTCGTCTGTTTTTGTTGATGCTCGTGGAAAACTGATTTGCGGATGCTATACATGATACCCATCGACCTAATTGGTGACGTGTTGCAGACTCTTCAGGAATGCCTGCGCAGGAGAAACTGTCTAACACGATTACACATCTTAATCTGATGTAATGTATCTTTGATGAAAAATCTATTCAGACCAGACAGGGTGGGAAGCAATCGCTTATTACAAGAGAGATGAAGAAGGTGGCTAGACGTCAAAATCAATACGACTCTGACATTTTAAACCAGTCAAGCGTAGCGCGTGACCTGCCTCTGTATACATTTATACATGCTTAATGTACGGCTCTTTAATATTTGGCTCGTGTAATTTAGTGGGCTAAGACAAAGAACAATTATGATATGATATCATTTAGGTGTATTATATTATTTATCTGCCTTGAAGCTACTCATCGGCTACTTGTTTGCATAACCCTTTAGAAAGGTGCAAAGTTTAACATCCTGTAATCTAAAAGATAAATTACTATACATATTGATAATTTGACATGCAGTGATGTATTTTTTTAATGCAGTTTCACTTTGATTATTTTTTTCTACTTTTAATTTAGTTTTAGTTTCTTGGTCTGTTTAGGTTTTCTGTTTAACTTTTTACGAGTTAATGCATTGGGTCATTTAAATACATTTAACACAATCGTCTTATGTGAAGTTTTAGATTGTACTGCATTTTTGACAAGATATTTTGGAAAGTTATTTTTTACATTTTTATAATATTCAGTTTATGAAAAACCTAAAGCTTTTTTGCCTTTTTATCGCCATCTCTGTTTGAAACATAAAATTGCAGATTACTTATCTTTAACGTATGTTGAAGTCAAATTTAAACTTTAAGCTCAAATTATAAATGATTATTATAAGCTTACCATTGCAAATCAAAGTAAAGTTTTCTACATACTTGTGCAATAACTAATTTTTGTTTATTTTTAATAAAAAAATTTGATTGCAGCTTACACTCACATTAAGTTATTGTCATTTTAATTCATTTTAGAGTTGTGGAAATAAGTACATTAGTTTAAGATTAGTTTAGTTTTTATTAATGGAAAAAGCGTGTGATTTGATTGGTTGTCTGCTAGTTTAGGAGCGACTCTGGGCTTGACTGGAATCAGTGCATCAGCTTTTCCCTTATAAAATAACAACAGACAGCAGCACAATAAAGTTTATTTTTACTCGGCCTGGAGGACAGATGAGAGGACGTGTTGCGTCTGTTGCTGTAATTGCGATGAGAACAATAGCAGCACGCGTCGCAGGCTGAGCAGAGCAGATGGGTGAAGATGGCGAGGTTCGATGACCTCGTTCCTTCGGGGGGAGTGGCTGTGGTTGTTTTTATGAGCAGCAACAGGGTTCCCTGTGACTGATGCAAATCTGCTCCTGATTCCAGCTATGCGGCTGCCGGGGTATTATTAGCTTCTTCTCATGCGCGGCGACGGACCTCCGCCTTATAATGAGAGCGTGCGTGTCCGCCGCAAGCTCATGCTTCGTTTAATACATTTACCCTTTATAAGTGTGCAAAAAACAAGCGCTTCACCCCCACCTCGATCATCATTCAGAAACACGTTCTCAAGATGCTTCTCAGAATTTGGGCAGAGGGTTTTGTGTTGGTGATTAGCGTAGCAAATCATCTTTGCTTAATGAAAACCACAAAACACACATGATTTGATTCGAATTTACAAATAAGAATTACAACCTGACCTTTGCTAATGTGATTTAAATCAAATACATCCCATATAAAAAAAAATACTGTAATATGCAGTACCTCAGTATTTACTATAGTAAATTGTAGTGTACCATTGAATATTATAGTAATTGCTACATTTTAATGTCATATACATATTAATGTATATGACAAAGTATTTTCTGTATAGTAACTAGTAAAAGCTGTAGTTAATACTGTAGTATACTTTAATATTTACTAAATCTGAATCTGACCCCTCCTTGCACTTTACAGAGGTGAAAGGATTTTTGTAAGTGGTTGGAGGGCGATGGTCCAGATGAAGCCAAGATTAAAAAGCTCTGTGTGTTAACAGCCGTGTTCCGAGACGGCCGGTAATGACTCCATAGTTCACCTCTGGGATGAAGCGGAGACTAGGTGGGCGCTTGATGACATCATCATTAGTCAGATTGATATGCTGCAGATGTTAGCTAACACGATTGATTTTTGAAGAACTCCTCAAGGAAAATGACATGCAGCGATTTTATGAGTTTTTTTTCTCTTTGTGTGTCAGTGGACACCCATTAAAATACACTGAATTCATGCTTTTTCTGAGACGTTCGGAGGGTAAATCGTGTCTCTTTCAGAGAGAGCACGTCTAAAGTGATAAAGCACTGACGCTGAAACAGATTGCAGGATGATGTCATGTCTCACCGGCCGGTGTGCCTATAATCCCCCCGAGCTCACTTTCGGCCTCTGTTTGGGTGGCTTGACTCTGCCCGATCTATTAGCTGGCACTTCCTGTCAGAGATAGCGTGATTGGAAGATAGCCGGAGAAAGCTGTCTTCGGGATATTTTTCGCTTCTGATTTGTATTTTGGTGATGACTTTAACATTTAACATTAATAATTTAGGTTCAATATGGTGTACAAAATGGGACATTCACACAGGACACATTTGAAAATTTTGTCTATGATATTTTTAAATGTTTTTCCATTATTATATTATGAGTGCAAAGTAAAAAAAAAAAGAAAAAACATTACCTAACAAGATATAACATGTATCAGTAAATGCTGAAATTAGCATGATTAAGATTAATAAAGTGTTACCAACATAATAAATAAAACAAACGTAATCCCTTCCATCGATGTTCTAATGATGATTAACTAATTTCACTTCATTTATTCTTGTGTCATCCCATAGCCCAAGCAGATTGGCGATGATTTCTGTGGTTTGGTTCTGAATCAGCCTCTCGGAGGGCTGAAGGTCATCGAAGGGACGCCGCTGTTTGACGATCGGACCGACGGTATGGCGTCTGTGGCTGCGTACACTTACGGTGATCATTCTGTGGTGTTTGTCGGCACTCGCAGTGGCCACCTAAAGAAGGTAAGAAAGGTTCAATCTGTCTCTTAACTTCCATCTTTTACAGGAGGCGTTTCATCAGTGTCGGAGGAGCTTTCTGTTGTTTTATTGGTTTGAGGTGGCTGGGGATCCACAGTGATATAAGCTTTGTATTATTGAGTTTGGAAGTGACTGACTGTCGTTACTAATCCGCTGTGAATTATACTAATCCCTCAATGATGCTATTTACCGAAGCCTTGCAATTAATGTACAGGATAATAAATGTTGCGGGAGTCAGTTGCTGTTATATTTTATGAAGTGTTTTTGCATGTTTGCTACTTCGGAAGGCTAACGTCAACATTAAAAGGTCACAGACATTTATTTTCATAATGTGATGCATTTTCAAGGGAAAGAGGATGAAAAAAGTAACGTATAAATAAATGATCAGATCTGAGGATGTGGGTTGTGTGTTTCATGTGGTTGGAGGCGATGGCAGTTGATGTCATCAAATGAAAATAAAACGTTGTTAAATAAAAGAGGTCGGGGGAAGTTATTACCATATAGTGTGATGTAAGTGCATATATTTTATTGGATATAACCAGAACAGTCAGACTAGAAATGTGCTTTAGGACAAAATCTGATTTTATTTAGACTTTAAAGGGACAGTTCACGCAAAAAGTTGTTCCATGACTTTCTGTGTAACACGAAGACAAAATGTTAAGGGCTGACATAATTTTTGGGGTGAACTGTCTCTTTAAGCTGTATACTTTAATGAATGGACCTTTTCCTTTTATTCAACACATGCACACACGTATAAGCCACCAACAAAGTAACAATAAAATCTCACCACCTTGTGACTCATTTCATCCAGGCAACAGCTGTGAATGTTTAGAGAATAATGTGCCCACTGGTGAGTTTAAGCTAATCTCCACAGAAGTCTTTTTACCTCAAACAACGGCTAACAGCTTCAGTTAGTCGGCTTGTTCATAGCTAACATATAAGTCCATATATGCACATTAAACCTCAAGGGAGCCGAAGTGAGAGGGTGGAGTCGTAACCTTGTTTTTTTTTGGTCAGTCATGAATAGTTCACGCTGTGTATGAAAAGAGAGAAAGTGTGAGCATTTTAGGTTTTCACATAGTCAGCAAGCAGACCCGTATGAGGTCATCGCAGGGAGCGCGCATTTGCCGTGATTTTACAATATGTTTTATTAAGAGAATCTCGCAGTAAAGAAATGAAATTAGGTTCGACACGGCACAAATCGTTCTGAGAAGACGGCTTGGCTCTTTCTCAGCAGACATCATAATTAAAACGAGAGAGGAAGTATACTACAGTTTTGTCCGAGCACGCAGCTGGAGAATATAAATGCGATCGCATCCATTCTGCTATCGGAATGGGGGGCTGGAGGTCAGTCCTGTGGGAGCGGTCCTGTTTTGTTTCTGGTTAGGATTATTTACGGGAGTTCGTGTGTAAACATGTTCACATATACCTTCCAGCACTGATACATTTGCTGTTTGGAAATACGGATACGTTCGGATATTGAATTTTGAGTCGTTGGCCGGCTCTGGTAGTCGTGTGATAGTCCGTTGTTAATAAACAGAATGTAGAGTTTATAGTTTTTCTGATAATAAACAGCTCTGTTTGTTGATTGAGATTATATGATGTTATGAAGAAGCTCCATATCCACATGCTGCTCATATTGACCACAAATCACAATAAACACGCTGAGGGGGAAAGCGAAATGTTTGTATTTCTCACAAACATTCTGTCAGGATGAAATGCTAAATGGTTTGTGTGTGAATCTGGACGGTGTTAGGCAGAGACTGGATCTGGGTTTGAGAGATGCTGTCTGTTATTTTATAAATGGGTGTTTTATTAAAGGGATAGTTTATCCTTAAATGAAAATTAGTCCTCATGTTGTTTAAAACCTGTATATGACTCTTTCTTCTGCAGAACCCAAAAGAAGATATTGGTGAATGTTGGTAAACAAACAAAATTGGCTTTCGTTGTATAGATATCAAAATGACATTTTTCAAAATATCTTTTGTGTTCCATTGAAGAAAGAGTCATAAACAGATTTTTAATGACACGAGGGTGAAAAAATGAACAATCAACTAGATTGACTAGAACAGTCAACTATCCCTTTAACTATGGGCCACTTTGGGCAATGTGGACTTATAAAAGATAAACTATTGCTAGTTTAATTTGTCAGAGTCATTTTTTAAGTTATTTGTTCTGAAATATTGTATTTTATATATTTTATATTTCTCAGTATGCACTTATGTTTAATTTCTCAACATTTAGCTAACATTTAATGTATAGTAATAAGTGTAAAAATATGATTAACTGTGTATGACTGCCAAAAATATTTATTTAAAAAAAGAAGCAAAAATGTGAAATTTACCCATAAATAAAGAAAAACTTAGCAGAATCGATAATATAATATATTCACTTTGTTTAAGATTGTGCTAAGAAATAGATTTTTGGACATTATTTGCACTGCTGTTTAACCAGGTTAAATAAAATTGTACCATGGTAAACATAGTATCCAACAAAATGCCTGTTGTCATTCTTAAATATCCAGAAAGCTGTTTGAAACGTATCCCATATGACTTTACTATTACTATGATTTTGCTACGGTTTTCCAAAGTATTTTTGTCAAAAACTGTGATTGACCATGGCACATTTTTAGTCTTTTTATCTAAACATCACTAGATAATTAAAATGATAACTCTCTTAGCCAGAAGAATCAGCGTTTGTTTCTCCTGTAGTGGTCTGTTGTGATTGTGTACGGTGGTTTCAGAGTGTTTGGTACCTGCTATATTATGGGCGAGAGAATACAGGAGGAGGCTGGGTAATTACCCCGTATCTCCCCTCGCAATGACTTGTTTGTTTTGGCAGGAGAAGAGAGACAGAAAGCCGCTTTTCTCAAGCTGTACGGAAATCACCCAGCAGTCTTTAGTACTTCCTGTCCCCAGTTGGCTGCGAGTCGAGTCGGTCGGGATGTAGTTTTGACTGCAGGAGTCAAAATACTGCAGAGTTTTGTTACAAGCTGTTTTTTTCTCTCAGCTGTCTTACCTAAAGCGAGCTTTTTACATGCGTTTTAGTTCTGGTGTTTGCTAAGGCACACAACACTTGCTATTGCTCATATTTAGTCGAATTACTTTTTTATTTAATTATTTATTAATTTTACTAAAGTAACTAAACATTAATTTTTTGCATTGTTTGTAGACCGTTCACCCAAAAATGAAAATTCTTATAATCATTTATTATTTATTATGGCATTCTAAACCTGTATGACTTTCATCAACAGAAGATATTTTGAAGAATGCCAACCCAAACATCTCTGTTGACTTCCATTGTATTAATGAACACAAAACCACATTTCTTAAAATATCTTATTTTGTGTTTTGCAGAATAAAGTCATATGCTTGTTTTTGACCCACATAAATGTGAATTAATGATGATGTCATTTTTACTTTTGGGTGAATTATCCCTTTAATACACCAAAGCATATTGTTGAGGAGAGCAATTATTTTTTAAAGCAAACCTGGTATATGATAAAACGGGTGGATTAATCAAATAAACTTGTATTAAAAGATGGTCTACCTAGCAGCCACCCTTAGCAAATGACCTGGCAACCACTTAACACACAATTCCTTCATTAAATGTAAAAATCTAGATCCCACCTGTACAAAACAGACAGCACAGTATTTTTCCTGTGGCTCGTCGATGGCAGTAATGCACGTCTGATCTTTAAGAAATCCTGTCCGTCCTGCTGTACTTTTACAAGCCAGCGTTTAACCGGTAGCCTGGCCTCATTTTCTGGCCGCCGAGATGTTTAGCGGCAAGTGCAAAGCCAAATGAAAATAAATACGGCGAGTTATTTTCCCCTGCACCTGTGCTGTTCTCATGCCGCTCACAGACGCGCCGGGCTGCTTGTGGATTCTGCAGTCTGAGCCGTAGAGACGGCGCAGGAGATAATCTGACCACTGGGAAATAAACCCAAGGTTGTCAGGTTTTTTTATGGAATGCTTTAGCGAGCGTGTGTGCGCGCGCTATGTTTCCCTCTCTGTATATCATTGTGGTACACACACAAATGGATGTATGTTGCTGCCATTGAATCCTTAATCAGGTGCTTTTATGTTGGTTTATTGTGTAGTCTATTTAGGAGCTAAAAGGATCTCAAGGTAGCTGTAGTATATCACTAGAACGACCCGTTCTGCACTGACCTCCATGTCTCCATGACCTTCTAGTCTCTGTAGAGGATGGAGGTGGAAATCATTGGCCTGAAATGTTATCTGAATCCCTTTGCAGACTCAGTATTTGTGCAGCCATGAGTAAAATACTGTGTTATTTTACCATAAATTGCATGTTGAGTCCAGCAGTTTCACTAATTTTTACTTAAATAGATTGGTGACTATGTTTGCATTTTGGAAACCGTAAAGTGCACAGTATGCATACTATAGTACAGAAATGTTAATAGTTGTAAGTTATTCTGCAATCGAACAGTTTTATACGAAGAAACGCATCCTCACGTGCAGTCGTGATCTGGGATGATCATGTTTATGTTTCATAAAGATAAATACACTAGGGTAGACATTTTCATTCTGTGCCCAGCCGTAGACGCATGATACACGATTGAATTCGGCAGATTAGTTTTCTCGTCTCAGTGTTCAAATTGATTAATGCCTTTTAAAAAGCGTCAAATCCCAGCGCTTCACCGGCAACCGTGCGGCACCGTTCACAATAAAGGAGGCTTTCTTATGAACACGTTCCATAATCCTCATAATCACACATGAGCTGCGAGTATTTTAATTTCTTTCTCATCACCTGTGTTTTTTACTCCCTGGTTTTTATTAGAGCCGTGTTGGCGTCTTTGTCTCCAGCCCACGGGAACTCCGAGCCGAACCTGAATGTGTCTAATGAATGCACTCAAAAGAGGTCAAAGCTGACCACTTGATCGGCCATTTTGTGCCTGATTTTCGCTCTATTCAAATCCGAGCGCGATTGGGCTGGAAATTGGAGCTAATTTAATGGTGTAAATCAGCTCACGGCGAGCGGAAGACCGAGGCGCGGGCGTGCAAATGGCCAGGAGGCTGATTTACGAGCGAGCTCGGCCCTGAGCCACGTTTGATCATGGCTAAATCTGTTTGCCGTAAATCCGCTGTCATTGAACAAGTCGGGGATTGAAGTGTGATGTCATGGGCCGGGCTGCATCGTGTGAGTATCATCCTGACCGGTTGATAATGAAGCGTCTTGGTCAGCGCTCTCCCCGTGTCATTAAGACTGATGGCGGGAGTGGGCCGCTCACCGGAGTCTCGCTGGAGCTTTTTGCTCTATTACTTTAATTAGATGACTGATGTCCACCTGTGAATCTGATGTGTTTCTGTCCACAGCGGTGCGATGACATACAGAGGCCGGGAGATGACTTCTGGCATGGTGCTCAACACCACTCAGTTGTCTTCTGATTACTTGTTGAATTTACTGATGTAATATTTGTGGTGCAGTGTATTAGGCTACTATGAGCACAAATCAAATTCAAAAGGTCGTTTCACAAAAACGCTTTCACTTGATCTGATGTAGAGGAAAACTGTGCATTACTTCTCTTCATGTTCAATGCTTTGCTTCAACAAGTGTGTGATTGTCTGTGACTGTGTGTGTTGTACACGTGTTCGTATTTAGTAAGAATAGACCTGAAATATTAGTGAGATGAAATATTAAATTTGAAATAAAAAATATTATAAGAGTATATTTCTAAAGAAAACTTATTCGTTTATGTAATTATGTATTCTTTTTTTCATTCTCTATTTTATTTTATTCTATTCCGTTACATTTAAAGTGAAAGTGTTGAATGCGTTTTGTAGGTAGGTTACTTAAACATGGAGTAAGATTGTAGATTTTAAGTGCACATTTTTTGTAATGATCAATAATGTAGTGAAAAGCTGCTATTGTTTTTCAGATATTTCAGGCTTTGCAGATTTCTTCTAATGAATTAATTTAACTGGAAACATGTTCACAGTTAGACTATTGATTTAAAAAAATCCCATAGCTTGAAATGTCATTTGGATTTAATAGAAACCTCTGTTTAATTCTGACATTTCATGTATGTTTGCCCCAAAGACCAGTAAACGTGTTTGGTCCAGTTCCTCTGTGTGGATTGTGATGCAGATATACACTGTAATTGTGTCTGGCATTATAATGATACTGTACAGGATCACATCCAAACATGAGGACAACCTTCAAATTTAGACTTTCTTTTTTTCTGCTTTTGATCTTTCTGTGATTTAAGAGAAGTTTGGGTTTCATGTGCGTAATGGAAACTTATGGTAAGTGAAGAAAAGCGAGTCAAGTTTCCCTATTCTGCCTTTAAATATTCATTTATACTTTCATTAAAGCGGCACTAGTTGAAGTTTCAGCTGTATCCATATTATATCCATATTCATTTTGGTTGAATTATTTTAACCTCAGTCATGAACTTTTATAGTGTTTTGCACAGTCGAGGTGTTCGGTTTGGCAACCTTTGTATGTATTTATTGGAAAGATTTTTTTTGTCAGTGAGATCAGAATGTGTTGCAGGCCAGACGCGAACCTTTGGCAACCGTCAAAGCGTCTTTTGGTGTGGTCTAGGCATTCGCAGTAATCGCTTTACCTCTGTGCTCGGCTGTCGCAGGTTCAATAAACACGAGCGCTTATGTGTGTTGTATTGTAAGATTAAGGGCAAGCCGGGGCACCTGCTGTGCTGTTCCAGCTCTTATCTTGCCTCTTTGTGTCATAATTTAATGGGAGGCTTGATAATTTCATTAAAGGTCAAGACGGATGCATCTCATAAATGGAGGCTCTGCGGTTAGTAGAGCAACTCGTAAGCACCTGTCTGGCCCCGTCTGCCGGTAACAGCCCTGGGCAAGTGCCCACCTTCCTCCTGATTCACAAACCGGACCGTGCCGACCAGTCACGTTCTTTCAGACTTGTGAAATCATTAATGTAAAAGCTGATCTCATGTCTGACGTCCTCCTCGAGTTACTCATGTGTTTCACTTTTCTCTAACCGCTGTACACGAGGCTCCCGTGAGAACACGAGGAACCATTTTTTTCTCGCCTACCCACCCAAAGTTTAACAGAAAATAATGTGTCACGTTTCCGTCAGCTGCAGTCTGCCTGGTAGCAGCAGCTTTTTATCATTCAGTTCCCATCCTACCGTGTCTCAATTTCCGCCCGGGCTCACCTCCATGCTGGAGCTAACCTTGGAGCCGCGTGCTGAAAATGAGCCATAAGATTTGCTATTTGTTTCTCCTCCTCGAGCTACTCGCAACCTCGCTGCCATTTATTACGTCGCTGCTGCCCAGAGGGAAACGGGCTTGTTTTCCTGGATGCAGACGCATTAAAACAGCTCATAATATCACTGTAGATTTAAATCCATGTTTGGCGGCGTGAGAAGAGACTCTGATATTATTAATGAATGATAAATGTAAACTGCGTTTTTATTTTCATAATCTGAAATTGTAGTCAGTGTATCTAGTTTTTTTACGCTGTACTTTTGTAATCAGACTGATTTTGAGAGAAAATGTTTTACTCTAGTTGTTCCAGACTAATACTAAATACTAAATAATGTTGGGATGAGACTTGTATTATTTGATTATTGTTTGGGCAAAAGAGCCAGATGGATACAAGAGAGTGGTTGAAAAGTAGAAGAAATTTGTAAAAATGGAAAGGTGGATAGACAAAAATATTTCTTTGAAATAACATGCACAGATGGATCGTTCACAATAAGATCAGGAAAGTGTGGAAAAAAGACCCGCTGAAGTGTGATGAAATATTTGATATGTTGATGTAATTTCCACTAAAATGGAAAGTTAGGGTAAGACAAATTTAATGGCTTTTCAAATGACTAATTGTCATTTGGAATAGTTTATGAGAAAGTTCAGAGTGATGTCATAAAAAGTGTTGATGTGAATTGGGGAAAGTTTGTAATGCTTATATGTTTTTGAGTGCATGCGTATAAATATCCTTAATAAAAATTTATCCTTGAGGCCAAAAAGTTAAAAGCCAAAAAACGTCCATTTTGATTTCTACGCGACTGTAATGTCATGCTATCTTTGTGTTGTCATAGTTGTTTATAATTAAATTGGTAAAGAGCCGAAGACTTGACGTTGTAGGGTTACAGTGAGTGCAACCGTTGTGGTTTTGGCAGGATGGGAGTAAAAGCCGTCTGATTTGAGATAGTGGTCGTCTGAATGCAGACTCTGTCCTGGTAAACCGATAAAATAGAGAGAGGTCTTCAAAAACTCCCTTTACAAATAGTCTGCATGTCACATGATTAGAGATCAGTTATTTAATAAGACATTTCACAAAGGAGAGCTCTGTGGTTGACCTGCATGCACCGATCACACACGCTGCTCGCATTCTTTCTCTAGAGAAATGTGCCACACCACATACCTGATGGAGTGGAGAATGGAGGCGTCTGTGCTTAATGCCTGATGAAAATGTGGTATGAAAGCAGTTTTAGATGGTGACCAAAATTGTCAAGAAATAATTTGAAACTTTTTAAATGATACAATTTTGCTCAAATTGATTAGCATTTCTGACCGCTGTATTTGGTTAGGGGTGTCTGCTAATTACATCTTCGTCTCTGCTTTTAAAAGGACAAAAATAAAAATAGCTATTTACTCATAGCCCTCATGTCTTTCTTTTTCTGTGTAGCACAAAAGGAGACATTTTGAAGAATGTTCCACCTATTTACTCACTTACTTGCGGTAAAGTCATGTGTGTTTGAAACGACATGAGGTTGAGTAAATACTGAGATACATTTTCATTTTATGCTAAACTGTTTCTTTAACTGTTTTCACAGTCACTGTCTCACTAGTCTAAGGTCGTGTTACGAATGGCACGTTAGGATCTGGGATCGTACACAAGCAGAAGTTGCAGATTTTGTTATTGTTTACACAGGTTGCGTTTCCATCTGCCGGTTTGTGGTTGTGACATGTGTGGACTTTGCTCAAAATAACAGATGTTCTGTGTTATTCAAAGAATGAAGAACTTCCATTTGTTACGTTTGACAAATAGACCCACCAGAGTTATGGACAGTGGACTGTTCATTAGGTTTTCTTTTAGTGGGCCCTGGAGTCTGGACAACAGTAGTTTATCCTATCAGCAGTTTTGAACTGTTGGTTTGTTGTGAGGTTCGTCGACAGCAGGTAAAAAACAATGTTAAGTGCAAATAATCAAATGCAATGAACCGTATAATTGTGCACGGCTAAATGAAAAGGTTGATGTTAAGTACTTTTCGTCCAATGAAACGTTATGTGGTTTGGTCATGTGTGGCTAATACTAATGCAATATTTAGCCCAGTGTTTGTTTCATATGTTTGTCCTCTGCTATTAGTAGTTTTATGTAATGTTTGTCATAGATTGTGGAAATGTGAATGAAAGTGTTTTTGTTTGATTTTTAAGGTCCCGGAAAGGCCACTGGTTTAGTCTTTCGAGCATCCGCACTCGCTGCCTCCAGATCCAGTTGTTTACGTCTCTCTCTGTCCCACCGTGTTGATAGAAGCTTTTCTGCCTGTCCGGCTTGCCAATAATGGAAAGCAATCCGCTGTGAGTATTTAGATATGGATATGGTTTGTCCAAGGTAATTAGCTTTGGCCAACTCAAGGGATCAGATCTGATGCCGTAGAATAACTGGAACAGACAGATGGTGAAAAGACGCGTCATTCTGCCGTGCCCCCGTTCCACAGCGGCTCCTTCCGATTCGGTCTTGGATGACCGCGGTTAGAATCGTTATCGAAACGGTAAACAAGAAAACGTTCAGATGTAAATATGCTTTAGTAAGCCTAGAGAACACAATTCGCTAAATAACTCGACACCAAAACAAACCGACTCTGATTTCACATCGATTCTGACCAAAACGCTTTTTCCTTTCAGAGGCGCAGATATGAATATCGTAGATGGATTTGCTGGAAATATTTCATTTCGTTTTCTCTGCTGAATTTTTAGCGTCCAAATGCATTGGTCACGGCAGCTGCCAGACCGAACGGCGCGTTTAGGTAAAACAAGAAACCTCGCTTTGGTTTCCAGATCCTGCATTTTCAATGGTAGATTTTACTCAAAGAGAAAGGTGAGAGAGGATTCACGGCGTGCAGCCTGGGGTGTGTTTTCTATTCTCCTCCATTTTGTTGGGCTGGAGAGAAGCGTTCTGGCTTCTTGTTTGATATCAGGGCTGAAAACTGTGAGACTCGTATCTGAAGACTAAAGCGGCAGGAGGGGTGAAAGTGGATTTTTTCGCACCGTGTGTCAGAGCCAGGCACCTGGAACTAGGTCATTTCTCCAGAAGCGAGCGAGAGAGGCGAATGAGAAGAGGGAGAGAGAGATTGAAATGGGCGGGCATTGGGGGGGGTTCTGCTCGTTCATGCGAAGATCTCTGGATCTCTCCGTGTGTTAATGTAGTCCCTGCTAGTGTTTTTTGTTTTGATCCGATAATAATATTACCAAACGGCCATTGATACGGCATGCATGTTTTATTTTCCGTCTGTGGTCTTAAATCTCAGCAGCTTTGAGTCATCAACTCTGTATAAATCTATTTAAAGTGTCTTAGTCAAAACCACAACCAAATAATTCATGTCCCATCACCGCTGTCTTTCCCCGCAGGTCTGCGTCTGAGAGAATTACAGATTAGGAGCAAACGGTGACGAAATGCACCCTTGCAGGGAAAAGTGGAAATTGACTGCTTTTGATAATCTTATGAGAGATTGAAGTAGAAAATGATTCTCTGTCAAATGATGCAGAGTTGTTAACGCTTTCAGGCATTGTCTTGTATTGCGCTGTAATTCTGTGATTACGGGACATTGTTCTCGGCATTGTCTTGCAGGAAGTGGAAAGCAGGAAAAGGTTCTCAATAGAATATAATACTGCAGAGTGACGGGGCACACAAAGGCCGAGTCGCTTTTCTTTGCCTTCATTAATAGCGTTGCATAAAACCTGCTTAATGAACTTGTTCTCATGTGGCCTTGTTTATGAACCCGTTGTAACTTCAGCACCAGTAAGAAATTTCATTTTTCATGTTTAATAATACTGCATTTCGCTTATAATGTATTACATCTATTGGGACAGAGAAATTATTGATATTTATATATAAAAAAAAGAATATATATAGAGAGAAAAATATAAATATATTAATGGATAGATTGATGGCTATAGATATAGATAGATTGATATATGGATGTATAAATATAGATAGATATATAGATATACGTAGAATACATAATGATATAGAGATGTATAAGACATATATAGAGCTGTATAGATCTATATAGAGATGTATGGATATATACAGATGTATAGATATAGATAGAAAGGTAATTTTCTGAAATGATGCATTCAATCTGTACATACAAATCTAAGATTTTTAATTTCTAAGTCAATTTTTCCTTCAACTGGATATAAATACTTTCATCTGCTCAGATCTGGCAAGCTTTAAGTATAACACATTATCAAGAATAACTCTGTTGTGATGGTGGTGTGCTACATGATATACTTTCAGAGCGTTCACAGGGACTTTTGTGAGATTGTATCCATCCACATTTGGAATGAAGTGAATAAACAGAATCGGTCTCTCTCTCTCAAGCATTCTCTCTCATGCACTATCCAGATGCGCCCGTGCTCATCTTGCCAGCTGTATTTGGTGGCTGTGCCTCGTTTGTGGCTATATTGAAATCCATGTTGAGTGACAATGACTTCCTTCCCTGAAAGATAATTAATTACTCTCCTAACCGTGCTCTTGCTCTTTTCGGGGTGTTTAGCATTCCCGGTGCCAGGAAGTGACGGATGCCGTCGCGATTGTCTCCCTAGATGGATTTGTAAATGAATTGTGTCTGTTTTCAATAGAATGCTTCTGAATGGCAGTTTTCACTGTATATCTGAGCGTCCCTCGAGTCGACTCGTAACAATAGACATTTTGTATACCTCGCCAGCTAAATACAAAGTGCATGTTTAACGTGAGTTGATGAGATGCCGAAACGCATTTGGGCGCATTGGTGGAACGGAAATCACTGCACGCACCATTTGCAAATTTTTATGCGTTTGCGCACCCATTCATATTCTTGATTAGCGCACACGTACCCAAGTTACCGGCACGGCAAAGTTTATTCTTTATTAACTTAATCAACGCAGGGACTCAAGCGAACGTTCTTTCCCATTTTGTTGCGCTGAGATTTTGACCTATTGTCTACCAGCACGCTTTCACTGGCAGCGGCCCAGTACTTTCTACTGGTGAGGTTTTATCTGAGCTGACCAGACGTAGCGCGCGCTAGCGCATTGGGACGTCAACACGACTCTTCTGCAGCTTAGCGGCTCTGGTGTTTGCGTTCTAATCGTTTGTTTACTCTAGTTTCTCGGTCGTCTGATGAAGTGTATTCGGATGGCTAGTGTGACCTTGGTGTTTTAATTGCTAAAGTCGATGATGGGAAAGTTTCACTTCGACAGTGGTGGAGTTCTTTGTTTTGCCTTGCGCTGATATGCAGATGTCATGGATAAAAGCAAAACGTTTCTCGCCACGGTTGGGCGATTGTTTGGCGTTTCTTCGCGCAGTAATTATGATTGTTAGTAATGGTTTGTTTTCATGCGAGATGGCAGATGCTACTTTGAAGTGTGTAGACTCTCATACTGTAGCTCCGTACATCATCATATAGTCTCTCTCTCTCCCTCTCTCTTTCTCATTTTTTCCCATCATCCCTGAGTTTAATCAGCCTTGACTGACTGGCGGTCCCTCAGAGCGCATTCTCAGGCAGTTCCCTAAGGAGGAAGCCGTCATCACACTCCCCCATCTCTGTCTCTCATACAAAGGCATCTGTCACTATGTCTATAGATGGTACATTTTCATATATGGGTATTCATCTAGTTTGAAAACATCCTCATGTCTAGAAATGTATTCTGTCTGTGTCATTTTTTTAAGTTGTCTACATACAGTATATGTGCCAGACATTGACTGTTTTCAGCATCTTGCGCCCTGATTGTGATTAATGAATGTGTTTACACATCTAAACTTTAGTCATGCAACATAGCGGTTCAGTATCAGTTCTTTAAGCAGTAGATGGATTAGATGAATCAGGTAGTGCGATAAACATTTTAACATAAATGTATTAATTGTTTACATTATCAATGGTGTTTGAGAGTATATGTGAATCTATTGTTTAATGCTGTAGTGGATTTAATTATATATTAATTTACTTTACGTTGACATTACTTTAACGTTAATTATTTACAGATTCATGAAAGAGATAACATTATTGTGTAGCAGATATCTCGGAGGAACGTGTAGATGTAAAGTTTTAGATGTCAGCTGACTGAGAACATGTCATTGAATCAGTGAGACTAAAGACAGACGCCATGTGACTCGTGAAGCTGTTAGCGCGCCTAGCCTGTTTGTTTTACATCATGGCTGTGTTCTCAAGGCATCAGACACAGTCCTTCCTGAAGTGTTTGCGTTGCGTCCAATACGTTTTTTTAAACAGCCTTCAACGTGTTTTACGGTTTGTGTATCAGGCTGGAGAACAGATGTACATGTCAGTACGTCCGTGAATCAGAGTCTGCTTCCTTTCACTGTTGAGATGTTTCAAACCAGACTGAGACGTCTTCAATTAAATGTCCTGTTAACCTAAACAAGCCTTATCAGTGGAATGTTGAAGTTGTAAAAAGGGATTTGTGAGGAATGACTAAAAACACTGGCTAGTGCAATGAGTAGCTTTTTGTTTGTTTAGTAATGTGGACGTGTTTGTCTTTTATCAGATCTGATTGGTTCACAGGAATGTGTCTTTTTATTTTGGATAAGGGTTATTCAAAGATGACCTTTTTGCATAGAAAGTGTAGCTCCTCAAGTGTGTATTTACCCAGTCTTTGATTTCCTTCATATCCCTCTCGAAATCTTTTTTTGACATTAGAGACACCTTTTTCCCGTCATGCCGTGCTCCTGATTACATACCGGTTTGAATCCCACAAGCCCACCAAAACCAGTTACACCCCTCCCCAGTCCAGTCACCATCCGCCACCATCCGTCCTGAGATCGAGTCGCTGCAGGATCTCTACCTCACACCGCAGACATTTACTGTTCCCCCGAGCCCAACTGCCCCGTCCACCTTCTCTCCTGCTCATCTTGATGAAGTGATTGAGGGTCTGGAATCCACACTGACCCTCACAAAAGGCCAGGGCGGCAGTATAAAGATGAAGGAAACTAATAAAAATCAGACAGAAATGTCAAAGGAATATTAAACGTGTCATAGCTGGAGTGAAAAGGTGCTTGAAAAATTGGCATAAAAAAAATGTGTCAGATGAGCTCAGGGCAGGTTAGTTTCCGGACATATTCAGGTCATGTTTATCTTTGATAATTTTGGAAAGAAATAAGTTTTTTCCATTGTATTTGTCCATCTACCCTCCTAATTTTTCAATTACTTTAATACATCCAGATGATTTCATTTGGAGGTTTCCTACAATTCATGATAATTTAGTTTCTCATTCTTATTTCTTATTGTATTACCTTTTTTTGTTTTACATCAAGGTAATGGGAATTAAGGAAATATATATATTCTTTAATTATAAGGAAAAAACCCAGGGGAAAATGTTGGTCACGTTTCTCTTTGAAGTAATTGAGTTCTTGGTTGCTTTTCTAGTATCTTTGTCTCAGATGTTTCTCCTGAAATTGCTTAAGAGAAATTAAAGTAGAAAGAAATGAATGAGTTAAACGGTTAAAATTCATGAAGAGTGTGTAGGTGTAAAATGGATTTGGATTGTGTAAGTAAAATAAGTTTGATTTGGGTAAATTTAATGAGAAATGATTGAGTTCATATTGAAATCTTTTGATGTCAGACTTGACAAATCTTGAGCTCAGTTTGTCATTGTTGAGATCTCTAGTGAAACTCTGTTGACAGAGACATTTGTGAGATGACTCTTTTTCTGAAGAGAAATATTTGAGACACACATAAGACTTTTCATTTGCTCTCTATTTAATCTCATTTATGTCTAGTAGAAATAATTGAGATATTAAAGAGATCTCATCTTTGATTTGTGTAAATGAAATATGACTTTGATATGTGTTTTTGACAGATTAGGAGAAATTCTCCCCAGGGAGGCTGGATGTGTGCAGGTCTTTCTCCATTCTGTCATGCGGCACGCTGCCAAGCTCGGTGCCAGTTTGGAGAAATGAAGACCTCCAAGCGTTGTGCTACACAGAGCCTGTTTTACTGTCTTGTTTGTTAAATTGTTGAATCAGCAGTGTCAGTCTGGCTGCGTTCTCAATTAGCCTCTTCCCGTCGGCCCGTGGAACAGGAGCAGATAGTTGCCGGCGTGCAAAAGCCGTTGAGCCTTTTGTTAAGAGAAGCGAAATTGAATGTAGCTCATGCTTACCGACTGAATGAACGTTTGAGCACATTTGAATTGATAATGTATTTTTCTCTTTCTGGTGGATTATTAAAATGCATACGTTCTGTTTGGTCAGCACATTGGAAACGGGCCGCGCGTAATACCGTTTAAAGCTGTTCTCACCTCGCTTGTCTCGTAAGTCTTTTCTTTGGTATTAATCTGTGTCTGACAGACAGTATATCCTCTCCCAATTATAAAAGACGGATTGGAAACTATCTTAATCGATCAGCCGTGTACAACTGGAGAAATATAAGTCTCGTCCGCACGCGTTCGTGTTTATTTGTGGCGAGTTATACAGTGAACATCGCAGCGCTAGTAAATTGTTTTCAGGTTTGGGAAAGCGAAAGCTGTTGTTTAAAATATGACACAGTCATTCTCAGGGGCAGGAAATCTGATATGGGAGGCTGATTCTTGGGCGGTAAATCAATTATTATTCTGTTGTCAAGGAGACGGAAAAACGCAAAAACTGTCGCTCTCCCAAGAGAGAGACTTGTTTCCATTCATCTCGCCGCTGTCTCCGTCTCTCTCTTTGAGATTAGATTAGAAGGTTTGCGCTATTGTCGTGAGGAACGCTCTCAGAAATCTCCCAGAATGCTCTGGGGCGTCTGAAGCAGGATTTGGCCGTAAAGCCTGGGAGTGTCCGGGGCTTTGTTGCACAGTTGAAGTGTGCCTGTTTGGGCTCGACCTTGCACGGCATCTCCAGGGTCTGGAATGAAACAGGGAAGGAGGGCGCAGAGAGCTTCTCATTAAATTATTTAAAGCCCCCGTGAGGGGAAAATGCATTTTCAACACTCTATGAAATCACAAGAATGTGACGCTCCCCGTCACGTTTGAGAAATTACAGAAAAATAAAGGTAGCTATGCTGAAAGAAAAGGCAAGTCTGCTCGTAAATCCTTAAGAATCACTCAAGAATCCTACAGAATTCTGATTCAGCATTTTTACAAATTTGTCCTTGTTTATGATGGCATGTTTGATGACGTAGATTGTATGTCAGACTGTAATTTAGTACCGTTCGGGCATATTCAGCGAGCTTACTGAATCAATGAATCATTAGATTCAAACCATTAGCTTAAACGATTCATTCAAAGATTCATTGTTTGATCTGACAGCTGCCATCTCAACAGTGTGTAAAGTCTTGTTGTCTTCAATTTAGCGTGTATACATTTTAACAATACCTAGTTTTTATCTTATCACACTTTGATTTGAAGCTCAAAACAGATAAAAAAATCTCTAAAATCTCTTCATGTGCACAAATACAACGGCGGCTTCAAAAGAGCAAATACTATCTCTAAATCAGGTATTCTCTGTGCATCATGGCAGGATTAAACATCTCCCATCAATCCTTTAATTCATGCAGCCGTTGTCTTGAGCAGGTCACATGACTGATAAGATCACTGGATTTGCAGTCAGGTCACCGCATGCGTTTAACACATTGATAGCGACCCGCCGAATGATAGATAAGGCGTCGAGATTGGGCGTGGGGGCTGGGCGAGGTTGAAAGGGGGTCGGGGTACTTGGGTTGATTTCAAGCTCTCGTTTCTCTCCTACCTCCGTCTCTATCAATTTGGCCCGTGGATGAAGCGCCCGAACGAGATCATCTCTCCCTGGGCGGGGAGGTGAAGAGAGATGTAAAGCGGGGGAGGGAGGTTGCAGGCGTGACCGCGTGCCTTCCAGGCAACCCGTGGTGGTCCCTTTCTTTCTGTACCTTTGGAGCATCTTGCGTCTGTGTGGTGAGGAGGGGGTCGGATGCAATTAATGAGCTTTAAACCTCCCCGGCACGTCACTGTCTGTCCTCGAGGGTTAATGCTTGACTGAACAGTTCCCTCAGGTCCTGTGATAGCACACACACACACACGCATGCAGTGATCTGAGATGAGCAGACAGGATGGCTGCACACAGACACTAGAGTCCTGTTGGGTCTCATTGTTGTGTACATCTATTGTAGTGCTTCCGAGGACAATGGCTTCATTACTGCCTCCCGTTCGGTGCTGGTCAGGGTAATATGTAATACAGATAAGCGCACATGTACCTTAATAGCTACCAGAACATTCTCAAATGACGTTCTGAAGGAAGTGGGTCAGCGAGAGGTAAAATCCTTTGTGGTTTGTGTCTGTTCCTCTTTATTTTGTCCAAAAATAGGGTTTATCCCACGTGTTGCCTGAAGCTTTGATGGATAAATTCAAAGCCCTAACATAAAGAAATCTTTTTTTGGGGTATAGTAATCATATCAGAATAGGTTTCATTTCAAGGGATAGTTTTGGAGAAATGTGGTTTTGTGTTAATACAATGGAAGCCAATCTTTGGTTACTAACATTCTTCAAAATATGTGACAGTGCCTGTGAAAAGTCATTTTTGTTGTGATTTACTGTTTTCTACATAAAGTCATCATACATAATGTAAAGAACATTCTGTGAAAATATGATATCTTTAATATTGACTGAGTAATGACATGTCAAAGATTGAAATCATAGTGATATTTATAGGTGAAATCAAACTTTGATGCTTGTTATCTCATCATGTGATTGTGAGACTTTAGCCTGTTTTTACAGACAGAGTCACATATCTTCTTTTGTATGTGTAGGAGAAAGAAACTGCAGATTTGGAATAATGTGAGGGTAAAGAAAAACACATCTCTTCAATGCTTTACTGTGGTATTTTCATGGTACTACCACTACCTTCGGGAGTCTCTATTACTTTAATTCTACTTGGGTATTAATAATCATAGCACATCTTTTCTCAACAAGCCTCTTTATTTTGATGAAATCATCAGCGTGTATCTCAAGTTTCAATCCGTCTCAAGCACTCCTGAATAAACTATCTGAGGTATTTCTTTTTATAATTGGTACAGACATCGTGGGATTACGTGGACATGTGTTTGGGAAGCGTTGAATGAGTTGTGTGTAAGTGGAGTGTTGTGTAGCTTCAGGGCTGCCGGTCAGCCCCAAAAATAGGCCTCACGTCGAGCGAGCACCTGTTCAGTGGAAATACGATAGGAGCGAGATGACTGCTCGCAGAGCGACTGAAGTGCTAATAATCAACAATCACACTTCCATCATTATAATAACAGTTATTAACATTAATGTTTGGATATGAGTGAGTGCTGCTTTCACATAAAGGTTTGCCCTTGGACCGAGTGAGATTTGATGAGATTTTCTTGTGTAAATGAATTCCACAGCTGTGTCGCGCTCTCACAGATCCGACGATGCTCATTTTGTGAGGTTTGCTTTGAAAAAGCCCGTCTTTCTCTTTATCCCAAATCGAATGTAAAACCTTGTTGCCGGTCAGTGAGGCTTTTGTGTCAGTATAATGTTGAAGTCAAAGACTCTCAGAAAAGCTAAATGTGTTGACCTTTTCATTTGAGAAAAAGGATGATGCACAGACACACACGCATAGCCGACCATCTTTATGCATTAGATTTTCTCACATTGCATATTCAATAAGAACATTTAGCATGGTTTTATAGCTAGGAGTGACATTTTTTCAGTTTTCAGGTAGAAGTGAATAAATTCACAACCAGCTGACGTATTTTATGTTAAATGTATAGCAGTATCAAATAGGATTTTGGACCAATGAGATTTCACTGTGGGTGGATATATTTTAAGGAATAATTTTAGTTCAGTTTTTATGGTGTTATTCATTTTAAAGTGTTTTGGTTTATTACTAGATTTGAAAAAATAAATGGGAAAAAAAACATAAAGTGAGAGATTCTTTTCAAAATTCTTTCATCATTTTTTCATCCTCATGTCACTCCAAACCTGTATGACTTTCTTTCTTCTGCAGAACACAAAAGAAGATATTTTGAAGAATGTTGGAACCAAACAACATTGACCCCATTGACTTAAATTGTATGAACACAAAACATTTCTCGAAATATCTTCGTTTGCATTTTACTGAAGAAAGTTATACATGTATTAAGCCATATAATGGTGTATAAATGATGGTAGATTTTTTTGTAAACTATCCTCTGTATGCTTATGTGCACCTCTTCAGATGCCCGACAGCTTATTTTAGAAAATACATTTTTTTGTATATTTTATTAATAGACTGGTTTTTGTTCATTTTTATCTAGAACAAAGAAACATACTACAGCATTATATCTGTATAGCAGTGCATTGATGGTGTATGTCTCAGTGGAAGCTCTTAGAAGTGTGTTGTATTTTAAGTGTGTAATTAGGAGCTCTGGACCCCTGATGAGACTCAGCCATTATCACCTTTAGCTAACAGAGTCTGTCTTCATCTGCGTTCAGGGGATGGAGGGTGTTGGGCTTTCTTGTTAGGGCTGTAACTCGTAGGTTGAACATTTCCCCTTGACTTACAGATTGACTTAGAGATTGTTTGATGTTAATCATCATTGCTTTATTTGCAAACTGAATGTTGATTGGTTTGATCTTTCTCGTATAAAGGTAACTCTTATTAGCAATTTTAACACCACAGTAACTATGTGTTGATTCTTTTGTACAGCAGATAGAAAACAGGATGTGTGGGGTGTCATGACAACAGACAAGCACCATTTTGTTTTTTACAGAGATCCAAAGGCTACAACTTAACACTGTTCTTTTGTTCTTTAAAAAAACTGCTGGTACCTTCAAGAAATTACATTTACTCCATAACTTTTGTCACTTTATCACCATCTGCGTTCAAAATGTAAAATTGCAGTTTACTTTATGTACTTTTTTTGACATGGGTTTACATCATTACCTCTAAAATCAGACCCGAAAGCTAAAATTATTTGCATTTTTTTACGCATTGCAAATTAGGGTAAGATAAGGAGATAAGGTTTTAAACACTGATGCTTTATTTATTTAGTCCTAAATGTTAGCATCCGCATTTATTGTTGGCTTATTGGCAAATAATTTCTCTTTGGATAAAAGCGTCTGCTAAATGAATAAATGTTCATTTCCTTAATAACACATTTTTGTTTTATTTTTTTTACCAGAAAAGTTACAGATTGACAGTATTACAATTGCACCGAATAATGTTCATGCATGTATGATAACATTTTGATTCAAGGTATTTCAAAGAATACCATAGTATTACTATTACTAGTAGATGGTCCAAAACTTTGGTGTTCTTTATTTGTTTGTTTTTCTACTTCCTAAACTTGACTACTAGCTCTCTCTCTCTCCTCCCACACGTAGACTTTAATGGTCTCGGCACTTAGAAAGTTTGTTGACAAAGCGTGTTTTGGGTTAAAACGGGCCTCAGTGTGAAGCTCTTCCGGCCAGATGTCAGTCGGGAGTGCGGCTGCTGTCTAAACTGTGAGCTGATAGAAGCTGTGTGTCGATATTAAGCTTTCACTAGCTCCCCGATTGACCAAGAGCGAGTAAACCCGCACGCTCTCGCCCGGCAGATACCCGCCTCGCTTTTCATCAAAACGAGTGAGTCATCCCCAAACAAGTGTCTGTCTTTCACATTTCTCACAGTCCCGACACCTCTGCGCTACTTTGGACTTTAAACGCTATAAACCGCTGTGAATGACGTCTCCTAATCCCACTTTTCCACTATTTCACTCCTTCAAAGATGTTGCAGAAATCTCAGGCACAGCAGCCCGGCCTGCTGAGAAAGGTCTGAATTAGATCACAAAGGTTCCAGATGGCTCAAATTTAATTATTTAGCACACAGAAAACCAATTCGGGTCAGCCTCAAATATATAGGATGGCTTGAAATGGGTTCCATATCGGTGTGCGCTTTTATTAGGACCAGGAGGCAGTAAAAGTGTTAGCGAGCCGAGTTGTAAACGCTCATTCTGAGAGGTTACGGTGTTTTCTCGCAGGGTTGCAGAGATGGAGACCCTTAACAATAGGGCCAATCATTTGCTCTGCCCGTTTCCCCGTCTGCTCGACAAAGCAGCATAAACAAAAGCCAACCGCACTTAGGTGCCAATTTCATTGTGGCAGAAATGAAAAACGCTTGGTGTGGTTTTCCTTTTTCCTTTTTAAAGGCACAGTCCGTCTCAAAACATGTTCAATACCTGTATATGACTTTTTGTTCTGGGAAACACAAAAGATGATATTTTGAGAAATGTCTCAGTGTTTTTGTGTTTATCCAATGGAAGTCAAAGTTCTTCCAAAATGTCTTCTTTTGTGTTCTGCAGAAGAAAGAAAGTCATACAGGTTTGAAGTGAATGATAAAAATGTTTTTATTTTTGTGTGAACTATCCCTTTAAGCTTAGTCCAGGTTTATAGCCGCAGGTTGTGTCCCATATGCGGGCAAAGACAGATTAGCACTTTAAGACTGGCGTATTTGATGCCCTTTCTCTCTCAGCAGTTAAAAGGAGTGACTGATATTCCAGCTTTACAACTTGAGAGCGAGGAATGCCGTCATGTCATTTTATATGTCTGTCTCAGGCCTGTCGGAGAGAGAGAAACACGGCCACCTGGACACTTTCAGTCTCGCACCGATGGTTTCGTCAGCGGTTTGGGTTTCACAGCTACGCTAAGCATAACAAACACGAAAATCGTACATTTTAATTTGTTTGGAGATGAAAGCCAATATGGGACCCAAACGCTAATTTACATGTCTAAGCGAGTGTATTTTGATTAGCTTATCGTAACCAGTGATAAATCAAGCTTTGCGTTTCCCATTACGCTGATCGATTTGCTGTTTTTGACTCGCGCTGAGGGCTTCTCCGTAAAGCGTGAGAAAGAGCATTGAAATATTTTGAATAGATAAGCTAATGCAGCCTCATTGTTCAGATCTGTCCGAGTAAAACACGCTGCGCCGCTCGCCTGCGTCTTGTTAACCCGAAGGGCACTTCAGCAGGGCGAGAGAGAGCCATTAATTGTGTTTGCTCTCAAACATGGCGACATGATTATTGTTTGTCTTTACTGATTCCAAACACTGTTTCAACACATAATGAGTAGGGCGAGCTGTTGACTTAATGATGTGTGGAAGAAGAAATCTTATACTGTTGAATGAACGTGGACATTGAAAGTGCCAAACCAAAACGCAGGATATGCACTAAGAATAGATTTGATTGCCATCTTCCTGGAATATTTGTATATATGTGCGTGTCTTTAAATTTACAGTGTTGTCAGTTTAATAGTGTGGCTTAAAACAAACTATTTTTGGGTGATTGCTTGTGCAAAACCTGCACCTACTTAGCATTGCATTTTAGTTTATTCATTAAGCAGATGCTTTCATCTACACGTTTAACGTTTTCATTAATGTCAAATGGGTTGCTAGGGCACTATAAGTGGTTGCTAGGGCATTGCGAGACATTTGGCTTGGTTTTCTGGGTAGTTTAGATGGTTTCCATGATATTCTGCAACTTCTCTTCATTGACCCTTTATTTAACTTTTTTTTAATAGCTGAATTATTGTAAGAATTGCACACAAGCTCAACAAGCCACATCATTGAATTGATTTGCTGAAGTTTATTTAAGGTTAGAGATTTGACCCCCAAATTTGAGCTTTATTAATAGTGCCACTTCACTACAAATATATTGACCACATTAAGATTTGACACAGTGAGATTTTTTTTATGCTGGCGTTTAACTGAAATTTAAATGAAATGTGAAATGTTTGTATTTGCAAACCATCATTCATGATAATAGTCTCGGACAACAATTATTAAAGTGACCTGCTGAGAAGAGTGACATCACAAACACACATTAAAACCGTCCTGTCTAAACAGGTATGCGTGGAATAACAAAACTCCTGTAAACCGGCTGAACTAAATCACTGTTGCGTTAATGTCAATATCCTCTTTAAATCTCCTGCGCTTCTGGCTGACGTGTATTCAACGTAGATTTGCATTGTCATCCATCAGCCCACGGTTTCAAAATGCATACATTTCTTCTCGCCCTTTTTTCCTGACAATGCAGGCGTGCTGTAATTGACTTCCATCTTTGACTAAAGTTGCTCTCAGAGCCGAATGGATGTCGTCTTTTAACTTTCACTCTTTTGTTAAAAGGGAAGTCAAACAGGGTTAACACTTTCTTTAAAGAGTTCCTCCAAACACACCGCTTACTGTGTGACGACACGTATAAAGAAGGGTTGTGTGTGTGTGTTGTGCATGTTACAGCGAGGATGTGCAATACCAACACGCAATTTCCTGCACAATTAATTCCAGGATTAAGTTTGGTTTCATGTCGGCGTCTCTTCTGTCTGGATCTGGGCAGGAGAGGTTAATAAGCTTACGCTGGAATTCCAGGCGTCTCCAAGGGGTCATTGGCAAACTTTTGCTCTTTGTTTTTCTTTCTTTTTTCTTCCTCATGAAATGCTAGGGAAAGTGCTGTAAGATGTGTCACTGGGTCACTGTTTAACCCTTTAAAGGAGTAGTTCATGCACAAATAAAAATGCTATCCTAGATGTGTATGACTCATTCTTTAGTTTAACACCTATATGTTGGACCTGTATATGTATATAAAGTGACAGATATTTTTTACTTGGTTTGAATAAAGAAAGGGATGACATGATACATCTGGATGACTTGAAGTTAATAATGAGCAAATAAGGAAAGAACTTAAGCTGTTTGTACTGTCTCTTTATTATATAGAAAATACTTATACAGCTGCATACAGTATAATTTTGAGATAGACATTTTTATATTTATTCTGTTTTATTTCTATTTTAGGCAGACCTTTTTATTTAAATATTCATATACATACATATTTTAATATCTACATAAATGAATAAAATCATTCAATGAAATCTAAAGATTTGGCTAATGAATTCTATAAGTAATCCCAAAACTGTAGCAGATTTTATGGTAGTCTATCATTTATCAGAAGGAGTAATCTTTCCTTCCAAATGCTATTACTATTTTTTTTTTATGAAGTCATTTCTCCCTTATAGACTCTTATCTTTTCATTTCAGTAGATAGCAGACATCCTGAAATATAATTAAATACTGTTTTACCTTTATCTCATTCCTCCTTGCCTAGAGGACAACTTAAAGACTTCCATAAGTCCAGTCCTAGAGCGTCTTTTTGTTTTAGGATGAGATGTGAGTTTGCAGATGCTCCCTTGGCCGCGTTCCAGCGCCTGAGCGGCAGGTCTGTAGCGATCAGAGAAGCCTGACTGGTCTCTGGCCCGTGACAAGCGTGTGAGAAAAGTAACATTCCTGTCTACACACGTTCTGCTCTGTGTGACAGCCCATGAGATACCTGAACCCAAATCCCTGCCAGCAGCCGCTCCACCTGTGCACATGCAGGGATTTACAAAATCACTCGTTTAGATGGTCTCTCCACAGTCCTGTTTGTTATTGCTAAAGATTTGAGAGGAATAGATACATGCTGGGTCATATAATGGCAAGTAAATTCAGGCGTTGATATTTATTTCTGGCAATGAAATGGTATTTTGTAGTTTTAGTAAAAATATGTATTTTGTCTTGATGACAAGAGGAAAACAAGTGAGGGTCAGATTATATTCTTTTGGGATGTTTTTCTAAATGAAAGTGGTGAGTGTGCTCAGAAGATCTGGAGTATTTTAGGTATCAGTATGTTTCAGATGTTTCTTCTAAAATGGCTTAGAATAAAAGGAACTGGATGTAACTAATACAAAATCATTTAAATAAAGCTATACAATTATTTCATATTATATAATTAAATTCTGGTTTTGGACAAATGTGTTGATTTCTTCTAAAGACGTGAAATTTCTGGGTATTTTTCTAGGACGAATATCAATTAGAAAATAGAGATTTGTAAATTTTCTTTCTTGTGAAATGTTTTTGGTAAAACAGCCATTAACTAATTTAATTTAATTTACTTGCCAAGTCAATTTTTACTGTCATTTGTTGCTTGTCGAGTATTAATTTAAGACCCTTAATTCGGGTGTGATATTATCATCCCTGAAGCGTTTTAAACAGAGTGTCTTTATTCAATTGCCATTTTCAGGTTTTGTTTTGCTCCTAAATTAAGCTTTAACATTTGGTAAAATTTGCAAATTAGGAAAAATGCGTCGCTGCCATTTGAACTTTCTCCAAACGTGGGTGTTTTTTGGGCAAGTGGGCTGTAATTTACTCCATACGGATATTCAAAACCAGCAGAAAATGATAATTGAAAGGTTGCTCCTGAAAAAGCTTTCCGGCAATGGCGAGCTTGTAATTTGGGCATTATACAGTGACGGTATACATGACTGACTCGAGAGTAATTGCTGTTTAGTGAAACTAGACGCTGGTGGAGGGTGAAGGGCACGTGAGGATGTGCGGTGAGACTAAACGAAAGAGATCTTGGAGTTCACCGCCCAGGAAAGCCCTCATCCATGTAGGGCAAACAAGTTAGAGGAAAATCACGGTTTGCGTCAGATATTTATGGAACCTTGTTTTAACGTTGTAAGAGAACATTTGCATTAAACACACTTTAATAATAAAATGTGGCCAAGATTTTTTTGGCCCTCACTTTTATTTGTGATTGGCAAACAGAGATTTAAGATTAAGAAAATGTTTTTCAGTCATATGTGCATTAGAGGGTGTGAAGCAGAACACCATAGCAACCGCATTTCTATCACTTCTATAAATCAACTGTTTACCTTTCTCTATAATTGACATTTCCCCTTCTCACAATGCCTTTTCCCTGAACCCTGTTACTAAATTGCGTGCATTTCTTAAAGCATTAAACCTCCTTAGTCATGTGACCTCACCCTTAAAGCCAAGCCATGTGCAGACGCTCAACAGACCCTCATGACACGAGAGTTCAGAGGTCAGGCCCGGTCGAAGGTCACGGATACCGTAGAAAGTGCTCGCAGCGGTAGAGGAAGAGGGTGTTGATGGTTTAGTTGGTCGTGTTTGTTAGGATAAAGTAAGACAAAGCAGGTGTTGATGGTGTGCAGTCTGGGTAAATTCTGTCGCTGACGTCCATCTCTCAAGCTTGATCTGAGAAAAGGGGATAAAGGCTGTAATTGAATTACACACTCTTTGTTCGGTTCCCGGGGTGCAGAGCTTTTGTCTTCGTCGCTCTCCTAAGAGGGTAATTTTGCGACTTGAGGATTTTGACCTCATTTTGGAAGCGATGGAGAGCTTTTTCATTACTGGGGTTCTCATGTAAAATAGATCTGCCTCGACGCAGAATGGAAGACCTCTTTAAAGGCTCGGCTGAACCCGAAGAGGTTGGAGAATCAGTGATGGGCTGGATGTAATGTAAATGCAACGGCTTAATACTCTGTCATGCCTCTCTCCACAAAATATATCTCATTCACCTTCATAATCCCCTTTCACCGTGTGAGGAGGACTGCTGAGGGCACACAAATCAATGTTCAGTGGAAGATGTAGAACTGATGTTTTTTATGGTAAAATACTTGTGCAGTGATGACTTGTAAGTGTGCAATATGTTGATTTGTAGCTTTAAGACAACATCGCCTCTTTATTTTGAAGATGAGAGTTCTTGTTTAAAAGAGCAAGTCAGTTAATTAGAATAATAATGTTTCATTTTTATACTTTGATGTACTCAAGTTGTCTTTATATAGTTTTACAAAGAAACAAATAAGTGGCTTATTTGTGTAAGATACAGTCAAGGGGTTTTTATTTGTAATTTGCCACTGTAGAGATGCTGTCTGTTTGTGGTGTATTTGTAAAACAATAAAATGTACATCTTTGTTCCGATGTTATTGTCATTTGCCATTGAACTGTAAAAGGTGTAGTTTGTATATAAACGGTACAGTAGTTGTGTAGATGACATATGTTTAGCTTCTTCTTTGATTTAGTCTCTTGTCAGTTCTTTTGTTGTTATAGTAGTCTGTGTAAAAATATAAACATTGAACTATACAAAGAACATCACTCACTAGAAAATTATTACTTAAAACTATAAATCATTTGATTCAGTCAACAGAACCATAAACACTGCTTTGAATTAAATGAAATTCTGCTTGTTAAGACTTAACAAGCAGATTTTAATTTAACCAAGAAACTATAATCACGTTACCAGTCTGTACCAGTCTGACATTTCAGTGGCTTAATTTGTTACAGAACGCATTTGTGTAGGCCAACTTGTACATGTGAGATGCTGTGCTCTTTCCACATCTATGTGGGATAAATCAATCGTTGGTTTTGTCACCTGGTCTTGGGTTGTCATCATAGAATAATTGAGTTTTCAGAATGTCCTCATGTTTTATGCGCACAGAATGCAGTTTTATCCCTCGATCAATCACTCCTCCAGCGCTCTGTCGTGTTTTTCACACTTTCCTTCACTATTTTTCTTCCTTTTCTCTCCTCTCTTTGATGTGAGTGATAAATGAAGCTCCGGTGGGCCGCCCCTCCCTCACATATGTCAGTGTTGTTAGTCAACACTATGTCTATCTCACCTTCTGTCTCTTATTCATACACTCCTTGCGTTTTGTATTTTACGTATGCAGTATATATTTTTTATTGTCATGTTAATTCATTTGATTTTTCTGTATTTTCATTTAGGTCTGTTGTGGTCCAGTAAGAGCATCTATTTCTTTATTACTGTAGTTTGGAAGAGAGAGAGAGAGAGAGAGAGGGGTTGAGAAAGAAATGCTAAAAATGAAGCCAGCTACACTTAAGAGCTTCTTTCCTCAAAGCCGAGCTCTTACGCAGACTTCAAATCGATAAAAAACAAGCCCCCAAACGAGGAAGAAATGCCCACCCCCTTTCCATTTTCTCCCGCTGTAGTAATTTCCCCATTCTCATTGCCCCCTCCGTGATCGATGAAGGAAAAATGGGCCGTGATCAAACCCGTCAGTCTTCTGTCCGTGCACGGCAGCGTGCGGGCTACAACTCCACGGCAGGTTAATTAATAGATGAATAGGCGGTGGACGCCACCCGGCATCATTTGAGTGTCTGAGAGGCAGAAGGGGGAAGGTAATATTTATCTAAATTCCAATTACCCTCATCTGAGCTGTTTGATGTTGTCGTGGGGTCAGCTCTCGGCAGGATGAGCAAGCACTCTGAATTTCAAACACTCAAGGACATCCCCGCCTGGAGAAAAGAGTACATCTTCAGCGTGCCCTCCTGAAAGCCATTTAAGTTCACCGCTGATATTTTTTTCTCTTTTTAGGCTGGCAGAAAAGTGCTGTTGATTACAGGGGAGCAATCGCCCGGGTAGGGTTTTTGGAGTCCATAGTTCCCATTTATTTATCCGTAGTCCCCACCTCATTTTGGCTAACAGACCCTAGAGCAATCATTCGTATAGCTGTCTGTTGTTTATTGTGCTGAAAAGTACTTTTTCATTTACCACCCATGCATTAGTTTCAATTGGCACGTAAAGGCACAATTAGAGAGAAACTTTACATTTGTGACAGAAGTTTACTTTTGGTACTTTTTGGTACATCACTGTGTCATTAAAAATGGTGGTATTGGCAATGCTGGATAACTCGGCTTTACCAGATGAACTCATTTTATTCATGTGCACATTTTCTGTTTTTTGGATATTTTGGTGAATGGAGTAAATATTGTTTTTCAAATTTTGTTTTTCTTTATTAATTTTGTGGACTTTTTATGGTTTTAAAAAGCATAACAAACGCACTTTCCAGTTTCCAGTTACAGATTCAGCTATTACATTTGCATCTGAATTTGTTTTTTAGATTCACATGAACTTCCCTTAAACCTTGATGATGTCACAGGAGTGTGCTCCAACCTAGCCGTCCCGTAAACGAAGAACAGTTGGCATCACTACTGTCTCTGCTTTTCATCACATTGTCAGTGTACTTTATTTAAGTCAGTCGTGCCAGAGAGAGAGAGAGACCCGTGTTGTTTAAACTCGTCCTCACCGCAGAGTCACTTTGTGTCATTCTATTCTGTAAATTTGAACAAGTGCCAGTGTAGTCTCGTTTCCATCTCTGCACAAGCACGGGTTATCTTGGATACCGTACATGAGTTTTCTATTAAAAGAGCTGTGAAGTCTTACAGTGGGGATTGGTTTTAAGGTGTGAGACTCAAATTTCTCCACATTCTGACAGGTGTGCATAACCGTGGCGAAACGTGTATCGTTTACCACTACTAAACGCCCTGGAATTTATTTTGCAAATTGATCAGATTGTGCAGTTGGCGTTGAAGCGATCCTTTCGAGCGACGCTAAGAGACGAAGGCTGCGAAACGCGACACTACAGCTGGTGGCGCATGAATTGACGAAGTGCAGACACAGTCCGTCACGTCTCGAACCCTTCTGTCCTGCCGCCCGGGGAGACGTGGGCTTTGACTTGGCCGGCAGTATGTGACACCCAATATGGCAGCCTTCGACTAATTGATGCCACCTTGTCAACCCTAATTACTGCAACTGCTGCAATGAGAAAGCAGCTAATTAACGGACTAACGATGTTTGTCACTTCAGACCGACCCAGATATTTAGGAGACGGCCCAAGTCCGCTGCCAAGGCATCTGCTTGGGTGCTGTTTTTTCTTTTCCTTTCATTTGGTTCTTGTTGTTTTGTCGTACCTTTTCTGTAGGAAATGGGTTTACTTACACCCTTATTTCAATCTTTTATCAGGTTTGCGTCAGAATTGATTAGGACAGAGACGCTGGTGCTGTGAGCGGGCGACTTTAAATGTGGTTGTCAGGAGCTCTCTGTATTTTTTCTCAGTCGTCACTTTAAAGACATTTTGACACATCTAGAACTCGTTTTTACCCAGCAAGCTGAACTGCTTTAATTATCCGTGTGAGGAAACAAGAGTCATAGTTAACGATGAAGCAGCATGAGCTTCCAGTGTGTGTGTGTTGTTTGACTCTAATTGATTTTTATCACACATCTGATCATATATTATAATCTTTCTCTTCAGTCTCCACCGCTGGTTTGCATGCGTTCGGCTTGCGTTTTCTAGGTCAGCTGAAGATTTCTGTATTCATGTAGAAAATTAGAATCCTGTGTGTGTCAGTAAGAATTTTAGATGTGTAAGTGCTGATATGCTGAGCACACTGCCAAACACAAACCTCTTTTTGATCTTCATTATGGCAAAAATACCTGAATTTTACTGTTTAATGCCTATAGTTTTTATCAAAGGTTTAAAGGTTTCAAATAGTAGATTTTTTATAGTCTGGTTAAGTGCTGTTTTCAGAATTGTCACATCCATAACAGTCCATATTCCTCATAAATGAACACATGTAAATTAAAATAACTATTTTATGTTCTTTATTTATTGGGTATTATTGCTTCTGGTTTTGTTTATTTTAATTCACAGAAATCCTACAAAGTATGTTGTCTCTTAAAAATGTCTATGTCACATTCATGTATATTTCCATTTTCTAAACGGATAACTTGTGTATGACTGATATTTTTCTGATGTCTGGACTCTATCAACATGGCTTTAGTAAAATATAAACAGATGGTTCAGCATACTGGTAATAAAAACATTCTCTGGCCATTTATATTTCAAGCTTTGACTCAAAATGTCATTTCCATAACACTGGAATTGCCTATTTGTAAGTAAAGCTGAATATTTATTATTAAAATATTAAACATTTTATCTACATGCATTATAAAAATAGGCTGTTACATATCAGAATGAAATGAGATTTGTGTTGTCTGCTAAACAGAAAGTCATGCAATAAAACTCAAAGTACATTTTGATTGACAATTCTCCAATTTTTGTTCGTCTCTTCTCAGATTCGAGTGGATGATGTACCCTCGCCGCCCGAGACCTCGCTGCTGTACGAGACTGTGAGCGTGGTAGAAGGAAACCCGATCCTGCGTGACATGGTGTTCAGTCCAGATTATCAACATATCTATCTGCTGAGCGAGAAACAGGTGAGATATATTAACACATTAACCTGAGGTAAAAAATAAGACTATCAGCATCCAATTCCTTAGAGACCTCCGTATAGTAACTAATCTTTCCCCTTTAACTTTCTAACCATTCTTTGTTTAACTTTATTTCAGATTTTTAAGATGTGCATCACTATAGTTTTTGATTCACCAGTTTGTCATTATGAATTGTCGTTCATAACGGCAGTGAAAACATTTGCACCACACAGCGAGACAAACAAATCAAAAAGCATTTGTGAGGAGGGTGTGGCCCTTACCCAGTCCTCATCTCCAAACTGCTTTTGTTTTAAGACCCCAAACACAATCATAGATATGTTGTTTTAACATCTGCAAGACAGAAAAACAGAATATGAAACGCTGGTTCACGACTTTGAATGGGAGCCCCAGCTGCTCGTCCCTAATAAGAAATGGTGGGGAAGCGTTTCCATCCAGAGCCGAGCGCAATAACAGCCTTCCCATAATGCTCCATTATGCAGCTGAAGGAAAGGAAGGATAAATGGAAGTTCCTCCGCCGAACACACGCAGATACAGTACAGCTGTAGTCAGAATAAAGCTCTCTTCTTCGTTTTCCTTCCTCTCAATGCTCATTTCTTCCCTGCTGAAGAAAGAGACGAGCAGAAATGTGTTGTCTTTGTGCAGGTTTTGAAAGGATTCATTTTTGTGCCTTTCCTTAAGATGCAGTTCAAGTGAGCAATGCTTCATTTTTTTAGCACGGGGATATTTTTAAATCCTTATCAGTGTGATTCAGAGAAAAAAAACGTGATGGAAATTGTAATGTGCTTCAGGCTTCAGAGGAGTGTAGGCAGGAATTAGACATGCAGATAGTGGTATTAATTTCATGAGAATTTACGCTCGAAGGTAGAAATGTTCCTTAATGTGTTCTGTAACAAAGATCTGGGACATATAGCGTAAAAAAGAAATCTGATTTTTTTTCTTTGGCTTTTAATGATATTAGATCTGTGTGCTAAATGTAATCGCCAGCAATGTTATCATAAAGATAAATATTTAAATGACATACAGCTCTGAACCGATCGATCCGTCTCGTAGCTGATTAAAAGCTTTGCGTATAGATCATCAGCAGATAGATTCAGCATACTAATCTAAAAACATGAGCCAAAGGGCTGGACTTGGCGAGATTGGACGTTTATGACTCGACTCAGAAAGAATTCCTCTCATCCTGTGATGTCAAAGGTCGCTCTTTATGGAAGATGAGAGAAAAGGTTCATATCAGCTGAAAAAATAATGATATTCTTATTTTTTCCCTTTATAAGCACATTCTTGTCCATACGGCATTAAATTTTCATTTGGTTGCATAAGCCCAGAAAAGCTTCTTGTGTTTGTCAATATGAGGAGATGAAAGAGAAGGAAATTGACCAATATGTCAATCTTTTTTTTTCTTTACATTTTAATGATCTAAAAGTTTACAGTTATGCGTTTTGCAGACATTTTTATCCAAAGCGACTTCTGTGATCCCTGAACATTTGCATTCCTAATGCAATGCTCTCTCATAATTAAGATATGATTTTAGTTATTTTTACGAGGAATAGAAGGCAGCAATAACAGCTGTGTTAAACTAAAATAAATGATTTTTGTAGAAACACCCTCTCTAGATGTCTTTCATCTGTTGTTATCTAGCACACATGGAGGTGTTTTATTGCAGTCTGTTCTTCATCTAACAGTTAGACAGGTCATCCCACATCACCTCAATCCACGAGGAATGTTTCTCTGCCACCCTAAATCTTTGCGAGCTCCCTGTAGATACACAATGCCCCGTGCGCTTTATGAAACATGAACTGTAATGGAACGGCTGAGAGTCAATAATTCATATCTTGCAGTGACCACTGGAGTTGCCAGATTTGAATATTTCATTTGCTACAGGTGCACAGAGAGGTGAGAGAGAGTATTTGCTCTGAAAATGGCCCGCTGCCACTCCGAGCCCTTAGATGGGTGTCAGTAAAAAGGTCCGTGAATGCCAAGTTTTTCAAGCGGCGTCATTATTTACCATCCCACTCCTGGAATCGCATCTGTAATTCAGCCATTTGTTTGGAGAGAGAGAGAGAGAGAGAGTGAAAGAGATAAAACCTTTCATTTGTCTTGCATTGTGCTCATCCATCAGAAAGTGACAGTGCAAACTGCAGCGCTCTTGGATGTGTTTACCGAGCGCGAACTAGAATCATTTTCCTTTATGACTATATGGTAACCAACTAGGGGAGACCCGATGTACTCTTCCTGTGCATGTGTCAATATATTTACATCTGTTTTTCTGCTGTGATGTTATATAACATTGGCACATAAAAACTCATTTAAAGGGCCAGCGCATCAAAAAAATGAAAATTCTTAAAGCTGCAATCTATAACTTTTTTGCTTAAAAATGAATAGTAGAAATGAATGAGAAATGACATAAAAAAGTTCTGTTTTCAAAAATGTTTCTTTGCCTACCTAGATTTATGGTGGTAAGCTTATAATTATGAATTTTAAGTTGAGCTGCAAGGTTTGATATTGCAAGAAAAAGATGTCATTTCACTTCAACCCACATAAAGTAAACTGCAATTTTATGTTTTAAACAGCGATTGCAATAGAGAATCAAAAGTTACAAAAGTGCAGCATTATATAAAATTGCATCAGTTTTGATATACTTGCAGTAAATGGGGACTGGGGCTGTTGAGCTCCAAAAATAGTAGTTCATGCATCTATATACAGATAGAGAAAGACATGAAAGGAAGTAAATGATGACAGTATTTTGACGTCATATTGACTTGAGGTGCCATCAGACAACTCGATAATAAAACTGTACATTTATGCACAGCTATGTGGCGGAATAAATTAACATAGACTAAACAGACCACACCTCACCCACCCGGCCCGACTTGCTGACGCAACACACACACACACACAAACACACACACACACACACACAAACACACACACACACACACACACACACACACACACAAACACATACACACAGTGATGAAGAGCCAGCAGCTACTCTACACTTGAAAGGCTGAGCTGTGTCCCTTTTGGGTGGGGGTGTTTTTTGTGCCTCTTGTTTTTCTCACTCCAAACTCTAATCTTGCCAGCGATCAAAGGCGATTACAACTCCGTGCAATGAGCGTTTTTAGAACTTCGCCAGAGAAGGCGATTTTCAAAAACAACTGCTTTTGGATTTTTAAGTAAGCCAGTCAGGCCCGCGACAGCCCACACCAACTTTGATCTAAGCTCTTTTAGCTTTAATATATGCATGTTATTTTTGTCTTAGACCTCCCACTCTCTCAGTCTCCCGATGATCATTTATATAATAAGCTCGTGTTTTTTGGAGCAGGGACGAGTCGATATGCCATCCTGTTTGGCGACTGCGTTCCTTTCATGCGAATCGCCACATCTGCAACAATTAAAATGTTAGCGTCCCCTGGATGTGTGGTTTTATGAGTCTCCTCTGCATTGTTGTGTAATATTTTCCTTCATCCGCATGAGTTGACTCTGCTGATATTATAGCGTCTGTGCATATGAATGTGCCGGGGAATGTTTTACGGCCTCTCCGCTGTGTTTCTCTGTAAGGAAAATCCTGACTGTTTACAAACACAGCTGAAATGATTTGCTGCTGAATCCTGTACATGTGCTGTTCAGATGGATGTCTGCAGCTTTGGATGAAGGCATGTGTTGAGATGAACTACTGGATGCTGTGTGTCATGTGAGGCTCTGATTGGGTCTTTAGGGATTTTATTGAAATACAAACACATAATTACATCAATCTCTGCATATAAATCTGAAATGCAAGAATGTATTAAAATGAAACGACTTCCTGTTTAAATCAATACTTTATCAATTCAGTACAGCATTACAAGTAGAGAAGATGTTTGTGTGTGATTATATTAGTGTGACATGAGTTGTGTTAATGTGTTACAGGTGAGCCGTCTGTCGGTGGAGAGCTGTTCTCAGTACAGCACCTGTAAGACGTGTTTGGGCTCCGGGGATCCTCACTGCGGCTGGTGTGTCCTGCATAACAAGTGAGTCAATGTCATTTCTGTTACATGGATTTCGGCTTTACAGTGTTTGAATAGAGGAGTGGATGGAGGAGCTTTTGTTTGTGAATCCTGTTCATCTCAATACTGTTTAAAATACATTCTAGAGATGTTTTGTTCTTGTGTAGGAGTGTGTGTGTGTGTGTGTATGTATGTATGTTTGTGGATCGATGGGTAGATGTAGAAATAGATGTAAAATGTGTAGATGTTGATATAGATGTGTAGATGTTGATGGATAGATGGAGATATAGATCTATAGATGTGTAGATGAAGATGGATAAATGAAGATATAGATATGGATGTGTAGATGTTGATATAGATGTAAAATATGTAGATATAGATGTATGGATGTAGATATAGATGTGTAGATGTAGATATAGATGTGTAGATGAAGATAGATAAATGGAGATACAGATATAGATGTGTAGATGTTGATATAGATGTAAAATATGTAGATATAGATGTATGGATGTGTAGATGTTAATGGATAGATGGAGATATATATGTATAGATGTATATGTAGATAAAGATGGATAGGTGTAGTTTGATATATGGCTAGATGTAGATGTGTTTCACAATAATTAAGAACAACTGTAGGCTGTTTCTTGTTTGTAGCATATATAGATTTCAGTTGAAGCACGTGTTCATATATCATTCGTTTTCCTGCAGTTTCAAAAGCGTCTCATACAATCCGATATTCAAAGTGATATATTTTACAGTCGTGCGTTTCCCACCATGACGAATCTGACATATTCGTAAAAAAGAAAAGGTTTGATATGCGATCCGCTTTCATTAGAACCGTAGCTGTACTTTAGTGATCCCATGAAAACATGCTCAGAATTCACTCATTAACTTTTCAAGACGCCTCTGAGAATTGTGGATCGCAGCGAGCCAATCAAATGACTGCATGGCTGGTGCCTGCCATATCAACTACCTCATGGCAGGTGACCGCTTCCCCCACATGTTTGCTTCTCGTCTCTTTCCTCCGGTTGATCCCTAGGCAGCAGCTGGTCATGGGGGCTGGTGACGGCCGTCAGGGGAAACAGGAAGTGTCTGGCTATTGCTGGCTCACCGCCACCCCACGTTGCCTATCGCCTGTCATCAGAGCGCTCGGCTCTCTCCTGTAATGGATGAATGGATGAAGAAATCTCGTTAGAGAGTGGGCTGTGTTTAGTCAGAGCCGGCGAGGAAGAACATGTGTGATCGCAGAACACGCTGTTTAATTTATGGAGTGTTTGCTGGTATGAAATTGGAAAGGTTTTGACTTGAGTCTATGGCGGTTAGGGCTTCATTTGAGACATAAAAGCATTGATTTGACTTTTCAATGTTTTTTCCTTTTTTCCTTCCTGTTACGCAAATTGGAACCAGAGTCGTAGAGTTTCCCAACGGTTTGACGGCGGCATATAGAGACCGATAAAGTTATCCAGAGTTGAATGATGGAACAGCTTTGTTCTGCCTTCCTGTACGGCGGTTATAAAAGTCAGGAAGAAACACCATTGTTTTACCTTCAGCGAGATAAAAATCTTTAATTAAGATGTAAATCTGGAATTGATGGAATAATTAGCCTTTCTTGGACACATTGGAAAGTGACATTTGTTTGCATATTAATAGCGTATTCCCAGATTTTACATGACCTTGTGACAGCCGCTGCACAGCACAATTAGCAACAGACCAAGCGAATCACCAGATTTAATGGCTGCCGTGTATAAAGCAGGGATCCTGCCGGTTGGTATTCCAGGTCGTGACCTTTAACCTTAACGTAAACAGAGTCTGTTTTTAACCAGGTTTAAATGAGAAAGCTGGCGGGCGGGCGGGTCACATACTGTCTGCCGTGCATCTCTGCGCCGTTCGGACCGGTGAGACTCACCGCGAGCTGATGGAAACTGTTTGCTTTGACAGTGAAAAGACGACCTTGAGACAAACCGGCACAGAAGCCGCTGTTCATGTCTTCCGCGTAGACCGTTTTATTAAAGTAAATTTGTATTTGTGTATTTGAGTACATCAGCTGAGGTTCATATTACACTGTGAACGTTTAACTCCCAAAAGTGACCTTTTATGAGTTCCCACTTCAACATAATAAAGTAAAATACAGGCGTATAACTGAAAAATGGCTTATGCGCTGTTGCATTCACAGTATAATTAGAGATGGCAGGTCACGAGAAGAAGTTTTCTGTGTAAAATAATTGAGCAACCTTTGAATCCTGGATGTAAGTTAATAATGTCACTCATTCACAGACATTTATAGTGGCGTGTTTATTATTAAGACCAATGCTTTGTGACTGCATGAATAGACGGTTTCAAATGTAATTACTGGGGCTTTTTTGCTTTGAATGGAATTGTACGGATGGTCTTTTGCTAATATTTAATATGCTTGATTTGTGCATTTTGTGTAGACAATGTGGGTTTGTGCTGAACTGACCACAAAGGTCTTGTGTGCCCGTGTATGGATGCTATAGTTTTTGCTGTGGTATCTTATGGTGTTCTAGTCTCACTAATGTGCATCTTACATTAAATTAAAAAAGCTTTGCAATTATTTAAAGTTGATTTAAAGTTAAATGATTTAAAGTAAAAAAAATCTTTATTTATATTACAATTATCTTTATTATTTTCTCTCTTTACATTGGGTTGTTTAAAACATATGGCTTGTTCACAGGATGATTTGTATGGCCCTGTTCTTAGCAGTTTTACAAATGTATTGAATTAAAAATCCCCCATTTTCAGAAACAAATGTCAGGCCGTGTGTACTTAAATCCACGAATCAATTCCTTAAGGAAATTCTTTGCAGAAATTGTTTCCTGTTGTAAGGAGATAAAGGTATATTCTCATTACTTTTGCTTCACTTAGTAGTTTCCAATTACAGGCAGTATTATCGGGTTAAAATTCTGGTGAGAATAATGAAATTGAATATAGTGTTAGTCTACAGATGGATGAGTTTAAACAGACTGTTTTAGAGCTCTGTGTTTTATTGAAGGAAAGTTTGAAGTGGAATGAAATGGTGTGAGACGGCAATCCCATAATGCATTGCTGGTAATGTACTTGCAGGTGTGTGCGCTTACCTACATTCATGTGTGTTTAGCTTCATTTTGCACGTTTCATGTATTTTTCTCTTCGGCAGCATGTAGAAAGAGATCTATAGTTGAGTTTTAGAGATTATATTTTGGCTTCTTGTACTGTTGTTTAAACTTAAGGTTGGGGATTTTAACAGATATGGCAACCGCTTGCTTTTTCTTGTAAATATTAATTGTGCACTGTATTATCGTTGCTTTTACAATTTGGCATGGGTCTTTATTTTTCATTGTTTTTCTACCGTTTTATTGAACACCTTAAAAAATGACACTGTCCCTCCCATCTTAACATTGTGTTTTTAATTACAAGAACAAAAGCTCTTAACCTTTTGTGTTTGCTTGGTTTTTTTTTCAGCTTTATAAATCAAGATAGCTTCTGTCCCGAGTGTCCTGTGGATCTATTATCTTTTATCAGCTCACATAATACAGAATAATGACTGGCACGCCCATGGTTTTGTTCAGCGGTTATTATGTGCCTTTGTTGACAAGACTGTACCATTCTCAATGTTCAAAATAATAATATTTGGACATGTACACATATCTCAATTTCTCCCGTTGTGAAGATGCTGTTTTGCACCTTGTGTTTTTGCAATGATATAAAAGCTGTTCGGCGTGTGTCAAGCAGATGTTCAATAGCAAATTATTTCTCTTTTTATATAGTGAAATGATTTTTCAAGTGTTCAGCGTCAGGCCAGACAGCCGTGTACAGTGTGTGGCCCGGTTTGGTAAAACACACATGTAGCCCCATATTTTTGCATCCTTTCATTTCATTCTCCACATTTTTGTTTGCCAGTAGCTCCTCTCCTCAGGGAAGGGTGCCGAGCACCGTTGCCATGAGAGATAGCTCTTCACAAACAAGCCTTGCCAAATGCAGACTCCTTTTTTGGCTTGGGATGGCGAAGGGGGGCAGCTCTGACCTGCATCTTTCTTCTTGTTTTTGTCTTGGCTTTGTGTTCGATTCTCAGAAGGGTCTTTAGCCTCTAGCCACTGACATGGCAGAGAGAGAGAGAGAGAGAGAGAGAGAGAGAGTCCAAGTGGAAGAAGCAGGTGGAGGGATAGGGGCAAGAGAAAAACGCAAAAAAACAAAGTGTACCTCTGGAAATGGTTTGTGTCCATGGCAACGAGGAGAAGCTGGAAGATGGATTTGCAGTGTAATTCAAATCAGCCCCATTTGGTGGAGGTTGTATTGTATTACTGTTCCTGTGGAGGGGCTCTTGTGGATTCGGGAGAATTAGTAGTATACCGTGTTGGGTAAAAGGACTGTGGTTAAAAGCTTTAGCGGGGCTGTTATTGTTCGGTTACAGTTGTAGGCAGTCGTGATGCGATAGGTCTTTCGTGGCTTTAGTGCGGTTCCTCTGAATCTAACGTGCGGGTCTCTGTAGACGCTGTTAGAGGTGTTTGTCCCTCAGCGTTCATTAATGTTCTATTCATGGTTCAGTTTTTTAGCACTCTGTTTCACCGGTTGACCTCACCGACTGGAACCAGCATGCTAATGATGACTTTGGCTTGTGCTAATTGTGCCAGTGGATCGAATGCTTGTATTCAGATAGCAAACACGTTGCCAAGACATCTATTAGATGAGTGCGTTTTTATCCAGAAGATGCCATTTTTAAAAGCATTTCTACATTTTTGTTTTGATTGTATGTTACTAAGCAATTTTGCAGGATGTTTATTAGATGTTTCACACCTAATGGCATATGTAGGTTGTCTCATGAGTATATCAATATGTAAAAAACATCTATATGTTATTTTTTTAAGGCATTTTTACATTTTATTTACGAATAATAATGTTTGTAGTTATGCTCTTTTGTTTTAGCTTTGTCTCAGATATTTGTTTATCAGATCTTTTTGATCAGTGTTTCTACTCCAAAGTGTTTTAAAGTTTGTTGACAGAGATGTCAAAAGTAAAAGAAAAAGTCTTTGATGTCTGAGAAACCGTAAAGGTCTTGTACCAGACAGACTTCCTGAAAGATGTCGAGAAAAACTTGTCGATAAGTTTCGTCTCAAACGGGTGGATGGTTTCTCCATTGTTTCTCTCGCTAATCAAAGTCAAAGAGACAATTGACCCAGACTCGTAGAGCACTTAGTCTTTTACGTATATCAATTAATGCACCGCATTGATTTTTCCAGCTCTTTCTTATACCTCTCACTCAATTTCAACAATCTGTCCACCCCGTCACCTCAGAACACAACTCTCTCCAGAGTTCTCCATTATAAAAGAGTTCTGGAGTTTCTCAAGGTCTTTATCCTTTCCTGGCCCTAGTTCATCATTTACACAAGGTTCAATGTGACCTCAAAAGCAATATTACTTGAACTGGAAAGAGCAGATGGGGAACCAGTCCTGGATGTATTCTTGTTAGAAAGACACCAAATATGGAGTCCTAATAGATTTTGAAGATTGGAATAAGCTGCTTGTGTGAGTGTGGAGCTCTCAGCTGGGGAGAAATGAGTCCATTCAAACAGATTTACTTGCATAACTGCTTCTCAAACTGGTTCAGATGGACATACTGGGACCAGAAGGGTTATAGAAGACTGAATTGAACCAAGCTAGACTCCAGGTCAAGTACGAATTCACCATTCATTTACCCAGTGATATTGTATACATGTATGAATATCTATTTTTGTCAGATTCTCAGTACTGCTGAAAACATATATTGAGTTGTGTCATGTATTCTATTGTGTAACTGCTTTTGTGATGCTTTTATATATAGATAGATAGACAGAGATTATATAGATATAGAGAAATAGTTATAGATATAGAGAGAACGTCATAGAGGTAGATATACAGATATAAATATAGATATACATGATGTAGATATTGATATGTAAATATAGATATAGATATGTAGATGTTGGTGTACAGGAATAGAATATAGATTCAAATATAAAATATCTTTTCAGAAAAATGTCATACAGGTTTGGGCAACAAGTGAGGTTTTATCTCATTCTTTCATCATTTATTTGCCTTTATTTTCTATCATCTGCAAAACACAAAAGAAGATATTTTGGAGAATGTTTGAAATCAAGCAACATGGATACTCTTTGACTTTCATTGTATGAACACAAAACCACTATTAAAAACATACATTTCTCAAAGTATCTTCTTTTCTGCTCAACATAAAGGTGAATAAATAATGACAGAATGTGGGTGCACTATCCCTTTAAGCACCCATTTCCTGTTGCTCCAGGTGTGTGAAATGTACTGTAAGTCATAAATACATATACTGAGCATTGTTTTACTACTGTATGTTTCCTGTCACAGGCAATTTACAGCCCTCGTTGACTTCCTGTCCCAGATTTAGTTTGCTGTACACGCTGCGTGTCAGCTGGAATCAATACGTCCTCACAAGAAACCTTCCAGTTGTCTCCCAACAGCGGGCCGCAGTGATGTTGTTGAATTGTTGTCAACTGAGTATTTATGTCCTAGTCTGTAGTTAAGACCACCTTACCTGAGTAAAGTGGCAATGTATCATAAATCACATTAGTTCCAGTTCACCGGATAGACGAGCGTTGTTTAATTGGACAAAATCTCATTTCGCAAACGAAGGAAAGGGTAGAAAAACAGCGGTAAACGCCGGCGAGAACTCCTTGAAGGTGCGTGTACCGAGAGAGATCTTGTCTTTTTCTGTCTGTTTAATTAAGACTGCTCCATTTTTTTTGTCCTTTAGATATATGGGCATAATTAAGGGAAAACAAATCATTACTGCAGTGTGCATTACTGGTGAATAATGGCTCCTTGGGTATCGACTGCACTTTCTTCCTTTAACAGACAGACTGGTGCGCTGGAGGTAAAAACGCAGCGTTTTGCTGTCGCTGATGGAAAATAATGCAATCTTAGACATCCTGATAAATTAGGCGCCTGTGCTTTTGGCAAATATTTAGCTTGCCCGCACGTTCCTGATTTTGAGATGTTCCGGATTTCTCTTCTGTGTGCGCTTTTCATTAGCGTCTCTTTGGAGCGGCCTTAAAATTAAAACACATTTAATTTACTGAACCTTGTTGCACATCACTGCCTTATACTGTACCGTTTGCTTTTTTCATATAACTGTAATCAACAATAGCTGCATTTAGAAGCGAAGTCGCAAAATATGAATTTACCCTCAGTGGAGATTACAAGGAATACATATTTTAATGTGCCGTGTCACGGCCGGTAGCACAAACATTGTTACTGCTCTTTTGATGGATGATGTAGTTTATCCGAGGTTTGGGTTATGAATAAAACTTTATGTGCATTCATTTATATTTGGTAGGCAGTTTTCTTGTTTGCAGTTTTATTTAAAGATAGGCGATTTTAATTCTTTAAGAATTAAAACTTTAAGACTTTTATGTCTAATAAACACGCCAGCTTTATGATTTCTATTAGTTTCCCTCCAGTTGTCCTTGTGAGAAAAGCAGTCCTCACTTTCATATTATATCATTATATCCTGGAGACATACTGTTTGTTGACTATGAAATTTAGGATAATCTCTGTCTGTCCATCATTTTTCAAATTGTTCTTTCATTTCTGTCATGGTAAAAGCTATTTTTTAAATTGTGGTAATTTTATGAATTTTTGGATTACCCATTAAATTATTGAATTTTCATTTTGGATAACCTAGTTGATTTAATACAAATTAAAGATGCAAAATCAAGTTGTTGTTTTTGTTTGAGCTTTATGTGTGACATATGTGAAAAAACTGCTTCAGATTATTTACCATTTACAATGCTGTAAATATTAAATAAATTGCAAAAAATATTATTCATTTTTATATTTTTTTTAATATTTTTTTCCCAAAAGTACTTTTATCAAGCACTTGTCATTTACTTTGTTTGTTATATGTTTATGTCCCTATACTTTTATTTGTTGCATGTACAACCCTTTGGTCAACTTTGGTTACTAATGCGCTTTATATTAATTTATTAATAATACTCTTTTTTTCCTCTTTTGATATTTTTGGGACATGTCTTGTCATTTGTTTTGTGCATCACTCCTTGTGTAACTATCATGCTTAAATAACATAAAACGGTTGTGTCCACCCAAATATATAATCTGTGAAATGAACACTATGGTATAAATCTTTACTGGTTGACATATTTTTCTCACACATGGTCGTACAGTCGTACCGCTGAGCTTTAGCATTATCATATTGACACATTTATCTGTACGGTTGTCAACAGAAGATGTTTTGGGATTGTTGATGTTGTTGAAGGGGACTCTGGGTATCTGACATGCATTGGCTTGAGTGAACGGGAAAAATCAAAATCTTGCTCACTGAAGCTTGAAGGAGACGGGCCGCAGCTCTCGCCTCTTATCAAGCGAGAACCGCCGACCGTGAGCTATTGTGGAGCTGGAATCTTTCTGTTTACTCATCTGTTTGTTTGTGTGTTTATTTTCAGATGCTCCAGAAAGGAAGCGTGTGAGAAGTGGGCGGAGCCTCTGCACTTCAGCTCTGACCTGGAACAGTGCGTCGATATCACCGTCACTCCTAATAACATGTCCGTGACCTCGACTTCTACACAGGTGAGCGGGATTTTACATCCCGCTTGAGACGCATAAAAATCACTGCGGTGTAACGCGTAACCATCTTTATAATCACTTGCATCCGAAGCACAACCTTTACAAGATTTCCTGTAAGTTTGTAATGAATGTTTTGATTGAAATCAAATCTTGTATAACAACACAACGAGTATCAGTCACAACGAGAATATGAACATACGAGTATCAGAAGACTGAGCGGTTGGTTACATGGTGCAACAGAACAGCAATAAAACGCTGATTTCACAAATGAACAAGGCTGGTCATGTGATGTCATACTGAAAATAACGTGTGTTGATGTGTGTGTTCTGCTCCAGCTGAGTGTGAAGGTAGCAAACGTCCCAAACCTCTCGGCGGGAGTCATGTGTGTGTTCGAAGAGCTGACGGAGAGTCCGGGTGAAGTGTTAGCCAAAGGACAAATCCTCTGTATGTCCCCGTCTCTGCGGGACGTCCCATCTGTCACCCAGGGTTATGGTAAGAGACTATAAAGGCATCATAGTCATTTAAAGACAGCATGAAATGTCATTTTTAATGCATTTCACCTCTGTAACGTGACATATTTTGAATGAATGATTAAGGTTCACAATAGTACAACTCATTAAAGATACTGTATGTCCATCTCTAACAGCCTCATTTTAATTTACGTCAAATTAAATATGAAGGAATTTCTTTGCCAGCTACCTCATATTATTCTTTTACTCTCTAGGACAAAATCAAATCTTAACTCGGTCTCTCTTCATGTAAATCTCTTGGTTGACTACTAACTATTAGTGCTAATTACTTCTTCAATCATCATGATGTCATGTGGTTAATATTATACATAATTTAAAGGCAAGGACGAGCTCCTCCTGCTGGATCTCAATGTTTTTTCTTTAATCTGGTTTCATTATTTCCATCAGAGGGAATTTTGTTGCCGCTGTTGACTTTAGATTGTCAGATTAGACTGCCATATTTAATTTGACGGGAACAAAATCAAGGCTGTGTTAAAATGTAATCTGTTCAGTATTTCATACTGTCTTAACTAATCCTTGATCATGTTTATTTTGTGTCAAATCTATGTATTCCGGAGTTTTACTCCACATATTTTTTGTTTTTCGTCGACTGATTAAACAGTATTCATTTTATTTTCGTCACACACTATTTTTATGACCAAACTTTTTTTAAAGACGCGATTCTCTGTTCAGCTGCTTTGAAACAATTTGCGCTTTTGAAATGAATATTAATTCAATTTATTTTTTGTTTTCCTCATTTTCCTCTTTTACTTTTATGATGACTTATAATTGCATAAATCCCATCTTTATCAGAGTTCCCAAAGCTTTAAGAACTTCTACATTTTTGTTAAAATTCATCTCTTTTTAGAGGTACTCTAAAAATACAAATCTACAGATGGTAACTTTTAGACTCTGGAAGCCTGGTATTCCCATTAATAACAATTATTGCATGTACAAATGGAAATATTATGTCAATTATAGTAAAGTGAAGCCCACAAGTATAATTTGATGGGCAGAGATGTAGTCATTATGGAGCGCAAAAGGGTTGCCGAGTTTGAAACGTAAGTGCATTTCGCTCGCGGATGGAAGAAGTGGATAAATGGTCTCGCAATCAAATATATTAGAAAGATGAACATTACTGAGTATATGTGAGGAGAGAAGGCCAATCTGTGTCCTGTCTGCATTATAACATCAGTGAGATGGGTTCAAACAGCCCTGATCACGCTAACCTCGTTTCTCTTGCATTTTCTCTCTCTTTTTCACTTCATTACAGTCTCTTTGGCTTCTCTTGCAGGCGATAAACGCGTCGTGAAGCTTTCTCTGAAGTCCAGAGAGACCGGTCTCAAATTCATCACCACCGATTTCATCTTCTACAACTGCAGCGTCTTACAGTCGTAAGTATGATGTTAAAAATGTCTTTGTGGCCTTCTTGCAGGGTTTGATTGGATTCGTTGGCAGGGATTAAAGATTCCTTCACAAGCTCTGTTCAGCTGCTTTGTCAGCATTTTGTCTTTGGATTCAGCACTTTGCTCTTAAAATGGTGAACGCAACTGCTGAAATTATAAACTTTCTGCCAAACTAATAGTGATTTTATTGAATAGGAGTCTAATAAATGGATTCAGAATATCAAGCCAGAAAAGTAGAAGGTTGTATCAGTGCAGAAGTTACTTTTGTGCTAAAGAAGCTTTTTTTGTTTTTGCTCGAGTGTTTATTTTTTAAATACAATTATGGTACACACATGCATATAAACTGTAAAGTGTTATTGTTACAAAACCATCATTGTCATATTTTATTGCTAATTTGAAATGTTCTTAAAATGTATTCTTGACAAACGGTTTCCTAGATTTTTTAATTTCCATGTTAAAATAGATACACACTGTTAGGATGTTGCTGTCTGCGTGTGCAACCAAAATGGCCACCGAGTGAACCATGCACAGCCTGTGCAGTTTTTCTAGTGCAAATATTTCCGTGTTTTGGCAAAAACATTATTGTTTTTCAATATGTTCATGGCTTTGCTTTTACAGAAAAGCCACATGAAATTCACATGTGCAAAAAACCCATGTGATCAAATGTGGGACGTATGGTTTTGGAACACTTTGGTGTGAATCCCGTGTGTAATTTGTTTTCTAAAAACCCGTGTGATCACATGTAATGATGGGATTTACACATGTGTATGACATGTCACCACGTCTTTCACATTCATGTTTTCCACATGTGAAAACGTGATTCATGTGGTTTTTCCGTAAGGGCGGCGTCACATTCTGTCTTTCCAGATTGCTTGTTTTAAAAAACGTATCTGTAATATCTGTGAGTCCCACCGAAACACTCTGTGTTAATCATCATTTGGTCCAGAGAAACTCAATAACTTTTCTCACACACGGTTTCTTTATGAAGAGAAGGTTCTGTGTGTGTCTGTGGTCAGTAAATGAGTGTAATTACTCCAGAGGTGTGAGTGTGCTGCTGTTGGTGTGTAATTGCAGTGCGGTTCAGTCCTCAGGCGCTGGCTGGATAATATCACAGCTCAGATGGAGTCCAGGGTTCAGCTTATATTTTTTGTGCTCATTCTGGTTTTATTACAACAGTACTGTAATCACACACCTCGACTCAAAAGGTTTTTAAAAATCAAAAGGTTTTTAAAAAACTATATTGATCATCATTAGTTTATATAAGCTAATGTATTTACTAACATTAACAAATCAACCTTACTATAAAGTGTTGTTGAAATCGTTATTAAAGATGCAATTTGTTGCTTTTTGTTACAAGAAATAACTTGTAATTAGTATCTAACAAATGTATTTACACAATGCATAGTGTAGTTAATATTTATGTTTTATATTTATATTATGTCATATATCTTTAAAAAATACCATCACCATTATTTTTTTTTAGTTTTTTGTTTATGCTTTTTGTTATGAAAAATATATTTATTCTAAAGTCTTATACCCTTCCTTCAGTATTTTAAGTTTTTCATGATTAAAATAGAATTCACCTATAAAATATGAAGGGAACGGTGAAAGTTAACAGGTAAATGCCTTACCCGCACAATATCAGACTTATATTTTTGTTTGTCATTTATAAACCGTGATTACACTGCAAGACTTACTTTACTCTCTGTATATATTCATTTACACTTCAATCGCTGTGGAGTCAATCAGTGAGTAAAGACAAGTCTGCTCGTCCCAGAGGCCAGGAACCCTCTTGTTTATTTCCTTCATCCACTCCCCCATTGAGCCGGGCGCTTTACATCACTTAACCCAGTCAGCCAGCACAATCACGCATTGTTAGCGCCTCCTTTGTTTTTCAGACCAATTTCGGCTGTGATTTGCATCAGACCAGGAGGAAAATGTGAATTAGCTTATCAAAGGAAACAAAACAAAGCAAAGAGGGCTAAAATACGACGATAATTGGAAAAAACCACCACGTGATAAACACCTCGGTGATGCGTAAGTACGGAGGGTTTTTAGAAAATGTGATCCCCTCCTTGGCCGTCAGAACACACTGCGATTTGCACGACACAAACCCATTCGCACACGTTCGACAATCTGCTCTCCCGCCCGTGTGCGAGTACGAGGGCCCGTGCTGATGCGCCGAGCCGGGCTCGGCAGTTGCCATGGCAACCCGCATCCGAGCGATGCCTGCTGACTCGCCAATGCGGCCTAGAACTCGTGCCAGATTTCCTGTTTCCACAGAAGCCCTGTGGGAATGTTTAGCCCTGCAATTGTTTTTGCCTCTGGTGAAGCGGGTGAGCGGCACTCACAGCTCTACGGCTTCCATCTTCATTTCCCACAATTCTTTGGCCACCCTAGCCTGAAGAAACCCTCCCCCTCAAACTCTCTCAACCTCATGATTCCCTGTGGGATAATAACCACCTGTGAAACAAGCACAAGAGATCTGAGAGAGGGGGAAGATCTCACTGTTTTACAGTGGAGATTTCTTGCTGGTTGTATGCCGTAGTGCATTTAAGTATATCTGTTATAAAATGTCTTGCATAAACAAGTTTATTCTGTTTCATCATCTCATGCATCTGTTTACAGGGATTTCTGTGTACTAGTTAGCTTTAGCTCGGAGATTTTGGTCATTTATTAATGATATTCTTTTGTTTTGTTAGTCAACCTAGATTCTCCGGATGTGTTTTGTAATGGACAGCTTTGTGCTGTCTGGCTTTTTATTATGGGTTGAAAATAGTTACTGTTAAGATTGTAAAGAGTTGGAATCCAGGGATTTACAGTGTCTGCTAATTTTAGGTTGTGAAGAAACTTGTTTTTGGAATAAGATTCAAAGATAATTTATTAAGTCCCGCATGTATATCAGGCACTGATCCGACAAATGCCAACAGACTTGATCATTCTAAATTTAAAAGCTAAAATAACATGTTTATTGACATTTGTTGGATCAGTGTGACTTGACCTTTAAATGCAAAGTTTACCCAAAGATGAAATATATCATTATTTTCTCCCTCATGATAATCATGTTGATCCAAACCCATTTAACTTTCATCATATGGAAAGAAGTGTCCAAGATTTTTTAAATTAAAAATTAAAATTCTTCCATTATTCATTCATTTAAAATCTGTATGACTTTCTTTCTTCTGCAGAACACAAAAGAATGTTTGTAACCAAACAACATTGACCCCCATTGACTTCCATTGTATGGACACAAAACCACAAAGACATTTCTAAAATATTGTCAATTTAGCTTTTGTAACAACAGTAATACATTCTGAGTAATACAAATTTTTGGTTTCTTTCTTGATAGGACCAGCACAAACTCATGATTTGATGCTGTGTTTTAAGCTCAACTCTCCAGTTCATACTTCTCATCCAGCCAACGATGTTAAAAAACTCACTTCATCAGAGTGTCGCCATTTGGCCGTGCTGTGTTTTCAGCCCACGCTCAAATTAAAACTGAGTGAATTGATGGGCTTTAAACCCCTGACACAGCATATTGCATATATTTCAGGCAGGTCCGTTTGCAGCATTTACAGCACGTTTCAGCACTGCGGCCTCCTCCACCGGCTCCGGTTTGAGTCTTTACCTTGCAGCGCATTAAAAATCGCACCCACACTGCATGCCTCACGGGCTGTAGTATTAGATTTAATGCCGCCCTCTAACTGAGTTAAAATGCATCCGAACAGCAAAGAAACCACATTAACATGCCACAAATGACCCATGATAATCTATGCAGTGTTTGTGTGGGTGAATCTCATGAAACTTATAGAAAATGCCTGTTTCATTTCAGTACAAAATAAGAAAGCAAACACTTTTAGAATAAAATTAAGCATGCTTTTGGGGTTAATGACCATTTTTATAACCTTTTATAATCCAGGGGATGGTTAAAAAAAATGGTAAAGAAGTGATGCATAATGTGTCCGTGTCAGTCACCATCCACTTTCATTGTATGAAACAAATTTGCAATGAAAGTAAATGGTGACTAAGGCTGTTAGTCACTAACATTATGTTAAACATCTCATTTTGTGCTCTACAGAAGATAGAAAGTCATACAACAGCACAAAGAGTTAATGACACCAATACATACTACCTCTAACCATGTTTAGCATTTTCATTAAGGGAACATTGTTTATCAAATTTTTATGGTAATGTTAAAAAATGATATATTTTTCCAATGAAATGAATCTTCATTATGGTATTTGTTGTTGTTCTGATTAAATTTATGCTTATTTTAATTAAAAAAGTAAAGCAATGTTGTTTTACTTTAATACAGACAAAATGACTGTGAATATCTTTAATGTAATCTGTAATGTGATGGCACATTTCAGTTTCTTCATGCAAAATATAATATCTTATTTTCTTATGTTGTAAGGTTTTAATATGACCCAGACCGTTCTTCAACAGGTTTTGTGAGATTCACAGCGATATTATTTTAACAGACATCATTCAGAAGAAATCTGAGATGAAAAGCGGCCCGTATAATTTTGCACCGAGCAGGAAGTCTGCGGAGACTCACGGCAAACGTCTCGGATGTTTGAAACGTGACCGCCGTGACGTTCATTTCTCCTCCTGTGGGTGTTGCAAGAGAGTGAAAGAGATTATAGTGAGCAGTGCACCTCCAGGTCTGGTGTGCCTGGACTGTCGAGTGTTCTCTGAAGGCGATTTAAAGCGTGCCACTGGAGAGAAGGATGTGATTAGTATGAGATATGGTGCAGGCGCTCCGCTCACGTCCCGGCCTCTGTGTGCCGCCGGTCGCCCGGACTAAAGACAGCAGACGAGAACCAGCGTGATGTGAAATAACTCACGCCGGTGGAAATGTCTGCATTTATGTCACAGCGTGTGCTTTGTCCTGCGTTTCGTCCTGCGAGATCACAGGTGTCGTTCGTTGGCGTTGCTCCGCAGGACGTGACCGTTTAATTGGGAATGTCATTAGGCCCGACGTCTGAAAGGCCTTTTTTAGGGTTGAGTTAACGACTAATTGAGAAGCGGCGAGAATGAGTCGGGTGTTCAATGGCCCTCGAGGATTAATTGTGTGTGTTGATGTGAAAGAGGGGATTTGTGACATATTGACCACTCAGATTTCCACAGCCGCGTCTTCATTCACACCAAGAGACTCTCATACAGTTAAAGTCTGACCCGGGGCTTCTTCAAGATGTTTTCATAGACTGTAATGTGATTTAGTCTGAGGTTCAATTGAGGACAGGAAGTTTGGGTCTTGTGTATTTGGGGTCAGGGTCATTCATTCATCATTGGGGTTGTTAAGGTTTCTCCACGATGATTGTAATAAATGTACTGCAGATCACTTCAAAGTAGACAACTCCTGCTCTGTTTACCACACAATGTGTGTATAGACACTGAAACTGTCAGTCACTTTTCATTTATTTCCTTTTAATTCGGTTGAGGTTGATAGTGTAAACACCACAAGGGTGAGTAAATAATGTCAGATTTTTAGTTTTGGGGGAACTAACGTTCACAGTAATTTGTGAAAGCTCTCATGTCCATGTCTAAACTCTTTTGTTTCTCCTCCGCAGGTGTTCGTCATGTGTCAGCAGTCCATTTCCCTGTAACTGGTGTAAATATCGTCACATCTGCACTAATAATGTGGCCGAGTGTTCCTTCCAGGAGGGTCGAGTGAACAGCGCTGAGGTAAGAAACCACTTATCTACTTATCAAACTATTTACTTATTTATCTATTGTTTTTTGTTATTGCAGTGCAGATATAAACGTTAACTAAACGTTTTACGGACATCAGTTGATATATAGGTTTATATCTGTATCGGTTTATACAGTTGTATCATATGTATGCTGTCATTCCGCCCAGTCCTGCTACCAGTTGTCCTTTGATTTTTTTTTTTTTTGTCTCTCGTGATCCAGTAGGAAATTGAGCATGTGGCATAATCAAATCCAGATGTATCATGGCTGTATTTTCATAGTCAGCATGGCTCAGATGAGTCTTTAGCTCAGTTGTGGGATAGATTCACGTGTCTTCTCACTTTCCTGCATTACTCTGTGATATTCCCTAAAGGATTAGCATTCTTACATTGTATGCATGCTATTGTATCACGGCACCTAACAGGAAAAGTAATTGAACACAACAGAACAGTTTATGTGTCCGTTTTGAATCCACATACAAGCCCTTTGGAACGGGTCTCTGTGTGTCTCACAAACTCACATCTGTATCTGTCAATCACACAATCGTTCATTCAGTCACAGGAAGCACATTGTCTGTGGAACACTGGGAACGTTCTCACACGCTTCATTGTTTCTCTGGCTTGAGAGACATTTTTCCTCCATGAATGTTTATACTGGATGATAAATGGGAGAATTGGTGTCACTGTGGTTCAGAAGAGAAATCCAGTTTTCACAGGCCGTTCTTTAGAGGAACATTTTTCAACCTTCGGGCTGTCGTAGGATTCGTCCCGTGCTGAATGTGTTGAATTGAGTTGTGCTGTTACTTTAGGTGGTCAGAAACTGACTTGGCTTGAATCTTTTCACTCGAGTCTATAAGCAACCATCTAGCAACGCTCCAGCAAACACCTGAAACACCTTCGCATCATGAGAGTAACTTCGACACAACACTTATTTTCTTTAGAAGTGCCGGCTAGACAATTAATTTCCATTCTGCAAAGCCGGTATCAGTCAGTGATGGTTTTGTGGTACGGCATTACGGATGAACAAGCGTTTTTGGGTTTCTACCTTGTGTAATTCCTTTCAGAGTTTCAGGTGCTAATGTCTGTTGAGCCAAATACCTTGGCCAACTTTTGTTGCCTTTTGTTTGTGGTTACTGCTGCTTGAAATTGGCCCAAGTGTTTAATGTCTGGGTTGGTGTCACGTTTCCAGCCAAGATTCTGTTGCGGTGAGGAAAATAATAGTCTTTGCACAGATTTGGCCCGATCTGTGAATAGATTTACATCGTGTATGCCCGCCTTCTACCCTCTCTCTCTTTCTCCTTCTTTCTCTCTTCTGCTTTTCATCTGATGTGAGCACATTACTGCACACATGACTGAGCTGTGGAGCGCTGGCTTTAGATGGTGAGAAGTTACTGCTGTGTGTTGTCAGAGTTTTATTGCAGTTCATGATTGAGGGAATGAAAGGAAAACAGTGTATGTGATTTTAGCTGCTTGGATACCAGATGCTGAATGCATTTGGTTTATTTATATCTATTGCATTTCTTTGTGTCATGATTACAGTTATACCACAGCGAATGGAAGCAGAGCCATCCAACTACAGTCACTTAAAAATAAAGATGCTGTAAAAGGTTCTTCACAGCGATGCCATGCAGGAATCCTTTTCTGGTTCCTCAAAGAAACTTTCTGTCTAAGGTTCTTAAAGGCACCATTTCTTTTTTTAAAGTCTAAAGAACCATTTTCTTCTACAAAGAACCTTTTGTGAAACAGAATTATACAGACAATAATTGTTCTTCTATGGCATTGTGAAGCATCTTTATTTTTAAGCGTGTATGTTTAGCTATTGTTAGACCACTTTTACAGTTGAACTTGAGAAGTTTTACATAAAAATCATATGCATTGCTTTTACATTTATGCATCGCTGGGGATTGTGAACCCATGATCTTTACGTTACTAATGTAAAGTTGCAAAGACGAATGCAGCTTCTACATTCATTTTTCATTCGGTCGGTGAAACACAAGCTGCCAGGCAACTAAGTGTTTCATATCTGTAATTCTGACATTAGCGTTTTTCAATTAGAGAAATTATTAACTACATGTCCTCCAACTGCGGCACAGCTCGCAGAAAACCAGGTTAATTGGATCTGCAATCAGGCCGTGTAGATAATAAGCTTTAATGATAGCCAGATGAAAGATTGAAAATGATTTGATATATGATTTAGACTTGATGTAAGCACAACAGGACAGACAGCCATACAATTACCACCTGCCTCATTTCAGACAGCGAGAGAGAGAGAGAGACAGAGATACACAAAAACCCAAGGCGGAGCTAAAGAGAAAAGAGACAAATCCTTCCTGTTTTTTGTTGCAGAAGGGGGTTGAATCCACACGCCCCTCGGCTTTTGGCACATTTTAATTTTACACTTAACTGAACATCAAAGAGATGCGTTATCAGTCCTTATCAGAGACAGCCAGCAGCGCTGAGATATGCCCATCTCTTTCTGTCGCCCGGTTTCTCTAACTTCCCCTCCAGCTGTAGGTCTGACAATCTTCTTATCAAACCCTCTCCTCACTTTGTGAAAAGAGTTAGTCAGCGAAAAGTGGTGAGTCACAGAGTGTTGATGCTGGAGGGTCGAGTGGTGGGATATCAGACCGACAGATTCCCAGCGGTTCAGAAATGTGCACGACATGCGTGTATCTGTTGTTTTTAATGAGCTTTTCAATGTATTTTGTTATTGATGAGCTTTTTCTAGGTTTAGAAGTTTCTCGCTGTCATTTGTCATAGGATGTGTTTGCCGTTGAGCAGAGGCTCGTGTGGATGTGGGCTGAGAGCATATGTGGGCTTTTACACTGATTACTGCACAAGCTTATTTTTACATTTACAATGCGCAGGAGTTGTGTGATGGTGTGTGAGTCATTGATTCAGACCCTTGAGCTGACTGCAGTGTGTGTTTGTGTGAGAGAAAGACAAGCTCAGTGGAGTGTATCTTCTCCAGTGTAAGCTCTGCCCCAGTGCTTTGGCCCAGCCTTTGAGAGGTGCTTCAAAAAAACAGACATAAAAACACTTTTCACACTGTAAACAGTGCGAGTGTGACGGGTCTCTGCAGATCCCAGCGGCATCCAGAGCACTGGACCTAATCCACTGAACAGCAGTCTCTCTCTCTCTCTCTCTCTCTCTCTCTCTCTCTCTCTCTCTCTCTCTCTCTCTCTCCCTCTCTCTCTCTCTCTCTCTCTCTCTCTCTCTCTCTCTCTCTCTCTCTCTCTCTCTCTCTCTCTCTCTCTCTCTCTCTCTCCCTCTCTCTCTCTCTCTCTCTCCCTAGTCTCTCTCTCTCTCTCTCTCTCTCTCTCTCTCTCTCTCTCTCCTCCACTCTCTCTCTCTCTCTCTCTCTCTCTCTCTCTCTCTCTCTCTCTCTCTCTCTCCTCTCTCTCTCTCTCTCTCTCTCTCTCTCTCTCTCTCTCCTCTCTCCTCTCTCTCTCTCTCTCTCTCTCTCTCTCTCTCTCTCTCTCTCTCTCTCTCTCTCTCTCTCTCTCTCTCTCTCTCTCTCTCTCTCTCTCTCTCCTCTCTCTCTCTCTCTCTCTCTCTCTCTCTCTCTCTCTCATTTTCTTTGCAGTGTTTTCCAGGTGCTTCATCATATTTTTTGAGGGTTCTCCAAAGTCATACTGATTGTGAGTCTTTCCTTTGGACTCGACCCCAAAATTACACCAGGCTCATTTTCTGCTGGTGATTGGGTCAAAGTGTGTGACACAAATCACTTAAAGGGCCAGATCACCAAAAAATGTCATTGTGTCATTTGCTCTTCCTCTTGTAATTTTTAACCTGTATGATTGTATGATTTTATTCTTTCGTAGAACACAAACGAAAACTTTTGGCAGAATGTTTAAAGTAAATAGTGACCAGGTGTTTTTAACATCATTAATGTAGCCTGTGTGATATGTGCATCATGTCTTGCATTTCTGTAAGAAAGTACAATATGTAAATACTGTAGTTGTAAAATACTGTATGGTGCAACATGAGGATGAGTAAGTGCAAAAACGTTCATTTTTTGAGTAAGCTGTAAATGTACCCGGGCGGGGTGCTATGAAGGAGTAAATGTGCGCGTAAACACATTACAATAAAATATAAGAATGTGATAAAGAAAACAGGTAAGAAATATTAGTACAATAGTAGATGTGTGGGAGATGTGATGAAGAGTGTGAATAAGCATGTAGCACGGGGTGGCATGTCGGGAGAAAGATAATTGCAACATAAGTGAAAAACAAAAGACACAGTGCAGAAATTATAGTAAAACAAATAGAAACACAGACGAGTGTAAACAATGCAGCAGATGTTGAAAAATAAAACTGTCCCAGTCCGTCAGTGATATTGGGAATCTGATAGTCAGATGGTTTGAGTTTCTGGTGGTCCAGGCGTGTGGTACCATCTTCCAGACAGAGGGATTGTAAAGATGAAAGGTATGGGAGGGGTGTTTGATGATGGAGTGTCTTCTTCTGACATGACTCTTATTGTAGATGTGCGGGATGGAGGGGGTGTAATGAATCGGGTGCTGTTTCACCATGTTGCAGTCGTTTGAGGCAGTGTCATTTGAATATAAGGTGGCGTTTTGATAAATTATTTGAACTTTTTTTTATGATCATTATAAAAGGGAAAATATCTTGACATACTGGTGATGGAAAATCTTTTTGTAAGCTGAATCTAAAAACAATTGTAGCATTTTAACCTGGTAATTGTCACCACACATATTGAGTATACACATGAAAATGCACTGAAATACATTTTTGTTTTTACAAATTTTAGGTCTTTTTTATTTTGGGTATTTTTAACATTCACTTTTTTTGTTTATAGTTATAAAAATATGTCAAATATTTTTTCTTGAGTCTTAGTCCTTTCCATCAATATATAGTTTGTCACGATTAGATTAAAATTCAACTATGAAATATTAATGGAAATAGTGAAATTATTCCTCCTGAGGAGCAGTGACAGTTAAGACAGGTTAAGGTTAACAGGTTAAGCATCTTAAAAGCTTAGTATAGATCTGAGATTTGATTGTGAACTAAATAGGAATATAATTACAATAAAGAATTCAAACATGCAAAATTATAATAAAGCAGCGACTGACCTTCTTGCCAGTCACATTTAAAAATTCCTCATCTGTTCATTTAAACACACGCTCGCATTCTTTGACCTTCACGTGGCCAATTAAAACAGCCGTAAATTTGTCCTTTTCTGGTTTAAACCGGTTCTGAATGCAGTTTGCTGGCGTGTGTTCTTATAAGGGTCTCATTTTCCTGATCTGTTGTATTAAAATGTGTTTCATTATGTGTGTACATCAGGCGCATGTGTGTATATCCTCCTACACCACGCATCTGTTTGGCAGTTTTGTGGAGTTGATGAGGCTGCGGCGTGTTTGTTAAGCACATGGTAGATGACCTCTGAGAACAGATGATCCACGGACCCCTAATTACATCCCACCCCTCGTTCCTCAACGCCTAAAACAAAGCATTCCTGCCACCCGTAACCGTCTCCCTCTCTTATTGTGTGGTCTGTGAGATGGAAAGGTTTTGAGCTTTTGAGTTTTTGAGCTGTGTCTTAAGGGAGAAACGGAGCGTTAGAGTAAATATGTTGGGTGCTGGATTTTGGTCCTTTATGACTAAAGTAAGTCCAGGCAGTATACACAGCGATCGTCATTAAAACAGCTTTTTTTAGGGGTTTTGTTTTGGTTATAGATTTATCATTGTGTGTTGTTTTGGTCACTAATAGTTTCAATTTCAAACCTGTATGACTTTCTTTCTGCTGCAAAACCCTAAAAAGAAATGTAGAAGAACGTCGGTAACCAAAAAACAATGACCCTCATTGACGTCCGTTGTATAAACACAAAACCACTGACATTTCTTTTGTGTTCTACAGAAGAGAGAGTCACATACAGATTTTGAATGAATAAATGATTAACAGATTTTTTAATCTCTCTAATGTCTAAAGTTTAGTCTGTTGCTGTAATGCTGTGTCATTATACGCTGATTGACAGCTGGCCCGTTGTGCCGTAATATCTCTCTCCCTCCATAACATTTATCATTACAGAAAGCTTAATTAGCTTATGTATGTATTTAACCTTAAAGAGCAGCACAGCGGGGACACGATTCACCAAGACTAATGACCGCACACATTTTCAAACTGGGCCGTTTTCCCATCGGGACCCCTGTGCCTCCCCGCTCCTCCTCTTTTCCCACACAGCTTTCTCATTCTCACTTTGATGCTCTCAATTTCTCTCTTTTTTTCTCGGTCTGTTTTCTTATTTCCAAGATAAGATCTTTCCTTCTCTCACACTCTCGTTCTGTCCAAAGTCTCGTCTCGGTGGGGCGAGTCTTTCATTAAGGAGCCGCGGGCGGATGTAATTAATTGTCAGATGACTGACAGTGACGCCATTAGCTCAGCAGGAAGCGCGCTGGCTGCCGTGAACCTCCAAGCCGGACCCTGTGGCTGCACAGGAAGTGACACGGGAGGCGTCTGTCACCAGCTAGGCATTAAACAGCTCAACTCTCTCATTCTCCAGGCCTGATCTCAACGCGTCGCTGAAGCGTCCCGGCAAACGGGCTGGCACGGAGATGTGGTGAAGGGCCTCTGGCACTTTCACACGGACTGGCCGCTTTCTTTTCTTGTGCCAAATACTAGTGATAACCTATCTTGTTTTTACATTAGCAGACGGTTTACTATTAAAACAGAGAAGGTCAGAACTGATGTTGAGATCAGATGTTGTTCTTTTGATAAGATACAGAGCGAGAGTGCTGATCTAGTGATGTCTAATTGGTTTGGATAGTATGTGCCAAAGCTACAAAACGAGCAATCAGTCCTTAATGGGGTTGTGTAAGTGTACGTCTTCCAAATATTACTGTTTAATTTGTATGTTGTGGTACTGTAAAGTACTTGAGTGAAAATCTTAGATATCCTAAAACTTTACTTTTGTATAAACTTATTTTTTTTCTGATGTAACGCTTTGTTTACAAAAGGTTCTTTACGGTGATGCCATAGAAGAACTGTTTTTGGTTCTCAAGGTTTATAAAAAGAACCATTTCTTTTGTAGTTTTTATAGTCTAAAGAACCTTTTTCTACATTAAAAACCCTTTTCTGAAGTAGAATGTTAAACTTTCTGTATGGAACCATTCAGCCAAAAAATGTTTTTTCCATGGCATCCTGAAGCGCTTTTATTTTAAGACTGTAGATTATTACTTCAGCCTCTGTACAGACTTGACAGTAATAACTAAGCAGTAATTTGTAGTTCATGTATTTACAAGTCAGCACTTTAACAATGTCATGCTCGAATCAACCAATCAGAGCTTTAGAAAACTCGCCCAACACCTCAAATTATTCAGGCAATTTAAAAAGCAGCCGAAGAATAAGGTCAAAAAATATCATGTAACGTTTAATTGGAACGGTTCCCAAGTGATCCCGAGTCTGATTTATTTTTCTCTCTCTCCTCGCCGGGGCTAGGAAGCATATTTCATGGATTATGGCTTATGAAGAGTGAAAATGGGATTAACAGGGTAGAAGGAATGGAAAAACGTGAAATAGGGAGCGGGTGACTAGAAACTGACTGCTTGGGAAATTATATATGTAAGCAACAATTCATTTTTTCCTCCAGCCGACCTGCAATAAGAGATTGGATTTCTGGTGGCTTCTGTGTGTGCGCCCCAACGTGTGGCATGAATTTCTCTGCCTCGCCCGCTCGGGCTTTTTATGTTTCAACAGAGAAAAGTGCTTAGCTGTGTGATAAGCGGGATATGCACAATAAGGTTAATGGAGAGACTGTCAACAGGCAGTAAGCTGCCAGGCCTCTCCTAATGGGGTGCTAATCAGTGCGAGGGAAAAACCCTACTGGGGAAACAAGCAGCTGCTCGGGTGGCTGGATAGAGTTACCGCCGCATCGCACCGGCATAAAAACACAGGGCGGCGGTGTTATGATGTCACGCAGGAAGCTGCTGAACCTTAATTCGTCTTGCCAAAGCCGTTTAAGTCTGTGCAAACGTAAACATGCTGTAGTGTGCCGTGTTTTTATTGGCCAATATTCCGTTTTACCCTCCGTTCTAAAGTGCATAATTACAGGTTGCCCTTTTCTGTTTATTCAGGCAATAAGCCACGAGAGGCGTTTGAGAGATTTGATCACGGGTAAAGGTAAAGTGTCCTTTTCACATCCGCTCAGATGTGTGTGAAAGCAGGAGATGAAGCAGAGACGTTCTGTAAAATTGTGTACCATTATTTTTTTCTTTCCTCATTTCCCCCCCCATTTCTATATTTTATATATCTAAAACATAATTCATAAATATTTAATTTTTAAATATTATTATCTATAAATATTATTTTAATTTCTTTTATTTATTCATATTTTATTTGTTTATTTTTTTTACTTATTATTATTATTATTATTTATAAATATTGTTTACATTTTTACATTTACATTTTACATTTTTACATTTACATTTTTTTTCTATTTATTCTTTTTTATTTACTAATGCAAATTTATGTGAACATTTATGTGAACCATAAAGAGTTATGTACTGGTAAACGCTGGTTTTACCCACCTGCTCTTTAGTTAACAAGCTCTTCAGCTTATCTGTAACCTTTAAGCCACGTTGAGCAAACACTTCATCCCTGGCTTGTTTCATTCATAATTAAGTCATGATTGGAGCTTGTTAATGAGAACAAGCAAACTGACATTAAAAGGGGAGATGCATGAAATGTCTTCAGGGTGCCGTTGTCTTTAATTTAAACACAATATATGTTGGGAATGGCTACCATTAGTGCCTTTATGAGCGTGTGTGGTGTGTTATGATATATATTAGTCATGGCAGAAAACAATGTGTCAAGCAATTATGGTCTGTAATCAATGTCTTGGTTTATGAAAGTTTGGGTCATGTACAGACAAATTTACATTTGTTACATTTTAGATTTTATGCATTTGGCAGATGCTTTTATCCAAAGTGACTTTCCTGAAAGAAAAACCATGGGTTTCACATGTGATCGCATACACTTTACATGAACGATCACATGTGAAACCCATGGGATAACATGTGAAACATGTGTTGGTGATGTTATCAACATATCATCAACACGTGAACATGTTGCTACATCTTTTACAGGATCCCATGGGTTTCACATTAGAATTGACATGAAATTCATTTACAACAATTACGTATACGTTTATTTTCATGGAAATGAAAAATAATTACATAAATAATTCATGTGTTTGGATGAAAATGGTGCATTCATCTGTGCATTAGTAAATTTTTTATATACCTTTTCACTTTTAATGCAGTTCTCTACCAACTGAGCTACAGGAACATTTTGATAGTTAATGTGATTAAAATGTTTTTTATGCATTTCATAAAATATGTTAGAATTATGTTTTTAAAAAAAGTATCTTTTTAGATGGTTATTTGTTTACTTTCTTCACATTACACTGCATTGTAAATATGCTTCTCTGCTTCCAGATGATAGTGTGAGATTATTAGTTATGGTCAGAGGAATTATCAGGAGAGTTTTTTTGCGAATGATGGTTTTGGATGGAACTAATGATGTAATCTGCTAAACTTTCTGAGTGCTCACACATGATGGAGCAGCTGCGGCCCGATTGTAAACGGCAAAATCTTGATGAAAAGCCCATTATGGTCCATTAGCAGAATCACCTGTGCTAAATATCTATGACTGCAATCTGTTTGCGCTCCTCGATGGGCTGTAATTTTTCCCTCTTGTTTTCAGCATCTTGAATCAGCCTCTTGTGGAGGTGCTTTGAAACTTTTAAAGGGATGAAAACTCTTCTGATGGAGGTAGTGTTAGGGTCAGGTAATTGTGAGCAATGCCAACGTTTTTTTGTACTTGCAGCATAGGAAACCACTTCTGTATCTCTTCCATTAAGCGCCATTAATGTTGACGTAATGGGACAAAGGAGACATCTGTTGTGTTGTGCTGGTTAGCCCCGCCCTCAGTTAAATCTGATTGGTGTAAAATCCTGTTTCACCATAGCTACATATTGAACACCATTTATTCTGGCAGCTAAAACGTGTGTCATGTTAAC